>JAIEZT010000012.1:21616939-22269439 GCA_019594935.1 Periophthalmus modestus | reverse complement strand
ACAATATTATACATTTACATTAAATTTTTTGGCAGGATAATTCTGCTTTATGGTTTGGTTTCAATATTATCATTTATCATTTATATTAACTTAAATATATCACACTTGTTTTGTTGTTAAAATTGCTATCATGACAGGCCTATGAGGCAGAACTCCATTCCATAATCCACCTAGATCGGGTCTGTCCAAACTACGGCCCAGAGACCGATTTTTGTTGTCCCTCATGGCTCCTCCTAAACTGACCCAATTGATCAGGAAGTATTTTTTTACTACAAATTGAAGAGATTCTACCTCTATAACCTGAATAACATCACATTGCATCGTGACACAGACCTAAAATAATCTACCAAGTCGTATTAAAGGTACCGTGTCTCTCAAACCTGTGTTAAATGCACCGTTTGACTTCCTGTGGCCCTCTGCTTCAAATATGATTCAGTATGCTGCCCTCGGCTGGTGACAAAGGTTTGGCCCTGACCTAAACTAATAATCAAAAAATATCATTGATGAAAAATGAAACAAAGAGAAACATGCAAATATATTCAAAACTTTTTTCCAAGGCAGAAATATTTGTACGACTGCAGTTGCAAATGTAACACTCAAAAAATAACTTGATTAACTGAATAAAATAAATAGCTACACCACTAGCAGTTAAATAAAGTTTTCTTGTCTACTTTTAATAAGCTACATTTGGTGTTTACTCCTGTGGCCATCCATCACTAAACACTTAATTTGGAGAGAACCACTCAAACTTTTACTGTCTTGGCTCAGCTCGTGAAAAACTTGTCTTTTTCGTCGTGCTTCTTCGCAGTGTCAGGCTGACATCCCCTGTATCTGATGCAACCTCTAACTCTGATTTATTGGTAAGGCCGACAAGACGCCAGGAAATTGAGTCCTCCCATTGGAATAACTGTGTACAGGCAGCCATGTTGGGAAGATCCAGGAAAGGTGCATTTGACAAGATGACCAAAGTGCATCCAGACTGTAAACTATTTATCTTATACACAATTTCACAAAAAAATATTCACATTTTGGCTTATTATACTGGGTCGAAGCTGCATGTGAAAGTGGGTTTTGCAGTAAAAGTTCTCAAAATGTGGGTGAGGGTAGGATGTAAAAAAATGAACAGTAAATACATTTGAAACTATTTGTATGTTTTAAGTCCCATGGTACCTTAAAATGCAAGGAAAATGTAATACTTCAAACAAAATTAAGAACATACTGTACCTTGAAATCTTAGTTAGGTTAATACCAAATGATTTTATCTATTATAAGACAGGCCAATTAGCCCAATAACCTCAGGCTCAGACTGCATGCAGTGCAGCTCCGGTCCAGTGGCCAAAAGCATTCTGTATAATTAAAAGAAGCGACAAGCTAAAACCACGTGCCATGCAAACTGATGGTGCAAGCAGAGGTGCCAGCGGAGGTGTCAGCAGAAGTGCCAGCAGAAGTGCCAGCGGTGCTCCTGATTCTTTCTGTTGGGAGTATATTTATCTGGATGCCAAATAGTTACAGTGTAAACAGGTGGTCTTGCCAGTGCAGCTTCGAAGGCCATAACAGCCCACTCCGAAACTGGAGTCGCAGCTGGACCGGTGCAGTCTGAGTGAAGCATAAAAAAACTTCAAATTACTGGACAATTTTCCCGTTTTTTGCTAAATTTTCTGGGGGTGGACGCCCAGACTCCCTTTTTCAATGTGTGCTTTTGCATACTGAAACAAGCCTCTTGTCAACGAAATAAAAATGTCCAAATCACCCACTGTCTACTCTACTACTATCACTACTCCACTACTGCATCTAATACTACTACTACTACTGCTGCTGCTGCTGCTACTAATACAGGCACATCCACATATTAGAAGATTCAAGTGCATAAAAATCTAAATACTTTTTTTTTTTTTATATTTTATTGCTTAGTCAATGACAGTAAAGCATAAAAAAACAAAGGATTTCCCATAAAGAAGTTTAGCTTGGGCCGCACACTACGCTATAAACGAGATTGGTTCTGTCCGATTTAATATGTGCATTCACTCTTGATAGGCTAGCTTCCAATCTGTGCATGTTTTTCATTCAGAAGCTTTTAGTGGCTTATCACGGCAATATTACACAAGATATAAGTCACTGCTGGTCCTTGTTGTAACTCCGCAAATATAAAACATTTGGGATGTGATTTGTAATTACAGTAGGGTCTGTTCATTCGGAAATGGTGGATGTATTTTGAATTTGAATTGTGCGCTTACAAAAGTTCTCTCAATCTGCCTTGGACTGTCCAAAAGAAACATGAGTGAGAGTCTGAATTGCCAATGTCAGTCTTTTCTCAATAACTACTTATGAAACAACTGGGTTTCAAAGGCACTGTACCTTATTATTACAGTCTTAAATGTGAAAAACGGAAAAACGGGTTTGTCTAAAGTCTTTCCTTATGCTTTCAGATTGCTCTAATTATTCACTGATGAGTTTTTAAGTGCTTCTCACAACTCTCTGGACCCAGTGTGGAGCTTCTGATGCAGCGGTAAAGCTAACAACAACACCAACTAGCATGCAAACACACACTTCCTCATGATCGGACAATGAAAGTGCTTTATAATCTACATGCAGACAGTAAAGAGCTGTCTTCTTTTGACCTTAAGAGCTGCTTATACAACACATTTCGCTCAAATACATAGGAAAAAAAATGAATCTTCTAGGATTACTATCATTAATGTATGAGTTTTATGAATGACTAAACCAGATAGGTATAAAAGTCAGCAGATTCTGGATGTATAATGTTTATGTAGCATCCCACAGAGACACTCAAAACATTGCATTGTGGGCCCTTTCAAGTCCGGCCATGCGTCTAATGTAAGGAGTATTATATAACCTGTAGATAGAAACCTCAACAAGGACTGGAGGTGTCCTTGATACAGCAGCACAATGAAAAACGTCCATCACAACTCAGAGGCAATGTGGTTTGAGTCAGTTGTGTGAACAGGTTAAGTTCACGTTCTACAATCTGGTGATGTCATAGTGTCAGATGGTGGGCAAGGGCCTACTGCATGCAACGCTACGGGGGATTTACTGTTTTTCACAATCATTGAACCATATCGCTATTTGTTAGGGATGCGCTCCACAAACCTGCAAATATTAATCTCAGGGCTTAAGGACCTTTCAACTGACAACAACTGCGTTTTTAGAGTTGAATAATGCACCACTTTCCAGAGTTATTGTGAAAAAAGTCATTACTAGTTTATATGTAGTCAAGAAACAGGCAGTAAATGTGTATAATTGCTTGTACTTTACTGTGCAACTGCAATGCCCCCGACAATCACAAGATCTAACAGTTATTCTGAAGTTGTAAACGGAGGTAAGTTTATCTTCACTCCTCATCTCTTCTGTCTAAATGCAAATCAGTGTGGTGTCATTGTAGTGTTTTCCTGACCACCATTGCCGTGGAAACAGGGCCGAGAGTAAAAACATGCAAAGTACAGTGATTAAAATGAGACATATCAAGCTAAATCACTTTAAACTGATTCATGCATGTTTAATTAATGTGTTTGTTTTATACAGTATAGCGCTTTTTCAGAGGCCCAAATTCACATCACCATTTTGTGCAGTATTATTCACTCCAAACTCAGTGGTGGTAAATTTGTCTTGTAGCCAGAGCTGCCATCGGCTGCTCCGACCACTACCAGCAATCACATCACACACCACATTCACACTAGAGAAGGTGGGTCAAGTGTCTTTCCTAAGGACAAAACCGTTTCTTTCCCCCGGCGTCCCACTGTGGCAATTGGTATTCCCAGGCCCATACGTGTTTAGTTTCTGAGATCAGGCACTGACAGGGAGGTTTGGGTATGTGTATTGTCTCACATCCAAGGCTTGAGGGCTCAGAGCATTTTAGTTTTCCCCTACCATCTATCCCCATTCACGTGCAGAAAATGTGTAAAATAAATGGTTTGAGAGGGGAGTTAAAGAAGCAATTTTTGTTAGGAAGGACAATCCTTCCTTGAACAGGAATGAGGGCCTCAGACATCATCTATCCCACCATCTATAACTCCATCCTCAGACCCAAAGCAAAAGAAAGAGAACCATAGGGCTAGTCAGGATGCTAATAGGTAAATAGCACAGTGCACACTTAGGGTAATACAATATACTTAACCTACAAACAGAAACTGTATACATCAGATGTTTTGACTTTCAGTGAAGTTAGCTCCTCCCTTCAGATATAAGGCAGTGTCCACCAGCATCTGACCAGAACTGAAGAAGTGGCTTGGATGAGCAGCGAAATGTCTTCACTCCTACAAATTTTTTATCCAGTTGACAAATTTTATATTTTTCTTTTGCTATTAAAAAAAATGCCACTATGAAGAGAAATAGCCAGTAGAGTAAGTTCAGTAGTTGTAGTGGAGTCCACAGACCAGAGGGCCTCATTTATAAAGCTTGCTTACACACTACTCTTTGTGTAGGGTAGGGTGCCCTCTGCGCCACACGTGGGATTTATAAAACTCATCCTCGGCACAGCACTTTTCTTATCTCTACTCCAGCTGGGACCCTGGCATGGGCTCTACGCAAAGTCTGGAGACACGGGGAAAAGACGACACTCATGGAGAGGAGCAGAAGTGAAGAGAGTTGAGTAAGTGTTTGATCAGGAAATCATCAGAAAACTTGACAAGGGCTGTTTATTCCTTCCTTATTCACTTACTATTCACAGCAGCACCTGCATTTGAAGCTGTGTGTTCTTGTGCACTTCCTGGAGCAGCACTGGCTCTCCTTCAGTCCACAGCAGACTTCTATGGGGCACAGTCTGTAACTCAACAAAGAGTTATATGGTAGTACATATTTGAATGTCTGATCTGTGTTAAGTTGTTCATGTATTGAGCTGATTCTATGCATCATAATGAGACGTACACCAGGAGAAAGGCCATGGCACAGGCCCTACAGAAAATCTTTCCTGTGTCGATGGAAATCAGGTCCAATATGTTCAAACAGAGTGCTGAGACAGGAACAAGCTGATGACCCCACAGGAGGTAGATCTGATATTGATGTCTCTACAGCCTCTATATGTTTCTCAGTCCCCTCACAGTGTCTTTGTTGTATTAAAAGTGAACCATAATAGACTGCTAAGTAGGTCTATTAATACTGGTACTTCATACTACTGTTACTACTCCTGGCTATCACTATTTTTACTTTTATGGCACCGACTTCACAGTTATGGCTACTGGTATGGCTAATACTAAGATCTGTACAGGCAGAAAAAACGTTCAGCCAAATTTACCAAAATGTTCAATGCTGCAGCGTGACTCTGAAACACTGAAGATCGCATTGGACACCTTTGCATTTGAGGACAAACGCCTCCAACGCACGTTGTGGACGCTCTGGTCACACGTCCAGATCGTCCGTTGCGGTCCGCGAGTGCCTTTGGATGTTTAGTTTTCCCTGTGTCTTTGTGAACACTGCAGACCAGTTTGAGAGAGTGACTTTAGTGTATTTATTACATAAAACTCATCAACAGAGGTGATCAGCTTCAAAAGCTACTATTATTATTGCCACTACAAAACCTACTACTACTACTAAAAAGCTACTACTGCTACTACTACTAGCACTACTACTACAAAAACTACTACTACAACTACTACTGCTACTACTACAATAGCTACTACTATTACCGCTACTACTATTACTACTACTACTCATACTACTAGTACAAAAGCTACTACTACTACAAAAACTACTACTACAACTACTACCACTACTACTACTACTACAAAAGCTACTAGTACTACAAAAAACACTACTACAATTACTACTACTACAAAAGCTACTACTACTACAAAAACTACTACTACAACTACTGCTACAACTACTGCAACGAAAGATACTGCTATTACCACTACTACTACTATGACTACTAGTACTACTACAAAAACGTTTTACTAGTACAAAAGCTGCTTCTACTACCACCATCACCACTACTACCACTACTAATACAACTGCTACTAATAACACAGTAAGTAATTCTGTACAACAAATAACAGCACCAGTCACATACTGGCAAGGCAGGTGAGATGTCTTGCCCAATGACACAACAGTACACATTGCCAAAGCAGAGACAAGGTTTCAGTGCTATGTTGGTAACTTTAGCATCACCGCAAAACTCCACACTCATCTCAGAGTTGTGAAAAGTACTTGCAATTGTAACACCAGCACTGCACATACAGAATCATTTTTTTTGGGGAGAAATTCTGCTTCGCATAATGGTTTTTAATATTGTTTATCATGTATTTTTTTCTTTTATTTCCCATTGGTACAAAGAAAAAGTACACACAATAAACACTGACCCCCAAAAAGTATTAAGTGTTTCATCTACAATAAGTCTGTATATGTGTATCTTTATTATGACATGGCTAAGTAGAGCCGCACTAACATTTACCACTTTTTTCATAATGCAGCAATGTGAATGCTCCATACTCATCACTATGTATAAGTTATTACATATTTCTTCAATCAAAGCCACTACGCCGCTCTCGTGTTACCTGCACTTACAACATAGAAAGCTCTTATACCCTCTTATCCCATTAGAAGTGCTCATTGAGTGGACCTATATGGTGCAGATTTAAGCAGCAGAAAGTGGATGTATACGCGTTTTTGTGTGTGTGTGATGTGACTGCAACATTGATTCGCTCTCCCCACAGGCCTGTCCTCTGCTCCGCATCGATCTCAGGAGAAGAAAGTACTCCGCAGTGGGTCTTAGGGACTAAAAGAGAATCAATATCATCTGCAGCAGGCCAGCTCTGATCCCGTTCAGAATGAGAAGATACATTGCGGTCTTTTGAAACCACAGGAAGCGGTAAGTCCATAAAATTTACTTCAAAGTACTTAATTGCGGTATTTGTCACTAAGCTGCTTCTTCTCCCCAAATAAAAAGTATAATGATGATGCAGATTAAAAAAAGCAGTGCCTTAGGACAAAACCAAACCCTAAGCCTTTATTGTTTGGCCAATATTTCAATCTCTACTTTTTACTTGAGTATATTCACTGTTTACTGCAGTGGGGACAGTGGCTCCTGAAAACACACAAGCTCAAGTTGGTTTGTGTTTTTAAGTACCTTTAACTATATTGTACTATAGTGCACAGGCAATTTCTATCAATGTAATGTGTTGTATAATGCTATTGTATAACTGGCTCTAGTTGCCCATAGTTAAATATCTGCAGAAATGAAACATGAACAAATGCAGTCTCTCTGATGGACGTGTTGTTATTGCTGGAGGTGTAATAACAGCTCAGAGTGTCTGAGGTCACCACACCAAAGGTCATGACCCCTTTAAGAAATGTCAAAGCAAATCTATATAAGCCTGCCATATACTGTGGTACAGAAGATGACAAAAACTAACAACAAATGTTTTAGTTTTTTTGTTTTTTTACTGTTAACTCAACCTTTGCTCTTGAAGTGAATATATGTTTATTAATAATACATTACATTCTATTCTATTTTGCAGTTTTTCTTCAAAAATACCCTGAAAAACATACACCACCTTGTCATAATAGAGTTGAATGCCATACTGTGGAACATTCCAGGCACACCAGAAAAGTTACATACAGACTTTCAATTTGATCATTTAGGAGGGCATAAATGGATGATCCAGATTAGAGCCAGACGAAGCCAAGGTTCACTAAAAATATATGTATAGAATATCTCAATATCTCCATCATCTTTTAGGTCGCACCCACACTAGGACTTTTGAACCGTGCTCAAGCACATTGTGTAGGGTTCTATGGCCCATACTCACACCTGCACAACTGAACCCAGCAACGGCCCGGTGACGTCATCACACAGTGCAGCAGTGCTATCGCTTTAAAGAAGAAAATAAGTCCAGTGGGATGAAATATCTCTTAAATAATGAGGCAGATATAAGTCCTACTCTGATACTTGTCTGTGAGTTTATGGATCAAACAACAGTGTGGAGCAGGGAGGGCAACAGGAGACGAGGTGTCTGTCCACAGTTCTTACTGAAGGTAAGGGCAGGTTCGATGTGAGTTTAAAGGAGAGTTCATCACTTTTCCCTCTTATTCTCTATTCTCTCTGCACAAACAAAACAGGGCTCACATAACTTCGGCGTATGCATGTACACGAGCAACCGTGCTGGACTTTGGCCCACCTCCTCCAATCGAGCCAAAGGTTGCAACGGGCCATGCCTACTTTGCGCTCACACTGGACAAACATACCGTGCTTTAGGGTCTATCTGTGCTTGGGCACAGTTGGCTTGCACTCACACTGGACAAATGTACCATGCTTTAGGAGCTATCCATTCTCACTGTTTGATTGGGCTCGTATGAGTGCACCCTCAGACACAGCTATCCTACCCCATGGCTCTGCTCTTACCGTCCTCTCGTTGGATGCGTTGGCCTGCTTCTGGTGAGCCTCGTCGGGTGGGGGGGACACACTGCGCCCCTGCGGATCCACCCAGCTGTACACATGGTTCGTGATGTAACCTCCAGGGATCCGGCCCATAGAGCAGACAGAGAGAGACAGCTTCTTACAGCCCTTCAGCACCTGCAACCACACAGGACCAGGTCAATGATTAAACAGCATCAACACTTCATTCTGTTTTATTTTATTTGTTGGTAAACTGTGTATGGCATTTTAATAGTAATGTCTATTTTTTTGCAGCACTCTGTTCAAAAATTGTCAAAAACCAAATGTGTGCTGTTTCCAGTAACCACTACAATTTCAAGTACTACGTGACATCACACATGACTGTTTTGATTAGAGCCAGGTGTTTGTGATTATAAACACAAACACAGGGGCGGAGTTTGAAGTGGGGATCACACTTAGATCAATCACACTGTTTCTTATACCCCCAGACCATGCCCTACCTTTCTCTTTACACTCCCCTTTAGTCCTCCAGGTTCAGCCAAGTTTAGCAGCGCAATTTCAAATGTGGTTGCGGGTGTTTAGTCCACTTTAAACATGCCTTTGGTCACCTTGGGATTAGTGTTTCACTTTTTTTTTTTTTTTTTTTTACTTGATGTCTACAATTGGAAAACACATATTATAAATTACACTCCCATTTCCAATTAAGTATTTAGCTATTGGAGCTCCCTCTGCAGGCAGCAATGGGAATTAACAATGAAAAAAAATAAAATAAGCCCTTTTGTCAGGTGAATGCTATGCTAATAGACCCATGCAGTTGTTGTGAACACAATTTGATCACAGTTAGTGATGGTTTATAGAGTTCTTCAAAGGAAAAGTCAAGCTTTTTGCCTGTGATGCAACAATCCAGACAACATGCAAACAGAGCCTACTCAGAGTAAGATAGAAGACAACTTTGGATTAATGATTAGAGGAACAAGTGTGAAAGCAAAGAATGTCAAACTCCATTCCAATACTAAAAACATACGGTAATTCCTGATTGAATAGACCACGATGGTAATTTAAAAAAAAAAAAAAATCTTTATTTACACAATCAAATGGGAGAACACAGTACTTTCTTTTATTGTACCATGTGGCCTTATATCTCTGTAATCTCTTCCAGGTAGGTGCCATATTGGTCCATGGGTGTATACTAGTCTATGTGTCTTATACTTATGCTGATACAGCTCAAGATCATTCTACAGCTGTTCAAAGGTTTGTTTCTGTCCTGTGAATGTGACTTTTTTAGGAGCGATACCTGCTCAAATGAGTTTTTGACAACCCAACAACATGGTTGAAAGCTCATAAAAGTACATTTTGCATACTGTGTGTTTTTTTAAGTTAAATCCAATCTCTTTGCTAACCTGGACATATGAATAGAAGCAAAAGGCAGACATTTGTAGCCCACTTTGGTTCATTTCCAGTGACAGTTTCAGAGTAAACACATATTTCCAGTTTGTACCTTTTCCAAACAGACCAATGTGCACACGTCACTCAAACGTCCATTTTACCTGCTGCAGGACCGCCACTCTCCCCACCACCTGTCAACCACGTGTCACTTACATTCTATTAACCACCTGCATCGGAAAAGTGAATACAGCACTGCCATTCCCAAGATAGATATGACACAATTTTGAAAGATTTTGGAAATAAACTTTTTTAAGATAAGATTTTTTTTTAATGTACTTGAGGAAAAATTTGCCTCAGTACAGATATATTGCATTAGCAGCTCTTGGGGTCAAAAATATTATCTGTCTTTCTGCATCTAATTATATTTTTAGAGTCTGAAAATCAGGAAGGATGGTTAGCATGCTAGTTGTTGTTAGCTTTACAGTGACAGAAAAACTCTGCTCTGGTCTGTTGAAAAGAGTGCTTATGAAGTCATCTTGGTGAATAATCAGTGTGCTCATAATGCATACGGTAAATGAAGAACAACTTTGGGCCACAGTCTGAAGTTAAGTTTTATGTTCTGTTCACAAAAGTTGATCATATCTTCAAAATTATAGGAGTAAAACAATCTAAAGCTGGACATACATGTGACCTGATTTTTTTTTTTTCTCTGATGGAGAGTTTTCTGCTTTAAACCAGCATAAGATCTGAAGGTACAGATGTAACTTTTTCTGGTGGAAAGCTTGTCTCCATGGAGATGTTACTGCTTTACCCAGATTCTGCCAGAGGGATTGAACCAAGTTGATCTGTAACCGCCTCATAGTAAGATGTTTTGCAAGATCACTTTTAGCAATAAGTATAAAGCCATACTGTGTAACATTCCAGGTAAAGCAATAACATATCCATGGAGACAACCAATTGACACATCTTCACCAGAGAGTGCATCTTTAAATATCCACACCCACTTGTCACATAACTACTTGATGTATCAAAAATTGGACACTAGAACAAGTTAACTACAGGCTCTTTCTTCTTGTAATTTTACATATCAGCTCTTACGACAATTTACACCACTTTTTGTCATCAAATCTCCATAACTTCAGAAAAGAGTCAAGCATAAAAGACTAAATGGATGTGAGTGGATGGTTGGATGTTTCCTTTTTGTCCTGTTTGCCTGTTTGGTCATTTAGTCATTTGCCATCACTGTGTTGCTGGGTTTTTCTCACAGACAGACACAGTTTTTGAGGAGCAGACGCTGACCACTGTGTTCTGACTCACAGCACACGAACTGCAAACAGCAATGTCAAAGTGTCACAACAGAATTGGGAAATTGAGCTTCAGCTCCATGGTTACAAAAAAATAAATTTAACAAATCTGAAATATAGCGTTATTTCAAAATATTACTGAGAAAAGTTTTGTGGATATTGCAAAGGAGCGAAGTATCAGTCAAAGTAGCGTGATCTGGCTTCGCTTTCAGATAGACTTTCTCTGTAACTACTGCTATCAGACTCGCCATTTTGGTCTTACAATGTTTGTTTTAACACGCTCTATGTGCCTGTTTATTTCGCTGCTTTGTTCGTAAAAATCAAGATATGAATAACAGACCAATAAGGTGCCTTTTTTTCCCCGAGGTCAGTTTTGATTGACAGTGTTGCAAAGCGCCCGCCCACATCGCCAAACCAGCGATGTGGGCGGGAAGAGGCGTCCCCTTCAACAGCACCTTTGCCACTGATCTTTGGTTGCTATGATACTCATCCTCAAAATTCCACATATGGAACTTGGCTCCAAATTAGCCACTATAACTGCGAGGCTCGTTTGACTTCATCTGCTTGGAGTCGAGCGCTATGGGTGACGTCACACTCCCTTAATCCACTTCTTTATACAGTCTATGGTTGTCATACCTAATTTATGTGTTAGTGTAATGCCAACATAACATAAAATAATGTACAATTCTGGTGTATCAGAAATATAAATGATAAGAAACAATTTAAACATATACAACAACAAACACGCGCATTCATACGTCAATGGAGACAATGGAGGCAAGACAGATGAAGTACTTGCCCAAGGACACAATGACATTATGCACATGTCACAGCTGTACAAAGCTGCAACTTCCAAATATTTATTGTCGAGTAGAGGTAATTTAATGTGCACAATGTTACTTTTCTGGTGGACAGTCAACCGCACATATGTCTCTTTTGACGTCATTGGAGGCCAAGTTCTAGGTCAGATCTGTGGAGAGACAGCCACTTTCACATAGTCCATCCATTCATCCATTTTCTTCAGCTTATCCGGGGTCGGGTCACAGGAGAAGCAGCCTAAGCAAGGACTCCCAGACTTCCCTCACCCCAGACACGTACTCCTGCTCTTCCAGTGGGACCCTAAGGCGTTCCTTGAATACATAGTTTTCAAGGTAATTTTGAGCAACAAAAACACCCGCTGTCAAAAGTAAAGATTAGGCCAAAACATCTCCATGACAACAAGTAGGTGGCTGACGCTTCACTAGAAAAGTTACATAGGGAATTGAACTTGAATTAATGTAAAGTACAAACTTTGTAAAGGAAATAGTTACACACGCAAATTACTACAAAATCACATCACGTTTGTAAGGTGGGGGCTTACAACGACGTGTGAACAATAAGATAACAGCAATTTTCTGGTCATTTTGGTTAAAGCCACACTTCTTAGTTGTAGCCTCTCTCACTAAGGAGTATGTGACCCCCCCACTCTGAGAAGGTTATAAAACAGTCGCCTTGTTCAACTTTGCCTAAAGTTTCTTAATGTGTAACGCCATGCAGACCAGAAGAGGACCTGCCTTACACACACACACACACACACACACACATACATTGAGAGACACTATTAAAGCTGTCAACACCCACATCTCAGGACTCTCTTCCTATCCTTTCCGGAGAGTCCACTGCTTCATTGTTCACTTTACCTGTGTGGAACTCATTAAAACCCTTCTGACTTTATATTTCAGACTCTTGGTCCTCTTTGACGCTTACACCAGAAACGAACATTCTTACACGTTGCATTTTGATTTTCTGCTTACCTTTG
Source organism: Periophthalmus modestus (assembly GCA_019594935.1). Taxonomy (NCBI): domain Eukaryota; kingdom Metazoa; phylum Chordata; class Actinopteri; order Gobiiformes; family Gobiidae; genus Periophthalmus; species Periophthalmus modestus. The sequence goes on along the minus strand of JAIEZT010000012.1, from coordinate 22,256,604 downwards.
GCATGAACACTGAAGAGCTGTCCTATTTTTAATTCCTGTCTGATCTAATTGAAGTAAAAATCTGATCTTTTTCTCACTGCTGTTTTTGCAGATAAGGTCCTAGAGATGGAACTCAAGCTATTTTTAGTCCAAGTGATGTTTATGTGAAAGAAAAAACAGAAAACTATCCCAGCCTGTCTGAATCAATATGACATGAGCCAGGGAGGCGTTTAAAAGTTGCAGTGTGCCAGGAATAAATATGCACAAGTTGTTCCTTAGAAAGTATGGCAGCCTAGAAGACCCAAGAGAAGCTAACAAGACCTTTTCAATAGCTAAAGTAAGAAAGTAATGCTGTGTTGAACAAAATTAAGTATAAAGAACTTTGCTGACAAAGTTCCCATGTCCTTGAACAAGTCATTTCACACACCTATATAATTTAAAATATCAAAACAACTATTCTAATCTGAAGTGATGCTTTTTGAGACTCTGAACAAAACTGCTGCCAAGTGTGACTTTAAAGAGAGGGTATTTTATATTTTAGAACTCAGAATACACATTATTTGCATTAATAAGAACTCTCTCATCTGGATGTAGTGTTAGCAGGCCATCTATTAACAACAACAGGAGTTACCATAGAAAAACAAACTAAAACTAGCTTTTAGCAGCATAAATCCAGCATGTTGTTGAATCTGGTTTCTACCTATGACGTCACAATCTGGGGAAAATTCAAACGAAGTGATTTCTGAGGCTCAGAGCAAGATGGCCTTGTAAACAGGATCAATGAAACATGCATTAATGAAATAAAATACAACTCTAGGTATATTTTTGATGAGGTGTTTGGTCATTAAAAGCTCATAAAAATCTAATTTGGCATAATGTGTCCTTGAAAAATTGGCACTACCAATTTTTAAGACAAGTGAATGCGAGTAGAATTGCAATGGGAGGCTGAAAGTGATACAAAGGTTCAAGAACATTATTATTATACGTTTATGGCTCTTGTCCAGGCTTCATCCATGGCCTTTGACGGTAATAGTCCCAAGATGAAGAATTTACAATAGCAGTACTTTTTAATATTTAACCTTCCTCTACTCTGTTTTATTACATTTCTGACTTTTTGCTCTGTCCATCTCTCATTCTCCTCATTATAGACCTACAGTGAGGAGTCATAAAAGTTTGAAGGACCAGCCATTTTAACAGGCCAGAGTTCACCCACCCCTCTCTCTGCACCAAGACCCTCCCTGAAGTCATTATAAAGCACCAGGACATTCAACATTTCATTCATATTCTCCACAAGTATCTTTCCTTGGGGTCACCGTCCCAGGAATTACAATCTACTTTGAGATATATTTGGATGGCTGGTTTTAGTAATATTTTTGTGAGGGGAAAAAAATCAAATGTAATCAGATTCTGGTGTCAAAGCATGATTATACAGACATGCATTCTGGACATATATTGAACTAACCTTGAGTACGATTAGCCACTTAAACAAACTGGATGTATGATTTTAAATTTAAATTTCATAAACTAGATAAACATGTTCAGATTAAATAAAGGACTCTCTCTCTGATCTTAATCCTCACTACCTAAACCCCAGCAGCCAATCATAAATCAGTGATAGTGCAGCCTCTGCAGCTTAGTGAGTGAATTCTGGAGGTTCTGGGCGTTCACATGAGGCCTGTCCACATTCACCTGATCCTGGAACTTGCCGTGGGCGTTGCCATGGGCCATGTATTATTTTGCATGGAGCTGCTGATCTTGACAGTTCTATAGGGACTACAAAGTCATTTTAAAGCCTCTGAGAATCGGCACAGTGTTGACTGCTTGGTGCACGTGAACATTGACAAATCAACCTATTTTATATCACATATTTTGACAAATTTTAGAAACTATGACAGTGTATGACAGGAGAAACGATTAAATGACTGACCTTACATATTCCATATACAATACTCCTCTTTCTTCCCGTGGGGTTTGTTGTACTAAAAATCCTCATTCTAGCTGTGTTTTAAACTGATTCTGAACCAGCTGTCATTCAGAGTGTGTGTGATTTACGAGCCTTTGTTTATCTATGACAGAGCAGATATAGAGCAGTGCGCCATAAATGGAGATCTCATCTATAGAGGGGCGCACAACATCACAATAGTCCACGTTGAAAAAAACAGGAGACAAGAATTCAATCCAAGGAGTAAAATAAAGAGTAGGGAGCTTAAGTTTGGAAATTGCAAAACTATTTCAACTATTAGGAGTCATGAAGAGTTTATTTTGTGCTAGTTTGAAGTCCAAATAAATGAAAAGGGCTGAGACAAGAAGTTAAAAACTTATCCTTCACTTTCCTAGACATTCCTTTCACTGCAATGGACACTCTTCTCAACTTACAGAGGCTACAGTTGAGTTTTGCCATTGTGGTAACTCTAACAAAAGCCAGCATGCTAACAGCACATTTCCTGGTTCTGGGACAACAAAAAAGCTTTATAATTACAGAGCTGTTTTATTTCACTGCTCTTACAATATGGCCACTTTAAACTGTATACAAAAATCAATATAGAGATTCTAATGGACACAAGAAAGTAAATGAAGTGGAGTAGGAGAATGCAATGTCAATACCTCAAGTAAAAGTACTGTACCTGATCCATATGACACACATTAAGTTAGTAACTTAATGGGAGACCACCAGGTGCCACAGTGGAGCGACAGTGGCAAAAACAGCTACTCGAGACACTTCAACCACATTGCCTAGTAAGAAAGTGGTGTGTCTGCGAGTGTTGGTGGTGATGGTGCAGATTGTCAGCCTCGCTTCCGTTAGTAGTAGTAGGATACTACTACTTGAGTAATATTTTATACTATTTTTACAGTACTCTTACTTGAGTAAAAGTTTTGGTGACTCGTACCAGTGTGAATAAGGCTGTTTTCACACTGCCACTAATTAGGTTGACGTAAAAGAGCATTCACTCTGAGACCATTCCCCTGGGGTCAGTGTGAATCCAGCCATCACATTTTGGACTGCTGAAAATGACCACTCTGAGGGCGCTTGAAACAGGAGGTCTCTGACCTCAGGCTGACCTACGCAGTCTGCGGTGACAGTAAAAGCGCTTGGAAATTGAGCAAAAAAGAGCTTGGATCACATATATTTGTCTGAACGGGTGCTACAGAGCTGCTGTTTGACACGTTTGTCTGACAAGACCATTTGGATCAACTTAATATCATATCAGTCTCATCCTGCATCTGTCTGTGCAGGAGAGCCTGGGTGTGTCTGTGCAGGTGAGTCTGGGTGTGTCTGTGCAGGTGAGTCTGGGTGTGTCTGTGCAGGTGAGTCTGGGTGGTGTGCAGGTGAGTCTGGATGTGTCTGTGCAGGACAGCCTGGGTCTGTGTGTCATTCCGAAAGCTCTTTCTCCTCCGCCAGCAGCCCGTACAGTCCTGTATTTAGCCACAGGTGAAAGAAAAGACCACCGCGTATACGGGAAGCATGCGCTTATTTAGCTTGAAGCATGTTGTCAGAGAAATACGTTCTTTGATCAGCTGCTGGGCTCTCAAGTGGCTCATAGTGTTTGGGATGAATAATATGCAGTGTATAAGAACAACACTGACCCAAAAGTACAGTAAACAAAACTAGATTTACTGTGCACTGGGATGACTCCACAGAGAGCACTAACCTATGGGAAAACAACCTAACTCTACAAGTGACAAAAGCTTTATTTTGACAATATAAAATGATTTGAACATTTGTGTTTCTTGCACCACTCCTTCAGATAGTTTAGTTTGTCTCATTTTTGTGTTTATCCTTTGATAAATTCTGTTAACTTTAAATTACAAATCAGATGTTATTCTTTAAATTACTCTTACGCTACTTTGTACTTCTACTCGACTAATATTATTCTGAAGTAACATTACTCTTACCTGAGTTCTACCTACCTCTGCTCCTAAAACAACATCCCTAAAACTACTACTACTTTTAAACAAAAACACAGGACTAACAGGATTTTAAAAGTCTTGCATAAAAGGCAATTAATCAAAGATGTTTTATGATTTTGAAGTCGTTGCTGTCATAACATTACAGCCATTGTACTAAAACCATTGCAACTTGGTTTACAATCCACAAGTATATTGAAATGCAATCACTGTTTTCCTCCATCTGGCAGCAATTATTCTGAAATATCTCCAGGGTGATCTGACATTTCTTCTCAAAGTAATTAAAATAGAGCTTCTTATTAGAGGACTTGATTAATTCACATGAAATACTCCTGCTAAATGGGCTGTTATTGAATCTCCAATTTTTAATGCCTCTTGCCCCGCTCATTTCTGGATTCATAACGTCTTTTTACATGACTCAGAATAGATTTGCATAAATGGTACGTTTTAAAACCTCTTTCATAGCAGGCCACTCATGTGCATTGAGTTCAGGCCAGTTCACTGGTTTTTATTGGGCTGTTATATTGGCACTTTTATGTTTTTTGGTAGCAGAAGACATTACCTATCTTCTGTTATCTGTCATCCTACCACAGCCCACTCCATTTGCCTTTCCACCAATCATAATGACGAAACTAAAACTAAAATGTCACAAAATGTCAACCTTAGCCTAATGGAGTGCTACTACATTAACAATGTACAATGTAAGTTATCTGGTGGTGGGTCCACTACCTGCTTGTCTCCATGGAGATGTTATTTCTTTGCCTGGAATGTTCCAAAGCATGGCATTACATTTCTCTATGTTTCTGTGTAGTCCCTCAGTCATCCAGGTATGATCCATAGTAAAAGAAAAAATCACTTATGTCAACTAGACACATTTTTTTTAAACTATTTCTCATATTGCATTTATTGATTATGACATTTTATTTTATTGCTAAAACATGTATTATAACTGGTGCCTCTCCACAGATCTGACCTGACATGCTTCTCTCCGTAGAGTTAGATAAGTTTAATACCATACTGTGGGACATTCCAACAAAAAAATTATATCTGCATGGAGACAAGTAGGTGGCGTCCATCTAACAGAAAAATTCCATAATGCACCTTTAAGTTAAATGCATTAAATCAGTATATTTTGTAATAACCAGAATTAGTTCATTTTAAACCACTTGAGTTTTTCACAACTTTCAGAGACCAGAGTGGAGTTTTGCCATCACGCTAATGTGAGCAACTAGCATGCTAACAGTGCAGCAGCATTACTTTCTGGTTCATGGAAGATACAAATTATCGATTATCTATTAAAATCATCTATTATCTATTAAAACTTTCTGAATAAATGCAGACAGCATATAACAGATTTACTTTGACCCTAAGAGCAGCTTTTACACTTTTTGTATACTGAAAGTTTTAAGCAGAGAGAAAACTGTTTTTGTAAGGGAGCTGAAGGTAGCTGTTTTTGTGAAGAAAAAGACTCCCTCTTTGAACAGAAATGGTGGATTGAAGTTTAATCTACCAGCTGTTTATAGAAGTGTTCCTGGAATAAGACCACAACAAGCCAATCAAATGCTAATCAGTTACTTAATGATGCTGAAGGTGAGATAGCCAATAACAACAGGGGTGTAAGGACCCGTAATGATGTTACCTTGTAAACAAGGGCAGGGCAGTTTCGCTCTAAAACTCTTTGCTTTGGAGCTGGACTTAGTTTACCCAGAGTAAGATAAATCCTAGTGTCTCAAAACAGCACTATCATTGAAAATGGCTTCTGGATGGAAGTCGAAACATTCTGATTGCAAAAATAGAGTCCACCATTAAAACTTTCTCTACACTGAACCACAGTCTCCTTATTACATATAAATAAAATGAGGTACAGCCCCTTTAACAACTTTCACAACAAAAGCCATTTTGTTATATCAATATTATTTCATTCCAATTCAAGTTTATTTATATAGCATTTAAAACCACTTCAGCTGATTAAAGTGCTTCAGATATGTGTATATGTGCGTATGCATATGTATATATGTATATATTTGTATATATATAGTGACCAAACACACACAAAGAAAGAACCCTGTATTTAATATTAAATTTTATTTGCTCTATTCTCTAATCTTATTTCGTTATAGTTTTATTTCTATTTTTAATATTATTATATTATATTTTTCTTTCTTTTTTATTTAATTTTATTAGTGTACATACTTTCTTTTCATTATAGTATTATTTCTATTTTTAATATTATTTTTCTTTTATTTTTCTTTCTTTTTTAATAGTATATATACTTTCTTTTTCTCTCTTTTCACTTTCATTTATTTATTTATTTATTTTCTCTCTTACAATTTCTCTTCTGTTACAAAAGAGGGTGTCAAACTTACATGACAAAAGAAAAGAAGGCGATAAAGTAAAACATAACTACTTGCCAAGCCATCAAATAGTTTGACTTTCAAAAGGTGATGGACTCCATTCCATAAGTTTACACAGCTTCTTACGGTGTCCATGTTTTTCACAATGTAATTTTTATATACTGGCATACATATGTAAATGTAATGTATGTGTACAATATACACATAGGTATGTAGTTAGTGCCTCCCTTCAGAAAGATATAAGGCAGTGTCCACCAGCAATTTGACCAGAACTGAAGAAGAGGCTTGGATGAGCAGCGAAACGTCTTCACTCCCACAATGATTGGTCCAGTTGACAGATTTAACTTTGTCTTTTGCGACTTATGTATGTTGTATGGAAAAAACTTAAGTGTGTATATGTGTATATGCTATGTGTGTGTATGTATGTGCCTTATATATAACGTGGACCATTGTGAAAAATAATTGAATTGAATTAAGTTCACTGCATTAGCAACATAAAGTCCATCCATCCATTTTCTTCCGCTTAGGGACTCCCAGACTTCCCTCACCCCAGACACATCCTCCAGCTCCTCCAGTGGGACCCCAAGGCGTTCCCAGGCCACCCGAGAGACATAGTCCCTCCAGAGTGTCCTGGGTCTTCCCCGGGGCCTCCTCCCGGTGGGACATGCCCCGAACAGCTCCCTAGGGAGGCGTCCAGGAGGCATCCTGAGCAGATGGCGAAGCCATCTCAGCTGGCTCCTCTTGACGTGTAGGAGCAGCGGCTCTACTCCGAGCTCCTCCCGTGTGACTGAGCTCCTCACCCTATCTCAAAGGGAGCGCCCAGCCACCCTGCAGAGGAAACCCATTTGGGCCGCTTGTGTCCGCAATCATGTCCTTTCAGTCATTACCCAAAGCTCATGACCCTAGGCGAGGGTAGGAACGTAGATTGACTGGTAAATCGAGAGCTTTGCCTTTCGACTCAGCTCCTTCTTTACCACAACTGACCAATACAGCAACCACACTGCACCGATCCGCCTGTCAATCTCATGCTCCATCTTTCCCTCATTCACGAACAAGACTCCGGGATACTTGAACTCCTCCACTTGAGGAAGAGATAAGGTCCAATAGAATAAAAAACGTCCTTGAACAGATGATTTGGAATAATATCTAGTGGACACAAGGAAGGCTTTAGCTGCTGAACACAGCAAAACACTTCAACCACCTTGACAACCTTGCCTTGTACAAGTATGTATTCTATTGTACTTAAGATCAGATTGGTATGCAAATTAAATGAGTCTATTTGAGAAACATATATTAGTCTAGTGCACTATGATCATTGGATGGTATAATCAAGGGTGCTCATTTTCTCTAGGTGGAACCAAGGGTATGGACAAGCAAACTATGTCAAGAGCATTTCAGTGAACAATGTTAAATGATCATCTATCTCTCTCTCTGCCTGTATTTTCTATATAAAATCACATCACACATCCCCCATTGTTTTTGTATGTTCACAGGATATAATATAGTACTTACGACTTTCACCTTTGCCCTCTTTGTACCAACCCCCCATCATCCATCAATAAAGCAGTGACACCAGCCTTCTAGTGCTTGTCCTGCACGACTTTAATTAACGATGCATTCAGGGTCCTCTTTATCTTCCTCTTCAGGTATTCTCACCGCCCAAGAGCTCGGCGATGTGGGCTCCATGGGTGACTGTCACATAGAGCTGATGGATGTCCAGGTTGCGTTGCGGTGCTAGGATTGCAATGTGTTTACTCCGAGTCGTAAATCAAACTGGGGAAACAGCTTTTTAAGAGCTGACATGGACCCAAGGACTCAGAACAATGAGAAGTGAAGCGCTAGGACACACACAAGTCCATCAGAGTGACAATGGCCCAATTTGAACTTTTCGAAAGAAGTTATCAATTGGAAGCAGGCCCGGTTCAAGACTTGCGGGGGCCATATTTCACAAGATTGACACATTCCTTTTGACCATGCCATGATCTGTGAGATACCCCTCCTGCTGCTACGACCCCTCCTCTCGCTGCTCCCACTCCCGCTCTCCGTTATTACCTTCTTTGGCATTTCCTTTGCCAGATCCTCATTATATTCACCTGCTGAGCTCCACGACTGATCCTCACCTCCTGCTGTATAAAAGGTCTGCTAACCTCTTCTCCAGCGCCAAATCATCCCGTCGTTCAAACGGTGAATTTATGCTCAAGTTAATTTCTATGTTAATGAGGTTTTTTAAGTTTTTTGTAGACTTACCTGCCCCCCCATGTTCCCTACAAACACTGCACCCATGAAATTGCTCCAGACAAGATAGTTAGAATACAGAGAACGAACTGTCCTACAAACATTTCCTGTGTGTTATTGCAGAAAATTCTTAAGAAACTCATGTCGAAATGATCTGTCTCTGAACTTATTTAAGGTTGAGCTACTATTTATTGTCCCAGTAGGGAAAGTATCCTCTGCATTTGACTCATCCTTTAACCTATAGCGTTGGATGCTATCTCCGCCGATAGACTCACGGTTGCGAACTTTCCATTACCGTAACTCTGTAACCAATTGTGCCTCATGTAAATTCAAATGGCATCTCAAAGCAGAGGCATGGGCCTGAAGATGACCAATCAGAGCGTAGGTTCGCGGGATTCTCCCACAGTTTATTTCATGCATCAAAGGAAAAATAAGGATGGTAGGAGTCGTATGAAAAAAAGGCAAAAGTCCCAAGCTGTATATTATGATTTATGGCAAAAAAAAAAAATAAGGAAGCTATAATGGTCTATAATGTGCTCAGTCCTTAAAGAGTTAAAGACGCTATATTTTGAATGTCATAAAAACGTGCAAAACAGAACTAGTTCATTTTTTTGCAGTGGTTCAAAGTTAAAAAAACAGTCTAGGCGAGACAGTGGAGTTTTGCTGTGACGATAAAGCTAACAACAACTACTCTGCTAACACGCCCTGGGCAGTGGGCACCAATCCTGGGTCCCAACTCAGATCTTGAGCTAGGCTTGGTGAGGAAGATTTTACCTATTGTGCATGTTTTGGTGTTGATAGAGGCACCAAAGTGTTGGCACAAACCCAACGAGGCACACGGACGCGGCCCGGGAGAACACAGAACCCTCTTACTGTGCGGATACGCAAATCCTAATATTATCACTGTTCTCGTACAACACAGCGTACCAGCTCTCAGTGCTCTCAAATGTAAGCGGAGTGTCTGACGTTTTCTTCTGGGTTAATACTTTTGTAATTCAGTGTAGTCAGCAGCTTTTCAATTTTGTCACAAAGAACTGCTTTTATGATATACTGAATGAAAATGAAATGTACTTAGAGTATTTATAAGAAAACCAGACTTTAAAGGGCCCGTATTACACCATTTTCTGGTCTATATTATAATACTGTTTCCTCATCAAAAACATCTGGAGTTGTGTTTCGTTTATTTCACTTCATCTCTCAAACAAAAACACTATGTTCCACCTTGTGATGTCATGTGGTAATACAGGAAGTGCTGCACTGTGGTTTTAAACTTCATACACCTTCACTAGAATCATTTGGATGATTTCAGCCCTAGAATTGCCAAACTCTATCGAACCAAAGGTAAGAGATAGCTGTTAACTTGAAAACTACTGCTTCATGACATCACAAGGTGGAACAGAGCATTTTGCGCTTTGGAGATATAGACTGACCAATAATAAAGGATTACTCAAACGTATGAATGAAACAAACACAACTCCAGGTATGTTTTTGAGGAGGTAATAACATTCTAACGTGGCTTTAAGAGTCACATTTTGCGTAATACGGGGCCGTTAAAGCTAACACTTGGTTGCATGAGTTGCCCCGGTAACGGCACTAGTAGTAAAATAGAAGATTACACTCGTCAGTTTACTCTGTTTAATGGGCGCACTGAGACACATTGACATGTTGGTTTTCTCTGATCTGTTGAAGCGTCTAAAAATAGCCGTACGATTGGTTCGTATTAGCATTAATGACCTGCTCCTGGTTTAAAACATGAGTCCGTTTCACTAATCAATGACAATCAGCTCAGAACGGCTTTGAGGAGAACAGGCTAAAGCTAAGTCATCAAAGGAGATACACAGTCATTACGTTTACATCCACAGAGAACTCCCGAGTGCACTAAACAACCGCATTTAAAACGTCCTTGGTCTAAATCCTGCCAGACTTCTCTTGTTTCAGGCTATGTGCAGGTCAAAAAACCCAATAGGTGTGAACGGGGGGCTGCGAGGCATTCAGGTGTGTCCAACATTTTCTGTTAGAGCTGAAACTTGCAGCTATAATTGCTAATAAAAACAGCCAGTGTACACATAACCACACTTTGGACGACCATAAACAACATCTCATTTACATTGAATATTTGATTTTTAGCAGATTTTATTTAATTTTTTAACTATAACATAACCCACCAAAACAAAACAACCAGGGGTGGAAGGTCATGGAGTACAAGTAGAGTAGAAGTAGAATTTTTAGGTATCTGTACTTTACTTAAGTGTCATGGTCTCTGTTCTATCCCTGCCTCCTGTGTGTGCTCTGCCCCTCCCTCACCTGTCTAACCCTGGAGCTGGGAGGAGTCCTGGCTCCTCCTACGTGCACCTGGACTCCATCAGCGCAATCAACACCACCTGCAGTGGATAAGGGGAGCCAGGACCCAACACTCTGGGCCAGATCGTCTGCTCGTCCCACTGTTTGCCACTGTTTGTCTTCGTCCTGTCTGTTTCCCAGTTGTGTTACCTGCTCGTGTTCCTGCTCAGCACCCTGCCTCCCTGCACTGTTCTGGACTCCCGACTCCGACCCTGTTTCCCGGTACCAGATTTTGTTCCTGCCACGTTTGTTCTCTGCATCTCCGTGTCTGCCCTGGATCCCGACCTGCACTCCCGCACCCAGCTTCCTCATGTATCTACTGTCATTTGTTGTTTTGTTAAAAAAACACTGTTAAACTTGCCCCTAGTCCTGCACCCTTTGGTCCGTCTCACCTACACATCACGGCACTTAAGTACATTTTACAGTGGATACTTTTCACTTTTACTTCAGTACATTTGAGAGCAGGTATCTATACTTTTTACTTTCTACTCCACTACGTTTTTTCTTTTTTACTTGTCATATGATTTGAAGGAACAACATGCTATATGCCCTGATCCTGTTCTGTGGACCCGGACCCTCCCTTCCCTCGCCTGGCTGGATGACCCGGTGCCTGGCTGGGGAGGCTCCTGTCCCGTCGTGGGTGGGCCTTTCTCTGTCCCTTAGTTGAGTGGGCTCTGGCTCTACAGACTTGAACTCTATCTGCAAATGGATGCACATTAGTCCTGGACACATCTGCAGCCTGTCCGTCTATAGGAGTCCAAAATATGTAACATTTTTTTATCAATACCACTACATTAAACACAAATGAACAATACTTGTGAAATACTTTTTACTATTAAAGTACATTTTAAAACAGGTCCTTAAATACTTTTACTTGGGTAGATTTTTTTCATGTGATACTTTTACTTGAGTAACATTTTACCTCTGTATCTGTACTTTTACTTAAATAACAAAACGGAGCACTCTGCGATGGAGGGGCTGTGGTTTGTCATCGTTACTGATTTCAAATGAGTGAGTACACATGTCTAGTATTTACCTGACGGTTTCTTACCTCATGCAGTTGAATGCCTCTCCTAGTCTGCTCGTATTTGTCAGTTGACTGCACAGTTAAATGCAGCAGACATCTATGTAGTTACCAGCTTCTCCAGATGTGTTATTGGGATCAGAGAGATTTTAACACTTCAACCGCAGTTCCTGGGTTTACATGCATTTTGTAAAACTGGTTTAAATTGGACTAGACCAGGGGTCGGCAACCCGCAGGTCTTTCATCCTGATACTCCGGCTCCGGTTGGCTTGGGAAGATAAATTATAAGTATTTCATTTAACTGTATTTTATTTGTGTTAGTTCTAAAGATTATTGTGACCTTGAAATAACAAAATAAAAGTATATTTTATTAATTTTAGTCGTTCAAGACGTTCTAGACTCACAATATTCTGCTTATGTAATCGTACTGTTCAGACACAGAAGGACAGTAAAGTGCTTCACCTGAGCTGCTCTCCTTTCAAATGGGGACCGTTGCATCTGGCATTTGATAGTTTCAAGTTTGGAGAAAATACTTTAGGCAACATGTTGTCAGTGACCTTCACCCTCAACTCTCTGTCCACTCCATGGTCTGTCAGGGTTTTCAGATTTTTTACTTGGCAAAACCTCATCGACATTACATTACAGGGGAAATGGCCGCACTGACCCTCTCTCCGACCCACTGCCATTCTACACAGAGCCTATTAAACATTCAACCTCAAAAATAAGCCATATGAAATCACTCTTTTTATGAACACATGTACAACTCAAAACACGGCAACAACTGTCTAATGCTATTGAGTGTCATCAGTGGTAGCACGTAACAAAGTAAAAGTAGTGAAGTTGGACTGAAAAAAGTATTCTTATCATTGTAAAACAGGCCGAGGGAAGGAAAAAGGCTGAGGGAAGGAAAAAAATATATTAATTCAGTTGTTTCTGTACAAATCTTTACCAAAATCACTACATTTGAACCTTTATTAGATCTCAAATGTTGCGCAACATAGTTTTACTTTTTACTCTTGAAGTAGATTTTTAAACAGATGCTTTAATAATTTAGTAGTTGTTTTTTTCATGTGATATGTTTAGTTTTACTTAAGTATTTCTTTGCTCTGGTATCTATACTTTTACTTAAGTAACACAATTGAGTACTTCTTCCACCACTGAGCCATATCCAAACTGATTTACGAGTTCCCGCATACAATAATATCATTCTAACCAAGACAGGGAATTAATACTGTCCGCTTCATGACACTCACTTTTGTGTTTAAACCACATTAGTTTTTTTTAAGTACTCATTTTGCAAACTCCGCCGCTCTTGGGGCTGACAAATTGAGTTGAAGTAAATGCCATCTCGCCCCCTCCACAGACACTTGACCTGATCTATGTGTTAATAACCACAGCCTTGGACTCACTCGAGCTTCTATGATCAATGGGCCCCTGCATTGTCCAAGGGCAGGGCCTGCTCTGTCTATAATTCAGTCCGCCCCGAGCTTTCACAATGTATACAATACGAGCACAAGCAACTTTAAAGGTCCTATATTATGCAAATTATCTCTTGTGAGCTGTAAGTTATGTTCGAATGTCATTACTTCATCAAAAACATAACTGGAGTTGAGTTTTATTTCATTCACACATGTTTGAATAACCCTTTATTATTAGTCTGTCTACATCTCCAAACCTCAAAATGCTCCCTTCCACCTTATGATGTTGCGTCATGGTCATTTTTAAGTTAACAGCTCCCTTTTACCTTTTGGTCAGTAGATATGAGGAATTCCAGGGCTGATGAGGATTCTGGTGAAGGTGTATGGAGTTTAAAAATCACAGTGAAACACTTCCTGTATTACCACATGACATCACAAAGTGGACCAGAGTATTTTCTGTTTGAGAGAAGAGAGAGCTTAAATATGCAGGGTGTTAAATGTATGAATGAAACAAAACACAACTCCAGGTCTGTTTGTGATGAGGAAACAACATTATAACATAGATCAGAAATTAGAGTAATATGGGCCCTTTAATGTATTATCAAAGTTTTGAGTAATATTTTTGCGATTGCTGGTGCGATTCCAGTTCTCACATATGAATACTGTTGTTGTGTCATTTGGCAATACATTTATCCCACCATACCCCCAATATCCCAGTTTTCCTGTGGACATGTGAAAATAGAGTGCTTTCAGAAGTAGCATAATACGAGCCCTTTGTAGACCATGAGGTAACAATAGTACTGACTCTTGTTACCCCATGGTTTATTTTATATATGTACAATTAGGTGTACTATATGTGATCTAGTTTATCATCGTTTTAAATATTGCTTTTCATTTTCATGTTTAATGTTCATTGTGCGTGCTGTAACTATGGTGTGTTGAAGAAATGTAGCTCTGACTAGCTCTGACTATTAAATGTAGCTCTGACTATTCTGTTTGAATAGGATGTAAGGCCTCTGCTAGCAACAATGTGGAGCGTGTAGCAGTTTAAATGATCAGTAGGTACAAGGATAAAAGACAGTCTAGTAAGTAGAACTTTACAAACACTGAAAAGTACTACCTGGAGTGAGTAACCAATTGTGTTTGAGCTTTTGAGAAGGGGTGGCAATAGCATGCTAATCTTGTAGTTTAGGTCTGTACAAACACGTCTGTACATTCTGAAATAGGAATTTTTGTAGTAGTTTGCCAGTTAATATTTCAATTTTTGACAGTTCTCCTGGAAATGTTTAAAACTGGAACAGAATCCTATTGTTAGAAAAATCATAATTTGATATTTTTCCCAAATTGTTCAGCACTGGATCTAGTGGCTTAAATTTTGTCTCATCTGGTCCCGGTCTCTTAGTTGCGTCCTCTATATTCACAGAATGCATTAGAACAACACAGCAGCTTGAATCTGCTGAGCATTTGTGCATTTTGTGTCTCTCTCCATAAGCCTGCAGCTTTCACACTGCCTCAGCTATGGTCCATTCCCACCTCTGCTCCTCTGCAGAGTTAGTGTGCCCTGTGCACCACTGTGATGGAGATGACACATAGCACAGCCATAAGGGGCCAAAAACAGCATGCCCGCCTTCAGAAAGAAAAATAATAAAGCTACCTTGGAATTTATTTCAAAGCTAAATATTGTGCCTTACCATTGGCAGTTTTTATTTTTTTCAGATTACATAATTCTTTAGCTACAATTCAAAATGAAAAATCGGTAGTTACCCATTTAACCTATTAGAACAGAGGTGCCCAAACACATCTCAAAACATATTTGAAGCGGAGGGCCACAGACCGGTGATCAAAAGTGCGGTGCTTTAAACACAGCTTTGACAGAGCTGCTGTGTATTAATAATTCTTGAAACACATTCATTTTTGGTCATTTTTGGTCACAATGCAATGTGATATTTGAGGTTACAGTGGTAGAAATAGTTTAATTTGCTGTTAAAAGTACAGCTTATGATCAACTGGGTTCAGCAGGAGGCCTGAGGGCCAATAAAAACTGGTCTGAGGGCCGCATTTGACCCCTGAGCCATAGTTTGGACACCCCTGTATTAGAAGAACATCCCAACTCAATTATCCAAGATTAGACTTTAAAACAAAACCCCAATTTTAAACTTAATCTCAAAATGTTGGCAAAGTAACAGAAGTTAAAGTGATATTATGTAACTTTCTCAGGGTGGAAAGTCAACTGCAGGATTCCATGGAAACAGAAAGTTGAAACCATACTTCAGTTCTCCGTGGAGACAGATATGTTACAGGCCATTCAGGTTCTCGAACACGATGATGTCATACTTCAAGATGGGGAAAAGAGACAGTTTAATTACACTGTACTTTCCTATGAAATATCTAAACAGTAAATCCACCAATACTGAATCTGATCATCTGTATTAGTGACTTGTCTATAACTCACGATATTTGAAGAAAAATCTTTTATATTTATATTTAGAATATTAAAATTTGTCTGCCCCCATCTGTATTATAAACTATAGGCCTATAACATGTTGTACTGTCATCTGAAACTCAGCAATAGTAAAACATTTCCATGGAAACAAGCAGGAACAGACCTTCCTCCAGGCAGAATAAGAGTCAGGTTTGTGGAAGAGAAGCCGGCTCAGAGTAAGGACGGATGCATTTTAGCACACTTTTTTTGCAAAAATACGAGTACTGAGGCTTTAAAGGTACATTTTGTAACAGTTCTGATTGTCTCCATGTTCTATATTCTGGCTTATCTATCTATCTTGCATTTTTTTAAATTGCTGGTGCTTTTATTGCTCAAAAAACCTTGACCTGTAACTTGGCTTAGTTGCGTAATCTGTTTGTAACCATGGAGGTGTACATATATTTAATACCATACTGTGGAACATTCCAGGCAAAGCAATAATAACACACAACATTAAAGAGTTACTAGAAATTTAATTGTATTTTGACACGGGAACAGATAGCAACTCAATGTCACCAAATCTAGTTCAAATATATTTGCAAACACTTGTATCCAGCTGTTACATATATACACATCACACATGCTTTAAAGGCACAGTACACAGTGGCTTCCCCCATTGACTTGCATTGACATTTGGATCAATTCTCATTCTGCTGCTTCCTCGAGCTCACACATATATTGTCAGATAGTGAATATACCACAGTTGCGAATATGTGTGCAAGCCCTTGTACTTTGTTTTAGCGCTCTTACTACAAAACCAATTACAATAGGCCCTGTGCCATTTTCAGACTCAGCCTATTAACGGGGAAATCTTGCTAATTAAATGCAACCAGGAAGTACTTAGACTTAGACAAATGACTGAGGTGTAATGAGAATTTTATTGAATAGATAAACTTGACACATAGACACTGGAATTAATGGATTTGCTTGGGGAAAAAATCGTTTTATGGGGTATTAAAGGTGAAGAGGAGATGGACAGGCTGAAGCGGCTGATGGTTTTGCTGCTGCGGTGGAAATGGGAAAAGACAGGGGATTAGCAAGTAAATGAAATAGACTGTGGGATGGGGCAGGGCTTGCGACGTGATTGGTTGAAAGGACATGATTGGCTGTGGAAGACAAATGAAAGGAGGTGAGGTATAAGGAAGTACTGCCTTGGTTGGACTTATGGCACTTCATGTATATAGTCATATTAGTCATCTTACATATAGGAGTGGTGGAAGAAGTACTCAATTATCTTAAGGAAAAGATATCAGAGCAAAAAGTACTCAAGTAAAAGTATCACCTGAAAAATCTACTTAAGTAAAAGTATTGGAGTACCTGTTGTTTACTTAAAGAGTAAAAAGTAAAAGTATATCACGCCGGTTTGGAGCTCTAAAAAGCTTCAAATGTGGTGATTTTGTTAAAGATTTTTTCAATCTGTTTTTATTTGTTTTGTTTTTTTT
This sequence comes from Periophthalmus modestus, assembly GCA_019594935.1. Taxonomy (NCBI): domain Eukaryota; kingdom Metazoa; phylum Chordata; class Actinopteri; order Gobiiformes; family Gobiidae; genus Periophthalmus; species Periophthalmus modestus. Next base: position 22,239,424 of record JAIEZT010000012.1, on the reverse strand, counting down.
GCTCAAACTATGAATGTGTTAAAAATAAACTTTTCAGCACGTCTCAAACAATCAAAAAAAAAAAAAAAAAAACTTTTACTTTTCAGTCCTGTTCAAAAATGTTGTGGGGTAGAAACTCTCAAATGTAGTGAAGCAAAAGTAAGTATCCACTGTAAAATGTACTTAGGTAAAGTACAGATACCTAAAATATACTTAAGTATAGTACTTCACAAATTTTACTTCATTATGTTCCACAACTGACTTACTGACACAGTTTAAGTTTGGACTTTGCTGTTTAACTGTCAAATTGTATATTCGTTGACCTGGTTTCTTATCGGTGGAATTACTGGACGTATCACATGAAGCAAAAACTGACACAAGGTTTAACGTCTTGTCTATTAACACAAATAACGTTGGATTAATACAGCAATTTTTAGATCTATCTCCAACATTTGGGGGATTTCTGTACATTAAAATCCAAAAATTACAATCCAATTCGAACACAGTGAATGCAACCTCTTCAGTTATTTAGAAAGTTACTCAAAAGGAGGGATGGTGTATCAGTTATACTACAGATCTCAGTATCGATCCAACATTGAAAATTTTGCCGATATTTGGTTCAGATTTTTTTTTTTTTTTTCTGCACTGTCCCAGTCTGTGTGTGCCCATTGTGTCATTCCCAGTTCGTCTTCAGGGCATAGAAAATACTACATCCCTATACCTTGACATAAATGTTGCCCTTGCTGTAAATTTTAAAAGCTTAATGCCAGGTATCTGCCACAGCTGCAAGGCATATATCAGCTATTGGTATCGGCTCAAAAAACTCAAATTGGACTATTCCCAGTCAATAGGGATGGAACAGTTGCGATCAAAAAGGTTTAATCGCGATAAAAAGCTCCTCAATTAATCTTTTGTGTTAGTTCTGGTGTTTGTCCCCAAGAGGACCCTCTATCATAGCAATGAAACTTGTTAACTTCTGTGCCTATTCTGAACTGGGGATGGTTCTTCACCTCAGTCACTGTCATGGCTAGTGGGCGGTGGATCTGGATCCCAGTGACAGCACACATTTATATCCTCCACTCAAGAAGTTTGATGTGTGGAATTATTATGGCTTTGAAAAACTAGACCAACAAGGGAATGAGCCACCAATCTGCAGAGCCTGCCGAAAAAAAGCCGTGGCTCCGAGGACAAACACGAGCAACTTACATGCACATTTACAAGACAACCATCCTGCCTTGTTTGACAAATTTGAGCCGAAAATATCCATCTTAAGTAACATACCATGTGAAATAAACTATTGAATGGGAATTGGATTTGTATGAATAATGGTACGGGTTTGTGTCGACTTTATCGCTACGGTTAGCATGAGCTGAACAGTATTTCGCACAGCTGATTTCATAGTTTGCTAGCAGCGCGCATGGTTTTACAACAACCATGAATTAATCCGAATACCTATAACCTCCTAGGACCTGGCATTTGCATATGTGGACAACACAATTTGGTTTATCTAGGCCACAATACTTTTTTTTTTCTCTCTACAAGGTTCTGGTGTCCACATATGAGGACATTATACTGCCTTGGTTTAGTAATTATCATGATAATATCGTTAATCGCGATCATTATCATCTAAATTTTAATATTGTCCCATCCCTTGTCAATAGTATAATTTTCACTGCCAAAATGTGATCACAGCAAACTCATTACATTAGACATGTTGTTATGAATGAACCCATAAGACACAAATGTGGCCAGAAAAAGCAGTTGTGATGGTTCTTGGCAGTGGCCTGAGCTCTGACAGTGATTTCGTGTGTTGGTGTTTTTGGGTTGGAGGCAAACGCACAGGCCCCATTTCAACTGAACTGAATCCATCTGCTGGACCCATACGCCTACCCTGAGGACACTGAGAGAGGAGGAGCGAGGAAGAGTAGGGAGGAAGGCAGGGCAGAGGGGAGAAATGGAAAGCGAGGGAAGGAGGAAGGGAGAAAGTGGAGAGAGAGGAAGAGGGAAATGAGAGAGGGATAAGGATAGGGGAAAGAGGCAGTGATAGAGGGGGGCAAAGAGGAAAACAGGAGAGAGATGGAGAGAGAATGGGGAAGAGGGCAGAAAGGAAGAGAGAGAGAGAAAGGGCAAAAAGGGGAGTGCGAGAGAGAGGAAGAGAAGAGGGTATGGGTGAGATAGAAGAGACAGAGAGAGATGAAAGAAAAGAAAGAAAGAGGAGTAAGAGAAAGGAAGAAAAGAGAGAGAAAGATAAGGAGAGAGAGACATAGAGACAGACGAGTAAGAGAAAGGAGGAAAAGAGAGAGAAAGATAAGGAGAGAGAGACATAGAGACAGGAATGGGAGAAAGGAGAAAGAGAGAGAAGGATAAGGAGAGAGAGACAGAGACAGGGGAGTAAGAAAAAAGGAGGAAGAGAGAGAGAAAGATAAGGAGAGAGACATAGAGACAGAGGAGTAAGAGAAAGGAGGAAAAGAGAGAGAAAGATAAGGAGAGAGAGACATAGAGACAGAGGAGTAAGAGAAAGGAGGAAGAGAGAGAGAAAGATAAGGAGAGAGAGACATAGAGACAGACGAGTAGAGAAAGGAGGAAAAGAGAGAGAAAGATAAGGAGAGAGAGACATAGAGACAGATGAGTAAGAGAAAGGAGGAAAAGAGAGAGAAAGATAAGGAGAGAGAGAGATAGAGACAGAGGAGTAAGAGAAAGGAGGAAAAGAGAGAGAAAGATAAGGAGAGAGAGACATAGAGACAGAGGAGTAAGAGAAAGGAGGAAAGAGAGAGAGAAAGATGGGTTATGGAGTGGAGGAGTGAGAGGGGGAGAGAAAGAAGTGGCACACAGCCATTAGTGCAGAACAGAGGAGGGACAGTTGTTGCCGGCGGCGACTGCTGAGTCAGGCACAGAGCTGGGTCAAATACATCACAATCTTTCATTAAGTCTAACACCTGCCACTAATGAACAGCCAAATGTCACAGTATTATTTCAGCACTGCCTCCGCACATACTACACCAGGCTGTGGGAAACTAAAGTTTGATCCATGGAGATTTGTTTAACAGCTGTTAAAGGAGGGAAAGTCTATGCTAACCTAATTAAGAGCTGGAGCAACTATAGGCCGTAGGTGGGGTTAAAGGCAGTGTCAAATACATTCATTCACCAGACAATACTCTGTGTGAACCAGCCTGTGAAGAAAACTCACTCCAAAACATGATACCCCGTTTACTCGTTTTTATAGCAAACAATTTTTGATAGGAGCATGATCTATTTACTTAAAAGAAAATACAGTATCTGTTTTAAGGTTAACATGACACTTTCTGAGTGTGATGGTACTTCTCACTATATTGCAAGAACCATTCTTCCATTGGGCCCCCGTGTAGTTAAAGTCTGTTTTGGTTAGCAACATTTTGGGGTTGTCAAAAAGAAAATGTGCATTTCAATAATATCTCATGCTGACAGTGACAGCAAAAAGCAATAAACGTAAGAGTCGTGATTTATGGACGGTAATCTTATAACAAATGAATTCTACTTTTTCGTGTTGGGTATGGTTTTACATGGTTTTATCTTGCATTCAGAGAGAGTCTAGACATTATATGCTTTTGTCTGCAAATGATTGTGTTTCGTAGAGCTTTTTGAATCAGCTTTTGTGTGAAATTGACATGGATTTTAAAGGGCAACTGTATGCTCTCAGCAGGGCAGGTCCCTGGCTGTCAGGGGGCCCTAAGCAGAATGTGTCTCTGGGCCCCTTGGCAGTGGATGTACCTGGGCTCAGCTTTTGGTGACTCACATATGACAAGATTATGACCCTGCTCTCATCTTGTCCAATTGCATTTCTATTTATATGACCAAAAGAATTAATTTTTTGTATCTAACTTGTAAAACAGCCATTCAAAAGTACCTCAGCGGCCTCAGTGCTCCTCAGGGGTGTAAAAACGTAGATAAAACAAATATAGGCCGCAGATATTTTGCTACTATATATAAAAAACAAATGTAATCTTTATAGGGGGATATTTAGGCTGCTGTAAATACCTGAGCACTGTTTCTAGTATAACTTTACACATTATGTTATTTTCAACACAAATGTATGGGTTATTAGGCGTCCTCTGGTGGTTTTGGGGCCCTAAGCAGCTGCTTAGTCTGCTTATAGGCTGGGCTGGCCCTGGCTGTCAGGGGGAACATTATAGCCGTTCCATAATAGACCTTTTTTTTTGTGGTATCACTTTATCGTAACTACACTTTAATTAGCGTAAAGCAGGCATGCCCAAACTGAGGCCCGGGGTCCAAATGCGGCCCTCAGACCAATTTTTCTTGGCCCTCAAGCTTCCAGGTGAATTGGCCCACATTACTTTAAACTGTACTTTTTACTGTACATTTGTGAAAATCTACTTTAATAAGCCCATATCAAATATTTAATGTGTTCCATAGAGGATGTAAGCATGAATAAAGGTCTAGTGGTTCAGTCTAACTTGTAATAATAACGCAGATTTGAAGTATTCGCTGTATTGGCGACCAGTCTATGGCCCTCAATCGGCCCTCAGTTTTGTCTGTGTTTTTATAAGTGGCCCTTAATGAGAAAAGTCTGAACACCCCTGGCCAAAGCATGAAAAATACAACCAGTAGTTCATTATGAATTAAGTCTTTGTTCATGGTTTATTAACAGACTATTAACAGTACCACACTAAAATACCTCAAACTTGTAAAATATTGGTGTGTTACATGTACTTATAATATGCAACCACCAGATGTCCTCACACTGGCAACACCCCCGCACCTCTTTGCTATGTCAAAGTTGTCCCATTGCTTTTAGTATGATGCATAAGTGCTCCATCGTAAAACTAGGTCTACTCTGCGCCCCTGGCCTGGCTGCCTTGGAGATGGATGGCTATCTCTGCCAAATTCATCTTCATTCAGTCCACCCCAACACTCTTTTTGATGAGACAAGAAAACTCCACCATTTTGGCACGCAATTCCATCACTTGCTTGTTTTTAGGAAGTTAAATTTGCAATGACAGGTGATCCGTCTGCTCCTTGGATCGTATTAAAACTTTATCTTGTTCAGGACACAGTGAAAATGCAAGTAAATCGGTACCTTGCATGTTCTCCTTTGCCTGGTAGATATTATACATGCAGGAAGTATTTTAGAAAGGCTCTTGGGGACTAGGAGAGACCTGGTTTGGAATTGCCATACAAAGATAAGGTGGGTATTAAAAATGATTGACAGTTCTAGCTGCATGTAATGAGCTTAAAAATGCTAATGCTATGTTTCAGCTGTGTCTCATCTGCTAAGGGGACAACTCATCCCTACAACCGAGAAAAAAGCGTATTTTAAAGGTCGCTATAAAGGTCTTTCTAGTATCGTTTTTTGGGAATATGTGCCAAGTTTACAATGTACTGTCTGCATTGACTTGGAACTGATAGGATAGTGTTGCCCTTTAAAACCAATGCAAAAATCAAACAATGGCCCACATGAAAGGTCTGCCAGCCACTTTCATTTCCAACTCAAATATATAAAAATATTTAAAACATGCAAGGTAATAATCCTCCAGCTACGTAACCTGGCTCACACCAAATTAATATGTGTTGCTCTCTGAAATGAGTTCTACACCTTATCAGTCTGGGATGACACTGGCTCAAAGCAGTCGGGGCGAACAGGAATGTGATATGGTAAATATTTAAATCTGACTGGACTGACTGACTGACTGACAAGACGAGAAATCGAACTTTTGTTAAATCCAGCATCTTTCTCGAGACCCTTCTGAGGATGACTGCAGACAAGTTGTCCAAACATGTCAAGGCAAACAAACAAACTGGTCTGTTAGAAGACCTAGAGCAAACGAAGAGCGGGCCTGTGATTGCTCGGGGTTGACTGATTCTTGGCACAAATATTGGTGGATTTGTCTTAGTGGCTAGGTCCTCCTGATCCATTCTAGAGCAGCACACAGACACAGGAGAACATTCAAACTCCTCACAGAAAGGGCCCTTGCTGCTCTGGACTCAAACCCAGGGCCTTCTCAATGTGAGGAGAAAATCACTACACCACAACAATACCGCAATGTAACCGTTCAAACTAATTTAGTACAAAAGTCACTGATACTTTTAAATCTTCAATAACACCTATAATTCTTAAGTTATACTCACCAAATTTTAGCAGTAGGTAAATTGAACCTTCTGAGATTTTTGGCAATATATACGGTTATAATTGTTCACTTACACTTGAACTTATCACTACTTAAAGTAGCGGAAGTAAAAATTACCTCATTTTTTAAAATACTGTTTTTTAAGTGTCCACCATTTTCAATTTGGCAACTGAACAGCCCGATCCAACACACTTTACATAACATTTAAAGCATTTTCGGGCTTATGGCTCTTATTTGATCCTCGATATTATGTTTAAGTTGTTTATTGTCTGAGGTTTAATCACAAACACCTTTTCTTTAAGATAGCCCCACAGGAAGAAATCGGGACTGGTCAGGTCTCAGGAGATCACATACTGCCCCCTGTCTTTGAAAACCACTTATTTTTCCTTTAATGGCATTTATGCTCAGGGCATCTATGATATTAAGCGACGGTAACACCGCTGTGTTTCTGAATTTGACCCATGTGACTCAAAGTACCACTGTAAATTGAGGGTTCGTTCCTCGGTGCTATATTTGCTCATGTTAATGTTGTAAGGGTAGTTCTAAATGCTCTGAAAAATAAAATAAAAATATTTAGAAACAAAAGACAACAAGAGAATTTTTTCAACTGTCAGTGACTTTTGGGCCACCCTCTAGAATGTAGATTGCTGCAAAAGTAAGCTTTGACTTCCCATCGACAAACTGATCAAAAGCTGTCTTACCATGTTATATTTTAAAGTATTAAAACGGGATCTATACGAGTAAAAAGTGTTTAAAATCATGTATAGAATAAACTAAATATAATACTACAATGACTAGTCCGTAAAATGTCCACCATAAGCATAGCTACCCCCCACACCACCCCTGCTCTCCACACTAGTCACACCCCCTCCAGAGCACCATCGCATTACTATCAATGTGCATTTCGCAAATTACTACTGCACATTGCATCAGGTTTGTTAAGTTGTAATGTTTTGTTTCGTGTCATGCTTTTGTATATTTGGGTGATGTAGACTTGTGGACCAGGAGTGTCTGAATAGTACTGAGAGAGATCCCTAGATCCCTAGATAGAATAGTACTGAGAGAGATCCCTAGATTACTGGTTAACATATACATGAATGACATAAAGTTGATTTTGCATAATACCCCCTCTTTAAAGCAAAAAAACATACAAGGATACTTAAGGATACTACTTAAAATGTATTACTATTTTTAAACTCAGGCATTTTCATTCAGAGTTGGCCAGAGTGACCTAATTACAGTCTACTCCCAGACGGCCAATAAAAAAAAAAATTTAAAAAAACATATGACAAAGCCCGTCTCCGCAGGCAGTCCATTCACTTTCTCCAACTTCACTTCCAATCACACACACTTCTTTCTATTCTGGGCCCAAATACTTGTCCCCCGGGGCCCCGAGCTGCTCAGGCAGGCTCCTGTTGGCTCCGTATCATCCCGGAGAAGAGAGTGACACTTGAGCTAAAGCCGTGACACAGAGAGGGGGCGATGGAGCTCTCAGGGAAGGGCCGTAGGTGTAGATGGAGTAGTAGAGGAAGAGGAGGGGGGTATTTTTAACCCACTAGAGAAGAGAGGGAAAGTCAGCGTTCTGTAGTGTACTATGGAAGGGTTTTTAAGGGCACTTCAGCAATGAGTCCACGCTTTTGTATAAACATGACTATAGCTAGTTGGCTAATCTGGTTGAGTTAATCAGTTTATGGTTTATCTACCAGCTGTTGAAATGTATTTTGTTGTGTTTATGATGGTTTGAATAGTTGTGAATCTCTAAAGCGCTGTGAAGAGGCTTTTGAATGCTTAATTTACCAGCTACATATTCTTACAGCTAAACAGAACATTTAAAGTCAGAGTGTGCAATTTGATTTCTTTTAGATGATTCATTGCTATAATTTGATATGGGATTTCATAAACCAAATCTCTGCTCCAAAGCCAAGTATCCTTTTGTCAGCTTTTTGTCATTCATTCAAACAAATCTTTACTTAATCAGGATAAAACTCCCTTTACAAGAGTGTCCTGGCCCAGTGGTAGCAGCACAAATACAAAACGTTAACCACATTTGCAAAAATACACTGTGTTTTGCATGATTCCCAGAGATAAATTTAAAACACAAACCAACAGTTTTTCAGTGGTGTCTCTCACAAGGACTTTAAAAGAGTGCAATGAGATAACCTCCTTTATCTGCAATTTATTTTGAAGGTTTCCAGATCCTACGATCAGGGCCATTGCTATCTAAGCCAAATGGATTGGTAATGCCCCAATCCCCATTGAAAGTGTAAAAAGTACATTGGGCTATGACGGCTATAATACAACCTCCAGTGACTTTTTCTGAAGTACAAATGTTTGAAGATTTATCACAGAAATCACATTCCTGCGGGGTCTGGCGGTACTCCACTAGATAAAAATGTGATTGTGATCTGACTCCTATGACAAACAGCGTTTTTGCTAAAATCGTCATTTCATGATTCCATGCTGTTTTTGTTTAATGCAGTTCGATGGTCAAAAACAGACACTTTCCACCACCCACTCCTCCTACTGGTCACACTCAGTCATGCTCCAAGTGAGTGACAGGTGCATTTAACCAATCACAGTGAAGTGTAAACTTTCAGAAACAACACACAACTTTAGTTACCTCTTAAACACAGTATAGATGACACAAAGAAAACAAGAGTCATGTTGAAATGGAAACTGTAATTTGGTTCTAGCATATTGTCAGCCCCCAATTCTGGTGCGTGCATTTTAGATATAATATTATTAGTAATGAAACTGTGATGCCCTTAATAGCCCCAGAGATTTCCTACTCTGCTACAGTCTGTCTGTGCTGCTTAGGCTGGAGCTTCTACAGTGGAGCTGCCAGTACACATCTCAAACATGATGTGTAGGGACAGCCCCACACAGACTCCAGTCCCAGTAGTTTAGAAGTTAAAGTGGAACTAAACACAAAATGTACTTGTTTCCACTACTAAACTGTGCATATTGTGTTTGAATAGCATTATCTACTGTCCCTAGTCATTTTTGGCAACTTACGCATAAACTACAGGTAAATTTGCTTCTTTCTGGTAAAAAAAAAAAAATCAAAGTTTGTGCTGCCTGCTGTGGCCTCTGCAATTTCAAGTAGTTGGTGACATCACATAAGACTGCCCTGAGCTAGGTTTTTCTGATTACAAACAGCTGGCTGCAGGAGCGTAGTTTGAAGTGTGGATACCTGTTAGACCAATCACACTGTTCCTTATACCACCCAGACCCCAGCCCTGCTCCCCCCTCACTCTCTTCTTTAATCTCCAGGTACTGCCCAGTTTAGCGGCTCTATTTAAAACGTGTCTGTGGGCAGATTTTAGGTGTTTATTGCCACTTTAAGAACTAGTGGCCTACCACATGTTCCCTCCTTAATTATCACAGAAACAACACAGCTGCTTCATTATGTCTTTCAATCAGAACTGCATAGTTATGATGGTTCCCTTATACACGCTACACATAATGCAGAAGCACTGGTGGGACTAAAACCAGTTTCCAAAAATGACATGGTGTGTTCTCAGTATATGACAGCTAATGGCCAGGTTCTGTTGTTATTGCTGTTTGCAGTGACATCACGCTTAGGGGTTCTACATGTATGTTTATGGCAAAACATTCAGCAGTTACCATGGTGACACAATACACACATTAGAAAATACTTTTAAAAAGTTTTAAGTTTTTTATTTAGATTTAATCATCTAAATAATACAAATTGATTTAAACAAGTCATGTTCAGGACCCTGTGATTAAAACAAGTGGTTTTGGTCCATTTTCGGTGTTTGATTTTCAACATAAAGGTGAGAGTGGCTAATTGATAAACTGTTGTTGGCTGATGCTAGCTGGCATGTGACTGTAATTTCATGTGAGAAGTACTTGTTGAACAACACAAAATCAGCTCAACTGCTGTAATTCCAACCAATACAGTTCTTTGTGGTCAGATTGTGCTAAAAATGTTTTTAAAAGATCAGATTAAAGTCTAATTTGTGAAACAGAGGTTCAGACAAAGCAGTGCCTACAGTTAGCTTCACCACCCCAAAGAATGTTGATGACATTTGTATAATTACCAGAAGGAGTGCATTAAACCCACTAGACTTGAAACTGAACCGGCTAGGACTGAAACTGAACTGAAAATGCTTTTTTTTTTTAAGTAAATAAATAATACATAATAAAACATATTACATACGTTTTGTAACTAAAATGGAAAGTAGTAAAATAAAGTCTGAATGATGGTGGTGCTTGTAGCTCGAGGAGGTGAATGTGACTTCCTCAAAGGTCACCGACAGTGGGAGGGATCAGATCTAGTCCAGCGCTGAAGGGAGAACTATTCACCAGAGACCAGCCCTGACCAAACAATAGCCAAATGCTGCTAGTGTTATTTCAGCCATAGACTTAGAACAGAATATAAGAATATAATACATTTGTGAGGGAAAATGCTGATGGTGGTAAAGAGGTGGAGATGGAGCAGTCTGGGGAGGCTGTAAGTTCAGCTGCTGCGGGTGAGATAATGATTGTTATAAAGGGACACAAAAAAGTATAACAGCTGAATCTTAAAAAATTCTCCCAAATAATTACGAGCAAATCAGGTAATATACAGAATATACACATTGGTTTAAACAAAATGGAGTTTTTGTGTCTCCACAGAGATGGTTTGTCTGGAAAGTTTCACTATATGGCATTAAATCTATTATCTATCATTTATTCAATTTAATGTTTCTATGGCTACTTTGAAAAACATGAATTCATACTGCGTCTCCTCTCCACAGATCTGACTTGAAACTTGACCTAGTGATGTAACCTGCTGGTCTCCACAGGGATAAGATTAATGCCATACTTTGGAACATTTAAACCAATTTGCATATTAATTTTAAAAAAAAAAAAAGTAGACACATTTTTTCCATGTATTTGACCAAAAATATTTCTTGTTCCAGTATAGATATATTTTATAAGCAGCTCTTGAGGTTAAAATAAGTCTGCTGCTTGCTGTCTACATTTATAAAGCAATTCATTGTTTGATCATCAGGAAGTGTGTTAGCATGCTAGCTGCTGTTAGCTTTATTGGCCTCTGAAAGCTGCAAAAACTGCTTATAAACTAATTGTGGTGAGTAAGTAGGATGCTCTGAATTTGTAAGATGAGTGAAGAATAACTTTGGACCACTGCTGGTTTTTAAGAGTCAGGTACAGTGCTGTTAACCGTAAATGTCTGAGATTTTGTATTTCCTTGCAGTGCTGTCCTCCATACCGTAAATACAGTCCGCGTGCAATGCTAATCAGGAAGCCAATGTTCTCACTCCACAGCCAAAGCACCACTTACCTAATTGTTTACGTATTAGGTGGGGGCCGTTACGTTAGCAACTCTGCAGATCTTTTGTTATCTTTCACTACAGATTCCTCATGATAAATAAAGCATTAGGAAAGTCATTATCGGATAAACACTATTCTCTAACAACCCCAGTGCTGCCCTGAGGGGTAACAGGGAGTAACTAAGTAATCTAACAACTTTATGTGAGGTTTTTCTTATCAGTGTCATTTGTCTAGTTTTGCAGCTATGGAATATATCTTAAGATCTTCAGGCAAGGCAAGGGGAGTTTATTTGTATAGCACAATTCGCACACAAAGTAATTCAAAGAGCTTTACAGAATAATAAAGACATTAAAATCACACAAATCAAAACATAAATAATCACAAATAATCATCATAAAATTACCATTAAAAGAAGAGTGTAGAATGAAAACCTTTCAGTCATATGCACAGCTAAGCAGAACTGTTTTGAGCCTGGATTTAAACATTGTCAGACTAGAGGCCTGTCTCACATCTTCAGGAAGACTGTTCCTGCATAAAACTCAAACACTGATTCTCTATGTTTAGTCCTGACTCTGGGCACCAGCAGGAGGCTGGTCCCTGAAGTTCTCAGAGTCTGAGATGGTTCATATGGCACTAACATGTCAGAGATGTACTTTGGTGCTAGGCCATGGAGAGACTTGTTCACAAGCAGAGCTGCTTTAAAGTCTATTCTCTGTGAGCCACAGGAGCCGGTGCAGAGACCTGAGCACAGGACGCATGTGCTCGTACTTCTGGGTTGCTGCTCGGGTCTAGTCAGGACCCGAGCAGCAGCATTCTGGATGTACTGCAGCTGTCTTAACGCTCATTTGGAGAGGCCAATGAGCAGGTCTGGTTTTGACAGTATACCTTTGATGTTTGCAATGTTTTTAGATGGTAAAAAGCTGCAGATGTTATTGATTTGATGTGGCTGTCAAAGTTTAAGTCTGAGTCCATTATTACCCCTAGATTTCTAACCTGATTTGAAGGTCTTAGAGAGAGAGACTGGAGGTGACTGCTGACACGTTCTCTATGTTTTTGTGGGCCAAAGATGTCGTTCTTGTCTGAGTTTAGCTGAAGAAGGTTGTTTTGCATCCACACACTGATCTGTTGGATGCAGTGGCAGAGTGAATCTACTGGTCCATATTCACCTGCTGCCAGTGAGACATAGATCTGACTGTCATCTCCATAGTTGTGGTAGGACACATTGTTGCTGAGTATTAACTGGCCTAACGGAAGCATGTAGAGATTGAACAACAGGGGTCCCAGGATTGACCCCTGGGGCACCCCACAGATCAGGGACATTCTACTCACTTTAATGAGTAGAATAGATAATAATTTCAGTCAATATTAGCTCTGATCATGTTTCTACACTTCACCTACCCTGCCTGTGTATTAATGTTGTGCGCAATAAGAGGTGGTGGAATGGCCTGATGCTGCAGATTGGCAGCCTCACTTCCATCAGTCTACCCCAGGGCAGCTGTGGCTACATATAACTTATATTACTACCATAAGTATGAAGTGAAGGAACAATAAATAATGCATGGAACTGTAAAGCAACTTCATACTTTAAAATAATATTAAAATAGTAAATTCTGTCATTCTTATTTGGCATTTTCCAGACATTCAAATGCAGTAAAAGTATTACTAATAGTATAAATCGCATGATTTGTGATCTTTAAAGCCACAGTACTCTGTTCGAGCTTGCATCTCCACAAACCTGACTCTTATTTGGCTTGAAAGAGAGCCTCCTCCTGCTGTTTCCATGGAAATGTTGCTCTTTTGATGGAGAATGTTCCATGGTAGTTTTAACTTTCTATTTCTACGGAATTGTGTAGGAAAGATGCCCCCTTCCAGAAAGTTACATACAGTACCTTTAAATGCATTAAAGTTGATGTTTTGGTTATTTTCACATTGTTCAAATAGCAGTTCTTTTGTATAACTGTCTGTCAGCAAATTAACAAATTAATACTCAAATTAAACCTAAAACAGACAATATAACCTTTTGCTAAATTCACCTCATAACTTTTTCTTAGTCATTTTACTTTTTTAAAACAAATCCTCATTCACCTCCATCATCCCCTCTGATTGTAAATAGCTCTATACAGTCTTATGTGGCCCACTATAAATGATTGATGGAAGAGTGAAGCAAGGCAGCAGCTCAGAGATTTAAGGTGACAGTCAATTTAGCCCAATCCACTTTTACACCAACACAGCACAAACAGCACTCGCACTCCCCGCTGCCTCTGTCGCTGCTCCCATTTACATACATTACGGTACACACACGCACAGTTACATAAGCCCTGTTTACGTATAGATGTGCAGTCAATATGCTCCCAGGCAGCCTCCACACCTCCGTGTTCACCAGGACCAATCTGTGACTCATGATGAGAAAAGAGAGAGAGAGAGATGAAGGGAGGGAGGGAAGATTGAGTTGGTGAAATCAAAAGCGTAATTTTTAATGAAAATTATAGATGTTATTGTTAAAGGTCCTATATTTCACATAATTGACTCTTGTGAGGTTAAAGCCGTGTTATAATGCTGTTACCTCATCAAAAACATAGCTGGAGTTGTGTTTTGTTTCATTCACACATGTTTGAATAACCCTTTATTATTAGTCTGTCTACATCTCCAAAGCTCAAAATGCTCTGTTCCAACTTGTGATGTCATGAAGCGGTAGTTTTTAAAGTTAACAGCAAATTTTTACCTTTTGTTCAGTAGACATTGACTATTCCAGGGCTGAAATAATCAAAATGATTCTAGTGAAGGTGCACAGAGTTTAAAAACACAGCAGAGCACTTCCTGTATTACCACATGACATCACAAGGTGGAACAGAGTGTTTTCAGTTTGAGAGAAGAGCCTAAATATACAGAGTTTGTGGTTTAACATGTCTGAATGAAACAAAACACAACTCCAGGTATGTTTGTGATGAGTAATATGGGCCCTTTAATCTATAGCATTGGAAGAAGATTGAGTATTTATGGTATGACAATTGACATTTATACCAGTGGTTCTCAAACTGTGGTATGTGAGCTCTTTTTACTGGAACACTGCCTTATTTGGTTTGAGCATGAGCCTCATTTTGTGTGTATTTTGTCAATTTCAGTCCTTTTTTGGTAATTTTGTGGTGACAACTACATGGCAAGGTCCTATTATAGATCTGGAGATACTCAGAAACCCAAGTCTTTGTGAAAAATCATGAGACAGTTTTACAAAGTTTATGTTTATTCACTTTTTGTCATTTCCTGTTTGTGTGAGTTCATTTCCTGTTTATCCAGTATGTCTGCACAAATACATACAGCTTATCTGGTCATGAAATATCTTATTTGGTTTGTCCACTGATCCAAGGACTGGCGGCTCGAATCCACCGACCCACGGGTTGGCGGGTGCGATTCCAGGTCCCACAGATGAATGCTGTCATTGTGTCCTTGGGCAAGACAGCACACTTAACCCCCCTCATCCTCAGTGTCTGCGAACACTGGTGTATGAATGTGTGTGTGAATGTGTCTGTGTGGTTGCTTGTAAAGCGCTTGAAGGTGGAAAAGCGTTATATAAAAATGTGACCATTTACCACATAGAGAGAGCCTACGGACATGACCAACATCACTGCTCGACGACTACTTCAAAATGTGTTTACACCACTATGGAACCTACCTGGACTACCACTACTATTATTATTGAAAATCACATTCTATTGCCCCACCAGGAGGAGGCCCGGGAGAAGACCCAGGACACGCTGGAGGGACTATGTCTCTCGGCTGGCCTGGGAACGCCTTGGGGTCCCACCGGAGTAGATGGAGGACGTGTCGGGTGAGGGAAGTCTGGGAGTCCCTGCTTAGACTGCTGCCCCCGCCCCGCGGAAGAAAATGGATGGACCCAGCCCGGTCTAAATAAAAAATCTTTTTTATTATCACGGCGGTATCAGAATTGGTATTGAGTATCAAGTCTATTCCATAGTATCAAATCGAGTTTGAAATGTTCGTATCGTGACAGCACTGACGCATTTACCCCGGGCTTCTTTGACAAACTCCACATTATACTTTGTCCAATTACAGGGAGACTGGCTGTTTCTTATGGTGGAGTGTGCTAATTGATTTCTTGCAGACTGTGGTACATTGTTAATTCCTCTGTAAATAAATTGTGAGAATAACTTTGCTGTGGGCCAATTATGGATCATCATTCAACAAGAGTACAAAGGCTTGCAAAAATAATTACAGAAACAAGTCATTATGTCGACCTTATTCTTCCAAAGTTGTGCTCACAAGCAGTATTGACTAAGTCTTTTATTTGGCTCTCACTTTAAAAAAAAAACACTATAACAACATTTTACAAGCTTGGAACAAAAAAAAACAGCCCTGCTCTATGTGACGTATATGAAGATCTGAAGAGAACAAAGAACAAGAGTTATATATCTGAATATCTTACCATGTACCCTTACCATTGTGTGAATTATATAATACTAAGTAAGGTAAGATGGAAGACATTGGCCAGAATTTTTTTTCACAAATTGCTGAACCTTGTAGGCTGCATTCAAACAAAATTATGTTGTGACAAGTCCAGTTTAGTTTTTGAACAGATTTGATTTGATGTCTCTGGCCATCTGCAATGTGAGACTGCTTTGTTTGAGCGGATATCTTGCGGACTGCCACAGAGCGGATCACTGCTGAGCTGTTGTGGTCACAGACTTTGAGCTACACTCCTGAGATCACGATTTCACATCATAACTAATCATGTAAATAGGAAGAGTTAAACAGACTTCCAACAAAATAAACCCTGACCACCTTGACCACGGCACCTCGGCTCTTCCGTCTCAGAGCGCCTCTTGTTACTTTGAATACTTGCAGCCTTTGCAATGTCGTTGCTCTGTGTGGAGTATGTGTCAGGAGTAAAATTACTGATGATTAAAGATGCAAGAATACGCAATATAATATCGGATGGATCAATATGACGCACAAAACACGAGTGTCACTACCCCAGTGCATTTATCATGCCGTACATAAGCAGACGCAGGAAGAACACAGCACTGTAACTGTAAGTGTAACTGCTATATTTGAACAGAGAGACTGTGTGATCAAGTACAATGTAATGTTTATTGATATTAATCATAAAAATAATAGAGGAAACATTTATTTTTGTTCTAAATTGTATTGATGACCCATGTACTGAGATGCATTGCCAACTGTGAGAAAACTACTCTTGTGAGTGATAGGACAGGGAAAAAGATTAAACTTAGAGCTGTTGCACAACCAAAGACTACGACTGATATCTGCACTGATCGACTGATTTTGGAATCTTGACTGCAGACTTGGCCCTCCTCTCACTGCGCCTGCGTCCAATCCCTGCCAACCATAAACAAACTCTGTAACAGCTGAGGATCCCCGCTGTCCTCCTATTACCCCATTCCCCTTTCATTTAGTAACTATTAGAAACATTACCGTCATCAAACCGATACAACTTTACTGATATTCCCAATCGCCAACTGGAGAATGTCAAACTTTGGCCCGAGCAACGATTATGCCATACATAAGCAGACGCAGGAAGAAAACAGCACTGTGTTTCTATATACCCTGACACTGTTTCCATCTTACAGAAAAACATGAATGAAATACTGAAGGATAAAACGGCATACTGATTTACATCTCCAACTACGGTGCAATCCAGAGTGTGAATACATTTACATACAGATCACATATTTCTCTTTATACGTGCACTGATGAACTATCAAATATAATGAAAGCTTCTTGGAGACCCGGGAGCCCATCCGTCAGTGTCTGCTCCTCAGCTCTCCAAGCAGAACTTCCTCCTGTCCAGAACATCTCCTGTGCATTCATTTAGATCAGTATTCCCACGTTACTCCACCCACAGACATATATTCACATGCCTTATTTTACAGTTAAAGGGGAACTACTTGCTTACTGTAGTCAAATGATAATTAAAAACACTCTTTCTTCATACAAAAGAATGGCATTTTCAACATTAAACTGTGGTACTTTATTGTATATTACCACATGGTCTTATATCAATTAGTATTTGATTTTTGATATTTTTGACAATCCTGTAATGAAGAAGTCAAAAAAAGCAGTGCAATGGTTACGTAATTACTAAACTTTTTAGTCCTGGTTTAGTCTCCATTTAGTCATTTGATTTATTTAAAGATTCTTTAGCCTTTCTGGATGGGCTTGTCTCCTTGGAGATTTTATTGTTTTTGCATGAAATGTTCAACGTATCTAGCATTTTTTTTTAATCGCGCGTGTTTTCATTGCTTGAAATGCAGTTACTGGGCGACAGCAGCTCAGTTGGTAGAGTGTTTGTCCTCTGATCCGAAGGTTGGCGGTTCAAATCCCGCTCGCATGTTCATACTCTGCAAGGTGGATGAACTGTCTTGCCTAAGGACACAATGAGAAAATGAATGCCAAATATAGATTGATCACTCATCTGGTTGAGTCCCGGATTTAGCTGTTTTGCTTCACAAGACCAAACGAGGACGCCAAGCCAAGTCCTCTATCAGAAAACACTTTGTTCCACCTTGTGATGTCATACATACATGCTCCAATGTGTTTTTAAAGTCCATGCACCCTCACTAGAATTCAGATTTTCCAACCCTGGAATTTCCAATGTCTGTTAAAGAAAAGGTAAAAGGTAGCTGTTAATTTGAAAACTACCACTTGATGACATCACAAGGTGTAACAGAGCATTTTGGGCTTTGGAGATGAAACAAAGCACAACTCCAGGTATGTTTTGATGAGTTAACAACATACTAACAGCTTACATTAAGAGCTTTATAGTATTTTTTTTTTGCGTAATATAAGAATCAGATTTTTTAATGTGGTAGTAGTATTCTCCAGACACACTAATTACTCCAGTAGGATTAACATGACTACAGTGATCCAACATGACTGCCTCTCTTGGGCTTCAATTCAACATGGTGATGACAATAACTCCCCAGTGCCCTCTCCAGAGCTCAGAGTAGAGTGACGGGGCCAATGGAGCGTTCAGGAACTACACGGCAAATCAGTTATGCTCCAGTGGTAATATAAAGGCATAGGCTGAATTCTGTCACCTGTGAGAAATTCTATGTTATATTGTATTTTTCTACTCAGTCAATTTGAATGTATAATTTCATTTGAATCCTAACTAGTGTTTTTTAAACTCATGAATAGAATCAATACTCAATACCGACTCCAATACCACGATGATAATAAAAACACAATTACTTTAGGCGATAGAATGCACTTTTTAACATTAAATGGTAGTACTTTCTTTTATATTACCACGTGGCTTTATATCTGTGTAATCCTTCAGTCGTCCAGGTATGTTCCATAGTGGTCCATGGGTGTATACTCGTCTATGTGTCTTATACTTGTTCTGATACAGCTCAAGATCAATCTAAAGCTGTTCAGGAAAGTTTCATTCTGTCTAAAGGCTCTAGAAGATAGCAAAAAGTTTTAAATATGTCAACTGGACAAATCGTTGTAGGAGTGAAGACGTTTCGCTGCTCATCCAAGCTGCTTTTTCAGTTCTGGTCAGATTGCTGGTGCTGCTTTATATCTATCTGAAGGGAGGAGCTAACTACACTGAAACTGTAAACATCTATTGTCTCCAGTTTCAGCCTTAACCCTACTCAACCGTTAATGGCCCTCCTATTGTTTTTTTTGTTTGCTTTGGGTTTGAGGATGGAATCATAGATTGGTGAAAGATTATGTCTCAGGCCCCCATTCCTGTTTAAAGAAGGATTGTCTTTTTAAAAAAATAGGTCCTTCCTAACAAAACTATTTCTTTTCTCTGGCTAAGATCGGAACTTCGTCTTTTGCTATGGATCAGACCTGAACGACTGAGGGATTATGCAGCTATCTACTGGTCCATCCATCCATTCATTTTCTTCCACTTATCCGGGGCCGGGTCACCGGGGCAGCAGTCTAAGCAGGGACTCCCAGACTTCACCACCCCCAGACACGTCCTCCAGCTCCTCCAATGGGACCCCAAGGCGTTCCCAGGTCAGCTGAGAGACATAGTCCCTCCAGCGTGTCCTGGGTCTTCCCCAGGGCCTCCTCCCGGTGGATATGCCCCACTGGGAGGAGGCCCCAGGGAAGAGATATCTATTGGTATCTATCAATACATTTGCAACCCTAGTACAAACAAAAATATTTAGTTTGCTAGGACAAAAAATTGGTCTATACAATAATACAATATACAATAAAAACAGGATTAACCAGGGCAAAACCAAATCTGAACTAAACCAAGTCTATCCCTGTAAAAAAGACTGTATCAGCAGAAGACCCACAGTCCCACAGTTAGAGAACCACTAGTTTAACTGTGATCCTTGCGTTTAAGAATTTGTGAATGTTACCATGGCAACTAACAATTTAAAACATTAGATCTTTTGAATGGGATCTCCAGAATGCTAACAGATGAAGATGAAACCCTGAAAATGCAAACTCCACAGAACAGCCCTACACACAAGGCACTCACACTGACAGCACGTACAATCGGGTATTTACTTAAAATCAGGGAATGATCACATGTGTTTAAGCGACAGCACAACTGTCTGAAGGCTGCATTACTGATTTCTCTTAAGTAACACCACAGCACGTGTAAAGGTTGGGCTGCAATTTGGTGTAATTGTCAGATAAGGTTAATGTGTTTTTCTAACCCAGGCTGGACTCAGAATGCCAATGCAGAACCAAGGTCGGGCCCTGCCATTTCTGTTGGACATTTTTAAAATATGAAAAACAAGTATAAATGTTGAAAAAGAGTGTCACGTTTAGTTATAACTGTTGTTGCAAAGGCCAGAAGAACAAATAACATAGCTTAAGCCAATAAAAAAAAAAAAAAACTGGCCTTTGTCCAGACTCACCTGTGCACTCTGTTCTTCTGTCAGACCTAAGCTGGCACATTATCAGACAGAAGTGATGTGGACAGTATCTAAAGGTGTTAAGACAGGGCCGGGTCAGCTAGTCTAATTACAGACTGGGACTTTAGGGTAGACAGATTGTGCTTTTGTTTGCTACATAGTTATAATCTAAGATAGGGCTGGGTGATTTTGAATGTGAGTTTTTTTTTTTAATTTATCGCTCTCCATTTCTTTATATCAGTCTATCTCTTTAGATCAGTGGTTCCCAAGCTACAGCATAGGGGCTTGAGTCAAGTCCTACTTTGTAGCTTATTGTTTAGTTTTTCCTCAGTCCTTCCTATATATTAACCTCTGCTAATACTACTATATTAAACTATATTCTAAACAAAATAAACTCTTTCTCTCTCTCTGTCCCTCTTTTCTCTCTGTCTTTCTCTCTGTCTTTCCTCTCTCTCTCTTTCTCTCTCTGTCCCTCTTCTTTTTCTCTCTCTCTGTCCCTCTTTCTTTCTTTCTCTCACTCTCTCTTTCCCTCCCCTTTCTCTCTCTCTCACTCTCTGTCCCTCTTTTCTCTTTCTCTCTGTCTGTCCCTCTTCTCTCTCTCTCTCGCTCTCTTTCTCTCTCTCTCTGTCCCTCTTTCTCTCTTTCTTTCTCTCTTTCTGTCCCTCTTCTCTGTCTTTCTTTTCTCTCTCTCTGTCTTTCTTTTCTCTCTCTCTCTCTCTGTCCCTCTTCTCTCTCTCTCTCTCTTTCCCTCTTTTCTTTCTCTGTCCCCCTCTTTCTTCTCTCTCTCTTTTCTCTCTCTCTCTGTCTGTCCCTCTTCTCTCGCCCTCACTCTTTCTCTCTCTCTCTCCCACTTTTCTTTCTCTCTCTTTCTCTGTCTCTCTCTTCTCTCTCTCTCTCTCTCTCTCTCTCTCTGTCTCTCTTTTCTCTCTCTCTGTCTTTCTTTTCTTTCTCTCTCTGTCCCTCTTCTTTCTCTCTCTCCCTTTTCTCTCTCCCCCTCTCCCTCTCTCTGTCCCTCTTCTCTCTCTCACGCTCTCTCTCTCTCTTTTTCTGTACCTCTTTTTGCTCTCTGTCTCCCTCTGTCCCTCTTCTCTTTTTGTTCTTGCAGTGGTTGAAGTTGCTTGTATGAATACGTGTGGATACATTTGAGTTATTGTCATCTGCCAAGGGTTTTCATCATGTCATATTTGTGTTACCTGGATTTTCACTTTTCCCTTAATCACTGTTTTAATGTGTCATTTTCTTTGCCTTTTTATGCTGTCAATCATAGTAGCAGGTTTAATAGGCGTTCTCATTAAAATATGTGTAAGACATAATGTCAGATATTAGCATCACATCATTTCACTTTGCTTATACTACACAATATCATACTAACTTATACTTTGCCCATGAGCTCATATTTTCCTGTATATAATATTGTGTTTTTCTGTGACAGGCAGACATGAATAATACATACATTACATTCTTATTCAGTGACATCGCTGGGTGATCTGGCTCTGAATCTTGTTTCTCTCCTTGAGACAATAAAATCAGTAAAATGAACTACAATACCAATAAATAAACGAGCAAAACAATGCCAATAAATACAATAAATAAAAGACTGATTCCAGAAAAAAGTGCATTACAGTAGTTTAAAAAAGCTCAGATAAAAGCATGTGGGACCTGTTCAAAAAATATAAACGGTTTCACTTTGGATAAAAACCAGATCTCACGACAGAGATCAGAAAATTGCGTAATATGAGTCCTTTAATGTAGAAGCCAGCAGTAGAGTTTTGATATGTTCCAGCTTTAGTTCTGATGTAGATGTGGTTTGGTCCAATTTTAGTCCAGGTTTAGTCATGGTCTAGGTTGGCACCTAGATCCTCTGGCCCACAGGTTGTCAGTGCAATTCCAGCTCTCACATATGAATACTGTTGTTGTGTCATTTGGCAGTACATTTATTTAGGTATGAGGTCTGTGTCTAGAGTCACTAAGCAGGACTAAATCGGGACGGTTAAACCACTAAACCGAGATTAATCCAAAACTAATCCAGGACAACACCAGGACTACACCAGAACTAACCTGGACTAAATAAACTCTATTAGCCAAAATAAATCAACACTTTGGATAAAAGCCAGATCTGAAGACTGCGGCCACTTGCTTTTCAAATTTAAATCACTGTCCATAGTGACAACAAGGTGACAGAGGGTTTGATAGTGCTTCAGTGGACCCAAAACCATAAGGCGGTCAGTGTTGCCAAAAAAGATCTCAGACAGTTGAGGGCCAACGAAGCCTTGACGTCACAAAAGCACTCAGGCAGTGGTGTCGGGGGAGAGAGTGGGGGTCCTCTGCAAATAAGTGATACTGTACGCCATGTTTTTTTCAAAATCAAGCCGAGTGGGAGGAGGTACAGTGCAAAAAGAATAGGCACAAGAACTGAACCCTGGGGGATGCCACAGTGAATAAGGGCTAAAAAAAAGTAAAGCCCCCCCCCAGTTTGACTGAGCAAGACCTCCTCCGCTGGTAGGACCTAAACCACTGCAGGGCTGTCAGTTTTCAAAATGATTCAAAAGAGGTTCGTGGTCAGCCGTGTCAAAAGCAGCCGTCAGGTCTAAAAGCACTAAAATGGCAGAATCACCAGAAGCTGCCATTAAAAACAGGTCATTAAAAACCTTTCAAAGTGCACACTCTATTCTATGGAGTACTTTACAGCCTGACTGGAGGATATATGAAGTGCCGTGTGCTTCAAGGAAAGACTGCAGCTGCATAAGAAGGCACTTTTCTAGATTTTTTGCCAAAAAAAAGTAGTTTGGAGATTGGCCTATAGTTAGAGACGTCACCGAAATTTAAACTAGTTTATTTCAAAAGAGGCAACAGCAGCCAGAGGAACAACACCAGACATCAGACTGTGGTGTATAATTCCCTGGACATTTGGGCTAATAGTTTTCCACACTACTTTCAACAGTCGGGGTTGACTGGAAGAAGGCTTCAGTTCACAAGACACGCCAAAGACACTGGGACAACATCACAGAGCACAGTTGAGCAGTCTGATGGTGGGCTGCAAAAGGAGGTCTGAATATTGCCTCAGATTTTTTCCATTTTCTCAAAAAAAAAGTACAAAAAGATATTACACTTGTCAATTCTAAAACTGTGGATTGGGATGTGGAATGTGGAGTGGGTTAAGTGCTGCACCAATAGTTTTAAAATGAGCACGTGGATTATTTACACTTAAGAGAGGCCAAAGTGCACAAAGATAAGCAGATTCACATGATTATCTAAAATGATATCCAATACTATAATATCAAATACACTAACAGGTTTTTTGTGCGCTCGTTGTGGGTAAGAACAAAAACTAAGGTGTGCCCGTGAATGAGTGGCACCTATAATATGTTGTATTAAAGATCATATATTACGCAAAATTGACTCAGACAGCAAAAATGCAAATTAAAATCACTCACAATCAGAATCCTATCACAGTGTAACATGAAAGCAGCAACGCAATCAGAGAATTTTTTAATAAAATCCTTGTTTAGGAGGCTGATAGACCACAGCACACAAAACAAGCTCCTTTTGCCGTAATATAAAACAATTTAGTTCAAATAAGGAGAAGAGCAGTTCGGTTAGCGGCTCTGCAATCGGGTTAAAGGAAGAACGACACACTTTGACAAAACTTTACGAAGACGAGTGGATCTGGAGCCGGATCCTGTCTCCCCCATTCCAGAAGGAGTGATTGACAGGTGGATTAACCAATCAGAGAGATACATGGTACACATAAAAAAGAGAAAGTCAACAATCGACGCACCAAACTCTGATTTCTCTCAAGTAAAAGAAGTTATATATTTTTTTGAATGTTATGAGAATTCTTCTGCATTTGAAAAACACATGAATGAGTGACTCTGGTTTCAAGTTCGGACGGAGGATTTTCACCATCTATTATCCGGTTCCAGACTGTTCTGGATTCGATCACAATGTAGAAGGGACTGGCTGGTCAGACAACGATATATTTGCAATACGTCCTCCTCGACCTGTAGCTCTTTTGAGTGTTTATTAGTTGCACAAAGGGGCTAAGAGTTCGGAGAATAAGGAAGACTCACTCACATTTATCCATTCGAAATACAACTTCAAGAGGATAAATGAAAATAAAATAAAAGCTTTAAAAAGTAATTTTATTGTTGTATTAAATGAAAACAAAATGGGAAAAAAAAGTTTTACTCTTTTTATTACGTATAATTGACTTTTGTGAACTTTTAACCATGTTTCAATATTGCTCCCTCATCATAAACCTACCTGGAGCTTTTATCTTGATTTAAATTAGTTTCAGTAATCCTCTATAAAAAATCCTTCGCCTATGAACCTCAGAAAAGAGTTTTATTTTTTTCCCACGGTTGTTGCATCATAGGTAGAAACCCTGCAGTTTTTAGGTGCATAGGTAATTACCAGACTTCCAGATTCAGACCATTCAAAAACTGTTCAGATAATGTAAAATTGTGTCCTACTGATATTGTTATTTTCTATAGTAACATCTCTCAAATGTGGGTATTGATCTGCACTTTTTAATTTTTTTTTTTTTTTTTCCATTTTCACAGTTTCATCTAATTTCATAAGGTTGGGGCCATTGGTCACAAATCTTAATATGATAAAAGTTGCATCTGCTATTTCTTTGACTTTATTAGTTTGTCTTCAGTGTCAGTGTCGGCCCTGGATCCTAATTTCACAGTGAAATGAGTCGCTTCCCAATCAGTGTGCAAGCCAAAAACACAAAAAACAGAATCTGCTCCTCCCTGCTCCTGTCTGCTCCTGTTTGCTCCTGTCTGCTCCTGCCTGCTCCTGTCTGCTCCTGCCTGCTCCTGTCTGCTTCCTGCCTGCTCCTGCCTGCTTCCTGTCTGCTCCTGCCTGCTCCTGTCTGCTCCTATCTGCTCCTCCCTGCTCCTGCCAGCTCCTCCCTGCTCCTCCCTGCTCCTGTCTGCTTCCTGTCTGCTCCTGCCTGCTCCTATCTGCTCCTCCCTGCTCCTGCCTGCTCCTGCCTGCTTCCTGCCTGCTCCTGTCTGCAGTTAAAGTTTGATATTCTGTACGGCTCCCAAATCCCAACTACCAGAAAGAGGAAAGAGAGAGGGAGGGAGGGAAGGGGTAAGATAGGCAGAGTGAGAGAGAGAAGAGAAAGGGAGGCGGAACTGAGAATAAGAGAAAGATAGACAGAAAAGAGGATGGGAGAGGAGATGGGACTGGGAAAAGGAGAGGGCGGTGGCAGGGGGGTGGAGAGGGGCGAGAAAGAGGAGAGAGGGGGATGAAAAGAGGGAAGATAGGAAGATAATTGGGAGATAGGAGAGAAGGGAGAGTGGAAAACGAAAGGAGAGATGAGAAAGATAGACTAGAAAAGAAAGAACAATCGAGAGAGGAAGGGGAGATAGGGGAGAGAGAAGGATGAGGCAGGAGAGAGTGCAGAGAGGTGAACAGAGGAACAAATGGAGCGTGAACGACAGAGCGATGTGAGAGGTAAACAGAGAAGTGACAGAGGAGCAGTACAACACCGGGACAGGACTCACTGGAATACAGACATATTGTGCTTGTGTCTATGGTCATAATCTAAGACACTCGCGGATCATTATGTTGTAATTTTAAATTGCAATATTGATCTAAAATAACTCAATAAAAGAAACAAGTCCGCTGACTTTTGTGCCCAGTGGGAGCTGACATCACCGTACACATCATCACCACAAAGAGCTGTGTAGCTATTGGCACCTCAGATGGAGAGCTGCAGATCATTGCATTTTTTGGGTTTTTTTTGGGTTTTTTTCTGCGACTATGAACTCAGAATTCGAATTTTTTTATTCATCCTCAAGGAGAAATTCTTTTCATTACAGACATGCAGCTGACCAGCAGAAAAATTATTTTTAAAAAAAAAAAGTAAAGAAGAAAGTTTAAATAAAAATAAAATATCAGTAGCTTAAAGAAAATAAGTACAATAAGTCTTATAAGTCTTTATCAAGTAACCCCCAGTGAAAAGTAAACTTATATTTTAACTTAAATTGGTTTGTTGTCCCGAGCCTCAGAGTCTTAGGGGCCCAGAATTGGACCCTCATCCTATTCATTTATATTGGAGTTGGCTTCATGCCTCAGATCCCCAAATTTCCGTCAACCGGCCTGCTCATAACATCTTTATATAGACTACAGTTTTACAACAATGAGGTATGAAGAGAATAATACAGAAGGATTGTACAGTGAAACTTTTACAGCACAGTTCAGCAGTTTGATGGCGACAGGCAGGAATGATTTCCTATGTCTCTCAGTGGAGCAGCATCGCACTAACAGTCTATGGCTGAACGAGCTCTTGTAGCTGACCAGCACATTGTGTAGTGGGGGGGGGAGTAAAGAGAGATGGTGGTCAATGATGTCCTGAGTATAAAGATTAGTGTGCAAGAGTCATGATAAATACAACTTTGAGATGATAATTGAGAAGAGAAAACAACTATGACAAGGTTAAAAGCTCTGAAAAGTACATTTTTGCATAATAGGTCTGCTTGAAGTTTTATACTTTAGATTGATGCATGTAAAAGGACAGCAGAGAATCGCTACCACCGCATGATACTTTTTAAAATTTCATCTGATTTTGATTTATTGTTTAGTGAATTGAACTTTTGAAACGTGTCCAAAAAATGAGAGAATGAAGTTGCTATTTTCAGACCAGCTCAGACTCATCATCAAGACCATTAGAGGAGCAGACAGTAATGACTTTAACAGTGTCGTTTGTGGGATTTGGGAACAGCATCACTCAAAACACGAACTTTTACAGACTAATACAATAATCTGAACATTTTGTGCTTTTTTCGCCACAAAAGATTAAAAACAAAGTTGGAGTTGAGTTTTGTCTGAGCGTGTTTGACTAATCCTATTTAATCAGTGTCTCTCTGCAGAGCTGAAAACACTTCACACCTTGAGATGTCATTAGGTGCTAATCCAGGATCCTCAATGTGTTTAAAGCTTCTCCACCTTCACCAAACTCATTCCATCATTTCAGCTTTCTGTCTGTCTACATATTGCCTGACAAATCCAGAATGATATCTTTGTATTTTTTTATACAAATTGAAGTCACTCAGGTCTCTGTTCTGTGTAACATGAGCATAGCCAGTGGTGGAAGAAGACTTAAGTTTTGTTAAGTAAAAGTACAGATACCGGAGCAAAAAAAAATATACAGCGGAAAATATCACATGGAAAAAACCTACTTAAGTAAAAGTATTAAAGTACTCATTTAAAAATGTACTACAGTAAAAAGTAAAAGTATTTCGTGCAAATATGAGATCTTAAAGCTTCAAAAGAGAGCTTGAAACGTAGCAAGATAAAGCTTGAAATGTAGTGATTTTGATAAAAAAATACAGAATTTTGTTCAGCAGAAACAAGTTAATTGATTTCTAGCTGTTTTTCTTGTATATTTTTGTTTGTTCAAACTAGGAACATGTTAAAAATAAACCTCTCAGCCTTTTCAGCAGGTCTCAAACAATAATAATGAATACTTTCACTTTTCAGTCCTGTTCAAAAATGTTTTGGAGTAGAAAGCACAGATACCTGCTCTCAAATGTAGAGAAGTAAAAATAAAAAGCATCCACTGAAAAATCTACTTAAGTAAAGTGCATATACCTCAAATGTAGACTTAAGTACAGTACTTTAATACTTTTACTTATTATGTTCCACCACTGAGCATTACAAAGCAGAGCAGCACATTTCTGAGTGCAGAGGCTTAAGCACAGCGCAGGTGCAGACTGATAGACAGCAGGTCGACCGGAGGGAGCTGCAAAAGGGAAAATAACAACAAGACTATCAATATTTTCCAAGAGTTTGCAGATACGATTCCTCAGGTGAAAGATTGTTCTGGTTTGATTTTACAAGTCAGTTCTTGGAAAATCTCACCTCAGAGGACAAACTGCAACGCACAGTAAAGGCCGAGGTGGGCAGTGCTCAGTTACATTTACTTAGTTACATTTGCTTGAGTAACTTTTTAAAGAAATTGTACATTTCTACCAGCGTACTTTTACTCATACTTGCATAATATTTCTTTAAGTAACAGTAAAAGCTCCGTTTACTCTTGCCACTGTGAATAATTCTACAAATGACACAAGTTTTAAGTTGACAATATGAAATTATTCGAACATTTGTGTTTCTTGCACCGCTTCTTCAGATATGATTTTGTTTTTGTAATTTTTCTGGTCTATCCTTTGGAAATATTTGTGCATTATTTCATGTTTGGCCTTTCAATTACATTAACTTCAAATTATAAATCAGATGTTACTTTTTATGTTACCATTACTTGAGTAGTACTTTTCCCCAAATACTTTTTACTCTTACATGAGTACATTTTTTAGCTACTCTACCCACCTCTGAGTGCTGCATAATATATGACTGTTAATTTAAATACATTTATCTGCTTTGCTGTTTATAAGTAGGCCTTATAATTGTACTTTCTGTTACCGTGACGATGTTTACACCCAGTTTGTACTAATAATACCCGTTCAAGTCCTTCTTTGAGCCAGTGATTTGTGCACCAGCTTCACAGAAATAGCTTAGCTTTGATCAGAATCAAAACCATTGTTGTCAACACTCTCTCGTCCCAAAGCATCAGATAAAGTACTTCTCTAAAGCATTCTGAAAACGCTTCCTGCTTTTATCACATGACTTTCCCACTGGGCCTTATGAATAGCTGCTTGTTTGCGCGGGTGGCTGATAAGGTCCCTGCTCTGGTGCATTCTGGGCAAAAATAGTGCAGTTTGGAGTGGGTTTGGAGCACTGTTGGCTTCCTGAATGGGGAGCTTAAGTTATTCACTATGATACTCCTGATGGCTATTTTAGAAGTAGTCAAGTATGTTTAAAAAGGTGGATTTATGTAACTCTTGTGTAACATCAGGCTTATCAGGTCAAATATTGCATTTTTCAAGCTATGGTGTGGTGTAATTCATTGGCATTAATACTGTACAATGTTCTGTCCCTTTATTTTTTCAGAGATTTCATTATTTTACTTAGTTGTGCTGTTTAATAGGAGGATATTTGGAGGAAATTGTCAAATATAATTGTCACATAGGGTTTCCCAGGAGAACTCTCTTCGGGTTGTGTCTGAAATATTGTAAGGCAGATTTTTCGTACCAAGAAAGCAGGGGGAGACAACGAATCGCTTCACACTCAGAAAATACACATTTAAAGAGGGGTGTTAACTGTTAACACATAACATATTGAGATCACCATTTTACCTTTTATTGTTTTGAAAATGCTATATTCACCGAAACAATGTATTAACATGTTTTATAAGTTTCACTTTCATTCTAGTCTCCCCCTTTAAAGCGATATCACAACACAATCAGCGTTCATCCCGCTAATGAAACTACTGCACATTGCATCAGGTTTGTCAGGTTGTTGTATATAGTTTTGTATTATGCTTTTGTATATTTATGGAGAATGATCACGTGGGATCATGGGCGACATAAGCTTGTGGGCTGAGCATTCCACATTCTTCCTGTGGCTAACCACAAGGAAGGTAAAATAGTCAAACATGCAAAGCAAAAGAAAGCAAAAAAAAACCAAACATATATTTTGCATAATACCTCCTCTTTAACCATCACAGTGTCACGATCCACATGTTCCTGTGTCTTGTTTTGTCTTTTCCTGTGCTCCTGTGTGTGTCCTGTGCTCTCCTCTCCCCTCCCTCGCCTGCCTGACTCCGGAGCTGTGCGGAGTTCCCGACTCCTCCCGTGCGCACCTGCAGCCCATCAGGGCAATCAACACCACCTGCCAGGGATAAGAGGAGCTGGGGACCAGACATTCGGTGCCAGATCGTCCGCGTTTCTACCGTGAATACTCTAACTCTTGTTCTGCACTGTTCGAGTTGTGTGTGTTAGTCCGGTCTACCAGCCTTTACGACAGAACGATCTGGCCAACATGGACCAAGCTGACTTGGGGTCGGATGCGGCGTTGCGCCAGGCTGTTTCACGGAGCGAAATCGGAGCGATTATTGGACAGCACGATCAATCTATTCTGGCCTCCTGGAGCACAATCAGACTGTCACTCAACAGGTGAATCAACTCACTAATCAAGTGGCTGCGCTGCTCGCCGCCTTGCCCGCCGCCTCAGCCGCCACCTTGGCCGCCACCTTGGCCGCCACCTTGGCCGCCGCATCGCCCGTCCCCCCTGTAGCAGCCGCTTTCGGTGCCGCGGCTCCACCGTGTCCTCCAGTGTCAGGGGGCACGGATCCAGACCCTTACTCCGGCCAGCCCAGACTCTGCCGTGGATTTCTGTATATGTTTCAGCAGTGTCCCACCCGCTTCACTTCGGACTCTACCAAGATCCGGTACATCTGTGGGCTACTCCGGGGTAAGGCACTCCAGTGGGCGGGGGCACGTTTTGCCAACATACCTTTGGACAGTGTAAATTTTAATGACTTTGTAATCGTTTTTAAATCGGTCTTTGATCACCCGCATTATCAGGCGGACGCGGAGTTCCGCCTGTTAAACCTTTCCCAGGGCTCCAGATCTGTGGCGGATTACACCATCGACTTTTGGACTCTTGGTGCGGAACTAGACTGGACTGACAGCGCACTACAAGTTGTCTTTTTGCGTGGACTAAATGAACAATAAAGGATGAATTGCTTTCCCAGGACGAGCCCTCCGAACTAAAAACACTTATCACTTTGGCTAATGGGATTGATAATAGGCTTCAGACACGCCGGAGAGAGAGACGTCGCTCACCAGCCCGGGACGAGGTACGCTCCTCCTCGCCGTCCCCTCACCTGGATTCTCTTCTCAACCGGATTGATTATGACTCGCAGATGCACCAGCGAAAGGGACGTCACTCATCGACCCGGATCGAGGGGCACCCGTACGCGTCGCCAGTTGAGGAAACTATGCAGCTTGACCAGACCCTCGTCTCGCCTGAGGAACGTCTACGGCGACGCCGCCAAGCGGGAGAATGCCTCTATTGCGGCGAACAGGGGCATTTCATCGCCGCCTGTCCGGTTCGTCCTGGTGGGTCAGCCTCGTATCCCGGAAAGGGATAATAGGATTTTAATGGACGCTACGCTACACTTTGCCAGTTTTAGCCCTTGTGGACTCAGGTGCCGAAGAAGACTTTATTGACTTGCGGTTACCCGAGCAGTTTGGAGTCAGACTCGAGACCCTAGAACGTCCTCTTACGGCCCTGGCACTTAACAGACAACCCCTATCCCGTGTTACACACATCACTGAACCCCTTACACTTGTCTTGTCTGGCAATCATTATGAATCCCGCCGTTTCCACATCGTCTCTTCCCCGTCCACCCCTCTGGTTTTGGGCTACCCCTGGCTACAGGCCCATAACCCCATCATAGACTGGGCCCAGAGGCGGGTGTCGCGGTGGAGTCCCTGATGTTTCACCCGCTGCCTTCAATCAGCCCTGTCCCCTGCTGGAGGGGCCACCACCTCTCCAGAACCCGAACCCTTCCTGTGTCGTGGGACCCCTCGGTTTGGAAGTTGGGGACCCTTGCAGCTCCGCTGGACACAGTCCTCCGTCCAGGGACTGCCTCGTCTCTTCTGCTCCTCGTCCTGCTCCGACCTCGGACCCTGTTTCCTGGACTTTTTAGGTTTGAAACCCACTTCTGTTCTTTTTCATGTTTGAGATATGAATAGTGCAATGTTTAAAGAGGAATTAACCACCGAAAACTTACCTGCACATGGATCTGGAGGTATAAGGAACAGTGTGATTGGTACCTACACTTCAAACTCCACTTGTGCAGCCAGGTGTTTGTAAACAGAAACATTTAGCTATAATCAGGACAATCTTGTGTGATGTTACATAGCACTTTTGTCAATGGAGGCAGCACACACTTAGTTTTTGTGAAACAGCAACATTACCCATTTTTCCTGTAAAATGCCAAAAAATTACTAGGGACAGTAGATAAAACTATGAAAACACAATGTATACAGTATAAAAAAAAGTCAATTATTTGTTTATTTCGATTTTAAGACGTCAAAGTGCTTTTTTTTAATGTATATTTTAAAATAGATAACCTTCATTTGAAAAGTTGGAAGCGATGACAAAAATATGTTGATCCAGATTCCTGAGTGACATTTAGCCGTTGAAGGACACACTTTGACTGTCTGACCCATTAGAATCGACTGATGAGGCTTCTGATTGTGACTTTGAGCTGACATTTCATCAAAGTTCACTTTTACTTTTATGAACCTATTCAAACTGTGGAACTACTCTGTCTGCAGATTAGTATTATTATGTGGATCCAGTAGCAGCTCAATTTACTGGCTATTTCTACTGTTGTTGTGTCCTAAGGCAAGACACTGGCTACGTTTACATGGACAGTTATCAGAGTATTGAAATAACATGGAAACAGTACTATGTGACGTGAGTAAAGCCCTGCACACACTACAGGATCATTTATTTCAACTTGGAGACTCAGGCAGACACAAAGAGAAATGTATTAGTAAGCTTTATTGAATGAGTTATCCTGGGCATTCAGACCTAGGCAGAGGTGAGTGAAGGGGACAATGAGATGAGGAGAAATCAAGGGTATGCTCGGGGAGAAGGTGGGGGGTTAAATTGGGCAGACTGGGCACTGATTGGACAAAGAGGAGGTGCGGCAAGCAGCAGGGAAGAGTAATAGGAGGAGGTGATGAAGGCTGAGGAGCAGGTAAACTCTAGAGAAGCGGTGAGGCTGAATTTACGCTCCATTATCGTACCACATTTCACAAATAATAATAACACAGTTTTGACTTGCATCTAAAATGGAAGTGCAGTGCTCTTTTTGGAGCATTTTAGTCTTGTGTAAAGGAAACAGCTGATGAAGTTGCAGTAGCTTGTCAGCACACAACTTTTAGCTTGTGGTGTGTGATCTCTTCACTGCCATATCCTGCTGCAGTCTTTCAGAGATTTTAATCCTAATCCTTATGATTCTCCTCATGTCTGTGGTCTGGGCTTTTTATCATGCGTCTAAAAAACTGTTTAAGACTGAAAAATCCTGTAGCGAGAGGCGGGCTTAATCTGATTTCTTTATGACTGTTCTAATGTGGCAAAGACAAACATGAAAGAGAAAAGGTTAAAGATTTAAAGAGTTATTTTAAAATGTATTGTGCTTTGTCTTCCAAATACAAAAGTTACTCTAAAATGCTACAAATTCATTGACACATGACTACGCTGACTACATTGATTCATTATCACTGTGGCTCATTTGATATACAATTTGATATGTGGGCAAACTACCTAACTAATAGCCTTATGTAAAGACTATTATTTTAAATTGCATACTGGGTACAGTCTAAAGGACTGACAGCCCTATGGTATTCATTAGAACTTAATTATGCTCTCTATATTCACAGCAGGAGCAAAGTACACATACTGCTAATCCTGTCTTAATAACATGACATCACATATATTAGTGCTGGTTGTCATAGAGACGTCAAGGTGAAAAATGTGTAACAGTCAATCAACGCATTGTATATAAATCTCATTCATGTCATTACCAGGAGCTGTAAAAGAATAGGTAATTATTATCACAAGATAATATAGATTGACGTTAAAAAAAGGGGGGAAAAAAAACAGAAATAGGCCGAGAGCTATTAAAAGAAGCAGGACTCTTGACGTCTAATGCATTAGAAGCTTAACTACCATCAGAACTAGTCTGGCTATGCTTCTGTTGTAGGGAGTATTATACCTCTGATGACATAGGCCAGATAACAAGGACTGAGCAGGCGCTGTCCTTGGAACAGCAGTGGAATTTCTCTATTATTCAAGATAATCATTAGAGCAGGTATCAACACAGAAAAATATATATTTTATAGGACAAACTTAGCTTTTAGGCTGAATAAAATGGCCTTATATTAAACATTTTAGGGTGCCATTTTGAGTACTTTGCACCATTCAAGTGATATAATCTTTTTTTGTTTTACTCTTAAAGACATTGTACCCGATTTTTCCCATGTGTGTGAGCAAAATATGTCTTTGCCCAGTACACATATATTGTATAAGCAGCTCCTGAGGTCAAAACAAGGCATAATGAATATGTGAAAAGCGCTTATAAACTCATCACTGTGAATAATAAGGATGCTCAGAATGCTGAAACTGCTGCCTCCGCGACCCAGCCCCGGATAAAGCGGAAGAAAATATAAGTGGAGAATGCATAAGGTAAGTAAGGAATAACTTTGGACCACTGCAAAGTGTAAAATGTAGTAAGTTCGTATTTCATGTTTGTAAGACAGTGATACACAGGGAGATCACCTGTAATCACTATGGCAACAATGCACATTTTTCAACGCTCTGAAACCCATCCCAACACTTCTATCATTTTGTGTTTAAAATTACAATCAATCGCCTGAAATCGAAAATCAAGTTTGACATTTTTGTATTGGGACATCGCTTTATTGAGTAAACCTGACTCATAAAATCACATTCAAATTTGAAGTTACAATGAATTGAGTTAAGTTTCCTTGGGCACTGCATTACACGCGCCCGAAGCATGAAAACTATTCATTAGCCTCATATTAGCGCACAAACCCACAGCCCTTAATC
Organism: Periophthalmus modestus; assembly: GCA_019594935.1. Taxonomy (NCBI): domain Eukaryota; kingdom Metazoa; phylum Chordata; class Actinopteri; order Gobiiformes; family Gobiidae; genus Periophthalmus; species Periophthalmus modestus. Next base: position 22,204,650 of record JAIEZT010000012.1, on the reverse strand, counting down.
TCATCTGCTCAAATGAGATTCTCCGTTCAAGCGTTCAAAGACGGAGCGAACGCAACAAGCCAAACTGACAAACTCCAGCAAACAGCCCTCAGTGAGAAATAACCACAAAAGGCTAATGCTAACACTGTTTACAACCTCATGAATATTTACAGGCCCCAATAAAGAAACAACAAACAGCTCCCGAGGGGTCCGAACGAACAAGTAAATAAATAATAATACAGGCTATGGTTTTGGTGTTGGGATGGTAAACATGGGTTAATTAAAAAGGTGAAAATGTCCCTTTTTGAAGATATTCTAGTCTGGTTATTTTTCAAACCAGACTAGAATTTTAAAAAGAGATTTGTTTTATAAGTGCATGTTGAAAGAGCTGAGAAAGTCCTCAAATGGCCTTTTCGAAACAGTGTAGGTTGTACTTTGTGTTTCTTTCTTGCAAACAGGAGTAGAATTTTTAAAAGATTTTTTTTATTTTTTTTGGTTTGTAAGTGCATGTTGAAAGATCCCAAATGGTGTTTTCATTTTCATTGTAGGTTGTATTTTTTTTTAGAAATAGGAGCAGAATCTAAAAAATAAATTTAAACATGTGTGACTTAACTTGTGGAAAATTACAGAAAGACCACGATCACTGTCCTGCCCATAACACCACCACTCACCACATTACACCGTCCCGCCCATCCCTCTGCCTATTCACTCATTCATTTGCCGCAGTGTTCCAGGCTTAAAGTCCCTCCAACTGCACAAGTAGTTTATCATTCTACAAAAGAAAACTGTCAGGTGACCGACAGCCAGACTGCCTTATGCTGAGTGTTGTCAGGCCGTCATTGCTGACTTCATTACCCACGATGAGCTCTACGCTGTTGTTGGACCATCTTATTTGGGAAGCCATAATCATCTGGAGGGTTTCTTCCTCCCTTTGCCTCACCCTATGAAATTTGGGACTTGGAGAGCCCTGGAGCAGCGCTCAAAAATGATTCTGGACTATTCTTTGTTTAAAGCTTGGTCACCGCTTTGAAATTTCCACGACAAAGTTTCTATCTATTGCCACGACCGCTGTTGTGCTGTGTTCTTTTTAATACTAATTCTGTCTGTTCCGAGTGACTGGGATGTGCCTTTACAGTAAAAGGGACCTGCCTCCTCCGCCCTGTCGCTGCTCCTCTGACTCCTCCCACCTGGCCTCGCCATCAGCCTATCGCTGCAACTTTAGCACAATAGCACATTTTGCACATCACCTTTGTTATGGGCCATATCACTATCTATCATTATTATTTTAAAACATTTTGAACATTGATTTCCTTTAGTTTTGTTCACTTTCCGGGGAGGGTATATGTCTTCATGTGTATATACTCGTGTGGGATTGGGTCACAAACACAACAGAGAATAAACAGACAGACTTTGACCACTGACCAAACCCTACAACCAAAGCCATAGCCTCCTCAGTGTCAGGAGAGAGACCCGACAGGCGCCCATCATCAAACTACAAATCTCATAACATTACCAAACCGTCACAAATGTCGAAAAAGCAGAGAAAGTCCTCTAGCGGCCCCTTCAAAACATTTAAGGTTATGTTTTTGCATATTTTTTTTCCAACAGGAGTAAAATTTTAAAACGAGATCAGTTTGAAAATGAAACAAGAACATTACATTTTTGGTTCGTAAGTGCATGTTGATAGAAAGTCCTCACATTGCCTCTTCAAAACGCTTACCGTTATATTTTTGAATATTTTTGCCAACTGGATTAGCATTTAAGAACCAAAAAAACAAACCTTTTTTTTTTCATTTCAGATGTGCTTTTGATGAATGTTTGCAACAACATGGTCGAAAGCTTGAAGGCAATTACGCACAACAGTTAAAAAACACATAATTATTGCGTTTTATTGGGTGAAGAGTTGAACCAAACTGGACAAATTTAAAATCATTTTTACTTTTATTGTGCTGGTGTTTTGGTCGGCCATTAACTGTACAGCAGTAATAGCAGGTGGGTAATAGAAGTGTGTTGCACAAGGACTCAACAACAACATTCATCTGTGGGAGCTAGAGTCGCACCGCCAACCTGTGGGTCAATGGGTTTGACCGCTGTTATGGAAATCTTTACTTACAGTGTTTTACCTAATTTGTACTCTGTCATATAGACTGGGTACTGGTACGCAGACCTCTTACTCCCAGGTTCTTAATCTCAGTTCAATTATATCTTATCCCTTTAGAGCTGAAGATCCAGCTCACATGCTCTGTTGTCCACCGATGCACATAAAACAAACTGCATATCCTATGTCCCAAGAAGTGTTTTGGCCTTGTTGTTCCTTTAATGGGTCTAAACCGTTTTTCTCGTTCATGTCATTCTTATCTGTGTGATATAAATATGCTGTATGTGCTGACACTGACACAGCTTAGGGTGAGACGACACTCTGTCAGGGACAAGTAGTCTTTGACTCAAGACAGCTTCTCAGTTCATTTTATTCTTTAGTTGTTTTGCTTGTAGAAATTCCCCAACAATTTTGGCATCATGCATTAAGCCATTTTTTTTTTTTTTTTCCTGCGACTGTGATCCACTCTGGGAGGATCCCTTCCAGCCTCTATTTTTGCAGCACTCTCACTGGAAAACACCAGCACTAAGGCTCTGAACCTGATTTACTATGAGTTCTGATAAATTGTCTTGTTTTCAAATATTCTGTGTATAAAAAAGGGGGGGTGGGGGTACTAAGCCTAAATTAAACAAAAAAAGTGAAAATTTTAACTAAAAGTGCTACTACTACCACCACAACCAATGATGTTTTATGTTGAGAGTTATTTTTTATTTAGTCTGCTTGTGAGTAAGGTGTTAGGAAGACCTATACTGCAGTTCAAGTTCACAGTTGATTCCACATATGTTTTATTTATAACCCTGAAAGCTATATTACTGTCTCTGATAATTCACAGTGCATAATCTCTTAACATCTTGGCCACATTTATGCTAGCTAGCTAACTGCCCTCCAACTAACTGAGCCTGGAGCAGTGCCGTCTGGACAGCAGCCAAACAAGCATAAGCAAAATCTGACCCAGTGCAATCCATATGAGACGGATCCGAACACTTCACACATATTTTATTTTGCGTTAATGCGATAACTTGGCTGTTTACTCCAAGTCTGGTACAACTACATGCTTGTCTGTGGGGGGAAAAAACATATGGATGAAGTCCACTTATTGGGAGAGGAGAGATCTATAGGCATATTTGACCATTGTGTTCTGCGTCCTGATTGGCTGAGGGACTGTAGACCATTGTCCATCAGTCTCCTTTGTGCCGTGTCTCCTGTACAGTACAGAATGTGTTCAGCCAAATGTACATAAATGTTCAATCGCAGTGTGACTCTGAAGTGCTGTACGTTTGCAAGTTTTCTCCCCGACAAAACCCATAATGTCGATGAAACATTCTGCATCGACAAATTTCAGAAACGTTTTGAAATCAAGTGTTTCTCTGCACAGAGCGGCGCCTCTGCAGATGCACTGGAGCAGAGAGACATGAACAACACATTTAAAGCGATCATCGAGGAAGAGGGATATAATATACAAAGGTTTAAACTTTGAGAGTGTTTAAACAAGAGAGAAATGTGAGAAAATGTTAATGCATAAAGTGTGTGGTGAGGGGTTTGTACTATTGAATGTTATTATGCCACTGACACAATAACCATAGAGCAAGAATATCCCGCAAGACTAAACTAAAAGTACCTTATTGTAAAAAAAAAAAAAAAAAAAAAAAATCCTCCACTAATAGAAAGAAAAAGAACAAGAACAAGAAAAAGTACACACAATAAATACAGTATTGACTTCTAAAGATTATCGTTCCATCCATCATGTATTGAACAATAAGTCAATATAGTAATTATTGTGACAGGCCTATAGAGGACACAGACACATTTTTCTCATTGTCAGTATATGAACAGGCCATGTCTCATGTGAAAAAGCAGAATCTCCAGAATTCACTCACTGAGTTGCAGAGCCTGCACTAGCACTGAGTCATGATTGGCTGCAGGTGCTGGAGTGCTTGGACAATTCAGATCAGAGAGAAGCATTTTCAGTTTAAAACCAAGTGGATTTCAGCATGGAAAGCAGTAAACCAAAGAGAAACTCACATGGGGCTCATTCTGCTTTTTGATTGATTAAATTGTAACAAACAACTTGTCCATAATGTTCAATGTTTTTGTAGTTTAGAAAAAATCAGCATTACAATTGTTAACTGTAAGAGCAATATCGTATTTGGACATTTCTACATATCTGGAGACATAGTTCAAATTCATACTCAAAATCTTACATGTCGTATTGATATGCCAAACTTGCATGAGACACCTACGACACTTTCCCACCTCGGTGCTGAAAAGTTTGGGTCACAAAGTCGTTGCTATAGGCGACGCCGCTGATATAGAATTCTGTCACATCCACGGAGAAACTTTTCTATTTCACAGACCTATGGCAGAAAATCCCTGTGTCACAGCGCTCAACCCAGTCGTCCTGTCAGTCATGTGGCCAATGTGTTTTTCATGTTTATAAATGGCCCCTGAATCCCCCTATCGCATATCAATACAGGCTGCATATTTATACCTGTTTATCTCTCTATACCTGCTGCCTAGTAAATCCTTAAAAATGCACCTCCAATTCTCATGCTAAACACTGTTGGCGAAGATATTTGCCTTTTTGTCACATAAAACAGATTTACATTTCAGTTTATAGTGTTGCAAAAAAGAAAGAGCATCTGGCTTAGTGCAGTAATTTAAAGGAGACATATTGTTGAAACCCAACTTAGATTCATCATCATTTGCTTTGTTGTGGAATTTCTAATAGTAAAAACCTTCAAAATATAAAATCAACAGAGAAGTTGTCTTGAATCAAAAGGTCTGGTTTGTTGAATCAATTGTGCACAATCGTCAAAGAGCTGTTCTCCCTAACAGTGTCGTCTCACCCTCAGCTGAAAAATGAACATACATACAGTGTATTTATACCATCAAAACAATCATGCCAGTTTAGTCTAATCAACGTGGCTGGAGGCCGCTAGACGCACAAACAAGAGATACACCCATAAATAACAACAGATGGTATTACGAAGGTTAGGTCAAAAAGATCCATAACAATACAAGTAAAGATTTAAGCTAAAGAAAGCCATAACAGCTTTCTCAGAGTTGTATTTTGATTCATTCATGCATGTTTGAGTAATTCTAAGGCTTAGAAAAATTTCAGTTTTCACCTACCCCCTATCCCCACCCACATCTTTGTAATTATTTGCACTGAAAAAAAAAAGTAGACTTGGGTTCAAAGGGTTCAAAAGGGGCCATCAGTAGAGAATCAGCTCTGGAGTTTTTAATAGCAGGTCAATGGACACGTTTCTATTATTATTATTATTTTAAATGTATGATTATGATTTCTGTTATTATTAATATTATTATTATTATTCATTTGATTTATCCATCCATCCATCCATTTTCTTCCGCTTATCCAGGGCCGGGTTGCGGGGGCAGCAGTTTAAGCAGGGACTCCCAGACTTCCCTCACCCCAGACACGTCCTCCAGCTCCTCCGGAGGGACCCCAAGGTGTTCCCAGGCCAGCCGAGAGACATAGTCCCTCCAGCGTGTCCTGGGTCTTCCCCGGGCCTCCATTGGATTTATATAGCACCTTTCATGACACCCACACATCACATGGTGATGGTAAGCTACTACTCTACCCACAGTTGGCTTTACTACAGACTGATGGAAGCGAGGCTGCCAGTCTACGCCAATAGGCCCCTAACGACCACCAACAGTCGTGCACACACTACTTTCATTCTAGGAGAATACAACGATAGTTTTTGGCGCCTGGTATTTCGAGCACTCTCCCATCCAAGTACTAATGAGGCCCTGCCCTGGTTAGATGCTGAGATCTGACGAGATCAGGCTTTGACAAGGAGGTATGGCCAGAAGGTTGCAGTTCACCATTAATAAAATGTAAAATGATGATTTATAAATGTAAGTTTACTACTAAATAAGAAAACAGCATAACACTCCTCTACTTCTATGCAATATTTTCAAGTTAAAGCTACCATTTGTAGTTAGATTGCTCAACCCGGCCCTGTTGTATTCTCACATATCACCACTAGATGCTACCTACATTACGTCTGTCTCATAGTGTGCAGGTTTGGCCTGACAGAAGAAGACCAGAGAGCACAGGTGAGCCTGAACAAAAGCCAGGTGAGGAGAGGGGGAACAGGTTTCACATCTGCCCTCTACTGGTTAAAAAAAAAAAAAAAAGCTCAAATCAACTCACTGATGGTAGCTGTAAGGTACTGTGCGTGATTTTTAACCTTTTTTTTTCTAGGTGTTTTTCAGTGCTTTCATAGACCAGAGCGGAGTTTTGCCATCACGCTCACAACAACTAGCATGCTAACAGCGCACGAGCCTTAGTTCCTGGTGTGTTACTTATGCATTATATGGGACAAGACACCTCGTACTTTACTACACGGAAAAAAAACAGCCACTTTAAATATCTGGAGCATACAGCACAATCCGCTTTTACCTGTTTCGCTATTCCATCCCTCTAATGCCAGCGCTGACTCTCAAAGCTGACAGAGTGAAGTGTGAGTGGGAGGTAGAGGTAGTGCAGGTCCACAGGCAGCCTGGCTAATAGATGTTTTCCACTGCTGCTGTCAGAGTCGTAAAAATAGCTCTGATTGTCCTACGCATCACATCTCGTATTCTCCGCATGTTTTTGGTCTGTCATGTACTTACAACGTTGCAATGTTTATCTGTTCATTTATTTGGAGTTTAGAGACAGAATAGAAGAGGCCTTGGTTTGACGTCTAATTGAAAAACAAATAAGGAGTTTGAGCAGAGCAGATAAAAGTTCTTGTGTTTGAAAGGAAGGGCAAACTTATTAGAAGAATGTATTTGAAAGGGTGGTTTACTTAGAGACTTATTACCTGGGTAGAACTTTTGTAGTAGTTGCACTATGTAACTTTTAACTGGTCTCTATCTCAGATGCTTTGATGGAATGTTCCACACTATGGCATTACACTTCATTTTCCAAGCTATAGGGCAGATCTGTGGAGAAGAAACCCCGCTCACAGTAAAGATGCATGTTTTTCGAGGAATTTTCAAGCAAAACAATAAATGATTTGTTTGAAATTAAATTAATGCAAGGTAGATATGCTGTCATGCAGGCAAAGCAATAACAAGCACGTGTTGGACTCCCCATTGTTAAAGTTACATAGTGCAGCTTTAAATGTTGTACTATTTGATTGTTATGTTTATAATATTGTTATCATAGTGGTTAAAGGGGTAGTTATGGTTGAAGAATGTTTGTATTGATTGATTTATTAATTTTATATACATATGTTAAATGTACTATAACTTTTCTGGTAGGGGGTTCACTACGTGTCGAGGAGCAGCAGTTTAAGCAGGGACTCCCAGACTTCCCTCAACCCCAGACACGCCCTCCAGCTCCTCTGGTGGGACCCCAAGGTGTACCCAGGCCAGCCTAGAGACATAGTCCCTTCAGTGTGTTCTGGGTCTTTCCCAGGGCCTCCTCCCGGTGGGACATGCCCTCAACACCTCCCTACGGAGGCGTCCAGGAGGCATCCTGAACACATGCCCAAGCCACCTCAGCTGGCTCCTCTCGGCTCTACTCTGAGCTTCTCCTGTGTGACCAAGCTCCTGACCCTATCTCTAAGGGTGCGCCCAGCCACCCTGCAGAGGAAGCCCATTTCGGCTGCTTGCATCCGTGATCCTGCTCTTTCGGTCATTGCCCAAAGCTCATGACAATAGGCGAGTGGTCCAGAGCTTTGCCTTTCGACTAAGCTCCTTCTTTACCACAACAGACCGATACAGCAACGGCATCATTGCGGACGCAGCACTGATTCGCCTGTCAATCTCACGCTCCATCCATCCCTCACTCGTGAACAAGACTCTGAGATACTTGAACTCCTGCACTTGAGGCAAGGACTCACCACCCTCCCATAGAGGGCAAGCCACCTTTTTCTCCTCTGGTAGAGGAGTTGATTCACACATCCGAGCTGCTTCACACTCGGCTGCAAACTGCCCCAATGCATGTTGCAGGTCCTTGCTCGATGAAGCTATCAGGACAACATCATCTGCAAACATCAGGGATGAGATCCTGTGGTTCTTAAACAGGACCCCCTCCAGCCCCTGGCTGCGCCCCGAGATTGTGTCCATAAATAATACTTTGGTAAAAAATGTGTTCTTATTCCGAACGGGCTCACTAAGACACAGATCTGACCTGACCTGATTAAGCTAGTTTTCATTGGTTCATTTTGGACCATATCAGTAAAGTTCGCATGTCTCCACTGTCTAAAGTGATCCAAACCTCCCCGTTTGAGGGGTCCAAAGCTGACCCTGGAGGGACCTAGCTCCCAATGGGGCCTGAGGTCAGTACAGCTTCAGATTACAACAACTAAACAGATAATTGGACAAGAGAGAAAGCAGAGTCAGAACAAAACAAAAAATAAAATCAGAAATAAACTTCAAATAATGATTTCTCATCAAACTCTTACTTGATCTTCTGATAAACTGCAGTATTTCTAGTGATGTGACTTATATGTGGAGCCGATACGCTTCTCAAAACAAAGCTAGTGCGCAGTTACCAGCTGTTGCCTGTTTATCGATGCACGCAACTCGCATAAAGATCAGAAAATATGATATTTCCGACGCATAATGCATCTAACATGAGCCAAACCAAATGCATTACATAAAGAGATGTTAAAACACAGTGGAGAGGCACAGAGAAATGAAATAAATGTCCATCAGAAAAGTTACATTGTGCATCTTTAACTGTTCTATTATTTTATTATGTATGTATGTGTAATTGTTATCATAGTGCTTAAAGAGATCGTCACGATTGCAGTATTTTTGTACTACCATCCTAATTCCTTTAACTCAAAAAATAAACCAATTTGATCATAAAATGTGTTTGTCGTCATGTTCAAAGGTCATGCCTCTGAGCTGGTCCGGTCTGAGTGACCCTGGCTGTTACATAACACAGTGTCCAAACTCACCAATCCTCTTAACCTTGAACAAGACGGATGGGCCAGGCTCTGTGTGTCACTAAAATGTGCCCTCCAGAAATGCATTTGTCACAGATGCAGAGTTCAGCTAAGTTTGCGCCATGCTACATCTGTGTAATGAAGTGGCACTTTTGCTTCCAAGTAAAATGCTTTAAATGACTGAAGAAACACTACAAGGCCAAAATGTGCATGCTAATCAGAGCTGCCAGATACACTTCATTATAGCGTATTTGTGTTTCTTTATTGAATTTTGCACTTTTGGCAGTTATTCTTCATGTTAAAAGATGCAGCAATAAAACCTTGTTTTGGGCCCAGAATCCAGAATACACACAATGTAGAAAATCTTTCAGAGGTTTCAAAGTCATCTGGACACTGTTTTTAAAATCAAGACGCTTCCCATCCAGTAACTATTTTTAAGGTGATGGTACTGGTCTGAGACACTAGGATTTATGCCACTATTGTTAGCTCAGTGTAGTATAAACCCTAGTGTCTCAAACCAGTATCATGAGCAAAGCACTAAACTTTGTTAATCTGAGGTGAGAGAAATGTAATTTTGTTCAAAATGATGGGTGACCAATGAGCTCCTTTGTTTCACGTGCATCACTGAAATAAACAAGTCTGACTGCATGGCTGTGTCTGTGCCTGGAGGGAGTGGTGGCCAGACTGATCCCTCTGAATAAAAAGTACAGACTGATATCATTCTAATCCCTTTCCTTTAGTTTGGTGGAGCATTTTAGGGATGGGCTGGATTCTTGCGATATTAACTATGATGGACGATTTGTTATCACAGAAAATATTCCAATGGTTTCCAATTGTCCTCTTCAGGTGGGTGGGGAGGTTCTACCTCAAATGGAGGAGTTCAAGTATCTCGGGGTCTTGTTCACGAGTGAGGGACGGATGGAGCGTGAGATTGACAGACGGATCAGTGCAGCGTCTGCAGTGATGAGGTCGCTGTATCGGTCTGTCGTGGTAAAGAAGGAGCTTAGTCGAAAGGCAAAGCTCTCGATTTACTGGTCAATCTACGTTCCTACCCTCACCTATGGTCATGAGCTTTGGATAATGACCGAAGCGGCATCCTCCACAGGGTGGCTGGGCGCACCCTTAGAGATAGGCTGAGGAGCTTAGTCACACAGGAGGAGCTCGGAGTAGAGCCACTGCTCCTCCGCCTCGAGAGGAGCCGGCTGAGGTGGCTCGGGCATCTGCTCAGGATGCCTCCTGGACGCCTCCCTAGGAAGGTGTTCCGGGCATGTCCCACCGGGAGGAGGCCCCAGGGAAGACCCAGAACATGCTGGATGGACTATGTCTCTCGGCTGGCCTGGGAACGCCTTGGGGTCCCACCGGAGGAGCTGGAGGACGTGTCTGGGGTGAAGGAAGTCTGGGAGTCCCTGCTTAGACTGCTACCCCTGTGACCCGGCCCCGGATAAGTGGAAGAAAATGGATGGATGGATGGAATATTCCAATGGTAACGATTCTTTTTACGCTGTACCAGTCTCTATTTGCCCAAGCTTATGAAATTTGTCAACTAACCTCAAAGTTGGTGGTTTAATTCCTACTCAGACTAGAGTGCACATACTGCTTGAGAAGTCACCTCATCTGCCTTGTCCCCAGTGACTGTACATTACCTCTATACACATTATACATGCTGGTTAATACACACCATTCAGTTATCATTTTATTTTGAGCCATAAATGCTCACCTTCTGCCTATTTTTTCCAATTTGATCACAACAGTATGGAGTCTGTGTCTGTGTGATTTTTCAGAGTATCTTGTCCACTTCCCGTTATAGAAACAATCGTTTTAAGACTTTCTTTGAGCCTCTGTCGTCTCTGTGTGAGTGCTCCTGCGGCGTGCTTTGTGAGATAGAGTCCAGCCTGGTTCACTTGTGTCACGCTTCATCCTGAGCTGTTTGATCGGTTTACTGTACTACTCACCCCTCTTCCATCACAACAATGAAATGAATCAGGTTATTGAATTATATTATAGATTATGTAGATTAACTCCATTTCATTTACTCCATTTACTGCAGTAACTTTTTAAAGAAATTGCAGTTTTCATACACCATTGTACTCTTACTTTTTAGTTTTTTGGTTTTAGTTTAGTTAAGAACTGAACCGTACTTCAAACACCTTTGTGAGAGTTGTGCTTCCCCTTCCCACTGTGAGGTAAATCTAGAGTCACAAACATATTTTTTTTTTCTGCGGATAACATTGAATTACTTGAACATTTGTGTTTCTTAGACCGAGCCTTGAGATTTGACCAACTTTTGCAATTTTGTGTCTGTCCTTTGAAAATACAGAATTTGTGTTTTTTCTGTCCAATCCCATTATTTTACATGCAAACTGTATGTATGCAAATAGTAGTTTCTCCATACTTTTTGAGTAATTATTTGAGTTACTACTTTGTACTTCAGCCTGAGTGATATTGAGACTAAAGTAACGCTTACGTAAGAACTTTATGGAAGATAATTTGTTTCATCAGATTTTGAATTTTAAATGCTTTGATTTTTTTAAATTCTGAATTTCACTGGATGAATTTTTAAGTATAGATTTTAAGTATACATTTTGTGTGTTTAAAATTTCACAAATAAAAAAAAAAAAAAAACATCGTTTAAATATTCAGTACACACATTTCATCCCTCACACTCAACTCAAAAGTTCAAAATGTCAAATTCACAGTGAAAAAGTTTTTGCAGTAAAGATCTAAGACGCCAAGGCATAAGTAATTGATGTATGTGACTGAGAAGGACAGAGTGTTTCCTATTGGCCTTTCTCTTCTTTGGGCGGGGCTTATAGTTAAGGAGATGAGGTCAAAGAGTATAGTCAAAGAGATGAGGTTTTGACCAATCAGATTGTTTCCCTGCAGCATTCCCTGGTTGTTACGAAGTTACATCGACTCACTTAGGATCTATTGCTTAAGCCTTGGTATCTTGGATCTTTGCTGTGAATATTGTCACTCTGAATTGTACACGTAAAATTTGACCAATAAAAACTCTGAATAAAAATAAGTGAAACATGTTTATTCAGAGATTTTTTCAGAGGGATACATTTAGGAGTAATTAAAATTCAATATTTGATGGAACAAATTAGCTTCATTAAAACTTAAAACAGGTAACATCTGTCTTTACTCTCGCAATGAACATTTTAGGGACTCCAGTTCACAAATTGGCAACTACTATGCTGAATATTGTATTTCTTGTTATCCCCATACATCCCCACATTGCACTGCAGTTTGATTGTGAGTTATTTATGCAAAAAGATGTAAGTAGTCTATAGAGTTTCCTTAATTTTTTAAATACTATGCTATTAGACATGTTAGGCTACTGCATATTACTCTGAACAATGCATTTTGGAAAATCAGCATCTGTGAATGGTAAGTGCATAAAAGAAAAAGTTATTGTATTCAAATCACAGCAGACACACACACACACGCACACACACACACACACACACACACACACACACACACACACACACACACACACACACACACACACACACACACACACACACACACACACAGAGTTAGTTGGTCCTACCTTAACCGCCTCGATGTGCGTGACCCCGTCGAACATCATGTCATTCACGGTCACAATCTGGTCACCGACCCGGAGCCCCTCCCTCTCCGCGAACGACCCGGGCTCCACGAGGGACACGTAGATCCCGACTCCGTGCTCGGCTCCTCCTCTGATACTGAACCCCAACCCCTCCAGGCTCCGCGTTCGGGTCAGGGTCACTTTACGCACCTCTCCCAAAAACGGCCAGTCCAGGAACCCACCAAGCCCGCTGCTCTGCTCCTGGATACATGTCACATACTTCTGCAGCGCCAAATCGTCTCCTTCCCCGTACCCCTCCGCTGTCCCGTTACCGGTGAGGAGCTCGGGTTTTAGGTACAACCCCTCTGAAGTGTACTGGTCAAACAGAAGTTGATCCGAGCGCGGGATAACGAGTCGCAGCATCGGTAACAACTGTCTTTTCGTGCTCGTGTTTAGGATGACTTTGAGCGTTTGGACCAGGTCGTACACGTTCCTTTTGGCATGGTACACATTGAGACAGTGTATGAACTGCTCTCGCTCCACGTCCACCAGGAGCACGTTGAGCGAGTTGTGGAGACGCCGGACATTCGCCGAGAGCGCGCGACCGGCCGAGCCACCGGAGCTGAGGCACGGGGAGGAAGAGGTGTTGAGCGAAACCTGCTGCTCCAGATCCGCGCTCATCATACCGCCAACGTTAAGGGCATCTCTCGTTGTCCCGTTCGGAGGCGCGATAATTGGGGTACAACTTCAACAGGTGCGCGCTGGACTAGGGGATGGAGGCGACGGCGCTTCCAGTGTCCTCACAAAAGCGTTTGACATTTTTAACTAGATTTAAAATGCATTTGCGATTTGAAGTTTGTAGAATTGGAGCCACTGCGCTGCGTAAAATTGCACGTTCGCGTCAATCCATCAAATAAATCAGTGCGTAATGAAATAAGTAAACCAAATATGCATCCACACGAAAATCTTTAACATTTTCAACTAAGAAATGCATTTGCTTTTGAAGTTAGTCGGGTTGGAGCCACTACGCTGCGTAAAACAGTTTCTGAGAACATGACAGCATCAGTAAATCAAATCTATACGTGCGTAATCATGAAACCAAAAATATCCATCAGGAGTCCCCACGAAAATGTTCAACATTTTCAACTTGCTTGCTGGTTTGCTGTTAAACTTTCATAGCTTTGTACCTCTGCGCTGCGTAAAAACTCTTATCCAGTGCGATATCTTGGTTTGCCTTCTACACTGTCCCGTGCGTAATTCCAAATCCAGGCCAGTCTTGACTCGTCGTAGCGGGGGGCCGTGAGTGGATGCCAGTGGTGCACCGCGCTCAGCTCACGTCTGTCTCCACCGAGCCTCAGCTGCACGCGCGCGCTCAAGAGTCAGGGCAGGATGTGACGTAGAGGCGCGTGTGTGTGTGTATGTGAGTTGCCTGGAAACTGACTTTACTCTGCGCGCGCTGCTGTGCTTGACTGATTCTTTTTGGGGTTCCATTTGGTGACTGAGGAAGTGGAGGAATGCCAGATTCAGATGTAGATATCACACGTGGCCTTAAAGTTAACCGGACTGGAGCCACTGCGCTGCGTAAAACAGTTTATGAGAACACGAGAGCGTCAGTAAATACAAAGTCAAAGTTGGCTCTTTTAAAACGCTGCGCTGTAGAATTGATTTCCATTTTTCAGCATCATCAAAACTCAAGTTTGGGCTCGCAAAAAAGAACATTTCCGAGTAAAAAGGCAGTGCACTTAGTGAGTTCAATTGTATTTGTCATGAATCAAAGTTTAACATAGTCTGAAAATGTGATTTCAAATAACTTGCTGAGTTTCCTGAGTTTTTTTTTTTTTTTTTGCAGGTAATATTTTAGATATGAGAGACACATAAGACTGACAACATAGGTTTATTTTGACATGTAATATCCTTAAAAATCAGTACAACAAAAAGCACCAAAGACCAATTTTAAGGTCTACAATGTGAATTCAGTTGGTGCACCATGTCATTTTTCAAGTAAAGGGGTCAGCATCCTGTTTGCCAAGTTATTTCTTTACCTGGAACGTTTGAAAGTATTGCATTTGATTTTTTTTTTCCTATCCTAAAATGGTGTTTTTATTGCACAAATATTAAAAATTCATCCTACACCTCTCTGCAGATCTGACCTGTAACTTTGCCTGGTGTTCCCAGCTTTAAGGTGATAACTTTACTGCCATACTGAAAAACATTCTTGGCAAAAGAATCTCCGTGGAGACCAGTGGCAGATCCTCTAGCAAAAAATGTCAAAAGTCATCATTTGATTTTAGTGATACTCTTCATTCACTAAACAACTTATTTCAAAGTATCAAAGTAACACTAGCAACATAGAATTTCCCTCCCCAATAATAATAATAATAATAATGATGATGATTATATAACACTCTTCCATTGTAGCCACAGTTGTCCTGGGGCAGACTTATAAAGCAAGGCTGCCAATATGTACCATAAGCTCACCAACGATGTTCATAGTAGGCAGTGGGGGTGTGGGTCTTGCCTAAGGACACATGGCAGTTGCTTGGGGCGGTATTCCCAGCAGTCTCCCATCCAAATCCTAACCAGACCCGGCCTCGCTTAACTTCAGAGATCTAAGGAGAGCAGGTTTTGACAAGAAGGTTTGAGATCTATTTACTGCAACTCTCTTAGACATGTTTTGAGGACTTTTTCCACATTCAAAAAATACAATATTTCATTTCAAATTGTTAATCGGTATGGCAGCAATCGCAGCTCTTCATAAATTTGACACCCACAGATAGTGAGATGATTAGATTAGGTGGACTTAGCCTGATCCCTGTGTGTCTGTGGGCTGCGGTGGTGGCGCTAGCGCTAGGTGCCGGTGTTAGCCTTTAAGCCGATCCGATGCATAAGCCACATCCTCTGGGGACATCTTGTCATAACTACCTCCACCTCCCGCAGGCCTATTTTTACACTGCTATTCATAGAAACCGTATGTGTGTGTGTGTGTGTGTGTGTGTGTGTGTGTGTGTGTGTGTGTGTGTGTGTGTGTGTGTGTGTGTGTGTGTGTGTGTGTGTGTGTGTGTGTGTGTGTGTGTGTGTGTGTGTGTGTGCGTGTGTGTGTGGACCTATTCACACTTTTAGCACCGTAATGTATGCACTACTGCTTCGTCACTGCAAAGAGGAGGTCAGAGAGGAGGGCATAGAGGAGGCAGAGGAGAGGGGCGAAGAGAGGGAGGGGAAACAGAGAGAGTAAATCTGCAAGAGATAGAAGAGAGAAAAGAGGAGAGCAAGAATGCAGAGACAGGAGAGAGAGGACCAGAGGGAAAGACAAGGTAGTAAGGAAAGGAAAGAGATGGGATAAGAAGAGAGAGAGAGAGAGAGGACAGAAAGAAAAGAGGAGGAAGAGATAAGAGGGAAAGAAAATTGAGAGAGAGGGACAAAGTGAGGGAAGGCAGAGAGATATGGAGGGAGGGTAAATGAGAGAAGATGTAGAAGGGCAGAGAGAGACAAGGTAGAGGAGATAAGAGGGAAGGAGAGAGAAGGCAGCGGACATATGAAGGGAGGGAAGATAGAATGGAAAAGAAGAGGAGGGGAGAGAGGGGACAAGAGGAAAGAAAAGAGAGAGGGGACAAGAAGGGAAAAGGAGCATAGAGAAAAGAAGCGGAAAGTGAGAGAAGGTAGATGAGATATGGAGAGAGGGAGAGAAGAGAAGAGAGAGGGGATCAAAGAGAAAAGGCAGAAGAGATAGGAGGGAAGGAGAGAGGAGGAAGGGAGGAGAGAGAGGGCAGAGGAGATATGGAGGGAGGGAAGAGGATAGAAAAGAGAGAGGGGATAGAGAGAGAAGGTAGAGGAGAAGAGAGAAAGAGAGGCTGCACAGAGAGAGAGAAAGCAGAGGAGATGGGGGAAGAGGAGAGGAGAGAGATGGCAGAGAAAATTAGAGGTAGGAAGAAGAGAAGTAAAAGGGAAGATGAGGGAGAAGAGGATAGAAAAGGCCAGTCTGGAACTAATGCAGAAGTTCAGTGTCAGAGCTGTGCAAGTGTTCACACTGCCACCCACTGTTCTTAAACACGAAACATAGACTTGGCAACAGAAAGAATATTAGAGAAAAAAATAAAATCCAATAAAAAATAATGTGTTTTAGAAAAAGCTTGTAATAATAAAGACCACACTAAAGACCAAAACTAATGTGGAACTAATGTGGTTACTATGAAGTATATAAACAGTATTCAAAGAAAGAATTGATACTTGAATCATTATTAAACATTATTCATATATTAAATGCAAGAGGTTACTTATAACCTTGCACAGCAAAATTGATTCTTGTGATATTTGTCTGTTCACAAATTAATGAGAAGTCATCTTGAAGGACCCCCACAGTTAAGGTTATTTTTCATCTTGTTCCGCTGCTGTGGCCCTTTGACCAATCAGATTTAAATAATCCTCATGATGTTGCAGATTTTCCGATTGATAAAGTGTAGAACTCACTTGAGAGTGCTGCATATATCAGGTTAGGTTACTTAAGTGGTTTAGTTAAAGACATGTATCAAACTAATACATAACAGATCATTGTTTTATATGTTGTTTATTGTAAATCACAATATTAATCAAAACTGCAAGACTGATAAACCTCACCTGTTCATAGTAGAGTTTAACTATAATAACAGATTTTCATTTTCATGTTTTTTATTGTTGTAAAATGGCTTTGTGACATTTTTAAACACAACATGTATAACTTGAGTTTGACTTTTTTGAATAATCACAAGAACAAAGCAGACGGCGGGGAAAGGGGGTAGGTGCAACCTGGAGTTTTCTGAGTGCTCAAGTCTCAAATGCAGGGAAATATTTACTGAAGATTACTGAAACATGCATGAATCACTCAAAATGTAACTCTGAGTGAACTAATGATGAGGAAAAAACTGTTATTATATAGTTTAAAGCTTATTAAAGTCCATTTTACATAATATGTCCCTTTAAATAAGACATACTGGGTGTTCTGCTGTCTTCAAAGCAGCTCTTATTAACAGTTGGGACATGATCGTATTCTTATCAGACACAATGTGGGCAGAGTGACAGATTACACCGATGCCTGTCTCCCACTCAGCAGCTCATCTGTGCATGGACGACCACACCGGAGAATTACATGGATTTCAGAAGCAGTTAAGATACTTACACGTGTGGGATGGGTTTTGGAAAACTTAAAATAGTGCACATCAAAGTAAAAGAAGGGGCAGTACACTTTCACGAGCTTTTTATTGCACGTGTAGATCACCATGTCGCCTTGTAGTGTTTAGAAAATTCTATTTGCCAGAAAACAACAAAGTAATAGCGAAACTTAATGGTAAATTGTCAGTGGTTACGCTTTTCCACCTTCAAGGCTCTCAAAGCGCTTTAAATCAAGGAACCACTCACCCATTCACCCACACATTCATACACCAGTGCATGAGTGTGAGTTTGGCCCAAGGACACAACAACAGTATTCATCACACCGCCAACCTGTAGGTCAATGGATATGACCCACCTACGGGATTCAAACCACGAAAGTTCAGATCAGAGGACGAACACTCTACCAACGGAGCTACTGTCGTTAATAAGTGTCATTTTTATTTTTGATATTCTGAGTAACCCATCCTCTTGCTCCCTTGCTAAGTCACCCCCCCTTCAGAGCACTATCACATTACAATCAGCGTGTATTCCGCTAATGAAACTACTGCACATCGGATCAGGTTTGTGAAGTCGTAGTGTATTGTTTTGTGTCACGCTTCTGTATATTCATGGAGATGTCGTGATCCCTGTCTGTCCCTGCTTGTGTGTGTGCCCTGCCCCTCCCTCACGTGTCTGAGCCTGGAGCTGGGAGGAGTCCTGGCTCCTCCTACCCGCACCTGGAATCTATCAGCGTAATCTACACCACCTGCCAGGGATAAGAGGAGCCAGGGCCCTACACTCGGGGTCAGATCGTCTGTTGTTCTACCTGTTTGTGTACCTGTTGTTTTACTTGCTCGTGTCCTGCTGTGTCCTGCTCGTGTTCCTGCTCCTGTTCTTGCTCGTGTTCCTGCTCGTGTTCCTGCCCGTGTACCTGCTTGTGTACAGTTCTGGACTCCCGCCTTCGACCCTGTTTCCCGTCTCCGACCCTGCTCCTGGAACCAGCGCAGCACCCTCGTCTCTGACCCTGCCTCCCTGCACCGCTCTGGACTCCCGCCTCCGACCCTGTTTCCCGGTACCGGTATTGTTTTCCTCGTCCGCGTATCTGCACCCCTGTAATCTTCCTGGACCCCGACCTGCACCAAGCTCCTGGTGTTATCCACCGCCATTTGCTTTGTTTTGTGTCATCTCTGTCTCTTGCCCCGAGTCCTGCATCTTTTGGTCCTTCTCACCCTACTCATTATGACAGGAGAATTGTTGTGTGGGAGCATAGGTGGATTGTGGGCTTAAATCACCCATCATAGAACCCGGGAGAGATCACGAAATTACTCAAACATGCATGGATTACATATGCAACTTCCTCAGCCATGTTTTTGATGAGGAGACAGCATTATAACATGACAGAAAGTCCAAAAAGTCTATTTAGTCTATTTATTTACGTTTTTAAAGACATACATTAACTGGATCAACTGGAGCGATAATAATAATAGTTTATAATCGTAAAACCAAAAATGTACAGTTTTATAATGGCAAACGTTCAACCAATCAGCCTAAGCAATATCATTCTTTTCTATTTGTGTATTAAATTTCTTTCAGGTTTCTTGCAGTCCAATGAGGTTCATCTGGTCTTTCACTCATTTATTTTTTTGTTATTTTTTTAACAGATTATTTTTTCAGACCAAGGTTTAGTTCTTTTCATACCTGACAGTTTAAAAGAGAGACATTGTCAAAGAGAGAAGGATTATGGACTGGGACGCAGCAAATATCATAGGGACATCGTTGCTGGATTAAGGAATGCAAATGCAAACGTGTCCACAGGACTTTAAATCGGGACAAAGGGGCCTTTTTACTCTCACACACCTGGGATACTGTCCTGAAGAAGTCAGACTGCAGATGCCGCTGTCGTCCTGCCTCCACTAGTAGAAAGACGGCACCAAAACCTGTTTAAATTAGCTGACAGGACATGTCACAGCAACATCACATGATCCATCTGAGGAAGATCGCTAGTGAGCAGACGAAACTGTCAGGTATGAAAACAAACTAAACCTTGATCTGGAAAAATAAGCTTCCTGGCAACTTTGAGTCTTAATTGGAGTGTTATTTTTGAAATTCCTTTTAATTTCAGGCTTCTTACTCTCACGTTTCTCTCTCACTCTTTTTTTTTTTTTTTTTTTTGCCAAATAATACATTTTTGTCTTATTGTAAGCTTGAAAAAAACAGTTTTGGTCTTCATTTATTACCTACAATTTGGTAGCAATCTTCTGTAAAAATACTGATAAAATCTATTATGCAAATATTAATTGACAAAAATCACATCGACATGGGGTAAAACTTTGATAAAGCAGGATTTTTTTTTTTTTTTCTGATATAAACTACAAACTCTACATTATTTCAGTGGTACATGGAATGGCCATTTTTCCAACAGATAAGATCATTTTCTACATCTAAACTGATCCTGGGGGTATATCAAACTGAACAATAAAACATACTTTTTATAAAATAGTAAGGCACTTTTCTGTCCTTTTCTCTGTTGTCTGTATGGTTAATGATGTGTCGCCTCCATCAAATATAAAATGAGGTTTGAAAAGATGCGATGTATTAGCCGTTTCAAAGCTAGCCCGGACAAAATGTGAGTTGTTAAAGTCATTACTAACCCAATTTCTCCCCTATGCATTACTGTCATTGGGTAGTTCAGAGTGAGGAGGAGGATGAAAGGCCTTCTTCCCTTCTGTGTCTTATATAATGCAAAACAATGGAATTCTACCTTTGAATACGTCCCTAAAGCATATGAGCTTTTCATGTTTTTATAATTATTACTTGGTTTGGTGGATAGTACCTTTGTTGAATATTAAAACGTGTATGTTCTGCAAAATGGGCTTTTTAGAGCTTTTAACCATGTTTTAGCTTCCACGTTTCCTCTTCTCGTTTACCCTATCCTCCTGACTATCAGTAGTTCAAATTTGTTCTCTCTGGAGGACATATGTAAACCTGAATATCTCCAACCCAGTGCATACAACTGAAATGACTCCTTTTGACATCTACAGAGGACATTAAGGGCTTTTCAATGATGCCAAATGTGAAGGGGTGGGGCTTTGATACCTTTCTTTTTTTCATCAAGGAAAATGGCATCCATCACTGCAATCACGTTTATGGGAAGAGGAAAAATAAATGCATTTTACTTTTTATTGAGCAAATTTTGGCAAAAAAATGTTGGTGGCATGTTTAATGTAAGTCTTTCAACAACACATTTAAACATTGTCTAATTATTTTTAACAGTTTTTTCGTGTAGTGTGTTTTTTAGTGTTTAACAAACGTCCTCTGCAGTGGACAGTTGTAGTTATTTCCTCCATTTTGTTCTATTTTTTCAAATGATAAGAAAGGGAAATTCATTCTCAGAAGTAGAGAGACTTTTACTGCAAATTGTTTATGGAGAGATCAAGATGCAGTGATTGAGGCAGATGTAGATGATTCTGAAGATGAAATTCAGGCAGGGCGAGCAGATCCAGAGGAGTCAGATCAAGCAGAACAGTTCACATCTGAGTCCAGTCCATTGTGGAGCAAGAATCCAAAGTACATCCTGAGTTGGTTTTATAAAAAATAACTTAATTGTGTTTTTCTCCTTTTATTATTTTTAAGATTCAAATTCCAACTTGATGATTCTCCCTTTATTCAGAGTAATGATGCCATGACACGCCAAAACTGGAAACCAATGGATTATTTTAAGCAGTACATTGATGAGTCCGTGTTTGAAGGCCCTGTGCACAAATCAGAGTGAAGTCCTTGTGTCTGGATCACAATAAATATTTGGTATTTTCTTTGGCACTAATTGATCAAGTTTCAGTTTCACATGTATGGCGTTTCGATGTCCATTGTAGTTCCAGTGATATCTGGAAAGGTAAAACTTTTTTTTTTTTAAAATAATGTTTTCAGTTTTCTAAATACCCTGCAAAGATTAGAGAATTTTAAATTAAATGTGATTGGATGATATTTTTCCTCCTAGTAGTCAGGAGGCTATAGTTTAATCTTTATTCTCTTTCCATCATTGCTCAGATCAACCCTCGTTTTCCCCACCACCGTTTCATTTTCTTAACTGGTGATACATGCAGGATTTGGTAGTGTTGCGTCATTCATGAGCTGTGACCATCCAGCAGAGCGGAGCTTTGTACTATAAAGAGATAAACAGGAATTGGCCTCCCTTGGGGTCCCACAATTTTCCTATCTGGAAGTCAGCAGGCTTGTTTCTTTTAAATCAATGTCCATTTAATGTCCAAATTATAACAATGATCCAAGGGTGTCATAGATTTTAGCTAATTAGCAGACCAAAGCACAATATGCCTTCTTTAATCATAGTTTTATATTAGTTAAGTCACAAGTTGAAAAGAAAAGTAGAAAAATACAGGAAGTAACAGTGAGGTCTAAAACAGAACACTTCTGCTTATGCCAAGAGTTCAACAAAACAAAATAAAAGTGTTGTCATTTATTTCTGTTAATCCAATCATAACTATTGTGTAATTTAAGGTGAAGGTTAAGGTAAGCCCTCAGGAGCAGTGAACAGTGCAGGGCTCAGGGATCCAGTTGCTAAGCTTGGTGTTGGAAACCGGAGTGTTGTAGGAAACTCATAGTTGACACAGGGAAAAACATGGAAACTCCACACAGAAAGGCCCAGGAAACTTAGGGATCAAACCTGGGGCATTCTTTCTGTAAACCGTGCTAACCACTCAGCCACTGTGCCGCCCGGCAAGTTTTGACCCTTGTTGCAACAATATGGTTGCAAGGTAACACACATGAAATTATCTTTACCTGTCTGTCCAACCAGGAAGAGAAGTTACAAACTTTAGTGGAAAAACACAGTAGTCTCTGAAAGTTGTGAAATGCACTTATCACACTTATCACGGTGAGTAATTAGGAAGCCCTGAATGCATGAGGTAAGTGAGGAGTAACTTTGAACCATTGCAAACTGTTAAAAATTAACTGCTTCTGTTTTTCACGTTCGCCTTTAAAGCCGTTAATTCTGTATTGATTAAGGGCAGCGGGTCAGGCTTGTTAATCAGTGCCCTCTCTAAACAGAAGGTAAACAGAAGAGGAGGTCTGACTTCTTAAGTATATTCAATTACAAGTAGAAGAAAGAGTTCTCCATTAATTGAGAAAGTTGCTTTAACATTTAGAAAGTAAATGTTATCAGCACGCTAAATCTATTACACTGTTATCAGTAACACTTACTTATAATACTTATACCAGCTGATAAGTTTGGTATACCTGTATTTGTGTGTTATACTACTTCTACTGCTGCTACTACTGCTATTACTACTACCACTACTACTACTACTATGCTGCTGCTGCTACTATTACTACTACTACTACTACTACTACTACTACTACTAGAACTATTACTACTAGGCTGCTATTACTACCACTACTACTACTACTACTACTGTTACTACTACTACTGATAATACTACTCCTACTACTACTACTGTTACTACTACTACTACTACTACTACTACTACTACTACTACTACTACTACTACTACTACTACTACTACTAGGCTACTACTAATACTAATACTATTGCTACTACTGCTAGCTGGTAGTCATAAATGATAATTTGTTCAATTTGTTCTCAGTCAACCTAGTTCTACGATTACTACTACTACTACTACTACTAGGCTACTTCTAATACTAATACTACCGCTACTACTACTAGTTGGTCGTCATAAATGAGAATTTGTTCTCAGTCAACCTACTTCTACCATTATTACTACTACTACTACTATTACTACTATTACTACTACTACTACTACTGCTACTACTACTACTGCTACTACTACTACTAGGCTCCTTCTACCACTATTACTACTACTACTATTATTACTAGTACTCCTACTACTACTACTACTACTAGAACTACTACTACTACTGCTGCTGCTGCTGCTGCTACTATTACTCACTATTTCCAATATTGCTACAACTATTATACATATATACAACTACCACTATGAAAGTAAAATTCCGTCAGAAATAAATAAAAATTCAACTTAACTGAATGTTCTATCAGTTCTGCTGCTTCTTTAGCTTCTTATTTCCTTTTGTGGACATGTGCGCTGCCCGGTTGCCTTGTCTGGATCTACAGGTATTGTCAAAGAAAGCTCGGGGCAGAAGGTCTTATAGATAAAATAGTAAAATGAAAATGAAATATTCAGTGTCTCTGTCTTCTTCATGTTGGAGAATGATGAACCCTGAGGCCAGGAGCAGCCTTTGTTCCTGTTCTCTGAAAGCTCTCGCCCTCAGAAAAAAACACTTGTCAGGACTCTGCACTCAAACGCCTTTGCAAGAGAATATCTAGTCATGCCCTGAACTCACGATGTATAATTCAACAGAAAAACATGTCTATCATCATGTTCACTAGGTCCCTACTCTGTGAGGGCTGGAACATTTATCCTAAATGTATGAAAATTGCAAATCAAAGGTTGCACATTTTAAAGAGCCATTATTTCTTCCACAAACAACAAAAATGTACTCCCATTGCGCATAAAAATGGCAAATCTCTAGTTTAGATTGGTACAACATGTTCTGAAATGTGATTCTTGTATTAGTTTGTCTAGTCATACTTCAGTCTAGCTCTGTGCACAACAGCGTCTGACAGACTCACACTGAGCATCACTACTTCCTGTACTTTTGTATCTGTGTTTTTTTTTTTTTGTCGAATCACGCTAAAATGAATAAATATATAGAGATCAGGCAGTGAACAGGGAGCTGTGGGTGGATGTCACTGACAGCTAGTGATGAGACTTTTGACTCTTTTATGGGATCCGAATCTTTTGGATCCATTCATTTCAAAGAGCCGCTCACAAGACTGGCTCTTTTTGTATTTATTTATGACAAAAGCCAGTGTGAGAATTCAGCTTATCTACAAAGTAATCACAGAGAGAAACGACCAAGCCTCAGATCTGTTTAAAATGGTTCAAATTGAGAGTGGGAGTGTGGTCACCCTTTGGAATTATGAAAATGTATTTTATTTCATCGAACAACGCAAAAATTACATGAATGGACTTTAGAAACTGGAGCTGGAAGTTAAATATTGTCTCTGTTCACTCATCACTCGCTGCCAAATGTAACAAATACCCATTTGTCTGTGCAGCCTACAAATGTCAAAATGAATACTTCTGTGTTGCTGTCCTATTAAATGAATGGGACAGAATGTTAGTATCAGGACCAGGCTGTGTGCAGTTCTGAACACTTCGCTCTTGGAAGGCTCTCTTTGGCACATTTGACCATGCACACACCGTGTACCTCTTTGGCTGCATAGCAACAACTGCAGTGTTTTGCTCTACATGATCTGTTCGGATTGAATAACAATTATAGATATTTCCTGTGCATTGTAAATATTAGTAAAACATTCAAGTTTATTTGGAATCATATGGGCTGCCAGTAGCATCCTGCACTTCCACTTCTATTACTACTACTACTATTACTTTTACTACTTCTACTACTACTACTACTAATATTACTACTACTACTACTACTACTACTACTACTACTACTACTACTACTGCTACTATTAGGCTACAATTGCAAAGTTGCTACTACTAGGCTACTTCTACTACTACTATTACTACTACTACTAAGCTGCTACTACTTTTACTATTACCACTACTACTACTACTACTACTACTAAGCAGCTACTACTACTACTACTACTACTACTACTAAGCAGCTACTACTACTACTAAGCAGCTACTGCTACTACAACTACTACTACTACTACTAAGCTGTTGCTACTATTACTACGCTGCTACTACTTCTACTACTACTACTACTACTAAGCTGCTGCTACTACTACTACTAAGCTGCTGCTACTACTACTACTAAGCTGCTGCTACTACTACTACTACTACTACTACTACGACTACTACTACTACTACTAAGCTGCTGCTAGTACTACTACTAAGCTGCTGCTAGTACTACTACTAAGCTGCTGCTGCTGCTGCTACTACTACTATGACTACTAGCGCTACTACTACTACAACTACCACTACTATTACTACTACTGCTACTGCTAAGCTGCTGCTACTACTACTACTACTACTAGGCTACTATTACAAAGCTACTACTTCTACTATCACTTGGTCATCATGAATATTAGCGATACATTCATTTGGAGTCCTATGTGTTGCCAGTAGCATCTTGCAATAAACAGTTTTCCTTTAGTTTGAAAAGTTGATGGTTCTATTCCTGTTACACCCTTGAATAATGTTGTGTTGCTGTGCAATGCTCAGGGTGACAGCCACTTCTCTGTCTGTCAGCCCCGAGGCAGCTGTGGCTATAGAAGTACCTTACCACAATTAAGTGTAAAGAATGAATCAATAAGACTCAGTAAAAGTAAATAATGACACAATTCCAACATTATTATTTTGCTTTGTTCTAAAAACTAACTTTTTGTTCTATGTCTAAATAGTCATTTGTTACAAGGATTTTCACACTTATCACATCCTAGAAAGAAAGTTACAAACTTAACATCTGTCTCACTTCTACCAGAAGTCAAAAACTAACCTAAGGCAAAGAGGATCAGACAGGGATAAAGGGATAGAGAACGTTGAGTGTTCCTGTAGTGAGGTATCTCTTTGTGGGAAGAGTTCAAATGCATTTTAATTCAAACATTATTCCTTTTTTCAACACAATATTTAAGCATTATCCATTTGACATTTGACAGATGATGTCAGCTAATAATAATAGAGAGCGAAAGTTTTGAATTCGTGTTAAAATGTTGGTAAGGAAGTTTTCAGCACCACGGACAGAGGCAGAGAGAAGAAACGCCAGTAACACTGAACGGGCTCGTGCAGGGGCTTAAGTGAATGAAAATATCCCCAGAAGGGCGTCGTAATAAAATTCAAAAGTTAAAACTAACCAAATTTGGATGAAAGATTTTGTTTTTTGTTTTTTTTAGGTTTTTTTTTATTTTATTTTTTTTTTGTGTGTAATTATTTCCCTCAAAAACATGCTCAGGACTGTGTATCATAACAAATTACAGTACTGTATTCAAGTAATGATCAATGTTATCACCATATTTGGGGGACCCTCGGCACATGGACCCCACTTTGAGAATCACTGGAGAACCACTTTGAGAACCATATACTGAAGAATGATGAAGAGTTAGCATTTAAACACTGGAACCAAACGGGACCATAAAACAGGCAGATGAAATGCATGAACCGAGCAACAAATGCATAAATAAATCCTCTATTAAAGGTCATCTATAGAATACGCATTTACATTTTTAACTTTCAACTATTTTCTAGTAATTTTTGTGCCTAAAAACAAAAAAACACTGAATGACATAACTAAAATATGTGATGTAAAATTATTATTTCATTAAATTTTTTACATTAAAATGACATCAGAATAAAAATGGCACAATCCCCATCTGTCCACTTTGATCTGGTCTATGAAAATACTATATAGCCTTTACCAACTTTCAACTGTGGTTCCAACCGCATTCATATAAATAAATGTTTCAAAACACATATATTATATTTCATTTAATAGTCATATTTAAAGACCATTTCCAGACCATTTCAATAACAGTTGTCTTGCTGTTGTGGCAAGTCAGTGCCCACGCAACTGTAATGAAGTTCACAAATGAACCTTTCACTTTTGTTAGTTACCAACTGTTTATTTTGGATATAATATACATTGTTATACTTAATTTTAATTCACAAAGACTAATGCAACTGTAAGAAAAAATATTGTCCCATTTCTACCATATCAGAACAACACCAATATATGAAAAAAACACATAGACAGATATTGATAATAGAGATTGACCAATATGATGGGTTGGTTTTTTTTTTCATGACCACTACCGATGATTTAAAATCTAGATAATTTTTCCAAAAACATAATATTTGAAATGAATATAAACTCAATACTGTCTATTCATTGCCCTGCCCTACATAACACAATTATAATAAAGTAAAATAATACCTATGGCAATGATATATGGACACGCACAGCCCTGTTTCACTTCAAATCGGTGAGATGTGTTTAGTGTTTTTTTTTTTTACTACAGTTTGAGCACTAAAGTGTTCAGATAATGGGAGGAGCTCAGAGTAGAGCTGCTGCTCCTCAGCGTTGAGAGGAGCCAGCTGAGGTGGCCCCAGGGAAGACCCAGGACTCGCCAGAGGGACTATGTCGCTTGACTGGCCTGGGAACACCTTGGGGTGCCACTGGAGGAGCTGGAGGAAGTGTCTGGGGTGACGGAAGTCTGGGAGTCCCTGCTTAGACTGCTGCCCCTGTGACTCGGATAAGTGAAAGAAAATGAAAGGATTGATGGGTGTTCACATAAAGCATGTTGTGCAGTTCAAACTAAATCTCACCTATAATGGTAGAGACTGATAGTCAGAATGGTAAAAGATGAACACATTTGCCCGATATCTCTCAAACTGATAGTAGGACTGATATATTTCCCATCGATATGTAAAAAAAAAAAACAACATTCCCATGACTGTTCCTACCACTCCAAGACTTACTTCCACACCACATCATTACTGCCTGTTACTCCCTGCCTCTGTGTTACCCGTGTCTCCTCCGCAGCTTTCCAGCTCTTTAAACGGCATCTCAGGTATGTGCGTGTCTCATCTATTTGACTGATCCCTTTCCTTAATACTAATGCACCTCCTACTGTATTTCCCATGGTCGCCGCGGTGACGGGGGAGAGAGAACGCAGGTATGTGGGTGTCGAGCTGAACCATAATTACAGAGTTTCATAAGGCCTTTGAATGGACTGCGGAGGTGCCGTCGGAGAGGACTACTGAAAGCGCCTGACATTTTGCTTCCTGGCTTTTTTAATGACAGAGTCGGAGGAGCGCGTCAGAAGTCAGGGCCCCCGCACGCAGTAGAGGGGGCTAGAGAGCGGGCTATCTTTAGAACGGCATCAGACCAATCAGAGAAAGGCAAGATGTCTGGATACAGGAAGTGCTACGGTTGTAAAGTAATTAGATAGACAGATGTACATAAAAGAGGATAGGGTGAATCTGGAAGGTGTATTTAATATGGACCAGTGAGGGAACAAGTACTCCATTTTGTTACTTAAGTAAAAGTACAGCTACTGGGGCAATACTTCTACTAAAAGTATTGAAGTACCCCTTTAAAAATGCAATTAAAGAGTAAACAGTAAAAGTGTTTCGCACAGATTTAGAGGTTTTATACAGCTTCAAATGCAGTGATTTTGATAAAGATTTGTGAAGAATTTTGATCAGCAGAAACAATTTTAAATGATCTTTTTTTCTACCTGTTTTTATTTGTATATTTTTTTATATTTTGCTAAAAAATAACTCACAGCTTTTTCAGCAGGTCTCAAACAATAATGAAAAATACTTTTACTTTTCAGTCCAGTTAAAAAATAAAGTGGAGTAGAAAGTTCTCTAAGAAAGTATTCTAAGATACCAGCTTTCAAATGTAGTAAAGTAAAAGTAAAACGTATCTACTTTAAAACTGACTTAAGTAAAGTACAGATACTTACCGAGAGATTACACATACATAAGGTCACATGGCAATATAAGAAAGTACTATAATTTTATTTTGAAAATCACATTCGATTCTCTTGTGTAAAGAAAGTGGGGTTTTTTTTTTATTATCATCGTGGTATGAGAATCGGTATCAAGTCTATTCCTTAGTATCAAAATCGAGTTTGAAATTTTAGTATCATGACAAAATTATTTTACATAATAGATTAGATTAATTTATTTGAAAGGGGACAGTGTAATTTCATACAACACATGGTTAAACATGAGTAAAAAAGACAAAACAACCTGCAGATATTTACACCACATACAGGTCACACATGACATACAACACAGCAGACGCTCGTCTTCAGTGCTGGCAGGTCTGCATTTACCAGTTGTTCTCTCAGGTTTTTAGCGAAGGCCTTATACGTGGTCTGATGTTTAATGTCCTCTGGTATTGTGTTCCTCTCTCTGGCTCCTCTCACATACCAGGCAGACTGACTAAAGGCGCTCATTCTCAGAGGGATCACACAGTCACCTCTCACAAAGCTTCTAGTGACACAGCCAGAGCTGTTCATTTGGCTGAACAAACCTGCCAGTGGAGCAGGGGCCAAATCATGCAGTGTTTTGTATATTATCAAACATAAGTCTGCAAATTTAAGAAGATTTGGTCAGTGTAGAAAACCATACTTTTTGTGGTAAGGCCTTGTTTATGTCCATGTTTTTGATGTTTTGTTTCTACAATGTTTTGCAAAGATCTTAAGGTGCTTTGATTTGCCTGAGACCAGCTCGTTAGACAATAACTGAAATTACAAAAAATCATGGCATATAGAAAGAATTTCATTTGTAATTTATCTAAAGTTTGATTCTTTTACAAAACTTATCAACATGAGCTTTAAAGAAGAGGTGAGAATTGATTAGCAATCCAAGGTGTTTATACTGATTAACAAACTGTAGCTTTTCCCCTGCAACATATATGTCAGGATCATTCGAAGCTCTATTTGTTTCATAGACGTTTAGCTGCAAACATCTCTGCTGTAACCGTGATGTAACACGTTTCATTAACTGGGTGAGTTTAGCTGTGTCTTTGAAACATCCATGTATACATAAAACACTGTCGTCTGCATAAATGATGCACTCATCAGTGCAGACTGTAGGCACATGATTAATGTAAAGAATAAATGAAAATGGGCCAAAAATTGATCCTTGAGGGACACCTTAAGAGACTCTGATCTGCAGTTATATCAATTAATAATAGACTCAATCAATAATAGATTCTCAGATAATACTACAATGTGGAAAAATACAGTCCTAGGACAACATTATGAAGAAATCAAGTAAACTCAAAGCACTCAAACCATTTTGAGCCAGGCAGAGGCATTTTAAAGGTATACTATGTAACTTTACTAGTTTGTCTCCATAAAGATGTTATTGTTTTTTTGTTTAGTTTTTTTCTTGGAATATTCCACACTGTTAAATATTAAACATATTTATTGCTAATCAAAACTTGGGGATAGATAAATTAAAAACAACTGTGTGGAATATTCTTGGCAATGGAAAGAAGCAGGTGATGTACTTTCCAAACAAGAAATGTCACATAGTGACATTTATATTAAAATTAACAACACTGATTACTCTTTGTGCTTGTGCATCTGGAACAAACCATGTTAAACCTGTATTAGCACCAGTACCAAGAAGACACAGATGACCTTAGATTATCCCATATAAATCCTTTGAACTCTGATTTTCACTAGGTCCCATAATCCTTTTGCAAATTGCTCCGGCTTAACAGTCCACGTTGCATTAAAAGGGGTAATTTAGAAGAAAGAAGTCAGACAGATTAGGCCTGGCAAGAATAACTTATCCATCTCATTACTGGACAAAGATTGCAGTCATTTCGATTTTATCCTCTGAGGTGAGAGATTGAAGGGGCTGCTTCAATTAGCAGTCCTCGTTGGGCTTATAGGAAGTCAATCAGCTCGTCCAATCACAGGGCTTTCTCGCTCGCCTCCTAAGTGCCACTCGACCACTTGTTCTGTACTTCTGTGGGTTGTTCAGCAATTCACTTATATTAAATGGTTCCTATTATAAATGTACAGATACTATGACTTATACAGTGAGGCAAATAAGTATTTGAACACCCTGTGATTCTACAAGTTCTCCCACTTAGAAATCATGGAGGGGTCTGAAATTTTCATCTTAGGTACATGTCCACTGTGAGAGATAATCTAAAAAAAAAAAAAAAAAAAAGAATTGGAAATCACATTGTATGAGTTTTAAAATACTCATACAATGTGATTGTATGTGCCATGCATGATTTTAAACCATGATATCTAAGTGTATTACTAACAGTAACCTTGGATACGGTGGTCCCAGCTCTTTTCAGGTCATTGACCAGCTCCTCTCATGTAGTTCTGGGTTGATTTCTCATCTTTCTTAGGATCATTGAGACCCCACGAAGTGAGATCTTGCTTGGAGGAGAGTCCGAGGGAGACTGACAGTCATGTTTAGCATCTTCCATTTTCTAATAATTGCTCCAAAAGTGGATCTTTTTTCACCAAGCTGCTTGGCAATTGCCCCGTAGCCCTTTCCAGCCTTGTGGAGGTTTACAATTTTGTCTCTTGTGCATTTTGACAGTTGTTTGGTCTTGGCCATGTTAGTAGTTGGCATCTTACTGATTGCACGGGGTGGACAGGTGTCTTTATGCAGCTAACGACCTCAAACAGGTTCTTCTAATTTAGGAGAATAAGTGGAGGTGGAGGTGGACTTTTTAAAGGTGACCAACCGGTCTTTGAGGGTCAGAAGCTGATAGACAGGTGTTCAAAGACTTATTTGCAGCAGTAACATACAAATAAATTATTTTAAAAATCATACAATGTGATTTCCAGATTTTTTTTTTTTTTTTTGGTTATGTCTCTCACAGTGGAAATGCACCTAAGATGAACATTTCAGATCCCTCCATGATTTCCATGAAGTGGGAGAACTTGCAAAATCACAGGGTGTTCAAATACTATTTGCCTCACTGTATATACAGTTATGTGTGATTAAAGGTTCTATATTAGTTTTCCTTTAAAATGTGAAAGCAGAACTAGTTTATTTTAATACAATTTGCAGCAGTCCTAAGTTATTCCTTGCTTATCTTATGTATTCCAAGCATCCTAATTATTCACCATGATGATTTTATAAGTGCTTTTCAAAATGTTAGTCAGAGTGGAGTTTTGATGTCATGGTAATGCTAACAACAACTAGCATGCTAACAGTGCATGCACACACATATGAATTCCTGGTTTGCGTACAATAAAACGCTTTATAATTACAAAGACAGCACCCAGTGATCTCATTTTGACCCTAAGAGCTGCTTTACAATCTATCTGTCATGGGGCAAATCAAACTTTATTAAAAAAAATAACTTTAGAAAAAAACACTTCTGGCCCTTTAGGATTTTAACCAAAACAAGTTTATTATCGAGTGCAAATAAAAATTGTATTATTCAGACAAAAAGTAGCTATACAAAATGAATAGAGGGTCCAACAGCTCAGTGGTACAACCTTAATGAATGTTGAGGGTTCAATTCCTGCTACTGGCAATGCAAGCTGTTGTTCTGTCATTGGGCAAGACGCTTCATCCTTCTCGCCTGTGTGACTGTGCTTAGTTGTCCGTCTATAAACCTGAATTTTGACAGCTTAATTCATGCTAGTGGCAATGCAAAAAGAGGAAATGCCACCAGTTTCCATGGAGATTATTTCTTTGCCTGTAATATTCAATTGTTGGTGTTTTTATTGCTAAAAAAGTGCCCTGAAATGTTGCATTCTTACTGTGAGCAGGGTCACCTCTTCACAGATCTGGCCTGTGCAATGGTCTATTGGAGTCATCTACTTGTCTCAGTGGAGAGTCAAGTTTAATGTCACACTGCAGAATGTTCTAGTTAAAGCAATAATATTTTCATGAGAGACAACTGCACCAGAAAAGTTGTTTTCTCTTCACATTTACCCTCTTCAATGTTGTTTTTGGAGTCATTCGTGCATGTTTGAGCAATCTTTAATCACTTATTTTCATGACGCCATATTGCCAATCAACCCCAGTTTTCACCGCCACTGCCACATACACCCTGCTCTGCACTTTCTTCGTTGCAAGTTCTTCAATTGGTTATATGTGTAGAATTTAGCAGCGTCATGTAGTCATTTTGATACAAATGAAAAAACTTAAAAATAAATAAATCAGTTGCTCGCTAGAGTGATCTGCACCTATCCACAGGAACGGCCGACAGCTGCACGCCTCTTGTTGTGATGAAGTTTACAGCGACGTCAGCTCCCGTTGGGCACCACAGTTTTCTAACGCGGAAATCAGCATATTTGGTTCTTTAATTAAGTAATTTTAGATGGATATTGTGATTTAAAATGTGCAAATTCTAACATAATGATCCACAGGTGTCTTAGAGTACAGCTGTATAGCAGACACAAGCACAATATGTGTTCTTTAACCATCTAAAATAAATGTTTGTTATTTTGTTGTTTGTTTTTTTTTTATTTCTTCTCTAATTTACCCATGTGAAGCACAAGTGCTGGTTTGTATTCCTGTTTTCACCTCAGTATCGACTCTGCCTCCTCCCTGTTTGGTTTTCACATCATCTTCAGCCCCGAGCATTAAAGCTGCAACACAAATCTGCTCCTTCTCTATGTGCAAATGTTGACAAGTGCATTCCCGTATTTTCTGTTCTGTTTGTTAAATACTTTCTACTAAGATTGCTTCAGTTATATGGACCAAGGAACAGTTGTAGTTGTAAGATGTCCATTTTTAAAACTCATTAATTGTAAATAAAATGTTAATGGTGCAGTGATCAATGTATATTCACTAAGTTTAATATTAACAGACTTTGAATTTTATTAAAACATCTCCAAACCACATTAGAAATAACTGGTAGACTAGTTGTTTAGTCAAAAAAAAAAAAAAAAATAAGCTGGTTAGTGGACTACAAAAAAGCACTATAAACATAACATATAATACATAATTAAAGGCATTAAGAAAGATCACCCAAGAACAGGATTAGAGCTGGAATCACGCCTTTAAGAATATTTTTTTTGATGCACTTATGAAAAATGTAAAACTCCAAAAGCTTTAGGTTTAATGTAAACATAATCTTGAGTACCACGTGATGGACCATAGTAGATATATAAGAGGAGCAGATCCAGTGATGATATCAGCAGTAACAGTGTCTGTGGTTTGGGCTTTATAGATGCTAGTCCTGCACCACCTCTGTGTTCTCTCTGTAGACGAAACATGCAGGAAATATCCCAACGCTCCCCGCACAGTGCCCCTCCAGCCACTCTTCATTCACTACAAACACAAACAGACACCATGGATTTTAGCAGCTTTACATTATAGGCCAAGTCTAACATTAAAGGTCCTAAATTACGCTAAATTGACCGTTGTTTTTTAGTTGAGTTTTAAGTCATGTCATAATGCTGTTCCCTCCTCAAAAACATACCTGGAGTTGTGTTTTGTTTCATTCACACATGTTTGAGTAAGCCTTTATTATTAGTTTGTCTACATCTCCAACCCTCAGAATGCTCAGTTCCACCTTCTGATGTCATGAGGAGGTAGTTTTCGAGTTACCTTTTACCTTTTGCCTTTAGTTCAATAGAGATAGGCAACTCCAGGTCTAAAATTATCCAAATGATTCTAGTGAAGGTGTGTGGAGTTTAAAAAGACAGTGGAGCATTTCCTGTATTACCAGATGACATCACAAGGTGGAACAGAGTGTTTTCAGTCTGTGAGAAGAACTCAGTTTAAATATATAGAGTTTGTGTTAAACATGTGTGAATGAAACAAAACACAACTCCAGGTATGTTTTTGATGAGGAAACAACATTATAACATAGACCAGAAAATAGTGTAATGTGGGCACTTCAAACAACAATTTCCATGTATAAAGTCACATTGTAAAAGCAGCTCGTAGGATTAAAATAAGGCTGTTTTCTGTCTGCATGTTATTATAATGCATTTTTTTGTGAATCAAGAATGTACACTGTTAGCATGCTAGTTGTTATGAGCATTATCGTAACACGACTCCACTCTGACCTCTGAATGGTGTGTAAATCGCTTAACTGATGAATTCATATTTAAACATTAATTGTTTAGATGTTTTTTTAGAATAGAATTGGCAGTGGTGGAATGTAACAAAGTAAAAGTAGTAGAAGTGCTATACTGAAATATACATTTAGGTATCTATACTTGAGTAAATTTTAATGAGGATACTTCTTAATTTTACTTCTACATTTGAGAGCAGGTATCTGTACTTTCTACTCCACTACATTTTTGAGTTGGGCTGAAAAGTAAAAGTATTTTTCATTATTGTTTGAAAGCTGCTGAAAACTCTGAGAGGTTTATAATTAGAGCATAATACTTTGACTTTCTACTCTTGAAGTACATTTGTAAAGGCGTACTTTAATACTTTTATTTACATAGATATTTTCATGTGATACCTTTACCTGTGTATTTCTTTGCCCTAGTATTTGTACTTTTATTTAAAGAACAAAACTGAGTGCCAGTACTTCTTCCACCACCAGTATTTGAAAGCTTTTAATTTATTTGTGAATGTGTTAAGAAAATGAGGAATAAGTCTGGAGCTCAGCAATGTTTAAAATGAACTACGTCTGTTTTTTTTATTTTTTTTGAAGACAGTAAGGTTTCTTTAATGGTGTATGAAAAACAAATTAATTTAAGTGAGTTCAGCAGATGGGGCAAGGATTCCATTTGTTAGCATACTGAAAAATAAAGCTATTTTAATCTGTCTAAAAGCAGTATTATCATATTATATTAACTCCAGATACCGTGGAATATTTAGCATCAAGTCATTTTCAAATATTAATACTATGACATCATACTTGTAGCTAGCATAGAACTATGGTAACATTGTGTGAAATAACTGCACAATAAACCCAAATAGCACATAAAGTGTAATCAGTGTGAACATAAAAAGTTAAAACTAAGGCCAACATAATTGAAAACACAACTTTTTATAGTTACACAGATTATATAGAATTATTATACTGAAAAAAAGCCACCACAGAATTCTGTATCCTATTTCCAGGGAAGGGTAAACAAACAGCTGGGAGGTCTAACAAGTGTCATAAATGTCCAAAATGCCCCATAAAAATGAAATATCTTTAATACTGTTTATATGACTTTGTGGGAACCCAAACTACCTGTAAAAATAACCATAACTATCTGACTATAATCTAGAGGCTTGTTCAATATCTCCTGACACCTCACCTTGCCCCAGGATATCGATGGTGTCTCCTTCACTGAACTCCAGGTCTTCAGGGCCATTCGCCGTGTAATCGTACAGCGCCATCATCTGGTGCAGGATGGTACGGTTCAGCAGTGGATCCTCTTTCTAAAATAACAATAGTAAAGACCACTTGTTATTTCCCCCAGTGTAACATAATAGATGCAGCATTCATTAAGCTGATGCATACAACGTTTATAGTTTCATCGCCCAAGTCCTTGAACAAGACAATTCATCTTGCTAGTGCAAATTTTAGCATGACAGTCACACTTTCATCACTGTGTCCAGGGCAGCTGTGGCTCCAATGTGATTGATGAGTGTATGCTAATGGACCATTGTTAAGAGATGCACCAAAACAGATACTAGGAAAGATGATTCAAACAGAGCTGATTTAGTGAGTATTGGTTTGAAAATATGTAAAATTTGAATAATTTAAGCATTTTGTTTATTAAAAAAATGCTGCAAAAGGAGCTGGTTAAACATTAAAATGGTAAAAAACAACAACCCATAAACCTCAATTAATACATTTCAAACTAATGTTTTAATACATTTCTTTTGGGTTTATTATTAAAATTGCATGAAACATATCTATCTCCATGGAAAATATTCCAAAGTATGGTTTTAACTTTCTATTTCTATGGAAACATGCAGGTGATGTGCGACCTCCAGAAAGTCACTTACTGTACCTTTTAATTTCACTCATAATTGCCCATCAGTTCACACTAACATTGGATACTGGACATTGGATTGCACCGATTGAGATAAAAATGGTGGATTGGAAATCAGTTCAGCTGACGTCCTAATTGGGCGACAAACTGATGGTCGATTTGGTCCAGAACGTTTCATGATGCTTGAACCTATATTTATACAAAGCTGATCTGTGGTTATTTGAAATATAAACAACAGTTACATAACACAATGTAATTTTGTAAAAGTATTTTCAATCCCTGCACTAGTTAGTATCGGGTATTGGCAGGTCTGGGATTTGACTTACGGCCTACACATACATGTACTAGAACAGAAAAATGATAAATCAGTGCATCCTCACTAATGTTAAGGGCTTTAACTGACAAAGTCCAGACCTGGCACCACAGCTGGACTCTCCCGGACTCAGCCAAATACAGCAGAGGAGAGTCCTGATCCTGGTCCAGAGGCAGCAGCACACGGGAGCCTTGTGGTTTACGCCTGAATGAAAAGACAAAGGAGATTAGAGTGGTGGTCTATTTTTTATCCAAAGTGTGATGACGTCAGATTCTCAGGTGGGGAACAAAAGCCAGTTTTTCCTACATTGTATTTTGCATACAATTTCTATTTTTGACTAGACCCAAGAAATCACAGTGTTACATCAAGAATCAGCATTTTAGCACTACTGCATTTAAGTGCTGCCTATCTGTATTAAATAATATTAATAAAAGACAGAATGCTGTGATGTAATCTGAAACTTAGCTTTATAAAATGTTGTTGGAGTCCAAAATATGTACAAACCCTTAAAAATGGTCTAAATACTTTTGTTTGATGTGTTCTAAATTCACTTTGAATATATATGTTTTAATTAATTCACTACAATAAAGAAATACAAGTTGGTGGCTGAGGAGCCCCTGTATCGGAGAGAGAGTTACACCATCTCAGCACATTTGCATGGAGCTATATAGTGTATACAAGCAGCAGTTTGTTAAGTGTGTACCCACCAATGGGAGCGCAGCTGGTTCAAACTTTTCCTTATATTTTATATTTAAAGGCACTGTACCTGATTTTTATTGTCTTCAAAAACTTGAAGTAGACAGCAGTAGATCATTTTAAAGGGTTTGCAGTGGTCCAAAGTCATTCCTCACTCACCTTATGCATTATTCTCTGTGCTGAGTTGTTGAAGTGCTTTTCCCAGGTCTCCGAGAGTGGAGCTAACGTCAACTAGCATGTTAATGCTCACTTCCTGATTATAGGACAATAAAATGCTTTCTAATTAAATGCAGGCAGCACACACTGAACTTATTTTGACCTCAAGATCTGCTTATACAATATAGCTGTACTGGGAAAAGACACACTTTGCTCAAATACACGGGAAAAAAATCAAGTACAGGCCGTTTATAATCTTTTTACTTTGGTTATAATTTCTTTCTTCTCCCCTCAATCAGAACGGCTTTGCCCATAACACTATTACTTCCCATTTCCTTCAACCCCAGTGTCCTGGCCTGTAATGGAGTTTAGAATGTGTTCGGTCCTGTGGCTCTAGTGTACCAGTTTCGTGTTGCTTTCACTGACCCCTTCTGTCCCTACGGCATTTGATTCACTACCCCTCGTTTAATGGCATTTTTTACATGAGCGGCACAGATGCAGGGGCCAGGGGGTAGTTTGGAACAAAGACAGGGGTATTTTTAGAAGTGCAGAAGTGAATGTAAGAGGACAGAAGTGGGCTGTGCGAAGAGACACTGCAAAAATGGAAAATCTAAACAGACTTCAAAATATTAATTTCAGATGTTTGATTAGTTTAGATTTATTTACTTACTAAGCCTAATTTGTTTATGTTAATATATTTTTAAAAATGTTTAAATTATTACTAAGTTCTAAAATGCTAAATCATGTCACAGTGAAGTTACCAAAGCTGTCCTTAAAATAGTTGCCAACCTGCGCCAATTGCCTCGTGTCTTGCCGAAGGACACAATGGCTGTAT
The DNA here is from genome assembly GCA_019594935.1 of Periophthalmus modestus. Lineage (NCBI taxonomy): Eukaryota > Metazoa > Chordata > Actinopteri > Gobiiformes > Gobiidae > Periophthalmus > Periophthalmus modestus. Next base: position 22,165,535 of record JAIEZT010000012.1, on the reverse strand, counting down.
GAACTGATAAGATTTGTATTCAAACCTCCAGTGTTACATTTATAAGACGGTATCATGCCACTGTCATAAAAAATACTAAATCCACTTGGAATATTGTGAATTTAGGTTTTACTGGTAACATTTTATAATAACTACATACATACATAACCTTAATAAGGCATGACAAGAGGCTTAATTCATAATGAACAAATAGTTTATAAAGAATAATTCAGGCTTAGTAACTAATTAACAACCTGACTCCTAACCCCTTAGTTAAAGCTGGGGTACTCGATCTTTTTGTAAATTTCCCCCAAGTGTCCTACTGTAAAAGCAGAACAAAATAAAACCTGGAAATAAGCACCGAAAGCAGCGCACTGAATGGCTGTGCTTGGACGGTCTACCCTAGTTTTCAATTTGTTGTCTATAAAAACCCAAACTGAATACATGTAGATATTAAAGATGCGCCAAAGGCTTTGTGAGAGCTACGGTTATGGTTAGATGGATTCAAATATCTACTTCTTCCTCTTCACGCAATGTAATCATGTACTCAGCTTTAAGTAGTAAACTATTTCTTCATAAGTAATTCTTCATGGTTTATAATGGCTATTTAAAGTGTAGTTATTATAAAGTTTAGTTATTTAGTTTTATGCAGTAATTATTTTGTTACCTAAGGCGTATCTCGGATGGCGTCTGGCCCAGTGTCTGTGCGATGCGCTCCCTCAGCTCCTGGTACGACGAGTCCACAGGCACTGACAGGGACAGGGTCTGGGTGAAGCGGACTTTCACCTGTACTGGACCTGCTTCTGGGGCCTGAGGGCTGTCCGACAGCTGGGGAAATAAAAAAAAAAAAAAAAAAAAAGAGAATAATAAGTTAAAATTACTTAAAAATAGAAAGCGGCCCATTCCCTTCTTGTTCAAAATTGCAGAACTGAAAGACCACACCTCTTCACAGTGAACTTTCACCGTAGCAAGCATCAGGATTTGTGTTACGTGTTTTTACTTTTGAAAGATGGCTACTGGGCATGTATGACCCGGATCAGGTAGATCAGGTAGTATTCCAACATGCGTCACTCAATCAAAATACAACTTGGAGTAAACTAATGAGGCTGATGGAAATCATTATAGCATAGCATGACTAAAAGCTCATAAACATTGATTGTACATGTAAAGTAATGAACCAGTCAGTGGAAAATCAATCTAGAAAGAAAACATATCATCAACCTTGTTTCTAGCTCCAGAGAACTGTCTCTTCCTATTCCTATAAAGACACTACCTCTCCACTCCATAATGATGATATTTCAACTATGGATGAGACAATAAACAATAATATGGTTTATCGTGATAAAAAGGGTCGACAATAATCGTTCATGGGACATTTTAAAAAATCGTGAGAATCGCCAACAAAAATAATCCCCATTATATCTTCAGAATGTGCAGAAAAAAAGCTACTTCTCCACTCTTCTAGATCATTATTGTTTCACTTATAACAAAGTACAGTACTATAGATCCTCTCAGTCTTTAACGCAGATTTAAAATCCACCTCTTCTCCCTGGCATTTAATACTAGCTAGACACGATATTTTCCTATGTATCGCGTTTTCTTCACATTTGTTTTCTTTTTCTTTTTTTTTTTTATGTAATGCACTTTGGTCAGATGAATTTTTAAAAATGTGCTATATTCAGTTGAAGTAGTTTAAATATGGAGCTGTCAGCAACTTTAATAATTATCATGATAAAATCATTAAGTGCAATTATTTTGGCCATGATAATTGTGACACCAAAATCGTCAAAATCATCCCATGCCTAATTTCAACTGTTCCCTATCACCTTCACCCACTATCTAGACCGCAGCAGCAGAGCTTTTAGCCTCCTCAAGCCCTCCCTCTCATCATCTTCACCCGCACCAGAGAGGAATCAAACATATATACCGTACTATCCAAAACAATGCAAAGCTTTCAATTTTGTACTTTCTATATTAGTTCAGTGAAGTAGTTAATGTAAATTTATATAGCGCTTTTCCACCTTCAAGGCGCTTTACATCAAGGAACCACTCACCCATTCACACTCACGCACACAGTCACACACCAGTGTACACAGACACTGGATGTGAGGTGCGTTAATTGTCTTGCCCATGGACGTAAGAGCAGCTGGAATCACAATGCCAACCTGCGGGTTAGAGAATCTGACCGTGCTGCCAATGATGTTTGCACATAGCTTTTCAACAACAAAGTATCTTGAATTGTTTTACTACAAAGAGAAAACAAAATATTAAAGGTGCACTGTGTAACGTTTTAGTGGAGGATATGCCACCAGCTTGTCTCCATGGGGATGTCATTGCTTTGCCTGGGATGTTTTACAAAGCAGGACATTTCACCGGACTCACAGTACACATGCAAGCTTACATAGACCGCACCCACCTCTACAGAAGCGCTCTATCAGCCACCCACACAGTGTATTACTCTAGTATAATTCTCAATGACTCCTCCAACCCCCGCTCACTGTTTAACACACAAAACAACCTCCTCGAACCCATGGACAACATCTCCCAATCTTTCACCAAAGACAAATGCAATAGCTTCCTCTTTCTTCCAAATCCAAAATTAACAATATCCACCAGCAGCTGTCCACCTCCCTTAGTCCCAGTCCGGAGTTTCAACCTGTCCTGCCCAATATCTCACAAACTTCCCTGTCCTCTTATCACCCATCTCAACTTCTGATCTCACCAAATATCTCAGCAAGAGCAAACTGTCCTCATGTTCACTGGATCCCTACACCTACCCCTTCTCCCCAGATCAAAGCATGTCTTCCCCATCACTCACCCCTGGTATTGTCCCCTCTGCTCTGAAGTTTGCTGCTGTCACCCCAATACTCAAAAAAACGAGGCTTGGACCTGCCATTCCTGTCTAAAATCTTTAAATGTTCCATCCATTTTGATAATCTTCACTCAAACAGTTGTATGAAACCTATCCACCATAGCACAGAAATAGCCCTCATCAAATTAACCAATTATTATATTATTATTGTTATTATTTATTTATTTTTATTTTATTTTATTTTTATGGTGTTGGCAGTGAACACATCTATCACCTATCATTTATTTAATTAAGGGTGTTTTTATTGGTGAAAAACACATTATTGCTCTGAGTGGGATCATCTCTCCTCGGCACAGCTGTGTCACTGCTTCTCTCCATGGAGACAGAGAAGTTTAATGCCATACTGCTGAATATTACAGGCAAAGCAAGTGGAAGAAAAGTCACGTAACGCACCGCACGTCAAGTAAATAATGCATCTGACTTTAAACTGTCTCTAAGAGCATTGTTATTTTGGCTGAAACGCTGTTGTATTTCATTAACACTTCAATTTAGTTTTGATTTCTCGTCTCTTTACAAGAAACACTGTGGTGCAAAAAACAGGATTCCAGTCAAATTGAATTGCCTATTGACCAAAGTGTCTGAATAAAAGACCAATTTATATTCTAGCTTTGTACACAACCCACAATAACTACTCTGTCATTGCCAATGAAGACAGTTATTCCAACTCTGAACACAGGCCGAGTGTGTAGAGGTAATAAAGTAAAAATCATAGCCTCCTGAGGTTGTCAAAAATAACAAAAATCTGATACCAGTCAATGCTACAATTAATACTGAAAGTAGATACTCACTTGAGAAAGTATCGATAGTAAAATGTCATATTCATTGGACAAGTATAAGACACATAGACTAGTATACGCCCATGGACCACTATGGAACATACCTGGATGACTATATATATATATATATACTATATGTATAAATGGGAATATAAAAGAAAGTACTACCATTTAATGTGGAAAATCACATTCTTTTGTCTAAAAAAAAATAGTGTTTTTTAATTGTCATCATGGTATCGTTTTAAGTATTGACTCTTTTCCTTGGTACCAAAATCAAAGTTGAAATTGTAGTATCTTGACAAAACTATAGCGTCCCCTAAACATTTTTTTTGTTTGACATTCATTACAGTATCTTACAGTACATTCTTATTGTACACATAGGATTAGGTATTTAAAGGTGTACTATGTAACCTTTTTGGTGGAAAGTCTCCGTGGAGATGTTAATGTTTTGCTTAGAATGTTCCACAGTATTGCATTAAACTCATCCATCTCAGTTACAGGTCAGATCTGTGTAAAGACGATCCCGCTCACAATAAAGATACATGTTTCTTTGAGCAATGACAGGCTAGATGAATATATGTTTAATGCCATACTATAGTACATTCCAGGCAGAGCTCTGACATCTCCATGGAGACAAGCAGGTGGTCAGAAAAGTTACGCAAACACACCTTTTAACTTAAGTTCAGTTATTAGATGAAAAAAAACAAAAAACATCCAAACTCTACAAAGAAACACCAAGTCACTGAACCCGAAATGTTAAAAATGTCAAACTTTCTTTAACTTTCTTCATACTTTTCGGCATTTACTTTCCTCGTACTTAGAGATGGCTTGTATAATATAGTCATAGATGTCACAACTCATAAAAAAAAACAGAAAATGTTTTGTCCTTTTGTGTCGAAGTGAGTAATCCAGGACATACCAGACAACCACCCGCCGGGCTCTAAACTGCATTTATTCAACCTAAGACGTCATCAACATGCTATAAATAGATATATGAAAAATAAGCAGTCTGCAGTGGCTGTGTAGGAGGGACAGGCTTGTTAAAGAAGACATTTATTCTGCTTAGAAAACTTTTGCATGTATGATTTAAAATGTGTATGTAACCAAGCAAAAGGATCTAGACTGAACGCTTTTGGTCAAACAAAATGGTTGGATTAGTCACTGCTCCCTCTGCTGGTAACAGGGGGAATTTATTTAAGCAGACTGCAGGTTGCATTGTGTTGCATTATCCATTCAAGTCTTGCCATACTTCCACAGAGTTCAGTATAAGTAGAGGTGACACAAGCTATAGATTGGGTTATCGACAAATACATTTCAACAAGAACGAAGCTGTATGTAGCCTGCACTCTTAACAGTTTTAAAAAGGTACAACCATCACACAATACAAGTTTTTCTCATTCTCAGTATATGGAAAGTAGCACTAGCACTGATTAATGATTGGCTGTAGGTGCTGAGGTTTAGGCAGTGAGGATTCAGATCAGAGAGAGTGCTTTCAGGTTTAAACCAACCGGATTTCAGCATTGAAACTGGCAACCCAAATGAGAGGCTCATTCTGGGATAATCATCTTGAGAACCATTATCCGTATTATAACTCCACCATCATGTCCAATGATTATGTAATTAAGAATAAATCAGCATTATAACTGTTATCTGTAAGAGTTATATTTGATTTGAACATGTTTACCTCATATCTAGGGAAATAGACTGGTCATGCTTAAAGAATATTAAGTCTAATCTAAGCTACATGGCCACAGGCAGTTTATTGCGTCTTGGTAAACTAAAAGCAAAAGGCAAATGTTCAGAACCAGTCCGGTAAAAGTGTATGGGATTTAAAATGTGACTGTTGAATGAATGATGTTTTTGATGGGGAAACATTATGGCACAGCTGACAGTTTAAAGTGATAGTTGTATTACCTGGATGTCTGAGTTGTCTGTCGGAGTAATAGGTGCTGGGTCTGGCAGAGGTGTTGTTGCGGTAGAGTGGTAAGATGGAGGAGGTGTGGGCGTTGAACGGCGGGCTGCTAAAAGTAGTAGAAATAATAACAATTTAACAATGTGTTGTGTGAAAAAGAAACATTAACATTTGAGACATCTATCATTTGGGGAGATTATAAGACTTTTAAGCAAAATTCAGTGAAGCTGGGGTAAAATATTAGACTGCAGTTAACCTTAGTTATCGTCAAGAACACGATCTTAAAGATGCATTATGAAATTTTTCTTTAACTTTTCTGCTTGTCTCCATGGAGATTTTAGATACCTAGAATGTTTGACAGTATGGCTTTAAACTCTCCATGGGGAACAAGCGGGTGACGCCAGCAAGCCAAGTACAGGTCAGATCTGTGGACCTGTGCTGTTATTGCAACAAAACATCTGTAATTGAATTAACTGCAAGACGTGAATGCCATGCTGGAACATTTCAAATAAAGCATTGCATCTCCATGAAGACACGCAGAATGCATTTCTTATTTTTTATTTTACATGCCAAGCGGTGCAAAAAGTGTTTTATAACATTTGAAACTACAAAAGCAAAGAGAATGTGAATATGTGAATAAAATGAACCCTAACTCTGTGATGTTGATTGTGAAAAAACCTTACAACACGTTAATGTTTAAACACTATACTTTAACTGGTGTATCAATATCACTAGTAGAACTGGAACTAAGAAATATTTGGTTATTTGATTAATCTAGCAATTATTCTTCTGATTCATTGATCGGTTGTTTAGAACGTTAAGTACCTCTTAATATGAGATTTGTACAACATTTGATCCAGATAAAGCTGTGAAGCAGCTTGAGATCATTCTGATGGAGCATATTTACAGACAGATTGAAAATGACTTCCATGGCATCTCGATTTCAAAACATTGTACAGATGACTGCCTTTGAAACCAGACAACTTAATCTAAAACACAAAATGTACCAATTTCTCAAGTCATTTTCATGTAAATACTGCTCTGAGTAATAAACCTGTTATAAAAACCTGTAATAAAACTGCATTAGTACATAAAAATGTCTTTCTTTTTACCTCTAGGGGGCGGTACAGGGGCAGACTTGACCTGTGGACGCGTGGGGGGCTTGAGATCGGGAGGGAGAGGGATGCCGTTAGGAACAAACTGTAAAAAAATAAATGTACCAATAAACAAAACAAAAAATACAACAGAACAGAGACGAGAATAACCCTTAAAAATATCCAGTATGTCTTCCCTACATGATCTGATCTCTCGCAACAGGATAGTATCTGAACAAATGGAGGAGATCAGTAGAAAATTGGAAAACGATACCCCATGCTGTGGCCTCCCTGCCCATACATAACACATTTGAAGTAAAGGAATACGTTACACTGTTCCTTTTGGCCTTGCTCGACCTGACGTCCACAGGCTCCAGCAGGGACACAGGCAGAAGTCCTCTCTGGAAGAAACGAAAAGAAAATCGAATGAGCACGCAGCATAATGGGACAAAGCATTGTGTGACAGTAAAGGTGGTATTTATTTTAGAAGCGTACTGTAGCTTGTGTAGCATCATCCATATTATAACTGATTTCATTTGAACAACAACAGAAATCGCTCACATGTCCATCATAAATAACTGAGACCATTCCATCTCTGTCCTCCTCGCCGAACAGGAACACAGTAGCGCCCCCTGGAACTGTGATCTGTCCTGCACCAGATGACATGTATGGGACTTTCACTTTCATGTACCGAGAGTCTCTGGGAAAGTAACATAAGAGCAATATGATCATGTGACTATGACAAAAATAAAAGGGAAAAAGAAAGTTAAAGGTGCACTACGCGACTTTTCTAGTTGAGCGTCAGCCACCTGCATGTTTCCATGGAGATGACATGCAGTATGAAGCGGCAATTATGTCCGTTATGTTTATTCAGGTGATTTATATTGCTAAAGAAACACGCTGTGAGCAAGGGCGTCTCTCCACAGATCTAACGTGGTCTAGTGGAGTCACTTGCTTGTCTCCAGGTTGACAGACAAGTTTAAAGTCATACTGCGGAACACTCCAGAGAAAGCAGTAACATCGCCATGGAGACAAGCAGGTGACGGACCCTCTGCTTGAAAAATGACACAGTACAAAATTAGTAAAATATGAGGAAATAGTTGTTTATCTGTAAAGTCAAGGTTATTTTGGTTAAGATTTGGGCTTTAAAAATGAGAAGGAGAGTCACAATTTTCACCAAAAGATGTATACTAGGATCACTTAAAATATGAACAAAAAGATACTCACTGGGCACCTTCCCCTTTGGGTTCATAAAATCCAGGTTTCTAAACAAAAAACAGAAAAAGTAAAATTATATAAGCCAAAAATATATAGAATAGAATAAATCCTTGTGTTCTATTTGTACCTGCAGTCTCAATGGTTCAAATCCTCCAAAGTCATCATTGGGGATCAGGGATGAAATGACCTACATAGAAAGGATATAATGTAATTTTATCATTACAAAAACAATATTTTTACTTTTTATTTGTGTATTTTTGTGTCAGTTGTACCTTAGCTTTTCCCAGGAAGTCCCTTTCTTTTAGCTGGTCCACTTCACGTTTGTTAGGTCTAAACACCACTCCTTCAGGGACCAACATCGGGGCCAGAACCTCTCCCTTCTGTCACAACACACATACATAAAAACATCAAAAATATGAACTTTATCGAAAATGGGCTTTTATCCAAATATACACCACCAGTCAAAAGTTTGGACACACTTTTCATTTATTTTTCCTCTTTCTTTTCATGATTGAGTGGGTAGATTCTCACTGAGAGCATCAAATCATGTGTGGACACAGCAACAAACAACAAAAACTAAACTCAAAATAACAAAAAGATGGGTTTGCTTTGAACCCTGGTTTGCACTTTTGGCATTACTTGACACCTTTGAAGTGAAAACCATTTTAGGAGACTTCAACGAGGAGCTCACTGGGAGAAGGGCAAGGGTTTGTGCTGCTGTCGACAAAGCGATGGGTGGATACTCTGAGGATTTGAATATTAAATAAAAAAAAATATATTTAGTTGAGTTATTTAAATGTTTTCTTTGCTACATAATTCAATTTATTTTGCATGATGTATTTATTTGATGTCTTCCGTGTATACCTCAAATGCAGAAAGTAGTAAAAATAAAAAAATAAAAACACTGAGCGAGTGGGTGTGTCGAAACTTTTGACTTGTAGTGTAATAGTCATCAAATCATGCCATTGTAGCCTGCCTTTTCAGATAAACTCAATTATTTATTCTCCCTTTTATTTTTGTACAAGTCCAGTTTTTTCAAGCCCTAATTACCTTATGTGACTCACTAGGTTAATTGCTGGGAACGCTTCACCAAAGAAAACAATCAAATCTACCAAATAATTCCACATTTTAAAATTATGTTAAAATGTTATATTTTTGAGGTACTGTACATACAGTTCTATATAAATATATGGATTTCCCTGTTTTTATCTGGTTTAGTACAGTGTGATTCGTTCTACTTCCTGGTTTAGTCCTGGTCTAGTCCAGTGTACAGTGAATGCAGAGTCTGTGCTGGCTCCAGTGGCCTCTTCATGTTCCAGTAGTTGGTGACATCACAAAAGACTGCCCTGATTAAATGCAGGTGTTTCTGATTACAAACACCTGGCTGCAGGGGCGGAGTTTGAATTGTTGGACCAATCACACTGTTCCTCATACCCCCAGACCCCACTCTCTACTCCCTCTCCCTCTTTCCCTCTTACAGCTCGATTTGAAATGTGGTTGTGGGTGAAATGTAGGTGTTCTGTCCTAATTTAACCCGGTCCCTGAACCTGAACTGTGCTTTTGAATTTTGTTACATTCCAGGTTTTAGCATCAACTGGTAACAAACTAAACACGAACGCAGGACTGGGTTATGGCTGGCTTGTTTTTAAGAGCTACCTTGATATGGTCCATAGCAGTCTCTATGTTTGGCCCTTTCCCTGCTGTCCTCTCCCGGGACGCTGACTCCAGCACCTCCTGTGCCTTGTCCCACTGTCCCATACGAGTGTAGACTGCTGCTGCATTATACAGAACCTAGAAGCAAAACACGCCATATTAGTATAACAATGCAATTAGTAAACATAGTGAGTGCTTTGCTAATCAGTGTAACTAGACTTCAAATTAGAAAATTATTGTCATTTGGATGTAAAAAAATATGGTCGCGTTTACACTTGGTTTGGTCCTGGTTGGATGCCAGTTTAGACCTCATGTAGACTTGGTTGAGGTTTTTTATCCCTGCTCTACTCCAGGTTTAGTTATGGGCTTTATGTGGTATGTTGGGCTGGACATTTAACCAAATATTAAGACTGAGATTCAGTCATTTCTAATCGTCTTTTACATCGACAGGTCTACATCCAGTCCTCTGTCAGTGAATCAGAATGTATGTGGTGTGGAGCAACTTTGGAGGAATAAACAGGTATTTTTGTGTTAAATGGCACTGGTTAAAAGTCTGTGGTGTTTATGTTCATAAAATCAATACTGAATCGAATTTTCATTTTGTTTTTGAAAAGAAAAAAAAAAAAAAAAAATCGAGAATGTAGAATTTAATGAAATCGCCTGAATCCTACATCAACTCTTGTGAGAATTTAATGTATGAAAAAACATCAGCCTGTAACAGTCCTACATCATTAGTATTATTAGTTTGTGAAAATGCTTCTAAACTACCATGTTTATGAAGCGGTGTTTCCAGTTAACAGCTACTTTTTACCTTTTGAAATTATCCAAATGATTCTAGTGAAGGTGTGTGGCGTATAAAAACACAGTGGAGCACTTTCTGTATCACCACCTGACATCACAAGTGTGAGTGTACACATGTGTGAATGAAACAAAACACAACTCCAGGTATGTTTGTGATGAGGAAACAACATTATACCATAGATCAGAAAATAGAAAATGTGTCTTGTGAATCATTTCAACTGACAATTATGCTGCAAATTGAAAAAAAATAGGACCAATATATGGAGTAGAGTGTATGCTATTGTATGCAGATGGCAAAGTGTTTGTTCCACAACCAAACAGTCGGCAGTTCAAACCAAACACATAATGCATTTTGTCATTGTGCCCATAAGCAAGACACACACTCACACTGCCTCCGCACTTCAGACAATTTGCGCCGTTCTCCTCTCTAAGCACCATCATTCATTCACACAAACCATTCAGGGTGGGTGAAATGTCTTGCTCGAGGACGCATCAACATTTTGCATTTATAGGACCACGACTGTTTTACACAAGCCCCTGACGTCCAAGTAGAATTATCTCTGAAACAAGTTATTTCCCACTCATTGTAAACTTGTAAAGATCAACCAGGAAACTTGACTTTTTTTCATTGTTCCAAGTGACAGTGTTTGTTTTGTATTCTAAGGAAATGCCATGATATTCTTGATGCGTTGTTTTTGCCGTGTCAGCACTGAGAAGAATGCTTCGTTGTGTAAAGCCGTGTCTTCAATGGGCCTTTGTTCACTGCAGGTGTGTCTGAAACCGCACCTGCCATCTCCGCTCTGACTGACAGCGCTGAGCTCCTCCATTAGATTTTCTTATAAAAGGAAAACTTAAAGGTGGATTATGTCACTTTTTTGACACCGGCTTGTCTCCATGGAAATGTCAATGTTTTGTCTGGAATGTTCAATTGTTTGGCATTAAACGTATCTATTTATCTAAGCAAATTACAGATGTTTTTATTGCCCAGAAATGATATTGAAAATGTGCGTTCGTACTGTGAAGGTTCATTGTAACTTTAAAATAACAGAAAAGCTGATGTACAGAACATACTAAGCACATAAACCAAAATTATAGTCACGAAAAGATCAATACAATTCTGAAGTTTGAACTGTATGTATTGTATGTAATCATTTTACATTTTACTTGGGCTTCACTGCGTTTTACAGACAATTCATGAAAGCATGATTTTTTTTTCTTTTATTACCTTACTCTTAAACCTAGTGTTGAATATTGTGTGTTACAACATTGAGGTGAACTTGTTTCTCAGTAAGAATGCGACACATGATTATTTTAAGACGTCTACACTGGAACCTGCTACTTCGGTTACATGATAGAGGTCTTCATCTTCAGGTTGACAAGAGGTGTTGTAATACACCTTTTCAGTGACTGCAAGCATTTTTTAGTAACATATTCTACCTTTGTGTAAACAGTTAACGGTACATCCATTTATGATCTTGTATGGACAGTATGTAAATTTAGTTTAAGTCCTTAAAGGACAAGCTATTGATAGTACCTTTCTTGGGGTACAAGTACTGGATGGCTCCTTTGTAAACCCCCGCACTCTCCCTCTGCCACACACTCTCACTCACTCTTTCTTACACACTCACACACACACACACACACACACACACACACACACACACTCCCACACACACATGTGCCTGCTGTCTGCAACTTCATTCATCTCATGAGATAAACTTCTTTCAACTCTCTACCTGGTCTGGAATCTCTTCCTTAACAATTACAGTTCATATAGGCAGTGGCTCTCAAACTTTTTACTCCAAGTTCCACCTAAGAACATATTTGGCCTTCCAAGTACCATCAGATCTAAACAAGGTCTAAAACAGAACGATTTTAGGCCTAAACAAGAGCTAAAATAAGACTATACACAACTACTACAATCATATACAAGGACAAACCCAAAGGAGGACAAACGTGGATCTAAAATAAGTCATTTTTGAAAGATCTGAAGGAGCTTACACAGTGCGCACTAGTGGAAAATGGACCAGAGTGTGAGACCCACTAAGATAAAGCTATATACACTTCACTCACTGAATAAATATTATGTTAAAACTATAAAAGATCTCAAGCTGAGAAGCCAGCAAACCAAAATAAACATGGCGACATCGACAGACGTACTTCAGGCTTTTAGTGGCAATACGAACTATTTTGTCTGTGAAAAACGTGCAGACGGTAAGTACTTTGTTCATTTGTCGACATGGAAAATGTCTCTGCTTTTCTCTCAGCTGGATGTAACAGAAGTTAGATTTTTCGGCTTGCTCCGGCTTGTTAATGTAATTGGATGAACAAAACACGAAATTCACAAAATTTGGTATTTTCAAAGGATAAACTACAAAACTGAGAAATACTAAATTATATCTGAGCTTTTGTCATTTATAGACTCACAGTTTGAGGAGTAACCAAGTAAGAGTAATGTTACACAATAAAATATATTACTCAAGTAGAAATAAAAGTACTCAAACAAATGTAGACCACTAAAATACAACTGAGTACTACCGATCTCTGCAAAAACGCAACATGTTAAAACCGTGTTCCGGCACTCAAACCCATGACTGTTTTGCTGTTAGGTGAGACAGCTTTGTGGCCGTCTGCCATTTTGTCTCCCTTCATATTATTATGGGATGTTAAAGGGTGCTCACCTGCCAGATGTGGAGCTTAAACCTGAGTCCCAGTTGTTTGTAGTCAATGACATGGTTTTCTCTCATGTGTTTCTGAGCCCAGATACAGTCCGACAGAGCCTCCTCCAGCCTGGCCAACATGCAAATAATAATAAGAAGAAAAATACCATATTTTTACTTACAGAAAAAAATCACAAACCAGAAATGATGTAGCTGCTTTCTTGCATGTTAGTTATACTGTCTGTATAATCCCTCAGTCCTCCAGGTAGGATCCAAAGCAAAGAAAAATTCAATTCTGTCACCTGGATAAAAGTTTTTTGAGTGAAGACGTTACTGGTGGGACACTATATAGAGATTTAAGGCATTGTCCCACCAGTGAGCTGACCAGAACTGAAGAAGCCACTTAGATGAGTGGTGAAAAGTCTTTGCTGTAAAACTTTTATCCAGTTGATGGAATTGCTTTTCCATTTTCTACTGTAAGTAATACTTTGTGTAAAGCTTTTGTCATGTAAGCCTGAAATATTGTTTATGCTCTACTGGAGAGAAAAACTGTGAGACTAACTGTTACATAACACTTTTTCATGCCAATGTAATAAAACAAGAGTGAATTTTATCAGCAACCTTGAGGAGTTGTAAATACATAGTCAATTTAAAGCACAATGCTGCCCCCTACCTGTCCAACAGCATCATCACAGTTGATCTCTGAAAGAAGCCAACAGCGAGGTGCTCATCCTTCACAAGAGCCAAGTCTAAAGCCTGAAAAATGATTTTAAAAAAGTGTTACAATCCACTACCATGTTAGTTTTGATGTTTTAGGATCATAATCTCAGATGGAGGGCAGCAGCCTACATAATTCTGTTTTTGGAAGAAATATCCAAACTAAAAATCCCCAAATGTTAACTTTTTTCCTTTAGTTCCACAAATTTGCCATATTAAGCTTATGGTATGAAGTCATTTCAATAGACAAAAATCACATTGTTGTGCCTGAATGATGCCACCACTTTTTAACCTATTGAGAAAAACATTTTTGGCCTGTACCTGTATACCTTACTATATCTAAAATTATGGGTAAATGTGAAAGTTGTAATGTCACATGAACATTACAAAACCCTAAATGTTATGGGTTTCAGGCAAACAATTCCTTCTTGATTTGAAGGATTTTGTTAGCACATATACAAAAGAGATAATATTTAGATTTAAATGTTGTAATTATTATAACAACAGAGGATAGGGGGTACTCATACACTCAGTGCCTGGTCGGGCCGTCCCAGAGCCAGGTAGGCAGAGGCCATGTTGAAGAGTGTGCGGGCCGTGGGCTCTGTGATCTGCTCCAGAATGGACACACAGCCCTGCCAGTCCTGAGCATCCACCTTCTGCACAGAAGAGGCCCACAGCTGCAGGAACTCTGTGTACAGCATTCTGGAGGGAACAGAAAATATACAACATAAATATTAAATAAAATGAATAATACAATTAAAACAAGAGCATCAACTAAAATTAAGGGCAATCGAATTAAATGAAATGAATACAACAGGGAAATAAAATCCCAATTTGGGCAAAATCAAAAAGTTATTCTATATGAAATGCATCTGCACATAGCTATTGTATGGTATGCTTTTATTTAGACAGGGACAGTGCACAACATCACATTGACCTTAAAAAACAGGAAAGATGTTTGGTGCCAGGTTATAGTAAAGATACTAATTTCCACCTGTAGTCCCTGGACAGGCTGATGTTAAGTAAGAGTAACAGTTTGGTGTAGATGGATGAAAGACCTGTAAACATATGGTACACACACCAAATACAACACATCTATGCCTTTTTTTTTTTTAAAAACATTCAGTTCACACACACACACATACACAACCATACCAAATTATTAACACACATTCAGTCATGTGCAAATATTTAAAAACTTGTGCATGTTATAATCTCATTTGGCTTTAACTATTCCACTAACTCATGGCTACAACAGAGAAAGACAATTTTGCGAAAGAGGTCCTACATTTTGGACTCTGCTGCTCTCTTTTGTTGTTTTTTCTGAGCTCAGTGAGACAAACCTTCTTAGGGAAGGACTAGCAATACCATGAATTATTTTAAACAGTAAACAGATGTTTGCAAACCATACTTGGAGAGGATCAGTGGTGATACGGTCTGGGTTTCTTGTCATGAATCTTTAGTGTGTGTTTATACAGTGATTCCAGAGGCTTTAAGGTTGTATTGCAAGTCTGCGACCAGCTCGTTATGCAGTACAAAAACGTGACAAAATCATAGAATTTAAATACATGTGCGATGCCTCAGTTGTAAGAGACCCTCTTACGTACCTAAAATTTGCCAGATTGAATTTCAGGGAGTTGCACATTTTTTTACATGATTCTTAAAGGTCAAATTTGAGTCAAGAGTAACGCATAAGTAAGTAAAATGGTGAACATTTTAAATTTTGTTGTCGTTAATATAGATATCTGGATAATCTGAATATTTTTGCCTGTTTGTAAAATACATTGCAACTGTCTTTTCTAGATTCAATGTGAGACAGGAATTCTGCAGCCAGGCAGCAATCTTTTGCAATTCCCCTGTTAATCTCATGGCCACTTCTCCAGTGTTTTTCCCATGAGTGAGCGTGACTGTATCGTCCGCTTACGTGATGATATTTGTATTGCACACTGAGGGAAGATCATTGATGTACATACTGAAAAGCAGAGGCCCTAATATAGAGCCCTGTGGAACTCCCATGGTGCAGTCTTTAATGGGGGACAGTGTGTGATTTACTCGAACACACTGTTTCCTGTCACTCAGGTATGATGTAATCCAATTTACTGTTTGATTAGACAGTCCAAAATGTGATAGTTTCCTTAATAGGATACTATGAGAGACAGTATCAAAGTCCTTTCGTAGGTTGAGAAAGACCGCTCCTACTACCCCTCCTTGGTCTAAATTTTATTTACTTTCTTCAAGGAAGTAGAAACAAGCTTTTCTGTTGAGTATTTTTTCCTGAAACCAAATTGCAAAGGATTTTAGAGGTGGCAGGGAGGATGGTTATGGGCCGATAATTACTGATCTCTCATTTGTCTCCTGACTTAAATACTGGTGTTACGATGCCAGTTTTCAATGCACTGGGAAATATACTATCATTTATTGACTGATTTATTAATTTTGTTAGGGCTGGGATCAGGCTTTCTTGATGGCTTTTTAGAAATGCACTATCCGATCCATACAGGTCTTTTGCTTTGCTGTTATTTAATTTTCTCAAAATATTTTCCACTTTTGCATCATTAACAGATGTTAAACTAAAGCCTGATTCATCAGAGACTAAGTTATGGGAAACGCAGAATGTTGGAAACACCTGGGCCAGCCTCTGAACAGAATTTATAAAATATCCATTACATTTTATAGCTGAGATTACACTATCATTTAGAATTTTATCATGTATGTTTAACTGTATTTAATGGTTGGTTTCATTTCCTTTTCCAAGACGTTTGTCAATGTTTTCCCACAACAATTTGCTATTTCCTTTTGCGTCTTTGATTAGATTCAGGAAGAAATTAGCCTTTGTTTTTCTCAGCAATGTTGTGACCTTATTTCGGAGACTTTGATAGATTCAGTGATCAGTTGTCAATTTGGTTTTAATAAATGTTTTTAATAAGGCGTCTCTTTTTTTCATTAATCTCCATAACCATGAACCGTGGCAAATGCAGTGTACTTTATTAAAATATTTTTTAAAGCTGATGTCAGATCATTGCATGCTTGTTCACACGATTTGTTATCCACTATATCATTCCAATTGATTTGCTTTACATCATCTTCACTCTGGCAAGATGCAACTCCCCATGTGTAGACCTGTCACAATAACACATTTTGAAGTATAATACATTGCTGAATAAACGATAATATTAAAACTAATTTATGCCACTGACACAATAACCCTGAAGCAGAATTATCCCAAAAAAATGATTTGAAATGTACAATTCTGTTTAAAAACCCAAGCTGCAATAAATAAATTGCAAAATGAAACACTTAAGTAGATAATTTATATCTATAATGAGTTTAGCCCTCTACAACAACAAAAGGTGTCAGCTCTAACCCATCAGATCATTACACCATTGTTGTGCCACTGTACTATGCAATTACACAGTATATAGTAATTACTGTACTCTAATTACTACCTGTTAGGTGATGGTTACTGAGCTAGAAAGCGCAACTTGCGGCATATATGTGAAAAATACATGCATAGAAAATATTAAGATAAAGAAACAAACTACTCCAAATATGTTCATATAAAGTATTTTTTTGAGAAAATACCACACTTGTAATATAGAAATAAAGCTGTGTACATTTCCGTATATGTAAGCAATGTACTAAGCTATTTATTGAGATTTTATCAAGATACTAACATTTCAACATTAAACAATAGTACTTTCTGTTATATGTGACCAAGATCATTCTAAAGCTATTCAGAAAAGATTCATTTCTGTCTTGTGAATGTGACTTTTTTAGTATTGAAGCCTGTGAAAAATGTGCATCTAGTTTCGATACTAGTTTCAGTATCAATTAGTATATGATTTTCGATACTTCTGGCAGCTCTAATTGAGACTAGATAGTTCAGATTCTTCTTGTCAAAACAACATCCTTCGGTATTTGCACCACCCCTTTAAATATATGGAAAAGACAGTAGTAAAATCTATATTCAAATCAGCTGTAACTCTATGGGCGATTTTCAAATAACACAATACCCTCTACTACTTTAAACTATACATTTACTTTCCATATTATCCTACCTTTTACTATTGTCCGTCATGTGTCTTCAGCCAATATCCAGCGCAGTGTATAAAATGGGTGTGCGTCCCTCTCCAGAACACTAAGGATTTACAGGGAAGTGCGGCTCACAGACTCCGCCCCTCTGCTCACACCAGGAAGCGCTCTGTCCACATTCCCGAGCAGGTGAGACAAGCCAGCAGGTGCACAGGCGGCAGGCTCAGCTTTCACTCTGGCAAGAAGCAAAAACAGAGACAGGTGCAGCGAATTAAAATTTAACCAGATCAGTACGACTTCCTGATGGAAATCTCACCAGTGGGTTACAGCAATGACAATGACTAGTTTCAATAATAGCAGAACAAATCGAGCCTGTATGGTGTGTTGTGTTGGTTGACTAAATACATACTTTGACTCAATTATAATAAATATTTTGGTGCAAGTGTTCATTATATATGTTTGGGTTTGTACAAGATACATTTGACAAAAAAAACAAGTACTGGTAGGAGTAGTAGTAGTAGTCATGGTCACATTTTTGTACAGCGCTTTTCCACCTTCAAGGCAGTCAAAGACTTCACTTTGAGGAACCGCTCACCAATTCACAAGGTGTGTTAAGTGTCTGGCCCAAGGGCATATCAACAGCCTAGTAAAAAGTACTTCATGGGAGCTGGAATCACACCGACAACCTGTGGGTTAGCGGATCTGACCACAGGACCAAAGATGTTTACGCCAAGGGTGGGAGTCAAACCACCAACCTTCTGATCAGGCCTAACAGTACTAATAGTAGTGATGGTAGTAATTCAAGTAGATGTTTATTTTTATGCATACTGCTCTGTTTCATTTATTACGTAGGCCATACGATTGTCTTTGCTTCCGAAAGACAAATTCCCACTCATTTTGACTTTTAAAACACAGTAAAATAAAGTTAAAATGTGTTATTTATTAGGACATACATTTTAATTAAAATAACATCAATTCATTTTATTTTAATTGATTGGCTGTAGGAAATTTATAAACCATGTTAAGCACAAATGATGTCATACAGTTAGAAAGGTGGGTCAGTGCTAATAAGCTAATATTCTAATATAAACTATTGCAAGCTATTTATAATCTATTTAAGATCATATAAACTAGGGTGGTAAAAAACAAGTATCAAAACTAGATACTCAATTGGAAAGGATATTGAAAAAAAAATACACACAAGTAGAAAATAATTTTAACTTCCTGAACAGATTTAGAATGGTCTTGATGTATGAATATAAACTATGAATAACATAATGATAATAATGATAACATTGCATCATACTGGCAGGCCCTTGTAATATAAGTTTACTGTATCCTGGTGTGACGCGACTTCTGCGTAAATCCAAATGAGGCTTTATGAGTACTGAAGGAAGCTCCCATTCAAGTAGAAAACTTGCGTGAGAAATGCATTCTCTATGACCTTTGACCCCAGTTACACAAGGAAACTGAGAAACGACATTTGTGGGAAATATTAAACCACACGTTTGTTTATGAGACTAATGATCGGTCTGGTTATTGGTCAACTCCAAGTAGGTTTTCCAATTAAAGAGCATATTTTGCATTATTGTGGCTTTAATTCCCTTTAAAACATTTTTGGTCACCATGGTATTAGTATTTCACGTTTTCTAACTTAAATAAAGTCTGCATTTGGAAAACACACTTCATTAACTACAACTCCATTTCCTGTTAGGTATTTAAGAGTTAGAGCTTCATCAGCTGTCAGCAACAAGAATGAACAAAGGCTTATTTTGACAAATGAAAGACCAAGGTGGTGTGAATTTTATGCTAATAGAGCCATGCATTTGCTGTGAACACAATTTTACCATAGAAGAAGCCTGGTGATGGTTTATGGGCTTAGAAACTGCACAAGAAAAGTCTGGATTTTTACCTGTGATGCAACAATCTGGGCAAAATGTGAACAGTGTGTGTTTAGAGAAGACGACTTTGGATTCATGGATACTGAATCAAGTGTGAATGGAGCAAAACTGGAACTCCAGGTATGTTTTTGATGAGGGGACAAATATATAACATGGTTTACAGTTAAAACAGTGAAGTGTCCTTTTTTCCTCACCCCCCAAATGTGTATTACCTCCTTATCCGGGAGGTTAAGGAGAAAAAAATACTTTCATTAAATACAGCTGAACCGCCACATTTACATACACATTTTAGCAGATTTCTGATTTATTGCAGTTTGCCATAATATCTGATTTTCATCATCAAATTCATCATTCAAATTCTAAAACATTTTATTCTGGTCAAAATTACCAACTCTGATTTAGTCTCTGATAAGTTTATTTTTTTATTTATTTATTTTTTTACATTGTAACAAATAATAATGCACAAAAATGTATGCACCTCCTGTTTACATTTCTATACATTTACACTTTTACTTGCTGTTTTGTTCACCCACATCTCATAAAACTACTGAATCAAAAACCAGGAGTCCAAACTAGTATCCCTTACCTTAATTTTTCAGAGTGAGTAAGAAGAGTCCTGCAGCCTACAGGGTGAACCGGCCACACAGGCTCAGTCTGTGTTTTGTTTCTAATATGTATGAAACACAGTGTGGAGCACATCAATGACACAGTGTGACACACCCAGATACCCTGACAAATATAAAAATGACAATAGTGAAGTACAATGTGCCATGCCCCACAGGGACCTGTAAACCTATTACACAAATACATTATGCTCCACTTAACATAAGCCTGTGGATAATTATTCACAGGCTTAGGTTAATTATGTGAAATGTTTACAAACTACAGAAACGTCAGTTTTGCAAAGTTACACCAAGTAGTTACCTGCAGTAGTGTGTAATATCTATAGACTGGGAGTCAATGTTCACTATGTACAGAGTACAAACTATTTATGCTTTTAGTTTGTACATCTATCCCATTGCTATGGCAAAATGGTTATTAGGCTAGAACAGGTTGTTAATGTTTTCTTGAATCATATTTTTTTTTTTCTAAACAAAATATGTGCCATGCTGTAACAGTTTTATAACAGAGTCATGAGATGACTTTAGGCTGTGTTTTCTTCTTCATATCTGCATAAATCAGTATGAGATGAATGAAGTGCGCGCGCACAGTCCCCGCGTGACAACATCATTAAAATGCAAAATGCTCATGTATAAAACATGTGGTCTCACTACAACTCACCTAAAACTTGTAGTAGTTTCTCTGATCAGTTTGTCCACTCCGGACTTTCCGCGCTTTAAAAACGGGACAGAACATAACCTGAATCTGTCTCTGGCTCTCAAACACTCTCAGGTCACAATAATGTGAGCTGGGACTGACGCATGCGCAGTGAGGATCTTTAAACACCTCAGCTTCGGCTGTTTTTACCACTTTGGTCCAAATGAGGATTATAGACATTTTAGTGGTTACCCTAGTCCTTTGTTTTACAGTGAGGCTCATCATTCAAAGTTTAAACTTGTCACGTGGCAGAAATGATGTCAAGATGATTAATTGTTTGATTTGTTTATATTGAGTTAAGTTAACTGTCACACATATATTACTGGATGTGGTAACAATAGATCATTGGTCCAGGACGAAGAGTTAATATTTAGCTCATTTATCCGTTCATAAATCTTCTAGAAATGTGTTGGTAAAATACACAGCTTCCTTCTATTCAGTTATTTATTTATAAAGGTAGATTTCGATTTCGATGTTTCTTGCCTACTGTGTTGTTCTGTACTGAAATAAAGTAATTTGAAACTGAGTTTATCCAGCACAGATCCACAGCTCACAGAGAAATACTTTTCCACAATCCTGGACACTTTAACTTCAGCAGTATGGGCCACAGCACATCCCAGCAGCACTATCAAGTCACCCACACTGTCTGAAATCTATTTAGAATAGAGTCTAATGGGACATGACATAAAGACTATACATATAA
The DNA here is from genome assembly GCA_019594935.1 of Periophthalmus modestus. Classification (NCBI taxonomy): domain Eukaryota; kingdom Metazoa; phylum Chordata; class Actinopteri; order Gobiiformes; family Gobiidae; genus Periophthalmus; species Periophthalmus modestus. Next base: position 22,143,900 of record JAIEZT010000012.1, on the reverse strand, counting down.
GACTATACCAAAGCATCCCACAGGAGTGACCCGTGCACACTGCCTCTCGCCTCAGGATGAGTATAATGCTCTGACGCATGTCCGGACACCCCGTGGCGCAACATCCATGAAAACATCATTCAAACCATGAGTCCAGACTCCAGGTCAGTGCTGCTCTCCTCCCAGGACTTTCCTCTTGGCTGCTGTGTGTTTGGAGCCAGAGTGAGCCACACGCGCAGGCTCCCTGGAGGCGCGTTGAACACCTCCATCTCATGTGGAAACACCATCAGACCAGTATGTAATTAACATGTAGCATAAGCAGCAGTCCTGTTACTAATACAGGGAGACCGATGTAGCTGCACTGGCTTAGACACAGACATTTGGCAACAGTGAGATTTCTGAGGAAAGCGCGTCCTGAGCAGAGCCACAGGTGTCCTCTCTCCATCTCTAATGTCCTCTTTTGCGCCCTCTCGTGGCTGAACTAAACACCTCCGTAAGGAGCGCTTGCGCAGTAGGGACTAGCCCTATTTCCGGGCTGTCACTGCTGTTTGTAAACAGTGATGGTGACACTGCAGACCATGGATGTATTAAAGTAAGGCTGCAGAGCCCCTCTCTCCCTCTCTCCTTCTCTCCTTGAGCCCGTGCAGCTCCCTCAGGTCGCGCGCTGCTATGGCCCGCTGCGATGACGAGCCGGAGGTGATAGAGCAGCACACAGAGGAGGACATGGAGAAGACGGGCTCACGCACCCTCTCAGCCCGGGTATCAGAGGTTATGTCCCCGGACGAACCGGAGGGCCCCAGCAGCAGCCAGTCCTCCCACAGACTGCTGGCCTACAGCGACGCGCTCATCTCCATCATAGCCACGGTCATGGTGAGTCCTGAGGAGCAGCCCCGGAGTGAGCAAAAGGCACAGCCCACGTCCCCATTAATTTAGTGAAACTGAATGTGCCCTGCGCTTTAACTGTTTTAACAAAGCTATTACAATCACCACTGAACCTGGGCTGCCAGAGCCTTGACCTGCAGAGAGAAGATACATACATTTTTTTTTCTCATTCTCAGCCAATCATTAGTGCTGTAATGAGGATGCAAGGATGCCAACAGGTGTAAAAGCACATATTAACAGCTGAATGAATATGCTAAGTAAGACTCAAGCACAGTGCACACTTAGTGTAGCTCAATAAACTTGGCCTACATATATAAACTGTAAATAATAGGTGTTTCCAGTTTCAGTGTAGTTAGCCCCTCTCTTCAGACAGCTATAAGGCAGTGTCCACCAGCAATCTGACCAGAACTGAAGAGGCTTAGATGAGCAGTGAAACGTCTTCACTCCTACAACGATTTGTCTAGTTGACAGATTTTACCTTTGGCTTTTACTACGGATCATACCTGGACGACTGAGGGATTACACAGACGTCTCAAATTAGAATATAAATAAATAGGATGTTATGTCCAGTGTTTTTGTAACTAAGAATAAAATCCGTACCTTTACCTATAACAGCTATATTTGATGCAAACATGTTCTTCTTGTATCTGGAGACACATTTAGGTCATGTTTATCTTCTAGCTCCTTTAAGACATATATGTGTCTCTACAATATATAGTCCAGACTAAAGTGGATAATAATTACAGTCACAGTGTGGAGGTGACCGTGTTGCTCTTCTAACACTGTGCTCTGCTCCAGATCCTCCCTGTGGCCCACACTCCAGTGAAGACCAACGAGGTAAGGTCCTCCTCACATGTCCGAAATAATTACAATGCCTCAGACACTGTCGAAGCCTCTCAAAGCTCTGCACTGTAGTCATTATTCATTCACTCCACACATGGTGGTGGTAATAGCCACTATAGCCACAGCTGCTCTGGTGCAGTCTGAAGCAAGGCTACCAATCTGCACCGTCAGTCACTCTTACCACCACCAACACTCACACATACACGTTACAATTCTGTGTGTTTGTGTGAGAGGAATCAGAATCAGAATCAGAAGAAGTTTTATTGCCATTGTCCGTGAGCAGAGCTCACAGACTAGGAACTTACTTCGGTGATAAAGTGCGACATACAACAACACACACACAAAAAAACCACACTAAATAAATACAAATAAGGGCATGCAGGAGGTAGAAATATATACAATAGTAGAAATATATACAATAGTGGCATCAAAACAACAACAACAGTGCAACATGGGTTATTAAAGTGACCAGTGTTATGAAATGTCCAGTTTAGTGCAGGTTTAAGAAGTGTTCATGAGGGAAACAGCAGAGGGGAAGAAACTGTTCTTATGACGAGAGGTTCTGGTCCTGATGGACCGTAGCCTCCTGCCAGAGGGAAGTGGCTGAAAAATAGTCCATGTCCAGGGTGAGAAGTGTCAGCTGCTATACGACCTGCTCGCCCCCGAGTCCTGGAGGCGTACAGGTCCTGGAGAGATGGAAGGCTGCAGCCAATCACCTTCTCAGCAGAGCGCACAATGCGCTGCAGTCTCTACCTGTCCCTGGCAGTGGCCCCAGCGAACCACCACAGTGATGGAGGAGGTGAGGATGGACTCAATGATGGCCGTGTAGAACTGCACCATCATCTGGACCGGCAGCTTGGCTTTTCTCAGCTGCCGCAGGAAGTACATCCTCTGCTGGGCTTTCTTGATGAGGGAGCTGATGGTCGGCTCCCACTTGAGGTCCTGGGTGATGCAGGTGCCCAGGAAGCGGAAAGAGTCCACGGTGGTGATGGGGGAGTCGATCAAGGCGAGGGGGAGCAGGGGGGGCTGTGACTTTTCTGAAGTCCACAATCATCTCCACTGTCTTCTGGGCGTTGAGCTCCAGGTTGTTGCTGCTGCACCAGGACACCAGCCGATCCACCTCCCTCCTGTAGACAGACTCATCCCCGTCCGAGATGAGCCCGATGAGGGTGGTGTCATCCGCAAACTTGACCAGTTTGACGGAGTTGTGGCTGGAGGTGCAGCAGTTAGTGTACAGGGAGAAGAGCAGAGGAGAAAGTACACAGCCCTGTGGAGATCCTGTGCTGATTGTCCGGGTGTCTGAGACATTCTTTCCCAGCCGCACGCGCTGCCTCCTGTCCGTCAGGAAGTCAGTGATCCACCTGCAGGTGGAGTCAGGCACGTTGAGCTGAGCGAGCTTGTCCTGGAGCAGAGGATGGTGTTGAATGCAGAGCTGAAGTCCACAAACAGGATCCTGGCGTAGGTTCCCGGGGAGTCCAGATGCTGGAGGATGAAGTGAAGGGCCAGGTTAATGGCGTCGTCCACAGACCGATTGGCTCTGTAGGCGAACTGCAGAGGGTCCAGGAGGGGGGAGGTGAGGGACTTGAGGTGGTGCAGGACCAGGCGCTCAAATGACTTCATGACTACAGACGTCAGCGCCACAGGTCTGTAGTCATTAAGTCCAGTGATCCTGGGCTTCTTGGGGACGGGGACAATGGTGGACAGCTTGAAGCAGGTTGGGACGTGACATGACTCCAGGGAGGTGTTAAAGATGTCTGTGAAGACAGGAGCCAGCTCCTCAGCACAGTGTCTAAGGGTGGAAGGAGAGACACCGTCCGGGCCTGGGGCTTTGCGGGGGTTTTGCTTCTTGAAAAGCTTAGTCACGTCCCGCTCCGAAACTGTGAAGGCAGTGGGGGAGGAGGAGGGGTCCGAGGTGGGTTCGGCTGTGATGTCCATGGTGGTGAGGGAGGAGGGGTGTGGGACATCAAACCTTGCATAAAAGCCGTTTAGCTGTTCTGCAAGAGAGAGTTCTAGTTTTGGTTTTAATATGTGTGCATGTGTGTATGTGTGTGTATGAGAGTTTTAACATGTGTGTGTGTTACAGGAGCTGAGGCAGAGTCTGCAGGTGCTGCTTTCCACAAAGATCGCTGTGTACCTCATGACGTTTCTCATCGTGTCCATGGCCTGGGCGGCTCACAGCAGGTCTCTATCCTCTCTTTCCACCTATGATTTGTTTATTGCTTGTGTTTACCGCTTTTGTTTACCTCTGTTGTTGTTGATGTTGCTCAGACTGTTCCAGGTGGTCGTACGGATAGATGACTACCTGGCACTTTTCAATCTGGTGAGTTCTGTCACCTAAACACCTGGACCATAAATGGACCTTCACGTGCAATGTAGGCTGCTATTTAAAACATAGATGTAGACTGACAATGTAACTCAAATGTGGAGTTGATTTCGTGGCAAGTGCGAGTGGTAAAACTTCAATTATTTTGTGCTGAAAATGACATTGTATAATCCAGATAAAATGTGTTTCATTATCATTGTGGTACCTGTATCAAGCATCCATCCATCCATCCATTTTCTTCTGCTTATCTGGGGCTGGGTCGCGGGGGCAATAATCCCAGCAGATTCTGATACCACAAGGGAAAAAAACAAAAAAAGGCTATTTAGCCAATAGAAGGAGATTTTCAACATTAAATCTTAGTACTTTCTTTTACATTATCATGTGGGCTTATACCTCAGTGGCCCAGGTAGGTTTCATAGTGGTCCATGGGTGTACACTAGTATATGCATCTTATACTTGTTCTGATATAACTCAAGATCAATCTAAAGCTATTCAGGAAAGGTCCGTCCTGTGAATGTGACTTTTTTAGTATCTGCTCAAATGAGTATCTAGTTTCAATACTAGTTGTCGTATCAATTAGTATCTGATCTTCAATACTTTTGATAACTCTAACTTTGACACACTTGTTGCCCTAACAATTAACAATTCAAAACCAAATGTCATTTTGAATGGTGAAAAATAGTCAAACAGCACGTTTTATACAGGAAACTGAAAGCCATGCATGAGGCATGTGAGATTAGGCACCTACACGGGTCCCCATACGCTAATATCATTTGAGCATAAATGTTCTCCAGATGTTATTAACCACATGGATTATGAGGTTCTATATAGTGTCTTAAAGCTACTATTATAGAATAAATCATATTTAGTATTGTTCAGTTCTAGTACCAAATGTAAGTGCTGATACAAGTGTCTTTTCTGTGTGTCAGATGTGCATGATGCTCATCACCCTCCTGCCCTACACTGTAAGTACTTCCAACTCCAACAGCTAAACCAGACAAAAACTCAATAACATTAAAAACAGGGAACATGCCGTCTCAGTAATGTTGGATATTTCATCAAACTCAGGGAAACATGATGTAGGTCTTCAGTTGTTCTTTTGATATTCACAAGTAAATGGCAGATTGTTTTTAATAATTTTTTCCCCTGATGTCAGAATGCAGTCACATCTTGCTCTCCAGCTCAGTGCTGGGGCTGACGATGTCCTCTTGTGTCCAGTTCTCTCTGATGGCGGCCTTCCCGGAGCACATCCTGGGAATCTTGCTCTTCTGTAGCTGTGTCATGGTCATCGGGCTGGTGCAGGTCACAACATACACACAGACACACACACTCTATGATATCTGCCCCGTGAAAGGGAAACGGAGCCACATTATACTCCTGCTGTTGTTTTCAGACGGTGATTGTGCTCTATGCCTTCAGTCGGCCACACCTGCTCCACCCTCAGCTCCAGGGCAACCCAGACCTCTCCCACTACCAACACCACATCCTCCGGGTGATCCTGCGGGTCCCGCTCATGTGTCTGCTGGCCAGCCTGGTTGCATCTGTCTGCTTTCAGCTGGTATGGGCAGACAAAGATAGACGGTAGTAATAAGTTAGAGGCAAGCAGCAGTAGATAGTTGTAGTTCCATAAATATATTAACATACATATATATGGTATTGTGTCCCAGGCTTTTGTTGCGGTGCTTTAAGTATCTCTAATCCTCTGGTCTTGTGTCTCTGCTCAGTCCTATGTGCTGTTGGCCATTGTGATTTTCCTGCCTTATATCTCCCGCTGCCTGCAGTGGGTCCGGAGCAAGGCCTTGGGTGAGTGGACATCACTCATCTCTCCCACAGATGTGACAGGTGTGTGGCAGGGGTGTGGCAGATATGCAACAGGTGTGTGTCAGGTGTGACAGGGTATGTGGCTGGTATGACAGGTATGTGGTCTGCATGACAAGTTGTGGCAGCCGTGACAGGTGTGGCAGTTGTGATGGGCGTGACAGGTGTTTGGCAGGTGTGACAGATGCTGACTTGCAGGCCCAGTGGAGGAGTCTCCAGAGGAGCTGCTTCTGTACTCATTCCTGCCTCATGAACCCCTGAGTAAAGAGCGTCTGGAGGCGTTCAGTGACGGAGTGTACGCCATCGTGGCCACGCTGCTCATCTTGGACATCTGGTGAGCTGCAGAAGAGTCTACACTGGGCCTCATGCATGTCTATATGTACTTAGAGAGTGTCTCTTAGAGTATGCCCATATCAAGTGTGTTTGTGTCCACAGTGAGGACAATGTCCCAGACCCCTCGCTGGTCTCTCAGCGCTTCAATGGCAGTCTGGTGTCAGCTCTGCGCTCCTACGGCCCTGAGTATCTGGCGTACTTCGGTTCCTTTGTCACTGTGGGGCTCCTCTGGTTTGTGCATCACTCTCTGTTCCTCCATGTGACCAAAGTGACGCGCCTCATGGGTCTGCTCAACACCTTCTGCCTGGCCTTTGTGGGCGGGCTGCCACTGGCATACCAGCTAACACACGAGTTCCCCCGGCACTCACAGAACGAGCTGGAGGCCATCCAGATCAGCTGTGTCATCATCTTCTTTGCGGGGCTATTCCAGCTGTGCATTTGGGTGGTGGCCCTGTACAACCAGCATGAGTGTTTGCAGCCCAGTGTGCGCTATGGGGGCCGTGAGCACCTGCTCATGCTGGCTAAGCTCTGGCTCTACCCCTGTGTGGCCCTGGGCACCTTCCTGCTCACCTGTGTGCTCAGCCAGTTTAGCGCACCCATTTTCCACCTGATGGAGCTCACCGTGCCCCTGGCCTTTCTGCTGTTGCGTCTGCTTCTGAACCTTCTGCTGGCCCTGGTGCGCCTGCTGCTCCTTCAGCTCCGCTCCTTCTCCTCTGAGGGGGGCTCCACTCCGTCCTACATCGCTGTGGACACTTAGCCTCAGAGCATGCGTTTAACCCAGTGCCCATTTTCTGATTCTAGTACATTTCCTGCTGACACTAAGCCATAGAGAAATAATCATTAATTGCCTGATATATGTGTAAATATAACTGTCTATTGTCTAATAAATTTCTTTTTTCTGTATTTAAGAGTAGTAATACTGTTTTGTACAACCTAGGGGAATTATTTCTGATGTGATTTCCTCAAAGTGTTTTTCCTCTCTAGGTGGTTAAACAGCCAGCTGTAGTGTAGTGTGTGTGACAGCCTGTGTACTAGGTGATGATGGCAGTCAAGAGTCTGGACTCAATAAAAAAAAGATCTCTCATAATGTCAAATGTGCCAAACACCGATGTCTAAAGAAAAGCAGACACCAGTACAGAAACCCACTTTATTCCCCACAGACACACAAGCCTCTGTGTGCTTACAGTCCCAAAAGAGAACATTCTCTCCCATTAAATACACTTCTTATTTCTTCATTGCAAAAATGAAAGTCTAAAACCCTTAAATAGTTTGTTCCCAGTGATCCCACAGGACTACAGGAGCCTTCAAGCATTAAACATGTGCACTACTGTTGTCCTCCCACACTCCAAACATGAGCCTAGTACACACAACATACAGCAAAGTAAAGCCAGGGGTGCTGTAAAATAAATAGAAAGGCTGAGTCCAGAGGGCAGAGGACATGCGTGTGCTGTCCCAGGGGACATGCGTGTCCCAGGAGGATAGTCAGTGCTTTGGTTCAGGCTCATCCACTCTGTACATCATAAATACATTTCAACTCTTAAATTATCAGTGCCCAAGCAATTGTCGCAAACAGTAGACAGGAGCTAGATAAACTATGTCATTCAGTTCAGGAAATAATTATTAAATAAAATCTACATTCAAAAATGTAATGCTTAAAATACAGAGGGGAGCAGCGGGGGCTGGGCACTAGAGGGCAACAGAGGGCACCACATGCTCCTGTTTTTCTACCTGTAGAGGGCGCTAACTACAGGGGCACCACTGTTTTCACTGTTATCTAAAAACAGGCTGCTTTTATCTATGGTTAGCCTCATGCTAGCCTCATGCACACATGAGAGAGATATCATCTACTGGAGCAAAACAACTTGCTAATATAAAGTCCCTTATAGTAAGCGCAGGCAGCTCTCACACGTCCTAGTGTCTGAGTCTATCAGGTCCTAGAGGTCATGCTACAGCTACTCCTACATCCATGTGTAGTTTGCATAACAGTACATATGGACAGGTTGAGCAGCTGTCAGAGACTAGCTACATACTCACTTGTTTAAGATGAATGTCTTATATACAGAGTTCACATGCTTTGTGTTGAATTTCCTACAGATGGACACAGAGTGGCTGCCTTGGGGTGGAGCTAAAGTACCAGGATGGAGGTGATGTGAGCAGAGTCCTGTGCTAGGGGGCACTCCACAGTCCCTTCAGCCCCATTAGCCCCTTCAGCCCCCCTCAACCTGTCTTCGTACTGCTCCAAAAGAGACATGTGGAGATAGCCTAGGCCTGCGCTGGCAGCAGGCCCCGCTCCCTCAGGTGGGAGTGCAGGTTGTGGAAGATGGTGAGCTGCTGCTCAGGCTGGAGCAGGAGCAACTGCTGGAGCACCTTGCTTGGGTTGGGCCCCCTGTGATCACACATACACAGAGGACAGTGTGAATATATACTCTGCTAGATGGACGTGTAGTCTGAGGTGGGACAGTCTATGGGCACTCACCGGATGAAGCTAGCGATGTAGACATGCACAAAGGTGGCCATGAGATACTGGCAGTCAAAGCGATCCATGATGCCCCCATGTCCCGGGATGGTGTTGGCAAAGTCCTGCACACAAACATGGGTTTGGAAGGGAGCACACAGGTCACATGATTACACAGGAGGACACTGTACTTTGATTTTGAAGGCTCGCTTGAAGCCGCTGGCAAAGAATCCACCAAAGGGTCCGATGAGAGACGCGAAGGACGACAGGAAGACACTGTGGATCTGGAAAGGGTACAACTGCACCGTGTCCTGCACAAAGCAAGCATGTCATAATGATTATAATTATCATGTCCCATCATGTAGACAGGCTCCAGGGAGGATCCATAGGACCTTAGAGGCACCTGCAGTGTCCCACACAGAGCCTCTTGTGTGGGCCGTTCTTATCTATTACCCCGCTCAGCGTGTGTGGTGCTCTTGTGCGGTGTTCTTATGGGAAGTGTGCTTTAGGTTAGGTTCAGAGCAGACATACAGACATGACATAACCAAAGAAAAAAATGTAGAACTGGTCAATCACTGCACACATGTTGTATATGTACATTGTAAGGAGTGGGGCACGAAAAAGTTTTTATACTTGTTATTCTTACCTAAAGGAACCCTGTGTCCCTGTGTGCGGGGTGCTTTTATGGGGCACCTGTGTTTGTGTTCTCTTACCCAGCCCAGGGTGTTCTGCAGTGCTGTGGGTAGAGTGTACTTCTGCAGCTCAAAGATGGAGGACGGCTCACACTCGACAGTGAAGCTGTTGGTCTCACTATTGTAGCCCACAGGACACACAAAGTACTGGAACTGAGACAGCAGATACGCCAGCTGTGGACACCAGGGGACACAAATGACACGGGGTCAGAGGACAGAGTGAGACAGAAGAGGACAGAGGGTGAGAGGACAGAGTGGAACAGCAGAGGACACACAGACAAAAGACAGAGGGTCAGGGGACAAAGGGGGGCAGCAGAGGACAGAGGGTCAGAGGACACACGGTCAGAGGACAAGCACTCAGAGGGGACAGCATGGAAAGAAGGGACAGCAGAGGACACACGGTTACAGAACAGAGAGTCAGAATACACAGTCAGAGCATGGGTCAGAGCACGGGTCAGAGCACGGCAGGGGACAGCAGAGGACACAGGGTCAGAGGGGACAGCAGAGGACAGAGGGTCAGAGGACACAAAATCAGAGTACAGAGGGGGCAGCAGAGCACAGATTGGGACAGTAGAGGACAGAGGGTCAGAGGGCAAGGGCTCAGAGGACAGATGGGGACAGCAGAGGAAAGAGGGGAACAGCAGAAGACACATGGTTACAGGACAGAGGGTCATATAGCATGGAGGGGGACAGCAGAGGACAGAGGGGACAGCAGAGGACAGAGGGTCAGAGGAAACATGAGCAGAGGACGGGGGCGGGGTCAGAGGACACGATCAGAGGACACGCGATCACAGGACACGCGATCACAGGACACACGATCGAAGTACACGCGATCAGAGGACAGGCAGTCACAGGACAGAGTGTCAGGACACATGGTCAGCGGACAGAGGGGGACAGCAAAGGACAGACGGTCAGAGGACAGGATAGTATGTGTAAACAGAGACAAGCACATCCAAATACAGTTAAGCATGCATGCTGGGTCCAAAAATCTAAACTGTTGAGTAGACAGTAGATCAGCACAGCAATTCTTTGGAATTTTGGAATTATTTTATTTTTAATACCGTCACAATGGGACGTTTCAAGAAGGGCTCCAAAGAACTACTGTGTGGATCTACTTTCTTCTCTAAAGAGAGTACAGCATGTCTCACCAGGAAGCCAAACACGACGGTGGAGAAGAATCCTCCGATGAAGCCCTCCCAGGTCTTCTTTGGGGACAGCTGAGGGACACACACAGAGCAGTGTACAGCAGACATTCTGAGCTGTGTCTTTTTTCTGTTTGGATTTTATTTACAAATATACTGTTCCTGTCCTGTGCCACCTCCTCACAATTGGACAGGAGCACACAGTAGAGAGTGAGCTACTACTGCTGTGTGTTACCATAGCGATTCATGCATCTGCTCTGACACTCAGGTATGTTTTGTGTGTGTGTGTGTTGAGGCAGACCTTAATGAGAGGAGTCCTCCCGAAGAAGAAGCCGAACAGGTAGGCCATGATGTCGTTGCAGATGACGATGGAGATGGGCACGATGAACCTGCCCAACACAAGTACAAGTCAGAGACAGCTGCTTCAAGGACACTTCATGGGCTCACATACATATGGCGCTTTGGTACTTTGTTTCAGTCTCACATCACCCTTTAGAAGATAAAGCTTTGCCTAGAATGTTCCACAGTATGGCATTATCTTGCATCTACCCAATTACAGGCGTTTTATTGCTCAGAAAATAGCTTGACAAGTTAAAGGCCTTGCACATGATTTTTTCCCCATGCATTAGAATAAAATGTGTCCTGCCCCAGCACAGATATACTGAGTAAGCAGCTCTTGAGGTCAAAATAAGTCAGCTATGTATTATCTGCATTATGTGACATTTAACTGTCCAATAATCAGGAAGTGCACATTAGAATGTTAAATGTTGAATACAAAACTCTGCTCTGGTCTCATCATGGTGAAAAATTAGGATGCTGAGAATGCAAAAGGTAAGTGAGGAATAACTTTGGACGACTGCAAGCCATTTACAACAAACTGTTACTGTGTTTCACGTTTTAAGAATCATGTCAATAATACACCAACAGTGGATAATTCAGGGCAAAGCAATGACATCTCCATAGAGACAAGCAGAAAAGTCACATAGTTCCCCTTACAAAACAGCAAATACTGACTTTGACTTTTGCCCTGGTCTACTTCATAGTAAAAACATAAGTGTAGTGGTGTGTCCTTACCAGATCATGCCCTCAAACAGGTTCTGGATGACCAGGTGTGATTGGGTGACCACCAGCAACAGGGTCACATGGGTCCAGGCAAACTGCAACACAGACACACAGGGGGCAGTGGTCAGTGAGAGTGGACAGGGACGTCCACTTTAAGGACAGGGACATGTGGGAGACAGAGGGCAGAAGCCAGGCACAGGAGCAGAGAGGGCCTGTGGTCAGTGAGCGAGCAGGGATGTCCACTCTGAGGATAGGGACATGTGGGTTACAGAGGACAGAAGCCAGGCAGAGAGGGGCTGTGGTCAGGGTGAGAGGAGACATGAAGAAGACAGGCCTTTATGTGAGGTCAAGAAGGAACTGTCTGAACATTCAAGAAAATATTTGTTCAAACGGCTTCATTTGAATAGGCAGTAACGGCAAAACATTTTTTTATTTCTGAAATTTGTAAATAAAGTTGCTCATTCATTTGATTAATGAAACCTAATTATGTTAAATATGTCTTTAAAGGTACAGTATGTACATATCTTCTTCTTGATTGACAGGATTAATATATCAGAGAAATGCATAAAAACAATTTGTCCACATGCACTTGCATTTTAACACTTAAAACACACATGGTGTCAGTGGCATGGTAGAGTTCACCCAAAGAGTAATACAAAGTATTTGAAAGTATCTAATTCAGTCATTTCAATATTAGTGTGAGTTGTGCCACGTTAAAGTTCACAGTGAGTGGTTAAAGGAAGATGAAGAAAGGCCTATTCTTCTATGTGGAATTATTTTGGTCTGTCAGTTTCTTAAGTTTCTATAACTGTCACAAATAGCCCATCAAATGATAGCCTGTTTGATTGTGGAGCAGGGCAGGCTGAATGTGTTTCATACACAAGTTTGCTTAGTTGCCTCGTATTTGTTAGTTATCACAGCACATGCATCACAGTTTAGTGTTCACATTTTTGCATGTAAGAGTCCAGCTTTGAGCCTTGACCTTACTTCTTTTTTTAAACCACCAGATGTCACTATTCAATGTACCAACACAGTGTCAATACCTATGGACACAGGAAGGGGAATGTGTGATATCTATCCATTACTTAAAGGAACTGTACGTATGCTGCGTTCTTACTGTTAAACAAAAAAAAAAAACAAAAAAAAAACAAAAGGTACTACAATCTCAACTGAACCTGCGCCGGCAGTGCCTTAACCTGCAGCTAGAGGACACAAATATGTTTTTCTCATTCTCAGTTTATGGACAGGCCATGACTCATGTGAAAGCTGAGAGCCACCAGAATTCTTTCACTGAGCTGCAAAGGCTGCACTAGCACTGATTCATGAGCTGCAGGTGCTGGGGTTAAGGTAGTGAGGATTCAGATCAGAGAGGTTTAAACCAACTGGATTTCAGCATTGAAACTGGCAACCCAAGTGAGAGGCTCATGTGAGGCTCATTCTGCTTTCTGATTGGATAATTGTCATGAGAACCAAAATACCAAATTATAACAAAGAACATTGCCATCATATCCGATGTTTTTCTAATTAAGAATAAATCACCAATTGTAATTGTGGCCTTAAAGGTGTGATGAAGAGGAGGATGGCAAGGAGGAGGAAGAGTGTGGACAGAGGACAGAGAGTTACATACACACCATGTAAAACTGCAGGCGGTAATGTGTCTTCACTAAACTCAGCACAAACATGCAGAACCCTGTGGAGAGCAGACAACATGCTTCATCAGTACACATCAGTACACATCAGTACACATCAGTACACATCAGTACACATCAGTACACATCAGTACACACACACACACAGGTCTCATTAGTTTGACTATCAAATCACAAGGACTGTACAAGGACAAGCACTAGGGATGAGACAACATCTTGTGCCACAAGATCTCACAAGACGAGACTGCCACAAGTCTTACATTTCTTAAAAAGCTGCAGTTCTACAAAAATGACAGCAAAAATATTAAATAAAGTGAATCAAAAATGGTGACGCTAAAACTATGAATCTGCCTGCATCATTTATGCCAAAATCTTATCTTTGGTCTCGTGGACCTAGTCTTGTCTTGTCTTGTGGAAATTGTGTCTTGTCCTACATCACAGCCACACAAATACAATAATACTTGACTATAATGTTATGTTTATTAAAATTATACGTGACCAGTCAAAACTTTGGACACACTCTTTCACTGATGTTTCTTCTTTATTTCCATGATTATTTACATTGTAGATTCAAACAAAAGGCATCAAAACTATGAATGAACACATGGAATGTAGTAAGCCTTTAGCCTTCGCTTTGATCACTGCTTTCTTAACCCTGACAAGGCACATCTGTGAAGTGAAAACTGAAAACCATGTCAGGAGACTTCATCATGAAGCTCACTGACAGAATACTAGGGTTTTGCACTGCAGTAAACAAAACCAAAGATAATTTGAGGAATTTGAAAATAAAATATAAAAAATCTTTAGTAGAGTTATTTCACTTTTTTCTTTACTACATGATTCAATATATCTCACATCATACATTTGATGTCTTCAGTGTGTATGTACAGTGTAGGAAGTTGTAAACATTGAATGAGGAGGTGTGTCCAAACCTTAGACTGATTGTGTACCTTCACCTAAGTTTGATTTAGTCACAATTACACTGTGTATGGTAGGACTTAACAAGTGTAAATGAAAGTGAAAAGTAAATGGTGTTTTAAGTCTGCTGTTTCTAGTTTAGTGTTTTCAGGAGAATTACCAAGTGGAAACTTCAAATACTAAGCATTAGCATAGTTACCATTTCAATATTAGTTTTGATAAAGTACAACAAACTACACAGATTAAAAAAAAAAAAAAAAGTAAAAATCATGTGAAGTGTTTAAATGCCTGCAGTGAGCTTTGTTAATACATACCATAGGGCTATGTAATGTTGTCATGGCATCTGACACACAGCAATGACCTTTTTCATGTCAATAATAGTTTTAAATATTTAAAACATCACTCTTATTAACAAAGTAGTTCACAGCACATAACTCTGTAAGAGTAACATTACTTCAAATTATATTACTGAAGTAGAAGTACAAAATAGTGGCCCAAGAAATTAAAAAAAGTATTTGGGAAAAGTACTATGCAAGAGTAACTTGAGACATAAAATCTGATTTATAATTTTAAGTTAAATCTAAACAGAAGTTAGTTAATCTAAATAGAAAAACAAACCATAAATCTAAAACATTCATCTAAATAGAAAAACAAAACATAAAATATTGTACAAAATCAATGTTCAAAAATTATTTCTTACTGTCAACATGAAGATTCTGTCTCTTGTAGAGTTACTCATTCAACTTTTACTTCAGTAAGAGTAGTTACTAGTACTATATTACTCAAGTAGGAGTAAAAGTACACTGCTAGAAAAGTACACTGAAAACTACAATTTCTTTAAGCAGTTACTCAAGTAAATATAACCGAGTACGACCCACCTCTGATATTACTATATTGATTACTTAGATGACAAACTAAAATGAGTACCTAAATGAAAGTGAAAGGCTGCAGTGAGTAATGTAAGTACAGCGTGTGGAGGGCATGTGACTGCACGCTCCAGTAGATCTTTGGCAGGGCCTCACCTGCCAGGTACAGGGCGAAGGATATGAAGCGGTGGTATCGTGACAGGAAGGTCAGAGGCTCCTCCCTCTGCACCAGGGCGCCAAAGTAGTCGGCGAGAGTCTCCCCGTAGAAGAAGTAGTTCACACAGATAAGGAAGTACCTGAGGAGATACATACAGATTCAAGTCCACTGCCTCCAAAGTCCACATACAGTACACAGACACGTGGAGGAAGTCTGCTTACGGAGCCACATAGTGTAATATAGGCCCTGTTCATATACAGTCTGACCGTTTACTGAGCTATGTTATAATGTTGTTTCCTCATCACGAACAGACCTGGAGTAGTGCTTTGTTTCATTCACACATGTTTAACACAAAAACCGTGAATATTTAGGCTGAGTTCTTCTCTCAAGCAGAAATCACCATGTTCAACCTTGTGATGTCATGTGGTAATACAAACTTTAAACTCCATAAACCTTCACTAGAATCATTTCGATGATTTCAGCCTGGGAATTGCCACTATATATTGAACTAAAGGTAAAAAAAAAAGTATCCATTAACTTGAAAACCACCACTACATGATATCACAAGGTGGAACAGAGCAATAAAGGGTTACTCAAACACGCGTAAATGAAAACAAAACCCAACTCCAGGTTTATTTTTGAGGAGGAGGAGAACAACATTATAACATGGCTTAAAGAGTTAATTAAGCATAATACAGGATATTCAAAGTGCTCAAAGGAACTTTTGTTGTAGAGGTCCACTGCTTGCTTGGCTCTATAGAGATATTATTGCTCTGCCTGAAATTTTCCACACTATGGCAATTTATATTGCATTAGGGGTTGTCGAAAGTATTAGAAATAAGATATAAATTGATACTAAAACTAGTATTGAAACTAGATATTCATTTGAGCTGGTATCGATACTACAAAAATTAATCTTTCCTGAAAAGCTATAAAATGATCTTGAGCTGTACCAGAACAAGTATAAGATACATAGATTAGTACACTCCCATGGACCACTATGAAACCTACTGGCGACTCAGGGATTACACAGATATAAGGCCACATGGTAATATAAAAGAAAGTGCTACCATCTAATGTTAAATATGACATTCTATTGACTAAATAAAGAGTGTTTTTTATTATCATTGTTGTACCAGAATCAGTATTAGGTATCAAGTCTATTACCGGTACTTAGTATACATTACCTTACTGATACCTTAAAAAATATGTAATTTTTACAAGCAGGTCATCACCAGGCCATATTTATGGAGCAGAAAGCAGGCTCTCTGCTCCATAGATATGGCCTGGTGATGACCTGCTTGTACACATGGAGAGAGAAGTTTAATGCCATAATGCAGAACATTCCAGGCCAAGCCATTAAAGTTACAGTTATGTAGTTCACTTGAACTTCAGATTTTGCACACATACTGTGCTCAATATGTTTTCCTCATTGAACCCCATTTTCAGTTGGATTTAACTGTGGCTTATAAATAAACTAAATTTATTCAATATTAATTAATTTGAATCAGTGGCATAAAAAAAAAAAAAAAAACTTTTCCTGAGCATCGACATCGAGTTCGGCATTGCAGTATTGATGGTTTATCAGTTATCAGCGGATTTCCTCAAATATTGGTATCGGTGCAATATTGAAAATTTAGCTGGTATTGGCACTGATATTTTTCTCCATTGCTCCAGTGTGTGGCCATGTGTCATTCCCAGTGTGTCCTCAGTGCATCAGATTTCTCTTATTAAGCAGATTGAAAATATGATTTCCAGACAAATACATTTTGTTGCGAAAAGAAAAAAAAAATCCATATCGGCTCATCCATAATTATGGCAACAGTATAGTCCATATCATGTCTTTGAGCAGCGGCGTTAGAACATTGTTATCTCTTTTTATCTACCTCATATGTGGAGCTGGTCTGAGCCTTGTCTGTGTGTGTGCCCGGCTCATAATGCAGAGGCCTTGTGTGTGTGTGTGTGTGTCTGTTTAAGTGTGTGTGTCTGTGTGTCTGTGTGTGTGTGTGTGTGTGTGTGCCCGGCTCATAATGCAGAGGCTTGTGTGTGTGTGTGTGTGTGTGTGTGTGTGTGTGTGCCCAGCTGTGTATGTGTCTGTGTATGTGTCTGTGTCTGTGTCTGTGTCTGTGTGTCTGTGTGTGTGCTTGCCCAGCTCATAATGCAGAGGCCTTGTGGGTGTGTGTGTGTGTGTGTGTGTGTGTGTGTGTGTGTGTGTGTGTGTGTCTGTGTATGTCTGTGTGTCTGTTTATATGTGTGTGTCTGTTTCATGTGTGGGCCCGGTTCATAATGCAGAGGCCTGTTGCGTGTGTGTGAAATGCCTTGGCCATACCAGCTGAGTGTGCGGAACCAGGGCAGCTCATATGAGCGGTACACTCTGTATCCAATGGTGATGATCTCCTGGAAGCACTTGATCTGGACCGTCATGACCTGAGGAAGAGGAGGAGGTTAGAGAGGGCTGAAGGACATGTGGGAAGAGGGGAGAAGGAGGAACACAGGCAGAGAGAGGGAGAGAGAGAGGGTAATGGGGAGAAAGACAAAGACCAGCAGACCAGACAACCTTGAGAAATAGTTTTTAGTACCACATTGCAGCTGATTTGCATTATCCATGACCAGAACTGAAGAAACCTCTTATATGACCAGCAAATCGTTTTCACTCTTTCACAACTTTTGTGCAGTTGACAGAATCAAAATTTTGTTTGCTATTATCCATAATAAACAAATACCCATATAAAGGCGAGACAGGGGGAGACAAGGGGACACAGGTGAGGACAGAAAAACAGGTGAGGACAAGAGCACATATGTGCAGACAGGGTGAGACAGGTGTTAATAGGGGGACACAGGTGAAGACAGGGACAGGGGGAAATAGATGTAGACAGAAGCAGACAGGGGCAGACATACCACCAGGATCAGAGTGATGGGGCCCAGGTAGATGATGAGGAAGAAGCCCCCAATCATGGCTACGGACAGTACTCCCCGGATCCAGTAATTCTTCCATCTGAAACAAAGGTGAGTAGTCAGCACTCCCGTCACATGACCAGAAGGTCCCAGGTTTTTCCCCAATAGAAAGGACAGGGCTCCCTCTGGGATCAGGACACACCTGGTGCTCAGTGGAGCTCTCCTGTTAGAGACTCCACACAAACATAATGCAGTGCCAACAATGTACACAGAATATTTAAATGTATGGAGTGTGCATTACAGGTTACACAGTGAAATGACACCTTTTTAGTTTTACATTTCATGCAGAATATGGTCTTATAAAAATAAAATGGAGATCTCCCTCTCATAGCCTACTGCAGGTCTCCTCACATAAGCTGTTCACAAACACTGCAATGACCAACACATACTGTCCACAGACTGGGGATGTCCTGATCCTAAGACTAGGATCTAGGCATTTTCAGAGTATCAGCTTGGATCGGATTTGGTGAATAGATCAGGCTGATGCAGCAAATAGCGTCTTCCGCAGGCAGATGACACTGCTAATACCCAGAGCAGCTTAAACAAAGACTAAGGAGTCTCTAAAACAGCTAAAAGATTATTAATGACAGATAGAATTTGTTTTACCTCTGCGATGTCTTCACTGAGTCTAAAGAGTGAAAACGAAACTTTGGACTAATTGGGCAGAGGAGCAGGGGGCTTGTCCAATTTGTTTACATATATTAAGCATTAAGTAGTATATTAGTGCTTAGAGCAGGCTTCTCCTCTTTTTAGAGGCTACAAACATGAATAATATGGTGAAAAAACATTGCCTTTAGAGACAGAGAGATAAAACATTGAATATGTCTATATGACTAGGCTATTTTTAAGAAGGCCTTTTTTATCTGGTAACACTTTTTGTACTGGGTCTAAGTTCACAATAGAATACTACTACTTTCAAAACGCACAGCCTAAATTACCTAAATAAAATCATCAAAAATAAGATCTGTATCGGTTCGGTATTGGTAATTGCAAATATACAATACCAAAAAAATCTGTATGAGATCAGGAGCCAAAAAAGGTGGATCGGGACGTCCCGACCACAGACGCTGTCCACAGACGCTGTCCACAGACGCTGTCCACAGACGCTGTCCACAGACGCTGTCCACAGACGCTGTCCACAGACGCTGTCCACAGACACTGCCCTGTCCTGCTAGGACCAGTGTCTGTGAATCTACTTGAGCCTAAGCAGAAGTAGCACTCGCTATGCAAAGAGCCTGTTCTCTCTCTCTCCTCCTCAGTGACCTCTCCTCCTCTTCTCTCTCTTTCTGCAGCAAGACCGACACATCCTGTCCTGTCCAAACCAGGGCCTGTTGTACCTGCTGTGTGTGTGTGTCTGCTCTGCATGTGTGCTCTGTGTGTCTGTCCTGTGTGTGTGTCTATCCTGTGTGTGTGTCTGCCCTGTGTGTGTGTGTGTGTGTGTGTGTGTGTGTGTGTCCTGTGTGTGTGTGTGTGTGTGTCTGCCCTGTGTGTGTGTGTGTGTGTGTGTGTGTGTCTGCCCTGTGTGTGTGTGTGTGTGTGTGTCTGCCCTGTGTGTGTGTGTGTGTGTGTGTGTGTGCCCTGTGTGTGTGTGTGTGTGTGTGTGTGTGTCTGCCCTGTGTGTGTGTGTGTGTGTCTGCCCTGTGTGTGTGTGTGTGTGTGTCTGCCCTGTGTGTGTGTGTGTGTGTGTGTCTGCCCTGTGTGGGTGTGTGTGTGTGTGTGTGTCCTGTGTGTGTGTGTGTGTGTGTCTGCCTGTGTGTGTGTGTGTGTGTGTGTGTGTGTGTGTGTGTGTGTCTGCCCTGTGTGTGTGTGTGTGTCTGCCCTGTGTGTGTGTGTGTGTGTCTGCCCTGTGTGTGGTGTGTGTGTGTGTGTGTCTGCCCTGTGTGTGTCTGCCCTGTGTGTGTGTGTCTGTCCCTGTGTGTGTGTGTGTCTGTCCCGTGTGCGTGTCGTGTGTGTGTCTGCCCTGTGTGTGCGTGTGTCGGCTCTGTGTGCGTGTGTCTGTCCCGTGTGCGTGTCGGCTCTGTGTGTGCGTGTGTCGGCTCTGTGTGTGCGTGTGTCGGCTCTGTGTGTGCGTGTGTCGGCTCTGTGTGTGCGTGTGTCGGCTCTGTGTGTGTGTGTCGGCTGTGTGTGTTTGTCGGCTCTGTGTGTGTTTGTCGGCTCTGTGTGTGTTTGTCGGCTCTGTGTGTGTTTGTCGGCTCTGTGTGTGTTTTGTGGCTCTGGTGTGTTGTGTGTGTGTTTGTCGGCTCTTGTGTGTGTTTGTCGGCTTTGTGTGTTTTTGTCGGCTCTTGTGTGTGCGTCGGCTCTTGTGTGTGCGTCGGCTCTGTGTGTGCGTCGGCTCTGTGTGTGCGTCGGCTCTGTGTGTGCGTCGCTCTGTGTGTCCTCTGTGTTTCTCACATGTGGTGTGGAGCTCTTTGGGCTCACATGTCAGTGGTTTCTCACATGTGTGGAGCTCTTTGGGCTAAATATAATATAATGCCTTTACTCTCGTGATCATTCAAATCAGGTCTTACCACAGTGAGAGCTTCAGGCGCACAGGAAGCGTCACCTTAACCAGTCAGGTCACATCCTTTCTAACATGTTTTTCAACTGGCAGACTGACAAGCTCAACATAGGGTTTTCGGTACCTTTGAGGCTAGAGTCATTCATTGGAATAATTAAAAAAAAGAAACATGAATTGGTATCTTCTATGTTTGATCTGTCGTCATGACAATAGCAGGCTCCTCCCCTGCACACCCCTACAGCAGCAGATTATGTGTGAACGCTTAAGGCCTGTGAGCTGGCACATGCTCATTGGTCCCGGTGTGGACTTACACTCCAGGCTGAGCCCTGAGCCTCCCGTGAGTCTGCACACCGCACAAACACTACACCACACTCTGTAATACTGTCCCCACACCCACACTACACAGCCAATGGGAGAGCAGTTCAAAACACACTGAAACCTCTATTAACACAAGGGTCCTGTTCTTCAACTTAGTTTTAAAGCTGAGGAACCTGATTTTCAAACCATAAAAGGAGAAAGTATTTTAATCAGTTTAAAGTTGCTCCTCACTTACCTTATGCATTGTGAGCATTCTAATTATTTATCACGATGAGTTTATAAGCTCTTTTCACAACTTTCAGAGACCAGTGTGGGGTTTTGCCATGACAGTAGTTAAGAACAACTAACATAATAGTCCTTCCTGAGTATTGGGAAGGACTATTATGAGTATTCACACAGTGAACTTATTTTGACCTCAAGAGCTGCTTATACAATATATCTGTACTAGGACAAGACACATTTTGCTCAAATACATGTGAAAAAAATTGAGTACAGGACCTTTAACTAGTCCCTAGGTCTCACAAACCCTTTGGCATCACTAGTATCCACAAGCAGGAATGGTTTGGACACTAGCATAGTTTAGAACAGCTTTTTAGACACAGAAGTGAAGCAGGGTGGACCACCTTTGCACAACCAATCAGCTCTCATCCCAAAGGGTCATAGGTCTTTTTTACGACAGCTGTGTGTGTGTGTGTGTCAGCGGTGTGCATGTGTACCTGGGGGGCAAGCCTTGCAGAGCCTTGTTGAAACATTCAGGAGTGTTGTCTGTGTCGGCGCTGGAAGGGGGGACGTCTGGAGTGTCTGCTTTGTCCCCCTCACACTCCGCCTCAGTGTCCACGCCATCCGCCTCCTGCATAGACACACACGCAAAAACATGCCGGGTTTACATGTCTATTGAGGACAAACCTTAACCTATTTTAACTTACATCTAAACTTTAAACAATGTTGTTGATCTTATAATAAAGGATTAGTGTCATGGACCTGATTTTTGTCCCCATAAGGGAGGCAGCTCTGCATGATGTGAGTGTGTCCAGATTTCAGTCCCCATAGTGTCATAAATACTGGTCTGTACATACACACAATAGGGCACATGCAAAGCACAGGGAAATACCCACAGACACTCCTGGACACAGATGGACATTTGAGGCAGAGACATCAGAGACATGAGAGACACATGAGGGAAACGTGAGGGAGGAGTAGTAAAGTAAAGGAGTAGTCAAATTTCAAACTTGATTTCCATACTAAGGAATAGACTCGATACTCAATACCAATTCCAACAATAGAACATGAGTTTCAGCATTAAATGGTTGTATTTTCGTTTATATTACCACGTGGCCTTATATCTGTGTAATCCCTCTGTCGTCCAGGTAGGTTCCATAGTGGTCCATGGGCGTATACTAGTCTATGCATCTTATACTTCTATTCAGAAAAGGTTCATTTCTGTCTTTTGAATTTGACTTTTTTTAGTATCAATACCAGCTCAAACAAATATTTAGTTTCAATTATAGTTTTAGTATCGATTAGTATCTGATTTTTGATACTTTTGAAAGCCCTATGAGGTAAGGGACATCAGACACGAAGACAAACAGACATGGGACACCTGAGAGACACGGGGCTGTCAGACAGAGGGAGGCTGCAGCAGCGGCTCAAGTTCTAAGAGCACACAGGAGCTGAGCCTCTCACTCTGCTCTGTCTCCAATAGCCCAGGGACATTCACCAGGTCTAAAAGACAACACTTACCACTCAAAACACTGTAGGTTAGACGTCCACGAACATGTTCTGAAATGTCCATGTGTGTCAGATGCCCTCTCTGCATCTCCACTGGGTCTTATTCTGTGTAAAGGTTACTAACCCTGTAATTTAGACCTCTACAAACATGTTCTGAAATGCATGAGATTCTTTGATTGGTTTAAAGTTCAGATTTCAATTTTCTCTTTAATGTTAATGCTCCTGGATGTGTTTCAAATGTGCAATGACAATGCTGATAGACAGGGCTGTAGCCGACTAGTTCTTGGTTGACTACAGACTTGCCTTGCTGGTCGATTAGTCAACTAAACAGGGGGTGTAGCAAATGATGTCAAAATGATTACGTATCTTCATATATCTGACCCAAACTGCACTCACATGACTACACCTGCAAGGGAGTTCATCCGAAAACTACTAGTTAGGGATGCACCGATACGAATACTGGTATCACATATCGTGCCAATACTGAAAAATTTGCTGGATTGAGTATTGGTTCCATGATATCGGTTAAGCTGATACCCTGGTTGGGCTTTTAATTGGATGTAATAAGACTATTTACAGGCGGATTTGGGATTAGAACATCTCATAATGTTTGACCTTTTATTCATACAAAGTTGTTCAGTGTCGTTTGACGGATAAATAAACAGCTACATAACACAACTGGATCTCTTGTGTAATAAGTTAACTGCGTTTTAAGGAAATATATGCCCTTTTCCGACCTTTCCCTGGTGTCGGTCCATATCAGTATCAGGGGGTATTTAAAGTCAAAGTATCGATACCGGAATCAGACAATGAAAGGCTGGACCGGTGCATCCCTACTACTATTTTTGCAGAAAAAGTACTAGCAAACAATGCATCTGTATAAAAAAAGATTAAACGTGTAAATCACAAGTTTACTCTGCCTTTTTACATATACATAAAAATAAATAAAATACCAAAACCTCAGCTAATTCACTCACTTCTCCTTTCTGCTGTTGTTCCATATAAATACTTATAATCTAATCTCCATTGAGCAATTAATGGACTAAAACTATGAGACCTATAGACCACAGCTCTGCCTACTCAGCGTAAGCAGAGCACCCCCTAGCCTACACCACAGGGATCATGATTCCAGGAATCAACTGTCCCTATGGTCACTGTCTTCCAAACTTTCAGGTCGTCACAACACTCTGCAGACCCAGAGTAAAAGAGTGAGCGGAGGAGCATTTACAGGAATGTGCTACTGCATACAACTTCTGCATAACTACAGGAACTGTATGCATCCTGTGCTCTCACTGTTTTGAAAAAAAGGTACTACAATCACAACTGAACCTGGCTCTTACTTTAACCTGCAGATAGAAGACACCTACAAGTTTGTTTTGTTTTTTCATTCTCAGTATATGGACAGGCCTCATGTGAATTCACTAGGATTCACTCACTGAGCTGCAGAGGCTGCACTAGCACTGACTCATGATTGGCTGCAGGTGCCGGGGTTTAGGTAGTGACCAATCAGATCAGAGAGAGTCCTTTTGAAGGATTGGATTTCAGCACTGAAATTGGCAACCCAAATAAGAGACTCATTCTGCTTTCTGATTGGATAATCAAAAAAAAAAAATAAACAAAACACCAAATGAAAACATAAAAAACTCATCATCTCCGACATTTTTGGAATGAAGAATAAATCAGCATTAGAATTGTTATCAGTAAAAACTATATTTGACTTGAACATGTTTTGTCTCTAACCTGGGGACACAGATAGGTCAAGTTTATGAAATGTATAATCAAAATCTTAAAAAACAATGTACAAAGTGCCTTTGTACATTGAAAAGTCATAAAAAACTATTGTTCCCAAAATAAGAATAAAAAATATGTATTATTTCTGTTCTCAGAGGTGGGGAGTACTTTACATTTACTTAAGTAACTTTTAAAGGAAGTTGTACTTTTCAGAGTACTTTCCTGGCAACATACTTTTACTCCTACTTGAGTAATATTTTTACTGAAGTAACAGTACTTTAACTTGAGTAAAAGCTGTGCTTACTCCTCCCACTGTGAGTAAGTCTACAAGTGACAAAAGTTTTATTTTGACAATATGAAATCATTTTAGCATTTGTGTTTCTTAGATCTGATTTGATTTGTCTCATTTTTGTATCTATCTTTTGAAAATACCGGATTTTGTGCATTATTTTATGTTTTGTTCTTCAAATCACATTAACTTCAAATTATAAATCAGATGTTATGTCCTGACATTTACTCTTTAAGTTACCCTTACTTAAGTAGTACTTTCCAAATACTTCTTTCCGTTTTACTTGAGTCATTTCTTGGGTCATTTCTTTGTACTTCTACTTGAGTAATAGGTGGCCAAAGCCCCTTCTTCTATAATCATAAAATATGATATAGCAGTACATATGAAATAATCTCAATATGTTAACTTTTGACAGTGTAAATACTGCATATAAATGTAACTTTATTATTGTTATTAGAACATGTATATAGACCTGGTTTATGATTAATATCTGTACAATTACTGGCCTGATACATAAGGAACCCAAGCGTTCAAAGTTCTTCTCTGTCAGCAATAACAATCTAAGGTGTGTTTAAGACAATATGACAGAGTTATCTGAGTGACTAACTCACACAGCCTGAATGAAACTAGTGCATGTTCTGTGGGTTGATTCATGGATGTGGCTGGTGTAAGAAGGTGAATGCTCCAGGGCTGTGATACAGGTGTGTCTGTGCCTGGTTTACACTGTTGCATAAAGCCTAGTATCAGGTATGTCTGCTATGTCAGTCATGTTGAAATAGGCCAACTATCCCAGCCTGTCCCAGGCTGTCCCAGTAAACAAACAGCTCTGTGGACACTCTGGACACTCATGTGGAAAACTTATTATGATGCAGCCACTAATAAAACTGTTAAAATGACTTTGTGAACAGCACATAGTGCAGCTGTGGTAGTATTGGGATTAGCTGGTCCTGTGTCATGCAGAGCCTGTCCTGAGGTGGAGCGGTGTGGACCGGGAGGACGAGTCCACCTGGTTCAGTGACATCACCACCTCTAAACCTGCTCCTCATGTCCCGCCTGGACAAGTGTGTGTGACACTTAAGTGAACAGAAGCACAGGCCCACGCTGGGACTGTCCATAACTCTACAGTCACAGTGCTGTGTGCGGGGGACGCGTCCCGAGGACCTGCTACAGCTAATTAGCCGCAGACTGAGGCTAGTTAGGAGCTAACGCGGCGGCGCTGACCTCCGCGCGCCGCGTCTGTGCCACGACAAGAGGGTAAAGTCCCGGGACAGTGTCCCGGACAGTGTCACGGGCAGTGTCCGGGGCCGTGTCTAGACCGGTTAGCGGTGTGCGTGGACGCGGGGCTCCTGTACCTTGTCGCTAAGGTTGTCGGTGCTGTCCGGGACCTCTCCGCCCGCGCCTCGCTTCCGCAGCTCCGTCATCCCGCTCCGAGTCCGCTGTGTCCGCGCTGTCACATAAGATTCATTCGAGGACACAAGGACAGGTGCAGAGGTGGAACAGTCCGATGTTCCGGTGTTGTTTCTGTCCCGGTGCCACAGTCCCGGAGATGTCACTGTCCCGGACGCTCCGCACACTCCGTGACCGCTGCGTGCGTTTGTTTATCCGCAGTGTCCGCTCCGCCGCGGCTCCGCCCTCCGGCCTCGCGTCATCACGGATCAGCACGGGACACGTCCCATTTCTGAGCTCCTTCTCCCTCAAACCTCACCTCCTCACGTCCAGCACAGCTCCCAATCAGCAGAGATGATCTGATTATCTGAGGTGCGCTTGAACATGATGTCTCCTGTCCTTAGACCTGGTCCTGTGTCTTGTTAGTCTCAGGCCCCGTGTGTTATGAATGAATCCAGACTTTAGAGCTGCCTCCGCGAGGACGCGTCAGGAGGAATGGGACGTGGTCCAACACCACATATCTTCAGCTTTAGTGATGCACCTGCAGCAGCACATCTCACCTCACGAGCTGATGTTTCAACAAAGGCTGCAGTCTCATGTTTAACAATATAGTGTAACACAACAAAATATATGACCCGCCTGTCTCCATCTCCATGAGGATGCATTACTGTGGAACATTCCAGGAAAGCCATTAACGTCACCATGGTAACGATCAGGTGGCAGTATCACTGATACAGGCTAATAGGTTGTGATCCTCAGTTACATTTACTTGAGTAACTTTAAAAAGAAAGACGAGTACTTTTCCATAGCAGCATACTTTTATTCCTACTTGAGTTGGCCTGATATTTTTACTGAAGTAAAAGTACTCTTATTAGAGTAAAAGTTTTGGTTACTCTTCCCACTGTGAGTAAGTCTACAAGTGACAAAAGTTTTATGACGACAATATGAAATCATTTAAAAACATGTTATTAAATCATGTTACTTGCACTGCTCCTTCAGATATGATTCCTGTCCTCTGAAAATACTAGATTTTGTGCAATATTTAAAGGTCCTATATTACGCAAAATTGACTTGTGTGAACTTTAAGACATGTTGTTACCTCCTAAAAACCATATCTGGAGTTGTGTTTTGTTTCATTCTCACATGTTTGAGAAATCTTGCATTTATTGTCTGTCTACATCTCCAAAGCTCAAAATGCTGTTCCTCCTTGTGATGTCATGAAGTGGTAGTTTTCCTTTAACAGCTCCTTTGACGTTTTGTTCAGCAGAGACTGACAGTTCCAGAGCTTAAATCGTTTTCTAGTGAAAGTGTGTGGAGTTTAAAAACACAGTGGAGCACTTCCTGTAGTACCACATGACATCACAAGGTGGAACAGAGTGTTTTCAGTTTGAGAGAAAACTCAGCCTAAATATGTGGGTTTGTGTGTTAAACATGTCAATGAAGCAAAACACAACTCCAGTTACGTTTTTGATGAGGAAAAAACATTATAACATAGATCAGAAAGTAGCGTAATATGGGCCCTTTAATGTTTTGTCCTTCCATTGCATTAACTTAAATTATAAATCATCTTATGCTATGTGTCGACAGTTACTCTTTAAATTACTCTTACTTGAGGAGTAGTTTTCCCCCCAATATTTTTTTACTACTACTCTTACTTGAATAATTTCGTGAACCACAACTTGTACTTGAGTAATATTATTTTGAGGTAACGTAACTCTTACCCGAGTAAAATTTTTGGCTACTTCACCCACCTTAGGCCAAGATTCAGCAGGACAAACTCTCACAGACAAGCATGTTAAATGTCGGTAACAGCTATTATTTATTGAAATGAAATTAAAATGAGTAGGTACCAGTTCTTTTGCACTGTCGGATGGGAGTGGGGGGGTGACCGTGGGAGCATGTAGTGAACTCAACTATACAAGAAACATCCAGACTGCAGCGCGTAGCCTGCTCCCAACAGCCGTGTTCAAAACATGCAACAAGTCAACCAACCTGCTGAAAAGGCTTGAATTAAAAAAAAAAATCTCCAAACGGATCCAGTTGCATAAATATCACTGTACAGCCCACTGTGCTCGTTCGTACAGGGGAAGGAGTGAAAGGTCAGAGCGCTGAACAGGTTAAACAGGAGCACGCCGGGATCCTGGTGCAGACAGACAGTACATTTACATACACAGCCTTCTGTTTCTATTTACAATGTGCTATTGACAAGATAGGAGAGGTGTACAAGTTATGTGTAGTTCTTTAGCCCTGTCCCGACTCGGCCATATGGGGCTATTTTACTACAAAACACTAAACTGGGTTATTACTAGTCTACAGCAGACATAGTCCCAAATAACAGACAACAATGGAGAGGCAAGTGAAGAGTTTGGGGCAGTTTTTAGAAATAAATCAAAAGAGAGGATACCACCCAGTGACATATGATATATAAAAAAAACAAAAAAACTATTAATTTTGATTTTGAATATTGATGGGATGGTAAGAAATGTTCACGGTTTGATGGTATACTGTACAGCGGTGCATGTTTATGATCCAAGGAACTTTTTAAGTAAACAAGTGTTTGTATGTGATATATTGCTGCTTGGTTAGGTCTTGAGCCTCATTCACACATGCAGCCTGACCTGGGAATTTACCTGCATTTTGCCAGAATAGAGTCATGTGTGAACAAAGCCAGAACTGACTTCCCTGCATTTTTAATCTGCGAGTTTACGGGCGTAAATTACCAGGAATATTCAGGGAAGGCTTATGTTTGAATAAAGCCAGATAATTGCTGCTATCATCACTTAGTTTCCATGGTTAGCAGCTCCGTTTCCTTAGTTACCAGCTTGGTTTCCTGGTTATGCTACATTGTACACGTGTTATGTTCCGTTTGTATTAAATTTAAGTGAAGCAGGAAACCAAGCTCATAACCAAGGAAACCAAGCAGTGGTACTGGCAATTTTCTGGCTTTATTCACATATAAGCCTTTCTTGCATATTCCCAATAAACTGCCAGATAAATGCAGAGAAATTTGATCTGGCTTTGTTCACAAATTACCCTGTTCTGGCAAAATGCAAGTAAATTGCCAGATCAGGCTGCATGTGTGAATAAGGCTTTACTTTGAAACATAACTGATATAATAAGAGTGTTCACTGCAGGATAAATAGCCATATTTGCAAATGGATATTATTGATTAGTTCCTAAAAGCAGTTGGTTGCAGGAGCTGTACCATCTCTGGATGTGAAAGCCTGAGAGCAGGGTAAAGCCGCGAGGAGCCGAGTCGGGCTGAGGGCTGTGAACTGAGAATCTGACACCATAACATTCTAAAAAGACAGAATTTCTGTCAAATGCAGAGCATTTGATCTGCTTTATGTTCAATATCTCTGCAATCACTGGGTTTATCCACATGAAACAAAAACTGGCACAAGGTTTAGTGTCTTCTTTGACAACAGATGAACTCATGTGAAATATTTATGACACTTTAGTATTAAAAGTAGTGGCATTATTCAAACACACTATTTTAAAAGGACCTTAAAGTGCATGTGACAGGTTAGAGTTCGCATTTCACTTAAACATAGTTAACATCATTATATTATATTTTATTTTTTTTATAATTTTGGTGAAATGTATTTAATTTTACTTCCTGGTTGGAAGTAAAATTGATATGATGAATGAAAATGATATGTATTGCAATATACTGAGGAGGGTAACAAAATTGTGAATATGCTACTTTTTCCTTTTAAAATGCCTTGACAAGACTTTGGTTCCGTTATAATCCAGTCATAATCCTTAATAACAGTTATTTCTTCATGTAGTCTGCACTGAAACGGAGCAAAGGATCACGGATTATGTAGTACCCTCTGTTGTATTCCTGCAACCAAACAATTAATTTAAGCAAAGAGATTTGTAATTCAATATATAACGATGGCCCATGATATCATTGTGAGACTTTTTATGATATGGTACAGAATATTTCAGTTATTGTTACATACCCAGTTAAATTTTGACAAATTAAAAATAAATGACACCCTTATTTTGTTAACTGAAACATGACATAGTTAGAGGGATTCAGCTTTAAAACTTACCACTACTTCTCCCACATAACGGATGTAAAACTATGATCAATATTTACCACAGGCACGATCCCACGAGTCAGAATATGAAAAACATTAAAACCAGTCATATGCACTTTAAACTCCAATATTAACATGACAAATGTGTGGACCCATTCCCTTTTTAACAGTGCATTACTCACTGGTGAACCGGGCTCCGTAACTACGCTCCTATGTGGGACATGAAGGCTAGTCTATATTTAGTAGTAGTAGTTGGATGTGCGGTTAGTCGTTTGGTTGATGGCTAGAAAAAGCACTTGACACATTAACGCCAATACTATTTACACCAATTTCAACTGACACCTAACTGCAAATCTAATCTGAGAAACCGCCCTTTACAAAGTCCTATACTGGCACAAAATTCATGATTAGTTCTGCTCTCTGCGTACAAGCTTAAAGTGTGGAGTGCAAACACGAGGGGTAATGCCACTAAACCTACAGCGGTGGTGACGTCCCTTTTGTGAGAGCTGTGGAGGGCCCTTGAACCAATCCACAGGGGACGATATGTCTGCATGTGGTGGAAATGTGTCAACCAAATGCAAAAATCACATCGTGGGAATTCATAAAAAAAAAAAAAACTAAAATATATAAAAACGAAGTCAATGGGTATAAAAGGCAACAAAAAAGTGGAAATGAGATGCTTGGACGCTGGCAACGCAGAAGTTTTGTGGTTAAGTCTCTTCTTTTTGTGGGAATCCAGCTCAGTAACAGTCTCTCCTCGTCTCGTTGCAGAAAAGTGAAACTATGTACAATATGAACAAGTCCATGAAGTCGCGAGGAGATGAGGCCTGCCCTGACCACGGTTAGGGGGTCAGTGTGGGGTCAGTGTGGGATCAGTTTCGGCCCTCCTCGGCGCTCCGCTCGTGTTGTAGGTTGTAGTAACAGTTCTGGCACACTCGGACCGGAGAAGAGATCTTTAGCCGCTTGATCTCTGACTGAAAGCGGCTGCATCTGGAAAACACAGGAAATGTGTTGAGAGCCTAGTGCTGGAAGAGAGGAGAAAGCTGAGGATTTAAAGGAAACGTATATCTCGTACATATCTGTGTCCCCAGACATGAGGTAAACAAGTTCAAATAAAATATAGCGTTTACTGATAACAATTGTAATGCTGATTTATACCAATTTGGTGTTTTGGTTCTCAAGACGATTATCTAATCAGAAAGCATAATGGACTACACATGAGTCTCCCATCTGAGCTGTCCATCTCAATGTCAAGTCCAGCTGGTTTAAACCTAAAAGGCCTCTGAATCTGGATCTGATTTGGCACTACCGAAACCCCAGCACCTACAGCCAATCATTAATCAGTGCTAATGCAGTCTCTGCTGCTGCTGTATTTGCAATCCATAAATTGAGAATTAGAAAAGCTTCTATGTGTTCTCTATCTGAAGGTTAAGGCACTGGCAAACCAACTTCAGTTGTGATTGAAGCAAAAAGCACTTTACATTAAAGTGCAACTAAACACTAAATTAACTGCTATTAAACTGTGTACATAGTGTTTAAATAGCATTCTCTACTCTGCCTTGCTCCTAGGCAATTTTAGTGCCAACTAGACAAATTAGCAGCTTTCTGGTCAAACCATTGAGTTGTGTTGCCTACAGGGGCCACTGCATCTTCAAGGAACATTTTATATTTGATATTATGATATCTCTAGTCACAAACTGTCACATGCATTCAATTTTGTATTGAAGTGGTGGTTCTATTTCATTCCTCCTGAAAAAGAGGAGGCCGAGGGGGCTTACTTCTGGCAGAAGAGCTGTCCACAGTTGCGGCAGTGGTGTCGGCGCTCGGTCAGAGAGAAGCGCACGGTGCAGCCAGAGCAGCTGTCCACACCCTCGTCCTTCACCCAGTGGTCAGCAGCAGAGCGCCCGGGCTGCTCACTCACTGACCAGCTGAAGACCCGGCCACGCCCATCCCCCACCAGCACCTTACTGTGGTCTCTGAAACAAGACGGGAATGTTACGAAAGTTTTGTTCAAGCATGTTTCACTGCACAATGTGAGAGAAGAATTTATAAATATCATTGTTTTATGCTGGATGCCTGTCCTACTACATAGCACTGCTAATACTATATGACAGTAGTTCAGTCAGTGCTCTGCAGTTCTCCTGAGCTGGCTGTGGAGCAAAGGGACTCACTTGGAGATGGCCAGGGAGGTGATCTCGGCCGGGTGCCCGTTGTCCTTGCGATCGAAGGCTGTGTGCATGGTGAGTTTGCTCCTGAACACCAGCTGACGCTCCCATCTGTATCCTGTAACAGCACACAAAGTCAGAGTGCAGCCCAGTGTGAGTGAGGGGTCTACTGACATCCACACCCACCTGCCCGGAGCTGGTTGTACGCACGGGCCTCCACTGTGCTCCCTGGGCCTGGGCCGGCCTGGCTCACAGGGCAGTGGTGGCTCTTCATCTGGTTCTCAGAGTAGTTCACAAACACAAAGCCGTCCTTCTCGTCGATACTGAGAGTGTCTGACCAGCGGTGAGAGTCGTCTGAACCACTGTCCATGGACCAGGAGGCTCCAGCCCGCCCAGAGGGACCTACGAAAAAACAATGAGCAGTGTCAGACAGTTAGCTCCACTGTTGTAAATATTATCTTGATATTATAGAGTTATGCAGTGTAAACTCAGATCCTTAAACATTAACTTCTTTAGTTTAAGTGGTCATGACCTCTGGGCCGGTGCACGGCGCTGCCCGGCTGACTGCCTCCTCCAGTGGAGGGGTTGCGGGGAGGTTTGGACTCTGGACAGGGCTCTTCTCCCTCAGACTCACTGCTATCCTCCTCCCCATTGTGACTCTCACTGCCCTCTGTAACACACACGCAGCTGAAACAGTGTGTTCTCCTGTAGCCTGTAGTACCACAGTAGATACTCACCCATTTTCTCCTCACTGAGGCAGTCTGGGACGTCCGGCTCCCCCTGCTCTGGGGCTGGGGTCTCTGGGACCTGCAGGAACTCCATCCGCCAGAACTAGCACAGAGGCACAGTCAGACAGGAATACTGCTTCATATGACCACAGAGGTATGTACAGAAGTGTGCACAGAGGTGACCCTACCCTGACCACAGAGGTACACTATCCAAAAGTTTGGACCTTCTCATTCAGTGTTTTTCCTTCTTTCCTTTGTTTACTATTTTCTGCATTTTATATAAAATAAATAAAGAAGTTGAATAACTAAATATTTTTATATTTTATGTTCAAATCTTCAAAGTAACCACCCTTTGCTTTTTTGACAGTGCTGCAAACCGTTGGCCTTCTCAGTGAGTTTTATGATGAAGTCTCCTGAAATAGTTTTCACTTAACAGTTGTGCCTTTTCAGGGTCAAGATATGCCAAGAATGTGCAAAGCAGTGATCAAAGCAAAGAGTAAAGCCTATTTAAAAAATAAAAAAAAAGTTTGAATTTAGTTTGAATTTAATTTAAAACATGTTTGGCGTTACTTATTTTGAGTTTATGTTTTGTTTATTACATTCCATGTGTCATAGTTTTGATGGATAAAGAAGAAACATAAATGAAAAAGTATTGTCCAAACATTTGACTGGTCATGTGGCTGACAAGATGACCTACCCTGACTACTCCGTCTGAGTGGCCGGTCAGGATCACGTTCTGGGTGTCCCACTCGTACATCTCAGACACACAGCAGCACAGGATCTGCTGGCTGCGCCCGGTGAAGGTGTTGGCACTGGCAATGGGGCTGCCATTAATGCTCCATATGTGGATGTATGTGCCCGCACATGACACAATGTCGCCCTGTGGAGGAGTGCCAGTCACTTTGTAAATACATGAGAATGGACTGTACTTAAAGGTCCTATTTTAAGCTAAATTGACACTTTAAGCCATGTCAGAATGTTATTACCTCATCAAAAACATTCCTGGAGTGTTTTGTTTCATTCACACATGTAATTCTGCATTATTAGTTCAGTAAAGATTGGCAATTCCAGGGCTGAAATTATCCAAATAATTCTAACTGAAGTTGTATGAAGTTTAAAAACACTTCCATGACATCACAAGGTGTTTTCTGTTTGCAAGAAAAATTCAGTACAAATATGCAGTATTTGCATGAAAACCATGTGTGAATGAAACAAAACACAACTCCAGGTCTGTTTGTCATGAGTAAACAACATAATAGCATAAATCAGAAAATAGCATAATATAGGTCCTTCAATGTAACAATGTACTGTAACAGGGAGAGGCAGACGCACAGTGAGTTCATTGATGCACAGGGCAGAGATAGGCGCGCGATGTCCTCTCAGCTGGGTGATGAACGACAGTTTGTTCAAGTCCCAGATGATGCAGGTTCGATCCCGGGAGCCGCTCACCACGATGTGATAGGCCGAGGAGGCAGTGAGGCAGGTGACTGCATCTGTGTGTCCCAGTAAGGCCTGCAGGAGAGACGCAGTTAGGGATTGCCCAATACAGATTTTTTGAGCCGATATTCAATATTTCACCTGCTGCTGTGACCGATAGCAAATATATACCAATATTTATTTTTTTAAATCCTTAGCGAGGCCCACAGATGTATCTTAAGTTAAAGTAACAATCAAAAATGTACTTTTAACTTTTGTAAAAATTATAACAAAATGCATTTTACTGGGCGCTAAAATCATTAGTTTCATGTTTGTGTTAGCAGCAGTATAACACTCCTCTATTTCACTTTTGACTCAGCCTGTGGAAAAAGGGCACACAGAGAAGGGGGCAGTGCAAAAAAAAAAAAAAAAAGTATATATATATTTGCATAGAATATTGGTATCAAGTATCAATGCCCGCCAATACCGATACTGAAACCAATATATTACCCATCCCTAGACACATTCACGCATGTCCAGCAGAGGGAGTTCTCCTATGTTTACATGACCATACACAGACGATGCTTGGGCCATATGATAAAAATAACTGAAATGTCATCTAATGCTGTTGCAATTTGTGCTTCAGTGCTTCTGTGTTTAATACAGCTCTATACTTAACACAGCCCCTTCTACCCTTACAGACAGAAAATGGTCTGCAGTCCCATGCTCACCTGTTTGAGGCTCAGAGACTTGGCACGGTCCTTGGCGGTGCCCAGCTCCCACACACAGATGGCTGTGCTGGTGCCTCCGGTCAGCACCAGTTTGGGGTTTGGGCAGATGGCACACAGGACCTGCCCCCACTCAGACAGGCTCTCATACACCACCAGCGCCTGGAGCAAAAAGCAACTCAGTCAATGTGCCTTCTGATGACTTGTGTACAAACCTAAACTTAACAGAAACTACACAAACATATGACATTGGTTAGGGCCAAATGGTCAAATTTCCACTATCCCTCGGCATACCAATGGAACAGAGTATTATTGTCTGTTCAGAAGGGCACAGCCTAAATATACAGGAAAACAAAACTTCACATACATGTTTGATGAAAGAAAATAACTTCAACATGGCCAAAGCCTCAAAAACTACAATTTTGCAAAATATGGACCTGGTGAGATGTTGGATTAGTAAGTTACTATAATTTCAAAGAAAGGAAACATTGGAAGGAGAGTTAGTGTCCCTCTGACCTTATCTGACTCATAATTGGTGAGGCGGCAGCACAGGTCGGCGTAGCCCCAGGCAAAAGTCCTGCTCCAGGATGGAGGAACCAGAGCTTTGTTTTGTTCCACAGCCAGGATGCCTTTGTCAGTGCACACAATCTGTCCCACTGGCTCCCTCAGCTCTGCACAGGCACACAAGCAGAAAGCTTACTTAAGTCTTTATTTGAAGAGACAATGTACAGAGACATTAAGCTAATAAAAAACAGAGATGTTCTGCACAAGATTATAACTAAATACAGTAGACTCTGGTTTAAGAGGAGACAAGGGTCCCTGAGTGTGGGGATAACACTGGTGATAGAAGTACCTTTAACAGGAGCCAGAGAAGGCCTGAGGTTGTCCAGATGATGGAAGAAGATCTTGTCACTGTTGGAGCTTGGTGGTACACTGGCCACATCTCCATTGGTTTTACTGCGAACTCGCTTGGGAGGGTGAGGCTTTTTGAAAAGCTGAAACATCAAAAACACACTGTTACATGCTCTTCCTCCCAGAGGAACCCAACAGACCTTCTCAGATGAGTTTTTACCTGTTTGGGGATCTGTCCAAAGTTGTTGATGAAGCCGATGGTAGCGGTCTCTTTCAGCGGGTCGTTGATGTTGTAGATGTCCACCTGGCCCTCATAGAAGAGGTGGTGGAAGACATTCACCGCTTCCACAGCTGGAGGACCCTGCTGCTTGTATCCGAAGATCAAGTCGATCCACTCATGAAGGTGACTGGACACATAGTCACACTCCAGAGCCTGCGGACACAGGGACAGAGGACATGTCAGGATGGCAAACAACACATTCAACCGTTATGGGACAGGCAAACTGGGAGATCATGTCAGCACATGTAGAAGTCAAAGCATTAGAGCACACCCACTTTAACCACATGGCTGGGCAAACACAATTCTCCATAAGAGTCTCTGAATATAAGCCTCTAAACAGAGGCTTTTCCCCTGAAATTCAGCAGAAGCAGGGTGCAGAGGTGATACAATATGACATTCTCATTGTTCTCACTGAACACATAAAAGACTTCATGAAATGAAAAGGAGATTTGAACAGACGTTGTAAGTGGTAGGTGGGTAAAGTGAGTAGACTGTGTGCTCCCCCACCTCTCGGTGCACGCGGATGAACTCCCGTGGGTCACCTTTGGCCCAGGGTGGCAGCAGCACATCCCCCAGCTTGGTGCCATTCTGCTTGGTTCCTGTGAGGAGCAGAGCACAAGTGAGTGGAGCTCCTATAATATACCTCACAATATAATACAGAGAGAGATACTGACCCAGGTCAAAGTTGTTGGAGTTGAGCAGGAACTCAGGCAAGTAGAAAAACTCTGGGATGAGCTCTTTGACGTCAGCCATATTGTGCTTGGAGGCAGACATCCAGGCCTCACGGATGCTGTGAAACATCCTGTCAGCCAGGTCAAAATGTCCGCCCTGTGATTGGACAAGAACAGAACCAATCAGAGACTGAGGCAAATTGCTCAGGTGTGTGCTGGTGAGGGGTGTTTAAGTGGGGCTATATACCTAAACTCTGCCCACAACCACATTTCAAATAGAGTTGCTAAACTGGGCAGCACCAGGAGAACTAATCAGGAGTGTGAGTGGAGATGGGTGGGGTCTGGACATATGAGGAGAAGTGAGTTTGGTCTAACAGGAACGCCTCAAACTCCGCCCCTGCAGGCAGGTGTGTGTAATCAGAAAAACCTTGTAGTAAACAGGGCAGTCTTGTGTGATGTCACATGGTACTTAAAAAAAAGCAGTGGCGGCAGCACACACTTGTTTTTTGTCTGTTTTGACCACAAAGCTGCAATTATACCTAGTTTGCACTAAAATTGTCAAAAAGGACCAGGCTAATGATTGTGTATATGCTGTTTTAATAGCATTATCTACTGTTTAGTAGGATCTAATGTTTAGTTTCACTTTAACAAGGTATGGTGAGCAAACCTGCAGCCGGAGGAAGATCTGTGTGAAGGGCTCCATGCGCACAAGATACGAGGCCACGATCATGGCTGAGGAGTAGTGAGTGCCGTAGTGGTAGGCTGGAGTCTCGCCTGTAGCACACAACATAAGGGATTAGATTAAGGATAGATAGAGCATGCATGACAGGTTTTGATGATTCTTTAATTTGCACTTAATTTGATGGCTTAATAACTGCTGTAAATATAAATTATAGTTTTACACCAACCAAGACGTAATTTGCAAAGAAAAAGTTGAATGTATGTTAAAATTTAAAGGAAGTAGAGCGTGCTAAAACATGTCGATGACATCACGGTAGGGAGAATTCAATCCAAAGGGTAGGCAAAATTTACACGCAAGAAACATATTTTTCTGATATTTTAAAAATTATTTTAACAAAATGTTGTTGTTGTTTTAATTATATTTTTACTTGTCAAATAATAATTCTGTGTGCATTTGAAGAGTGTAGTGTAAAACATATTTGGTAGATAACAGTTATGGAATTCCCTAGTGTGATGTCATGATTTTACACCAGGAAGTAAAATTGTAAATGTAAAAAATGGCCAAACTTGGAAAAAGAAAAAGTAGAAAAAGTAAAGTAAGTTTTTTTTTTGTAAAACCTTCATTATGACCTTAACTTTGTTTTAGCAAAATTAGTAGTCCAACCTGTCACAGGCACTTAGTCTACAGGTTTAATTAACTATCACTCTCCTCATTCTGTTTAAAGGTACAGTATGTAATTATCTGGAGGTGGCACATTACCTGTCGGCTTCCATGGTAATAGAAAGTTAAAACTATACATTTCCATGGAAACAAGCATTATAAGAACTTCCTCCAGGCCAAATAAAAGTCAGGTTTGTGGAAAATGAAAAAAATAAAAAATAAAAATAAAAACATCCTTTTATTTTAGTCTTTTTTTTTTTTGCTAAAAGTTACAAACTGTGGCCTTTAAAATCAGCTCATGACCCAACTCATGAGGTTCAGGGTTAGATGTGCAAACTTTAAGCTATATACCTTAACAATCTGATCTCTGTCTGCTCTATTGTTCTAAATTTAGTTCCATATGTAAACTGTTTTTTGTTGGGTTTTTTTGCATTATCTATATCTATAATTAACAAGGTCCGTGGCCTCTTACCATTGGGGTCCTCCCAGTCCTTGTATCTCTTCTTGTACTGCGTGAGCCGATCATCCGTCTGAGCGCCCATGGGTTTTGACAGGTTACGGAACGTTTTGGGGTTGTTCAGGTCTAGCTCCTGAAATCACCACACAAGTACATCTAGTAAGCACCAGCTAACCCACTGGGGAGTCCTGAGAAGCACGGGGCATTCAGGGCAGGGCAGACAAAAAGGTTCACCATACATTTTTCTTTATTGCATGTGCCCAAAGATTTCCACGGGCAAATGTCTTAATTATTAAGCTGCAGAGGTTGGTAGAGTAGCCAAACATTTTACTCAAGTAAGAGTAACAGTACTTCAAAATAATATTACTCAAATAGAAGTACAAAGTAGTGGTCCAAGACATTACTCAACTAAGAGTTAAAATATATTTCAGAAAATGGCTTCTCGAGTAAGAGTAAGTTGAACTGTTGGGACGTAACATCTGATTTATAAATTGAAGGTCAAAAAATTAAATAATGCTCAAAAGCTGGTATTTTCAAAAGGCAGACACAACAAAGAGAAAAGCGAAATCATCTGAAGAAGCAGTGCAAGAAACACAAATATGTATTGTCAAGCTTTTGCCACTTGTAAACTTACTCACAGTGGGAAGACTAATCACAACTTTTACTAATGTAAGAGTACTCTTACTTCAGTAAAAATATTACTCAAGTAGGAGTAAAATAACTATCCACTTCTGTTAACCTTTTAGACCTAGCAAAATCATCAGTGTTTTCATTTCCAAAATATGACTTGTGTCCCAGTAAAAGCTGAGTGTCAGCCTCAGACAGAGCCCAGACCTGGGAGTCGTAGTCGGCCAGGATCCAAGGGAACACTGGGTACTGCATCAGGTCGTTGTAGGAGCGGCCCGCCAGAGTGTTCAGGTGCATCAGGTACTGGAAATTACTGATCTCTCCTCGCTAGAAACAAAAATGAAATTTCCAAATGTGTAAATCACAATGTTGAAACCTGCAAACCCTGTAGTGTAGACATCTACAGACATGTTTTGATAAATAACACTCTTTGAAATTTTAGTATGGTGACAGCACTGAACTCAACTTTATTTCAATACTAAGGAATTGATTTGAGACCAATTAGGACACCCCAATAAAGCTAAAAAAAATGCTCTTTTTTAAAAAAAATAACAGAATGTCATTTTCAACACAAAATAATAGTACTTTCTTTATCTTAGTAAGAGGTCCTATATTTGTTCTGATAATGCTCAAAACCATGCTAAAACTGTTCATGAAAGCTTAAATTTTGTCCTGTGAATGTGATTTTTTTTTTTTTACAGTATCAATGCCTGCCGAAATGAGTATATAGTTTCGATACTGGTTTTAGTATTGATTAGTGTCTGATTTTCAATACTTTTGACAATGCTACTTGTATTAGTTTTAAATTTCAAATTTCAGTCTAAATGAAAATGCTCCTTGGTTTGTTTAAATTCTGCACAGTCAAATTAATCTAACTTTAATCCATTAGTCAGAGAAAAAAAAAAAAATTACAAAATGCAACACAGATTATATTTTGCTCAGTCCTAAGTGAATGTTTGAAAACAAGTTTGGGTTGGGTCCTACCTCCCATCGCTGAGTGACAGACTTCTCTCCCACCAGAGTGCTGAGCAGCCCAGACCTGAGGAGCAGAGACAGGTTAGGGGGAGCAGACACAGGTTAGAGGGACACACAAAGGGTATTTATCCCAGTTTTAAACCTGTTTCAGTAGCCTTCCAGGTGAGTTCAGGATGGCATGCCCCAAGTATTGCAAACTATTATTCATTGCTATTCTGTTTCAACATTTTTTGCGAAAACTACATTTTTAAGTACCGTAATTTCACGGCTATAAGGCGCGGTTAAAAGTTGCGAACATCGCGGGAGCGATGGATGAAAGATGGCGAACACGCCGCGCCGGGCGAGTTACGCCACGATTTGTGAATGGATTGTGGATGCTTGGGCTAACGGTGAGACTTTTGTATGTGTTAAATGCAGAAAAAGCCAAAAAAGCACCCGTAACTGAAGCTGCGCCTTATAATCCGGTGCGCCTTATAGCCGTGAAATTACGGTATCTAACATGTTGGATATTTATGCTTTATCAACTTTAACAGCTAATCAGTACAGCCAGACTGCGCCAGGCACCTGTTGCTTAGTGACACAATGAAATAGCTATGAATATTAGATGAAAATTTGTGCTGCTGCTTCTTCTTCATCATAATCACTAAAATTACTTAAACGAGTGTGTGGTGTTGGTGCTCTATAAGAGTGTGAGATAAATAATCGTTTCAAAATAATACATCTGCAGTCTGTAAACTTTGTGCCACATCTTAGATGCTCTAGTGCGTTTCCAGTGGTCCAGAGGGCTTGAGGCTTACCCCTGCTCCACACTGGTGTTAGGCCTCTGTCCAGACACTGACTCGGAGCTGTCCACCAGGGAAGGCACCACCGCCAGGAACCTGCATAGACCAACAGGTAGTTGGGCAGTAACTATGGACTTGTTATGACCTTATGCAAACCACAATGCTAGAGCTCTGGTATTCTGATTTGCAAGGGTTCACAATTTTTTTAGTCTGGGACTCTCAAAATAACCAGGTAACCAACCCATACAAGTCACAGTAAAAAGATTTAGTAAAAAACTTTTGCAAGTCAATGAGGTATTTCTCCCAAATTGCTCAATGATTGTTACATTCATCCCTACCAATGTGCCATTAAAGTACATTCCCCTTCACCTTAACTTATTATATAAACCAGGAATAGTGAGAGTACCTCTGATAGACTTTGTTGCGCACTCCTTTCTGGAAGGCCAGTAGATAGTTTCTACCATCAGCTGAGAAGACCTCCACTGCCATGGGCTAAAATGAGAGAAAAGGCCGGCGACACCAGACAGGTTTACACACAGGGGGACATGGTAATGTAAAATTAGTCTGGGGTAATAAGTTTAAATGACTTAAAAAATAAAGAAATAAGTTTGATGGTTTAGTCCTGTTTTAGTTCCAGTTTAGTCCTGGTATAGTCAAGTGTAACCTAGTCTGTGTTTAGTCCCAGCTGTTCCCAGCAATTTTGACATGGTCTGTGTTCAAGCACAAAAATAAACCTAAGTGAAAGTAATTTATTTTTGTATGTGTTATCCATTTTTGTGTGTTGTGTAAGAACCTTCAACATTTAAAATGATACCACTTCTTTTAGTCCACCAAATCTGGCCTTTAGATGAATTGGTAATGAGCAGAATAAGCAGATAAGCGAGGAGTGAGCGAGGAGTGAGCGAGGAGTGAGTGAGGAGTGAGTGAGTTTGAAGTGAGTTTGAAGTGAGTTTGAAGTGAGTTTGAAGTGAGTTTGAAGTGAGTTTGAAGTGAGTTTGGAGTGAGTTTGGAGTGAGTTTGGAGTGAGTTTGGAGTGAGTTTGGAGTGAGTTTGGAGTGAGTTTGGAGTGAGTTTGAAGTGAGTGTGGAGTGAGTGTGGAGTGAGTGTGGAGTGAGTGTGGAGTGAGTGTGTAGTGAAGCTCACCTGCAGCAGGTAGCGTCTCTTGTGCACCTCCTTGATGTCCTCGTAGGCGAAGATGCTGCAGGTCCTCTTGAGCTGGCTCTGGCCTTGTCTGGCTCCTCGTGGGATGATGGGCTCATGCAAGCTGTCAACAACACACTGCGTTTAGACACTGCACTACTGCACAGTTCCAACTCCAGGGCATCTGAACTCCAGGACACCTGAAAACTCATTACTACCGCTGGTTCTCAGATCACATGATGATATTCTAAATTCTTGACAAAATTAACAAAGGTAGCTGTAGGTTCCATTCTTATCACTAATAAAATCAATACATTTTAACATTTGACAGTTTTCTATTGGATATTTCTTAGAGGTGTACTGTATAACTTTTATGGTAGGGGTCCACCACCTTCTTGTCTCTTGTATTACTTAAATCCTGTTCCACAGTATCGCATATATCTATCCAGTCAATGGAAAAGAGGGTATAGATACATTGAATGTCATACTGTGGAACATTCTAGACAATCAGTTGGCAGAAAAGTTGCATAGTGCACCTTCAAGACAGCATAGCAAACAAAAAATTTAATTCTGTCAACTGGACAAAAGTTCTAGTGTGAACACGTTTCGCTGCTCATCCAAGCGTCTTCTGTTTAATAGGTGTGCTCATTTCAGTGTTAGCTGCTCCCTTCAGACACACGAGGCAGTATCCCACCAGCAACCTGACCAGAACTAAAGAAGCCACTTAGGACCACACACTTCCAGATTATTAGACAATAAAACTCTTTATAATATAATATATATAATATAATAGATGCAGACTGTACACAGCTGACTTCTTTTGACCTAAAGAGCTGTTCATATAATATATATTTGCACTAGGGCAAGACACATTGTGGTTGAACATAAGAGAAAAAAATTGAGTTAGGGCCTTTAACTAACTAGTATACAAAGAAAGTGAGGGGACAGGATGAGGGCAGAGGGGGCAGAATGAAGGCAGAGGGGGGCAGAGTGAGGGCAGAGGGGGGGAAAGTAAGGGGAGAGGGGACAAAGAGAGGTGAGAGAGGACAGGATGAGGGCAGAGTGAAGGCAGAGGGGGCAGAGTGTGAAGGCAGAGAGGGGGCAAGATGAGGGCAGCGGGGGCAGAGGAGGGCAGAAAGGACAGAATGAGGGCAGAGGGGGCAGGGTGAGGCGAGGGGACCCAGGGTTGGGGCAGAGGGGGCGGTGTGGGGACAGAGGGGGCAGGGTGAGGTGAGGTGAGAAGGCGAAGGGTGAGGCAAGAGGAGGCCGAATGAAGGCAGAGGAGGCGGGATGAGGGTACAGGGGCTCATACTTGGGGGGCAGAGTATCAATGTCCCTGATCTCCCTGGACACTGTCATGGTGTAGCCGTCGATCACATAGAAGTGCTCCTTCCCGAAGAGCAGCAGGCCCTCACTGGTGTCCAGCCCTTGCACGCGGGCACAGCGGTACATGTGCTGGATCTGAAATAAACCACAATAGTTTATGATGCAAACCTCATGTTCTGTCCAAACAAGCCCCCTAATGGTCTGAATGCTTAGATGACAGCATAAATGGTGGTGATGGTGCAGACTGGCAGCTTTGCTTCTGTCACTCTGCCCCAGGGCAGCTGTGGCTATAATAGTATCTTGCCACCACCAAGTGCGTAGTGAAAGAATAATACACTGTAAAGTGCTTTTGGGTGTCTTATGCCTCATCTTCTATTGTTCCTGTAATTGTGAAGAAGTAGCTTGTTTGCCAACTGCCCAAGAAGATAAAATATACTTTATTTTGGTCCACAACAACTCTGCCCAGTTGCGTTTGTGTTCATTTTCTAAAGATAAACTGTGTTATTAGACTGTAGCAGCTCAGATAACAGATTGTATTACTCATGGTTGATAATCAAACCACTCTTGCCACTGTCTGCTGGAACCAAAATAATCATAAAAATTAAACCAAGGTTTTTTTGTTTTTTTTAAATGTCACTAAACATCAATCTGTATAATTTGCAGGTGTCTGAGTGATCACTTTTATTGTTTGTTTTTTTTTTTTTCTGCAATTGAAATGAACAATAAATGATAATTATATAACTCTTGACAATAAAAAAACAACACATGAATCAACCTGAGAAAGCCTCCAGAAAAAGGATATGATAAAGAATATGCTGGCATCACAGCCATCAGTTGTGCAAAATGCTATTTACCTAGTGCTAACCGAGCAATAGCAATGTCAACAAAAACACATACTATTATTCATAAAAATTCAAACTAAAACAAACTACATTCAATAATTTATTTGACATGGTATGTTACTTATACTGGATATTTTCTGCTCAAGTTTGTCAAACAGTGCAAATGTGCATGTAAGTTGCTTGTGTTTGTCCTCGGAGCTGCAACTTTTTTTTGGCAGGTTCTGCAGATTGGTGGCTCATTGCCTTACTGGTCTTGTGTTTCAAAGCCAAAATAATTCCAC
The DNA here is from genome assembly GCA_019594935.1 of Periophthalmus modestus. Classification (NCBI taxonomy): domain Eukaryota; kingdom Metazoa; phylum Chordata; class Actinopteri; order Gobiiformes; family Gobiidae; genus Periophthalmus; species Periophthalmus modestus. Next base: position 22,099,216 of record JAIEZT010000012.1, on the reverse strand, counting down.
ACATCAGACTTCACTTTCTTGAGTGGAGAATATAAATGTGTGGCGTCACCTGGAAGCAGATCCACTGCCTGCCCACTAGCCATGACAGTGGCGGTGGAGAAGAACCATCCCCAATTCAGAATAGGCACAGAAGCTAACAAGTTTTATTGCTATGATAGAGGGTCCCCTTGTGGGCAAACACCAGAACTAACATCTAAACATTGTATTGAAACCGGAAACATGAGGCAGTCTGCTGCCATAAAGGCGACTATAATCATGTGCGATGATCACAATTATTAAAAAATGCCACCTTTTTGATCGCGATTAGCGATATTATCGTATATTGTCCCATCCCTATTCATCACTCCATTGTTAGAAAACCATAGGAGATGATGGACCATACCTTCTCCCCTTCCTCAAGCAGCCTCAGCAGGGCTGTGTTGTCTGGCTTCTGCTCGTCTTCCAGACCTCCAGACTCCATCAGTTGGTCCTGGCTCTGTTCCATGCTGTCTTCATCAGCGCCATCAGCTGTGGAGCGAGAGCGCTTCAGGGGAGCCTTCACCAGACCTGCACCATCACAAGCAAGCATCAAGAATGAAAGAAAGGAAAAAAAAAGACAGAGGCAAAGACATAGAAATGACTGTGGCTGTCAGTACTTACCTTTCCCTCTCTCTCTTCTCTACCTATCTCTGTATCTTCTCTTCCTCTCTCTACCTTTTTCTACCTCTCTCTTCTCTAACTTTCTCTACATTCTCTCTCTATCTCTCTCTCGCTCTGCCTCTCCCTTCTCTACCTTCTCTACCTACCTCTCTCTTCTCTGACTTTCTCTCTCTCTGCTTGTCTGGCTTCAAATAAATAAATAATAAAAAACAACCAAGCAACACATATTGACAGCTGCCATGGGGCCACTGCTGGCTCTGCCCTCTCACCTTTGACCCGGGCAATAGTATCCTCTCCAGGCTCAGGCTCCTGTAGGCTGGTCTCGCCCTCCGCACTGGGCTCCACAGAGTGCTGGTACATGCCTGGGTTCCCACTCAGCACACGCATGTAGTACTCCTTACTGTCATAGCTGATGGCGCGGCGGTACCTCAGAGGTTTCTACAAAAAGAACATTAAGTAGAAACAAATTACAAGCCTTCTCAAGGAGTTGTGTGAGCCCCATGTGTGGGTATAACAGTGCAGATGTGAGGTACTCCAGGTGTGTGGTGCAAATGTGAGGTACTCTGTATAAGGTACTCTGGGTCAGATGTGAGGTACTCCAAGTGAGGTACTCCTGGTGTGTGGGTCAGATGTGTGGTACTCAGATGTGTAATGAAGATGTGAGGTAGTCTCCATGTGAGGTACTCTGGGTCATAACATGATGTGAGGTACTCCTGGGTGTACCTGTGTGGAGGTGCTGGTGCTGTTCTCTGCCTCGCCCACATAGGGGTAGTGGATGTAGAACATGTCGTTGCGCACCATCTTCTTCCTCATGCGGCAGGGGCCCTCAGTCATCTCCAGCACAAACTTGTCCAGCTGAGAGCCGATGGGGGGTCCCCAGAGGCCTCGCTCCCGCAGCAGCTCATATTCTTTAGACGCCCAGTCCTCCGTCACATACTTCAGAGTGTTCTGTTGCCGCTGAAAACAATCATAACAAACGTAACCACAATGGCCAACTAGACTTTAAAGTGCATATGACAGTATTTAAAGTTTTTATGATTCTAAACCATAGTTTTACATCAGTTACGTGGCAATTTGAAAAGTTTGAAAAATACAAAAATACAGGAAATCGCACGGAGTTCTAAATGTCATCAACACGGAAAACTCCAAACAAAATGCAGACAATTTATGCACAATGAATTTTTCTGACAATATAATTATGTTAACTATGTTTTAGGGAGTTAGTCTAACCTGTCACATGCACTTTAAACACACAAATGATTCACTATTGGCTGTAAAAGTGTAAATGTGTAAATACTGTAACAGAAATAAGACGACTGTTCCAACCTCCTGGTGTTCTTTGTATTGCATGGCAACGAGGTCCCTCACCACAGCGATGTGCGTGAACATCCACTGGAAGGTCTCCTGACACACACACACACAGAGACACACAGATCAGGTCAGAGCACAGCAGAACTACAGCAGTGAAGAGGGCTTACAGTTTGTCAAGATTTTTTTCTTTCAAAAATCTAACAACATTTTGATACTGAAAATACTCCTTGCAACTGCTATATAGTTACAATCTATAACACCTGTGGATCATTATGTTATAATTTGCTCATTTTAAATTGTAATATTAATCTGAAATGACTTGATGAAACCTGCTGACTTCCAAGTTAGAAAAACTATGATGCCCAGGAGGAGCAGACGTCACCAGAAACATCACACAACAACATGCTGCATGTTGTTGGCCCCTGATGAATAGCTGCAGGTCACACTGGGATTTTTTTTTCATTTGTGTCAAAATGACTAAAATACACTGCCGAATCCTACATGTATCACCGATTAAGAAAATAAAATTGGAGAACAAAGTAAGTACAGAGCAGTGGGCATGTACCGGTGTACTCACACATGCATGAATCACTCTAAATACAACTCAATACAACAATACAAGAGTGTAAATGAGAGAAACAACTATAACATGGTTAAAAGCTGAGTCGATTTTACAGAATAGGTCTGCTTTAAGCTTTCATTTGGATGGCTAATTTTCATGTTCTCTAAAGAAGCAGCAGTTAGTACCAGACATTTGTATGGTATTGGAGCATCCCTGTTACCTGAGCAGATATGCTGTTCTTATTGAGGCTGTTCTCCTTCTTGTTGCGCCTCACTCCGGTCAGTTTGGAAAGGCCAAACCCGCTGCTGACCCGGGACAGCTTGGATTGGGTCACAGGCACCACCACCTCCCCACGGCTGATGCACTTCTTCTCATGGGCTGTGGTACAAATATTCCCTATTACTGTTGTCACGACACTATAATTTCAAACTTGATTTCAATACTAAGGAATACACTCTTTCTTTAGACAACTAAATGTGATTTTCCACATTAAATCGTAGTACATTCTTATATACTACCATGTGGCCTTATATGTACATATGTATATATATGTATTTATATATGTAACCCCTCAGTCGTCCCGGTAGGTTCCATTTTGGTCCATGGGTGTGTACTAGTCTATGTGTCTCATACTTGTCCTGATACAGCTCAAGATCATTCTAAAGCTATTCAGGAAAGGTTCATTTTTGTCCTGTGAATGTGACTTTGTGTGATCCTCTGTATTTTTACTCATTTGTTTTGATTGGTTTTATTTATTTATGCTGCTTATTTGTATATTTTACTGTAGTAAATTTTACCATTTTACTCATTTATTTATTTATTTATTTTTAACTATTTTTTAAGATTTTGTTATTTATTTTTGTATATTTATTCAGTTATCATGTTTTTTGTGTTAAATTGTTGATTTGATTTCATACTGGAAACGTTTTTGTTGTTTGTAAAATGTGCTGTGAACGTAAAGTGTAATGAAAAACCCCTCGTATCCTGTCACATGTGCACTAATGACCTACCGAGATGGTTCTGCCAGCTCTTGAGTGCGGGCTCCTCCAGGGCGGGCCGGGCAGTGACGATGTCCACGTGTCCTCGGTCATTACAGGGCAAGGCCACTTTAAAGATGTCCTCTAGCATCTGTCTCTTACTGTGCATGAGCTCCGTCCACACGCGGTTCACGGCCTTGAGGAGCAGCTGTCGGCCTGCAGGGGGAGCAGAGGAGCAGGGTTAGAGTCTGGGTATTTGGCTGGAATAATGGTTGGAGGGAACTCAGCAGCTCAGGATGTCTTTGTTTGGAATAAGTTGGAGATAAGTTACAAAAACAGTACACACACAACCACTGATACTTTGTAGTGACATCATGCTGGGGGTTTTCCTCATATATCTCTATGGTAGAATGCTCAGCGGTTCCCATGGATACACAATGCACACATTAGCAAACACTGTCAAACAAATTTTAAGATGGTTTGAAACTCAAGAAAAAACACAAAATGGATTTAAACAACACATTCTCGGGAGCCTATAATGAATACGAGCATTCATGGTCATGTTTTGAAGTTTGATTTTCAGCTAAAAGTTGAGGGTCTAACTGAAAAAAATGGTTGGCTAATGCTAGTTAGCTTGTGACTAATGTTATGTGTGAGAGACTTGTTTAACAGCACAAATCAGCTGACTTGTTGAAGTTCCAGCTAAGCCAGTTATGGTCAGACTGTGTTAAAATTAAAGCTCAAATTAAAGTGTAACTTGAGTAACAGATCTTCAGACAGAGCGGAGCCTACATTTAGCATCACACCCCCAGGAATGCTGATGCAGATGCAAAGTATCAATAGTTCCAGTGTGTACCTATAAAACTGTATTGATAACGTGGGTACTCCCTGCACACAGAACACCATGCGGTTTAATCATTTGGCATTATTGCATAAAGTACATAAGGTATTGGTACAGAACATGCTTTATGTCAGACTTATGATGCTGAGGTTTACAACACATTAAAGAGCCTATATTATGCTATTTTCTGTTCAATGTTATAATACTGTTTCCTCATCAAAAACATACCTGCAGTCGTGCTTCGTTTCATTCATACATGATTAACACACCAACCCTGCATATGTAGGATGTTCAATTGGAGTTCTTTTCTCAAACTGAAAACACTTTGTTGCACCTCATGATGTCATGTGGTAATACAGGAAGTGGAGTTTGTGCTTTCAAACTCTATACACCTTCACTGGAATCATTTGAAAATTTTCAACTCAGGGATTGCCAATCTCTACTGAACAAAATGTACAAGGTAGCCGTTAACTTGAAAACTACTGCTTCATGACATCACAAGGTGGAACAGAGCATTTTGAGCGTAGGAGATGTAGACAGACTAATAACACATGTGAATGAAACAAAACACAACTTTGGGTATATTTTTGATGAGGTAACAACATTATAACATGGGTTAAAGCTCACAAAAGTCAATTTTGTCTAATATAGAATATTTAAGCTGAAGCAGAGGACTGTTTAGATCCAGGTCAAGGGTAGTAAGTATGTGTAGTATGTGTAGTACATATGTGTAGTATGAGTCTGACCCTCGCTGACGTCTTGGCTGGGTGAGCAGTCAGTTTCACTCTCAGTCGACATGTTGACGTGCCAGGTGGTCATCCGCGCCTCCGCCTCCAGCCCGAAACCCTCCACACTGCTAAAGGAGACACACACATAGATGTTGGGTTTCAATAATTCTTTGGGGACATCACATCAACTTACATTCATTTACTGGAGACCAATGCTAACCTTAACCATGTTCACTACTTGCCTAACCTTAAAATGTATATTACAAGTTGGTTAATAAAATTATAAATCCATCACTGAATAAATAAGCTATCTATAAAATCAAATACATGAGGTAAAAGTTGTTCATGTGTACATTTTGTTTGTTTTCTCAAGTCAAACACTGTTTACATGCATTCCAGGAAAACCGGATAAATGTGAAAATGAAACTTGCCAGAGCTCTGGCAAGTCTCATTTTCACTTAAATCAAATGCTCAATGTAAATGCAATGTCTCTTTTCTATGTCTGCCAAAAGTGTGGTTATATGTATGATAGTAATTTTTATTAGTTACTATAGCTGCAAAGTTTAAGTGCTAATGCTAACTTACATCAAGCACCTTGTATGCCTTGTATCCGTTTCCACCCATTAGGTTCTTTGATCTGCTGTTGACAGAGACAAGTGAGGTCTGGTTTTGGGGCAAAGCTGATTTGGATTTTTTGTTTTGCTCACTTGGATTTCTTTGTGCATGTAAATGTAGTGACTGAACCAATGAGAAAGCAGTTGCTGTCCCACATGGCCCTTACCTCCCAGAGTGCAGGCAGATGAAGCAGTGAGCCAGACAGGCCACAAACTCCTGGTCGTGGTTGCCGGGGCCCAGGACCAAGTTGCGGTTGACTGTGAGGACCCTGAGCGCATCAAGGAGCGCCACCTGTTGGGCTACTGTCTTGTGCGGGCGGCTTAGCTGGTAAAGCACGGTGCGGTTCAAACAGTGGTACACCGAGTCCAGAGACAGGCCCTGGGAGCGCCGCTTGGACTGCACAGAAAGAGATCAGATCAGAGGTGGTAGATCAGAGATACAGAGGACCTGATTGTAACCAGTGGTAGAGTAGGCTTTTTGAACCTCTCAACATTTTCTGTAACTTAAAAATTACTTTACACTTCTATGGCCATTGCTAACACATAACATATTTAGATCATGTTGCCTTTTGTTGTTTTGAAAATGCTATATTCAACAAAAATGTCGCATTAACATGTTTTATATAAGTTTTGTTTTTGATGCTCTCCACACTATCCATCACTATCCCTTCAGAGCGCTATGACAACGCATGACTCCCGCAAATAAAACTACTGCACATCACATCAGGTTTGTCAAGTTGTTGAGTACAGTTTTGTATCATGCTTTCGTACATTTATGGAGAATTGTTGTGTGGAAGCATGGGTGATGGAGGCTTGTGGGCTGAGCTAACTGTAAGAAGGGTTTGAATAGGACCAGGGAGAGATCATTAAATTACTCAAACATGCATTGATGACATGTAAAACCACTTCAGACATGTTTTTGAAGAGGGAGCAATGTTATAACATGGTAGAAAAAAAATGTGACTTTGCATCATACCTCCTATTTAAAAATGATGTATGTGTATAAAAAAATATATTACCTGAGCCCAGTTATTATGAAAAATGTATCCAATGGACCAGCAGAGGGTGCTAGGCCTCTCTGGCACAGTCAAAAAGAAAGCAGTTTGTAATGGCTAAATATAGTGTCTGCTTGCAATAAAGTGGCTGAGCTGATCAAGAGTGGAAATTTGAGCTCTGAAATGGTCAGAAACAGTTTGATGAATGCACAAAGGAGCTTCATGTGATAAGCACTGCTGAACAGGGAGGAGCTCTGAAGAGGAGACTATTATGCAGGGTTACAGAAACATGTGCAAATGAAAAATGGATACAGTTCCTGGTAAGATTTGATGAGGGATTATATCACAGCTAAAAGCTAAAAAAGAAATAATAACAATAATAATTTGGGCATAATAGAGACACCTATAAAAGATTTTTTTTCACCCGTTTTTTGAGGTTGTGGGTAGCACAGGTGCATAGGATAAAACTATAACATACTAGATCCCAATTATAATTTTATATTTTGTTCACTGTAAACAGCAATAATGATTTAAAGCAGTTTAATAATAGAAACAGGTGAATGGACTTCCTGTTCTAAACGGCAGAGCTGATAGACCTCACCTCTTCATCTACTATCAAGCTGCTGATTTTCAGTTGCTTTTATTGTAAAAAAAAATGTATATATGACATTTATGAACTATACACGTGTGATCTGGAGTTTTAAATAATCACAAGTACTTGTGCGATGAGCTGCACGATGAAGTCCACCACCAGCTTGGAGTCTTTGTTGAACATGCCCTGCCACAGCTTGTCCACCACACGCTGGCTGAAGTAGAACACGTTATTCACCAGGGTCTGGTAGTTTCCCCCAGTGCTCAGAGGCAGTGAGGCGTCTTCACCTGCGCAGAGAGGGAGAGAGGGAGAGAGGTGGAAAGAGAAAGAGAGAGAGCAAGAGAGAGTGAGAGAAAGAGAGAGAGAGAGACAGGGGTCAGAGCAGGGGTCAGAGCAGGGGTACTGCAGGCGCATATAATGGACAGAGCAAGTATTGGACATGGAAGGTAGAAGTAGCTAAATGTTGTTAAAAATAATAATAACCCTGACCATGGGGTAACTCTGGAGGCTTCAACCTGACTTTGATTTAGTCTGGCTATGTCTAACAATACTGTAGGAGCAGGTAGTCTCTCTTATTTTATGAGTCAGTTAAATTATGCTTCCATAACCCAGAGGGGGACACTGTGCTGTAACATCAGCTGCACTGAGTGGTTCATACTCATATAGAACGATAGAATGGCAGTTACATTTGTAACTTTCAGTGCCGAAAGCAATGAATGTTCCCTTTGCACATGCACAGGAGGGATGATATAGAACAGGACCATTTCAGACTCAAGAAATCAATGCAACAGCTTTACCCTAACCTGACCACAGCACTAGAAACAGATGTGTAAGCATGGTAAAACGCAAACCAGCCCCCGCCTCTGGGCACCACAGACAGCTGCATGTTAGTGCGCAGTATATAAGAGACATGAGTCACCAAGCAGCACGTCAGCGGCCAGTAGGTGCTCCATGACCCCATCCAGGATGTTGGACTGGAATTCCTTCTGCTGAGTCCTGGTGGAGCGCTCCGGAGAGGCCTGCATACAACACACACAAGATACACACCTGCAGTCAGCCAGTGGCTCTGGGTGCAACCAAGATCAACTTTGAGTCAAGTTATGTTAGAATGCTGTTACCACATCAAAAACATACCTTGATTTGTGTTTTGTTTCATTCACACATGTTTGAGTAATCCTTTATTATTACTCTGTCTACATTTCCAAAGCTCAAAATGCTCTGTTCCACCTTATGATGTCAAGTTAACAGCTACCGTTCACCTTTAGTTCAGTAGAAGTAATTCCAGGGCTGAAATTATCCAAATTATTCTCGTAAAGGTGTATGGATTTTAACACAATGGAGGACTTCCTGTATTACCATATGACATCACAAGGTGGAACACAGTGTTTTCTGTTTGAGAGAAGAACCAAATATGCAGGGTTTGTGTGAATGAAAGAAAACACAACTCCAGGTATGTTTTTTAGTGAGGTAACAATATTTTAACAGAATAAAACAGAATAATATGGGCTCTTTAAGAAGTTTTTGTTCTCGTTAATTTAGTTTCACAGCTTGTTTCTGGCCCTGAAAACTCTACACGAAACATCTCAGTAGTTCCAGAGCCCATGGGTCTCCTCTACACCCACCTCGAGCAGCAGGTCCAGGATAGGTGTCTGTTTGCTGGCCGGCATGGTGCACATGTTGTCCATGATCAGGACCCTCATGAAGTCCAGAACGTACTTCTTGGCCGGGTGGTTGGTCAGGGACGTCTTGGTGCCCACGTTGCAATACTCACTCTGGCTTCGGTTCATACCAGAGTCCCCAGCGAATGCTTTGAACTCCTCTGTGGGAGAGCCAGCCTCGTCATCCAAGTCGCTCACCTAAAGAAAAGCAGGAGAAGCAGGCAGGAGACCAGTCACAGGGTTGAATGATTTGGTAAACATATCAAATTGAGTTTTGCATTGCAATTCCGATTCGATTTTTAATTAACATTTTAATAATAGGTTACTGTTCAAAGTTCACATTTTAAACACATCCAGAAGAATAGACCAAAAGACTGAAATCTGAACTGACAAACTAATACAAGAATCACATTTCAGAACATGTTTGTACAGATCTAAACAATAGGGGTAGCTTTTTTTTATGCAGAATAAGACAGGACATTTTGTTGTTTGTGGAGGAAATTATGGTAGTTCAAAAATGGCATCCTTTACAATTAGCTCATTTTATCCATTCAAATTGAGATTTTGATTCTTGCGGCCCTTCAGGTCAAACTCTTCCCCACTGGGTCTATGTATGTGCATGTGACATACATTTATCATTTATCTTTTATCTCCTCCTTAATCAAAACAAGGAAAACAATAGTGGTAGCCGGTATGCTAACAGGTGTGAGTGCACCCATTAGGGTCTTGAACGATTGTGAACTGTGCCTCAGTTATATTTTGCATACTTAGTGTATTTCAACAGACCTAGTTAACAAACAAAAACTGTAAACAAATAGCTTTGTTAATTTCAGTTTAGTTCGCTCCTCCATTCAGATAGATAAAACCAGCAATCTGAACTGAACTGAAACTGAACTGACGCTAAAATTTTTGTCCAGTTGACAGAATAATTTTTTTTTTGCTATAAAAATCTTCATGAGTTACTGTATTCATGAGTTGTTTTTTATTTATTTTTTACCTTCCTATTATTCTTTTAGGGGAGGTGGGTAGTGTAGAATTTATTTAAAAATATAATCACATTTATTAAATGGTTATACTTGCCTGTCCATGACCACACACTTTGACAACGACTATATTATGACCAAATTAAAGAAATCAAAAGGTGTTCAATGCAGGTTCATTTTTCTATATACGGGTCAAATTATAATCAACAAGGTAAAAAAACAACTAAATTCCATCTGAAGTAAATCATTTTTCTTGAATGGGGTCTGAGAACATTCTGAGGCCACAGTAGTTTGATCAGAAGATAGTAGATAGAAGCACTCACCATTTCGGAGTAGGGTCTGATGTTAAAGGGAAAAACAGTAGCAGCCAGAGCGCACAGAAAGTCAGCACTGTGCCACATAGGGCCCAGGTCTGGCAGGTTGTGGTACAAGTATCTGAAGAACTGCATCAGAGTGACAGGGTACTCCCGTAGCCAGGAGCCCTCCTCCTCCGACTGCCAGGGCTGTGGACAGAGACACAGTTGAAGATGTGCAAGAGACAGCTATATGCTAAAATGTAGTATTTTATTAGCTTTGTTGGTGGACTGAATGTTCATGAAGCTGTAGACACATTTTCTACACTAGAATTTTGGCTAAACTTCTTGTGATAATAAAGGCTATAACATACCAGTCAAAAGTTTGGACATACTCTTTTCATTTGATGTTTATTTCCATGATTACTTACACTGTAGATTCTCACTGAAGGCATAAAAGCTATGAATGACATGAAATATAGTAAACAAAAAATAAACTCAGAATAACCAAATTTGTTTAGCCTTTACCCTTTGCTTTGACCACTGTAGTAAACATAAAGACACAATGAATGAAAAGGTGTGTCCAAACTTTTGACTGGTAGTGAGCGCCTGACGCTACTAGTTGTGCAGTGTTTGTTTTTTTAATTTAGTAAAGCGTGCTCTCACCAGGTTGAGCATGCTGCGTAGCATGGCCAGCAGCAGCAGAGCCGCCTCCGTGCACACAGAACTCACAGAACCCACCACAGTCCCACTAGAGGCTGGGACCCCGAAGATGAACGACCAGATGGAGTCCAGGTCAAACTGCACGAGACACAGCAGACGGTACAACTGTCAGCAAGTTGTCTACACAAGTGTTTTTTTTCTTATTTGTTTTGAACAAAACAAACAAAACACATATACGTATAAGACAGTGCCCTTCCTTCCCTCCCCACAGTATATGATGTTTTAATAGTACTATCTCCTGTTCCAAGTCACTTTTTGGTCATTTAAGTGCAAACATATGTACAATTGTGGCTTTGTGTTCCAAAACAAAAACTGAAAAAAGTGTGTGTTGGATCGAGCAGCAATTTCTTTCTCTTTTTTTTTTTCCAAATTTACTTTTTATTGAAAAAGCAGATTATACATTCCGATATCCAGAATAAAATCACAATGTTCTTGCTTTTCCCCCATTGGCAATTTCAAGTACTACATGACATAACGTAGAACTGCCATAATTATGGCCAGTTTATCAACTCTATTTGAAAAATGGTTGTGGGAAGAGTCTAGGTCTTTAGTTCCATTTTAAAATGAGTAATGGCTACAGCTAAAATGGAGCAAAATACAGAAAGTTACAGTTTTGTACATTTCCTGAGAGAGCCGTTAGGAATGTGATTTATACAATATACTTTCTGAAAAGAGCTTCAGAATAGTCGTATTACAGCATTCAAACCCCTATGCATTTGTTACACTTTCGAATGGGGTTGGGGGAATGTGGGCACCACCTCGGAGTTCTGCTTATAACACCCAAATGACTAAAAGCAGCTCTGGTCCAAATACTTCCCAGCAAGATATGGGCCAAAGCACAAAGCACAGACAGTGACACTGGGCCAGACGTGTAGAGTAGGAGAGGAGTTGTACTGACATGTACCTGCAGGCTGTCTGGCAGCTCGGGCACCGGCTGTTGTAGGAACAGAGCCATGAGCAAGAAGTAGAGCTCGGGAACGTTGGTGTGTTTGGGAAGAAGAGACTGGAGCACTGGAAAGCCTGGGAAGTGGCATGCGTCACGGTTTATCTCCCGGAGCGTGGAGCGGCCGCCAGCATTCCGGCCCACGTTAAAGCCTAAGAGAGGGAGGGCATGCGGTTATACAGGGGAGAGTGAGGAGGAGCAGGAGACTACAGCTCTGCCAGGACACAGGGACACAGGGAGGGGTACAGACAGGTTCTAGCTTCATGGTGGCTTTCTACAGGGTCTCTTATCCCATTTCATATCTTTTAGGTTAGTGCAAAAAAAAAGTCAGTCATAAGACAGAGGATAGACTGTCAGACCAGTCTATAGCAGATTTTTTTTAAATCCGTAATTTTCGGACTATAGAGCGCACCTGAATAAAAGCCGCACCAGCTAAATTAAATAAGAAAATCGATTTTGTACATATATAAGCTGCACCTGAATATAAGCCACAGGTTTTCATGTTGTAACATGAGATGTTTACACAGACAGACGGTACAATGTTCCCTCGCTATAGCATGGTTCACTTTTCGCATCTCGCTATTTCGCTGATTTTTTTTAGTGCAATTTTGCATGCTTTTTTTCCACAGTGTATGAAGGCGTGTGTTCTGCGTCCTGATTGGCTAAAGGACGTGCCGTGTCTCCTGTACAATACAGAATACGTTCAGCCAAGTTTACAAAAATGTTTGATGCTAACAGCGTGACTCTGAAACACTGGGGCATCAAGAACGCGTCGGACACCTTTGTATTTGGGGACAAACGCCTCTGACGCGCGTTGTCGGCTCTCTGGACGCGTCGTTCGTTTCGGTCCTCGAGTGCCTTTGGATGTTTAGTTTTCTCTGTGTCTTTGTGAACACTGCAGACCAGGTTGAGAGAGTGATTTTAGTGTATTTATTACATAAACCCATCAACAGAGGTGATCGGGCGCTCTGCGGGGAGCGCGTTTCCATCAAGCGTCCCTGTGCAGACGCGCAAGACGCGCGTCCAGAGACTACATGTGAACTCAACATAAAGAAGGAGGAAAATAACATGAGGACGACAGCAGCAGTAAGTTTTAACAAGGATGTAAGAAGGGCTGTAACCATCGTGCGGATGGAGTCTGCTTTAGCTTTGTGGATTAGTGACTGCAGGAAAAAACATTACAGCGGAGCAGCGCCAGGACCAAGACGCGAGGTCAGAGGAACTGTGAAATATGCGTCTACGAAGGTTTGAACTTTGAGAGTGTCTAAACGAGGAAAATGGGAGAAAACGTGTGTATAAAGAGGTTTTACAGCCGCAAAACATATGGATTAATTGTAAAAAAAAAAAAAAAAGTTTTCTACTTTGCGGATTTCGTTTATCACGGTTTATTTTTGGAACGTAAACGAGGGAACACTGGATACACGGAAGTTTTTTAGTTTGTTTTAACTTAAGACATGCTTTTTTCTGTGCTTGAAAATCGGTAGTACGGCACCAACACGCCATCAACACGAGATGAACATACATGTATGTTAAGAAAATAAAACAGCACCAACACGGGCCATCTGCTTTTATTTCCTCTGAGAGCTTTTGTCGTCTTTTTACATTTGATTAAGTTCTTCCCGTTGTTGCCTCCAACGTCGCACCATCGGTTCATTAAAGCCAAACTTACGAGCAGCAGCTCCATTTCAGTCTTTGATGCCAGATCGATTGCCTTTAACTTAAAAGCTGCATCATTTGCATTTTGTCATGTGTTTTCCATGATGAGGGTGTGCGCATGATGTGCAAAATGACAGTTCAAAATCAAAACTAGTGTATTCTTAAGAGCATAATCTTTCTGTCTCACTTTTGCATTTACTGGTAGAGAGTGCCCCCCGGTGACCATTAGCCAGTAAAATCTATAAATAAGCCGCACCGTTGTATAAGCCGCAGGGTTCAAAGCCTGGGAGAAAAGTAGCGGCTTATATTCCGAAATTTACGGTATATATATTATTATATTGTAAGTGAACCAAGGGAAACTGAACTCTTGAGAACCACACCATGTTACGAAGGTAACTCAGACTCAACTGAAAGTTCTGGGTTTCCCCGGGGTTAACAAACCTACTAAAGCAGGACTAAACATGCTTATTGAAAAGTTAAATACATGAAAGCTACAGGGCGCTGTTCTGGGCTCAGGGGAGGCTGGAGGGCTGTGGGCTGTCTACTAGAGACTACAGCTGTACAGTAAAAGCATCTCACAAACCCACTAGTTTATTTCACCTCAGATACTGGCTCTCCACCTGGGCACACTGTTTGGCATAAAAATGGTTAACTCTCCTGTGATAAGTGTACAGATGAACAGCGGTCTGACTGAGGTACAGTGTCAGTCGGTGGGCAGTCTTACAGTGTGCCCTGATAAGAGCCAGTCCTGAAGGCTGAGGCTGAGGGTCCAGAGGACAGACAAACCGCTGGCTGCGCGCCGCATTAACTGTGCTGCTGTGTGCTGGCTGAAGAGAGGCCAGCTCTGACGAAGAGCTGCTCCTGACTGACACTCTGTGGACCACAGCACATGTGACATGGTCAGAGCTCCTCCTCGTGACCACCAGAGGGCTCTAACAAAACAGTGTGTTCACTCTTGTCCTGGTTTAGTCCTAGTTTGAGCCCAGTTCAGTCCTTATGTGGGCTTAATTTGGACCGGTCCTAGTCCTGGAATAGGTCCAAGTCTACCTAAGATCATATTTGACTTTTCAAATAGTATCACAAAATTGAACTTCAGACTATTTAAGTTCTGAAACATGGTCTAAACTAAAACAAAATCATGTAATAAAGATTAACCCGAAAGAGGACAAAACACAAATAGATTTTTAACTGTAATAAAAGTAATACTATGAAGTAAAAGTGCAGAGGCCACAGTGTATGACTGCATACTACACTTTGAGAAACACTGGTCTAAACAAAGTTGAAATTGTTTATGAAAGTTACAGAGCTGTGTATTCGACACATTCTGTACACAAGCTGCAGCCCAGTCCCGTGTACCGGAAGGTTGTAAAAAGTATTGAAAATCAAATACTAAGCAATACTAAAACCGATATTAATACTAAATGGTTACATCGGGACAGAAATTAACCTTTCCTGAATAGCTTTAGAATGATCTTGAGCTGTATCAGAACAAGTACATTGCGTAGATTAGTATACATCCATGGGCCACATGGTAATATAAAAGAAAGTACTATGAGTGTTTTTATTTATTTTGTATGAGTATCAAAATCAGTATTGAGCCTCAAGTCTATCCGTTACTATAGAAATCAAGTTAGAAAGAAAGTTAGTTAGTATTGTGACAACAGTAGAGCCGTGTCACAGCCTTCTCCTCACCTAGTACGGTGCCGATCTTGTTGCTGAGCACAGAGTCGGTGTGCTCAAGCCAGCCACCCCCGCACAGCCCCTCCTTAAAGCGGTGCAGGATGGACTGGTTGGACAGCAGTACCACCAGGATCCACAGGGCAGCAGTCACCGTGGTGGAGTGAAGGTGCTCCTCCATTAGCATCAGCAGCCAATCAAAGCCCAGCGTTCGGACCACCTCCTCACATGCCCTGCACATCCGGAAAGGAAGAGAGGTTAGAGCATGGAGAGAGAAGAGGGTAAAAAAGAGAAGAGGGAGAGAAGGGTGGGCAGAAGAGGGAACAGAGAGAGCGAGAGAGGGAAGAAGAGCAGGGAGAGGAAAAAAAGAGAGACGGACAGTAGGAGAGGGAGAGAACAGGCACAGGGTGGAGAGAAGAACAGAGAAAGAACAGACACAGGACAGAGAGGAGGAGATAGAGAGAAGAGAGATGGGGGATGAGGACAGAGAACAGAGAGCAAGAGTGAGAGAAGAAGAGGAGAGACAGGAAAAGATGGAGAGGAAAGAGAGAGAGCGAGAACAGACACAGGCCGGAGAGGAGAAGAGGGGAGAGAGAAGAGGAGAGAGAGACACAGACACAGGATGGAGAGGAGAAGAGAGAGAGCAGAGACAGGATGAAGAGGAGGAGAAAGGAGAGAGAAGAGAAGAGAGAACAGACACAGGATGGAGAGGAGGAGAGAGAGAACAGAGATAGGATGGCGAGAGGAGATGGAGAGAACAGAGACAGGATGGAGAGGCGGGAGGCAAGTAAAAGAAGAAATACAGGACAAAGAGGAGGCGAGGAGAGTGAAGAGATACAGAACGGAGGGGAGGAGGAGGGAGGAGGAGAGAGAGCAAACAGACAGGACGGAGAGAAGGAGAGAGAGAACAGACATAGGACAGAGAGGACGAGAAAGTCAGAAAATAAACAGAAAGCGGAGAGGACAGGGTGTAGTGTAGGGTACAGAGGCATGTCTCACTGGGCATTGACACAGCTCTTGTCCTTGGAGGTCTCTTTGGGGGTGAAGAGCAGCCGGAGTAGACAGTCCAGCAGACGATTCCTCAGGAGAATGACACTGGCAGAGAGCAGCCCACCGAAATCATCCTCTCCTGGGAGCAGCGACACGGTCATTGTCATAGCAACATCAACAACAATGTGATAGAAACAAAATACTGCCCAGTTTGAGATCTGATCTATCAACTAGAACCATCTCTATATTAGGGGTGGAGGAAATCGAAAAAATTTGGATCGGATATCGGATATCGGCGTTGATACTGAAACATTTACTAGATCGGATATCTGCTTCTAAATATCGGTTCAGCTGACATCTTGTTTGAACATATAAATTGATGCAATAATTTACTAGTCATATTTGGCCCAGAAACTCTCAGGATGTTTTCAGCTTTTATTGAGTTAAGTTAAGTTGTTCTGTAGTTACATGAGGGATAAATAACACATTTGAATCAGTTCTGTCTTATTTTATTTTTATTTAAAGGAAATGCTGTCTTCAGTTCCTGCACTGGTATCGGATGATATCGGGTATCAGCATCCCTAATCATCCTGATAAAGATAATGTGTTGGTAAATGTCTTGGTTAAAAATTTTAATATTCAGGTAAATAAGTAGAATAAATGGAAATTAAATCAGTTTAATGTCATACTGTAGCACACTCCAGGGAAAGTAATGACATCTCCATGGAGGCAAGCAGGTGACAGACTTTCCACCAAGTTACATAGTACAGCTTTAAACAATGTATGACTCACATCTACTACATATAATCATTATTTTGAATACATTTCCTTGACAAGTCTGTAACACTGGACGAATATATGATTGTAAATGAGACATGTTGTCAGCAGAAGGAGCACTCACCTGCATCCAGCTTTTCCTCATTGTTGATCTCCATTATGACAAACTTCTCACACACGGCGAAGGTGGGCAGTGTGGAAGCGATGAACTGCCCAAAGCTGTGAGGAGAGACAGGCATGAGTACAGAAACAAGACTAAACCTGGACTAAACCAGAGCTAAACCAGGGCTAAACCAGGCCTAAACCAGGGATATAAACCAGGGCTAAACCAGGGCTAAACCAGGGCTAAACCAGGATTAAACCAGGACTAAACCAGGACTAAACCAAGCTGTCTGGAGAAACAGGCATAAGCACACTGCAGAAGTAAAACAAAGGAGAGTTCTCACAAAGGAATGGAAGGACTGGACAAGGATTAAACCAGGACTAAACCAAAAACTACAGCAGGGCTACACAAGGATGAGACCAGGACTAAATCAGGACTTCACAAAGACTAAACAAATAAACTTAACATGGCCTTAACCATGACTATATCAAGATTAAACTAGAGCAAAATCAGGTCTAAACCAGGACAAAACAACTTGGACTAAAACGCAACAAAGCTGTATATGACAAGTTTTCATGTTTTTCTAATTATGACTTGGTTTGGTGGGATGGTATCTGTGGTAAATATTGTTTTTTAGTTGTACACCAGTTAAGTGGCCATTTGTTGGAAAAAGTTGAAAAGAAAAGTACAAAAATACAGAAAGTAGTGCTAAGTTTTAAAACAGAAGTCTCTACTCGTGTCATCAATACGTAAAATTCCGGTTAAAATGTAGGAAGGCATTTTTCTGATAGTTTAAACTTTCAGTTAATGAACCAAAGGTGTGGTTAGTTATTTTTATTACTCTAATCATGACTATTGTGTAATTTAGACAATTATGTGTAATTCTTAACGTTAAGAGTACTAGTGAACAGGTATGGAATTACCTCTTTATATAATGATGTTATCAATGTTTTAGTGTTTTAGAGTATTGAGTAATCAAATAATCTGTGCACTTTAACAAGAAGTAACTTGGTATAAACTAGGACTAAACTAGTACAAAACAAAGACTAAACTAGACCTAACAATCGGGACTATCCACTGACTGGCCTGGTCCCTGATCCCTTGAGTGGAGTGCTAACAGAGGGATATTGGCGAGGGCATCTTACCGCAGTAGCTCCAGCGGGTTGGGGAAGCCCTGGAGGAGGAGGCTGAGCACACTGCTGATGGCCCCCACAGTCGGCTGTGACAGGGAGGGGTCCCTCAAGGTGAGCAGGAGCCGTGGGATCAGCCCCATCTCACGCAGCAGCTTGCCGTTTTTGGCTGCTTCACTGTTGGACACAACATATGATTGTACCCTGGTTGGTCACACCAATTTAACATAGTAATTCATTCTAATAGAAGTTCATTGTTTTATTTTAGAATGTGAACTTTGAACTGCATTTGGTTTTGTGTTTTTGTTGTTTAAATAAATGTGAGAAAAATATGTTAAAAATACACAATGAGAATATGAGAAAGGTAGAGGGCAGCAGCAGATAGAAGAGTGTCTTGACTTGCCTGGACTCTGTGAGCAGTTCAATGAAGTGTTCAAACAGAGACAAATGGAGCTCATAGGGCGCGTGCAGCCACACCTGAGAGAGAGCACAAGACACTCCAATCACCGACTTAAGCCAGCTGTACTGCAGCTATAGTCAGGACACATAATACAACTTTTACTTTCATGAGCTTTATATCACACAAGGGTTTACCCTCATCATTAGCGTCAGGTTTTCAAGTGTTCAACAAAGTAGCATCACAATTTTACCAAATAATAACAATGTATCAAAACCTCCCGCTTGCTACTGAGTCCCTGAATGATGGGGCTGTAGGGTTAGGAGACCGATGAAAATTTATTCGAAAATGGACCTGTCAACAGACCCATTTCTCCCAGTTATTGCTGTGGCTGTGGTCTGACCTCAAAGTCACAGAGCAGGTCCTGGAAAGCAGTGCAGTTTGGGATGATGGAGGTCTCGTGGCCACTGTCCACAGTGCCCACGAGGGAGAAGGTCAGGTGCAATATGTGGCTGTTCAACAGGGGGCGCTTCTTCTTCAGCAGCATGGCCAGGAGCTGGAACACACACATTAGGCTGACTTACATTCATTTCCTTGAGACTGCCTCTAACCTTATACACAGAACACTGTTTCTTGGACGTCGAGTTTATATGTCTGGTATGAGGCATTTTGACAGAAATGGAATCAATTCAATTGAAACTCTTCTTGCGCTCAGTCATTACTTCTTGTTTTCTTTTTAGTAGCTCTTAGTTTAGTTAAAGGATTCTACAATCACTGATCCTGGGTTGCCCGTACAAGTTTTTTTCATCCTCAGTATATGGACAGGCCATGCCTCATGTGAAAGCCTCCAGAATTAATTTACTGAGCGGCAGAGGCTGCACTAGCACTGATTAATAGTTGGCTGCAAGTGCTGGGGTTTAGGACAACTGAGATCAGTATCCCTTTACGTACGTTTTTTCAGCATTAAAACTGGCAACCCAAATGGCGCTTTCTGATTGGATAATCGTTTTGAGAGCCAAATAATAAATGAAAACATAAACGACTTGTCCATGATGCTGAAATGTGTCTAAGAATAAATCAGGATATTTGATTTGACATGTTTACCTCATATTTGGGGACACTGTTAGGTAATTTTTAGGGAATTCAGAATTTAAATATTCATATAGTTCCTTTATTTATTTCATTTTTTAATTTCATCGTTCCTGAGACTTGTAGTATTTAACTCTAGTTTTTCATGCAACAAGGATTTAAACATCCACAAACTTGGAGATACTGTCCTTTGCAGCTATAATTTCTCACCTGGTAACCTTTGATGCGCTCCATCTCTTTACTGGCCAGTGGGTCACTCTTGACCACACACACCAGAGCTTTGACCGCTGCGTACAGCCCCTCCACATCAGACGCCATGGCAACCAGACCCAAGATGGCCGCTGCCCCGCCCACGTACTGGAGGCTCGTGGCCACGGGTCTGGGCACAAACGCACGTACTCCTGGAGGGGACAGAAGTTACATATTCACAGTTTTCTGTCAGGGCTTTTTAAAGAGTCAGCTCCTTAGATTAATGTGTACGGGACCATATATTTTTCAATTTCACATTAATATTTAGTAAAAAGAAAAACATGTAGAACTGGCAATGTTACTGGAAATGTTTTCTTTTTAATACCACGCAAAAACACTATAATTTCTACCATATATCTCTCTGAATTCATGTTAAAGTACCTAAATATCCGATGACAGCAGCTCCAAGGGTGCGTGCAGAGCCATTGAGGTGTCCAGCAGCATTGTGCAGCAGTTTGACCGGAGTTGCATTTTCATGAGACGACACAGCCAGCTGCAAACAATAGAGCCCAGTGTCAGGAAGTATACTTTAATACAACGTCCCCCATGATGTTTGTGCATGTACATACATATGGAGCACAACAGTCCTGCCCAATTCAAAGTCTGCTCCGGTTTCAGAAGTAAATTTTCCATCCATTTTTCCCATAGGCATTTCAAAAAATTAAAATATAGAATTCAAAAACATTGCAGAGACTAACCAGCTGCATGGTAACTAATATCCATAATGCTATTGTTTTAAGTCCAAAAAGCATATTTAAATTGGAAGTTTCAGCAAAATGCTTTACTAATTTCAGTTTATAAAGTTTCAGAAATAAAATTTAGATAAACGAAAGGATGTGTGGTCACTATTTACCACAGAGCAGATTAGCCCTGAGATTTCAAACTTTAGACAGAAAGTCTATGAGAAAATGAAAAGGAAATTTACTTCCTGAACCGGAGGCAGGCAGTCACTGTTGAGCTCCATAGAAAGACAATATATGGGATTGACCTGTTTGGCAATGGCCTTGCTGTCCAGCTTGTTGTAAAGCTTTCGGATCTTGGCCACAGTGAGTGTGGAGACCGAGTGAGCATACAGGCTGAAGGAGATCTTCTCCTCTGGCACCAGCACCACAGGAGACACAGGGGGCATGTCACTCTTCCACTCTTTACCTGCAACACAGCACCAATCAGTACTACACATGTACTGTAGCACATGAACATAGCATCCATCAGTACTACACATACTAGTCACTAGTCAAAAGTCTGGACACACATTTTCATGACAATGCACACCTGTGAAGTACTAAACACATGTACCACACAGAGCCACACAGAGCCACACAGAGAAAGCACCAGTCAGTACTACACAATGCTGTACCACGTGGGGCCACACGGAATCTTACATGGGGGGTAGACTGCCTGGAAGCTGCCCACATAGTTGGGTCCCAGCTCATAAATGGTGGTGACGGTAGAGGCTGGCAGGACCTCCTCTAAGAAGTGGCTGGGCCCCAGGCGCCACACCAGGCTGGACACCTGTCTCTGGGCAGGAGGTGTCCCGATGTAGCCATACACAGTGCTCACCACAGGGGGGTTAGTGGAGCCTGAGCCCCCTGGGCCACTGTGGATGTAGTGGAGCTACAAAGAGAAATACAAATGTTAGCAGTCTTTTTAAACAGCCAGAGACACATACACTGGTCCTGCACATGTGCAGTATAAGAAGACTGCACCTTGACCGTGTTGATGAGCTGCCCATCCAGGTACAGCGTGGCCATGCTGTTCTTCAGCATGCCCTTACTCATGACCAACAACAGGTGGTGCCACTGTCCCTCCACGATGAGCTCGGAGCAGCGGAAGCGTGCACAGCAAGGCAGCAGCTCGTAGAAGGCGGACTCATCACTGGACTCCTCAGCAGCTGGCAAGAGGGAACAGGTCGTGTCGGCCTTAGTTATAATACACATTATGAATAATACTGATAAGAGAATGGGCTTACAGTACGTGTGCAGCAGCTCCTCTTTGGTGGACACAGAGATACAGTGGTCTTTAGCTGATAGCACCACAGACAGACACACATAGTGCTGCTCTGAGGAACTGGCCCTGCGCACCAGGGTCAGCAGCCTCAGGGGGTGGGCCTGGGGGGCCGAGCTGAAACGCTCCACACAGAACCAGCTGGAGTACGTCAAACCAGATGGAGGGGGAAAGAGGCGCTCCCCTGTACACACATACACAGGGGATGGATTAGGCATTTACAGAGGGGTAGTGAAGGACAGCCAGCTCCTAGCTTCTAATGGCTGCCAATCCTCATGCACATATTGTCTGAAGCTTCTTTTGCTTAACTGAACATGGTCAGAATATACTGCTGTAGGCTCTCACTGACCTGTGCCGATGCCACTGAGCACAGCTCCGTCGCTCACAGCTGAGCCGCTGGTGGTGTGTGGGGGGGCATTGTGTGGGGCCAGACTGGGTAGGAACAGACAGCTGCAGGCCAGAGGAGCACACATTAAATCAGACTACAGGAAACTACATCAGACAGCAGGAAACTAAGCCAAACTACAGGAGGCTACACCAGACTACAGGAGACTATGCCAGACTACAGGAGACTACACCAGACTACGCCAGGCTACAGCAGACTACGTCAGACTACAGGAGACTTCGCCGGACTACAGTAAACCACGCCAGACTAGAGGAGACAATGCCAGACAACAGGAGACTATGCCAGACTACAGGAGACTACGCCAGACTACAGGAGACTACGCCAGACTACGTCCCATTACGTCAGGCTAAATCAAACTACAGGAGACTACAGGAGTCAAGAACATCAGCTAGTCGTAAGACTGGTCAGGCAGGCAGATCTCGTACACAAATGTGCTTTCAAGTTAGTAGAATTGACAAAAGTAGTCCAAGACCACAGCGAAACTAAATACGACTGAAGTTCCTCTGCTATGTGTGGAGGTTCCGCTAATGGTGGCTAAACACTTTCCGTGGAACTTACAAAATAAAGGTCTCCGTGTTTTCCAGCTACAGAAGCAGCTAATACCGATAGATAATTTAACAATGCAAAAATAACAAATGGAGATGAACAGATGAGTAAAATGTTCGCATTCCCATTTGTTTGCATGTGAGTATGACTGCTAGCCATATGCAGTTCCTTCTAATGGATTAATACTGAAACTCTATTGGATAATTTACACTGTTAAACTAAAGAATCAAGCAACAAGCACAGAATCTCTCGTTTTCTCCTGAACATGCGGCTACGACCAGGATCAGCTATGACTGGGTTTAACTTGAGCTGGTGCATTCAGTACTAACTCACTACAATGGACGTGGCCAAGCCCGACAGAGTTAGGACCAGTTGGTGCACTCTGCTGCAGGAGACTACAGATAATGCTTGATAATGCTACACAGTGAGTTCAGCACGTACCCAAAGCCTTCCAGTGATGTGTCAAACTCTACAAATGGGGGAGTGACTGCAGAGCCATGTAGCCTGATGTCGTGGGGCGTCGTCATGGATACTAGACACTTGACCCTGGTGAGAGGCACAGTGCTGCCCTCCGCAGAGCGCACAAGGCTGCGGCTGATGCGGTACTGGCCATTGTCCTCGGCCGGAGTGGTGAAGACACTGTCAGGACCAAAGCCTTCCATGGACAAGGTCATACTGTCTGTAGAGCACAAGAGGGAGGGAGAGGGTAAGAGGAGTGCTGTTTGCAGAGCACAGAGAGGAGGGAGAGGGTGAGAGGCAGAGCACAGAGAGAAGGAGGAGGGTGAGAGGCAGAGCACAGAGAGGAGGGAGAGGGTGAGAGGTAGAGCACTGAGAGGAGGGAAAGGGTCAGAGGCAGAGCACAGAGAGGAGAGAGAGGGCAGGAGGCATGGTAGGGGGGCATCAGGGCAGAAATGTCGGTTTATAAAGTGATGCAACATGAGGAACAGATGGAGCACATGACACCAGTGCTGAAGGAGGAAATGCAGCCTGTCATTAATGTGTTATCAGCCTCGTGTCCCTGTGTGTTTAAACCACACATGGGAAGAAGAGAGTTTTGTGAAATCTAGTCATTTCATTGTGGGTTTCAAATCTATGATTTAGTAGGTTTCAAATTTATGAATGTGCATAAAACAATACTAGAATTATTCTTAGAAATGGCTTGGAACACTAAAATGAAAGTTACAGACGTAACTGCAGTTCTATGAACATTGTACATGCGGGAAGAGAAATTATTCAATGCCTACAGGATGGTGGTCAGAAATTGAAATTGAATTACAACTAACAATGGGTGCTTTTGACACCTTTGTCAGTGAGTTGTGAGCTTTAGGCACAGATTTACTTGTGAAGTCACTTCAAAGTGTATGCGAGAAGTGTATGTGTCGTGTATGAGGGTTTGCCTGTTTAGTGCAGTCAGTGTTACTTACTCCTCATGTCAGGGTCATAGCTGAGCGAGCTGGGCTTATGCACACGGTACTGCTTCAGCTGCTTTTTGTCCCATGCACCACAGTTTAAAGGGTCCCCGAGTCGCAGGAACTCCCTATGCAGCACACCGGAAGGATTCAGTGTGAAAGAGTGAATTGTGTGGATTTAAAGCTAATCCACATGACAGTAGAAACTTCTATGAACAGCATTATTTCAGTAAATAATTGTGCATAAATAATAACGTCATAAGTAACAAGTAATGTCAAAATTAATATGCCAAGCCTGTATATGCGCGGTGACAATGCCAAGAGGAGTGATGGGCAGAGGAGTACCTGAGAGGGGTGGGCAGCAGTGCCTGAGAGGCCAGCCTCTCAAACATCCTCTGAAGGGGTGGGTGCAGTGGGTGCTCTTCATCGCCCAGGGCTTGGCTACAGCGCTGGAGCAGCTTCTGGTGAACACAGGCCTCACAGAGGATCTGCTGGTTCCTCTCAGAGTTCACCAGCTGCTGCAGGGCGTTCGCCACAGCCAGCTGCAGGTCCAGAGCATGCTGCACACAAGAGGAGACGGTCAACATGTTAGACTACACATTTCACTAAAATGTGGTTAAAATTATTAAAATTAAGATGCAGCTAAAATCCTTGCCTAGGTTTACATAGTTTCACAATTTTATGTACTCACTGGTTGAACATGGACAGCAAATGTGACATATACTATCAATCAAAAGTTTGGACACACTTTTTCATTTATTTTTCTTCTTTATTTCCATTTTTGTTTCTAATCAAAACTATGAATAAACACATATGGAATGCAGTAATCAAAAAGAATAAACTCCAAATTACTCAATTAAGGGTTACACGATATATATGCTTTGACAAATAGGAATCCATGCTTGGTATTGCACAGTTGTACTCACTGCCATCTCTATTCTAGTTATCTACTCCCTACAACAGAAGCATAGCTAGAATGATCACATGCATGTTACCACATATTCACATGAGTACAGTCCTATGGTAAGGGTGCGTGCGTCTCACCTCAGGCTGGCTATCAGAGCTCACAGAGGGCAGCAGGTCCAGCATGGCCAGCACTGCGCCTGGATGAATGACCACCATGTCAGACAGGGACCATGAGGAAGGGGGGGCTGGTGAGGCCGACAGGTGGAGCTTCAGCTCAGTGAGGGCCTTGACAGGAGCAGAGGACCCGTAGTACCCAAACCTGGAACAAAACACACTGTACTGAAATGACCAGTCTGACCACATCTGCACATGTGAAAGGTACTGTGTGTAGGATCCTTTAAAATAGATATACTGTGGTTATGTCTGCTATATAGTTATAATCTATGACACCCATGAATCATTATGTTATAATTTACACATTTTAAAACGCAATATTCATCTAAAATGACTCAATAATACAAACAAGTATGCCGACTTCCGCTTTAGAAAACTGCGGTGCCCACTGGGAGCTGACGTCACTGTAAATGTCGTCACAACAAAGCGCTGTATGCCGTCGACCCCTCCCATGGACAGCTGCACATCAACTAGCAAGCAGCAAATTTTTTCTGCCCATTTGTACCAAAATGACTACGCAACGCTGCCAAATCCTACATGTATCACAGGTTAAGACAATAAAACTGGAAAACTAAGCAAGTGGGCAGTGAGCGTGTACCGACGGCAGTGAAAACGAGGGTTAATCAGCAAAATGTTATCTTGAAAATAAGCAATTAATGATTACTCTAACAACAACAAAAAGTTGATTTTGCATAATAGATCTGCTTTAAAGATATTCCATTCATACTTGTCCCCAGATATTGGATAAAGGTGTAAATCAAATAATGATTTAACTCTTGATTCTGTGTTCCCAAGTTTACAAAAGGGGCACATGCTGCACACAGTACCTTTTACCGGTCAGTCATGATATTACAGTTAGTGAATGGGTGGGTCATAAATTATGATTGCATTGTGCAGTGTTTTCCATGAATAGAAGTGATTAATGATATAATTCTGTTCAAAATATTTGTTTAAAGATTAAACAGTTGCAGTAGGTCAAATTGTCCGGAAATGCAGCAGAATTTATGGGAAACACTGCATTATGGGAAAAAAGCACATACAGTACATGACAATCAGTATCACAATAGTACTCATGTTAGGCTTGTGCACTTAATCAGATTTTGATCGAGATCGAGGTTAAATCATGTGTAATGGCTAGAGGCAGAATTCAGACTTGGAAGAAAGAAACTAATTAATATTACTAAAAATGTATCTTGTTTATGTTGAGAAAATTTATATCAAAACGCATTTTAATATGTTTGAAAAAAGACTAAATAAAATAGAATAGAAAATTGAAAATTGAGATCGAGCAATATGAGGGGAAAAAAAGATTACCGTTTTTGTCTTATCATCCAGCCTTAAATCATGTGACACAACACAGTATTTTCATGAGCCTATGGTTGGAGATGAGGTGGAGGAGAGGGGAGACAAAATGCACAAACTGGCCCAAGGTTCACCATCTTCTTGTGGGCTTAGCTTTGGACAGAATTGTACTGCTAACCATAAGAAGGATCTGAATAGTGCACAGGAGAGATCGCCAAACTACTCAAACATGCATGGATTACATCTAAAACCTCTTCAGGCATGTTTTTTGATGGAGGAGCTCCAAAAGGTCAATTTTGCATAATACCCCCTCTTTAAGTATGTTTGTACAGCCAATCCTCATTACATTTTAGCAAACATTAGCATTTCCAATTTAGTAGATGGCATTTCCAGTAGATGGCCATAGTTTAACCTAAGGTGAGAAAATCACAAACACAAACTCGACTACATGGAACTATGATGAAGATGGCAGAAGATGGCATCTCTGAGCATGACTATATGAGCACATGAAGGAGCGGGCCTGGCTGGATAGGTACCTCTTCCTGGTGAGCGCAGGGGTGCCCCAGGGCGAGGGCAGCGAGGTCTCCTGACTCAGACAGGGAGGGAGCTGCTCTGTGCGACTATGGCACCAGGGGGCAGCACACACACACACACACACACACACACACACACACACAAGTCAAAACATTGCAGAGGAAGAAAAAGAGGAAGAGCAGAGAGGTTAGTGACAGGCACAAAGACTGACCAAACCCGAGCTCCACTTTGGGCGCCTCGCATTTGTTCACTTGCCTCAGCAACTCAGAATGACGAAAGATTAGGACAGTTGCAAAAGTGACTAACAATTTCAATAAACAAAATAAATCTTTTGAATGAGAAAAATCATAAACATTCAGGTTCTAGAATTTGAAGATGACATAATTTTGGTTGCAGAGCAGAGGCTTTGTGCCAGTTTTGTTTGATGTGGACAGGCTCAGTAATTACACTGTGTGCAGCTGAGGAGGCAAGTGATGTAAATGGGTCGCACCCTGTGGACAGAAGCCAGTGCAGAAAGAGAAAAAGAACAGAGGAAGCAGCCCCTGGTGCAGCTGACCTCAGCACAGACACATAGTCCCAAGTTCCATTTCATCCCTACTGACCACCAGAGGGTGGTGCTGAAAGTGCTGGTGCTGGGATTCAGAGAGCCATGGTTACATTCGTAACTCTGAGTTTATACACACCAGAACTCTCGCACAATGGCTGTAGTGGATTGTTCATATTATGATTCAAAATGTTCTTGAGGCTTCAATATAGAACTCACCTTTAAAATCCCCCTGCTTATGAACATTCTGCCATTCTGCCTATCTCTGTGTCTCACATGGTCACATGGTCAGGTCAATACTGGTCTGAAAATAAATTATACCACTAAAAGTTTGATACATAGGGAAACTGACTGAGCCTGTGTGCATGTCCAGCTTAGCGTAGGCTAAACCCAGGCTATGCTGAGTGAAAGTGCAGGAGTGTGTGCTAATTGGGAGTCACCTGTCGAAGGAGTCGGTGGCCATCTTGTAGAGGTAAATGAAGAGCTTGCTGCAGTGTTTGAGGGTGGGGCAGACACTGTCCCCACCACCTGTGGGCCCTAGCTCCTCCTCCAGCAGCCTCTGAAAGGGCTGGGCATTGGATGGGAACACCCCAGTGGCCCCCAGCTTCTTCACATCCGAGAAACAGCCTAGGAGCCTGGAGCACACATAAGAGTTAACTGTCCACTAAAGTGTGATGTAAAACAGAACTTGCATATGTAATTGTCACCATGTACACCACAAGTCAATTTTTTACACACTTTTTAAATTAGGTTTCTTCTTTTTAACAATCTAACAATCTCGAAAACAAAAAATAACTAACACTTTGTTTTAGACGCTTTTATTAATAGCCACCCTATGAACACAACTTTGCACTCTTGGCATTTGAATTGACCCTGATAAGGCACAGTGGTCAAGTGAAAACCATTTCAGGAAAATTCATCAAGAAGTTCATTGAGTGAAAGCCAAGGGTTTGTAGAGCTGATAACAAACCAAAGGGTAGCTACTTTGAGAATTTGAATACTCATTTAACTTTTTTCTCTTTGCGCCATCTTATCTTGTTTCATATATTTGATGTCTTCCAGTAACTATATAAAATGTAGAGAGCAGAAAACATTGAGCGAGAAGCTGTGTCCAAACTCTTGTAGTGTATATCCCAAATGCCCTACCTGACAGCATCAGCCAGCTTCTCATACTGGATCTCAGTCCTGAAGAAGTGGGAGTTGGCGGGCTCGTAACGCATGGCAGCAGTCAGCGTACAGAAGACCGTGTGCAGCAGCTCAAACACCTGGTTTTGGTTGGCACGCTCCCAGCCGTGGCAGGGAGGCTGGCACAGGCAGCGCTCCATGGCGACCAGCAGAGAGGTGACGTAGACGAAGCCCCCCACCTTCCGGAACACTGTGCGGGTGCGGTGGCTCTCACGCAGCACCAAGAGCAGGGCCTGAATAGCACAGGGACAGTTAGGTCAGGGGGACAGGATGCATGGTCTAATGTCCCTGACCAGTGGGGTGCCACAGGGGTCAATACTAGGACCGCTGTTGTTCAATCTCTACATGCTGCCGTTAGGCCAGTTAATACGCAGCAATAATGTGTCCTACCACAACTATGCAGATGACACTCAAATCTATGTCTTACTGGCAGCAGGTGAATATGGACCAGTGGATTCACTCTGCCACTGCATCCAACAGATCAGCGTAAGGATGCAAAACAACTTTCCCCAGCTAAACTCAGACAAGACTGAAGTCATACTCTTTGGCTAACAGAAACTTAGAGAAGGTATTAGCAGTCACCTCCAGTCTCTCTCTAAATCCTTCAAATTAGGCTAGAAATCTAGGGGTAATAATGGACTCAGACTTGGATTTTAACAGCTACATCAAAGGAATAACATCTGCAGCTTTTTACCATCTAAAAACATTGCAAAAATCTAAGGTATACTGTCAAAACCAGACTTGGAGAGACTTATTCATGCATGTTCCTGTGCTCAGGTCTCTGCACTGGCTTCCTGTGGCTCACAGAGCATTGCCTTTAAAGCAGCTCTGCTTGTGTACAAGTCTCTCCACGGCCTAGCATCAAAGTACATCTCCAACATGTTAGTGACATATGAACCATCTTGCACTCTGAGGACTTCAGGGACCGGCCAACTGCTGGTGCCCGGAGTCAGGACTAAACATGGAGAATCAGAGTTTTAGTTTTATGCAACTAAAATCTGGAACAATTTTCCTGAATATGTGAGACAGGCCTCGACTTTGACAATGTTTAAATCCAGGCTCAAAACAGTTCTGTTTATCTGTGCATATGACTGAAAGGTTTTTATTCTGCGCTCTTTTGTTTTAATTTAATTTTATTATGATTATCTGTAATTATTTATGTTTCGATTTGTGTGATTTTACTGTCTTTCTTATTCTGTCAGCACTTTGAATTACTTTGTGGACGAATTGTGCTATACAAATAAACTTGCCTTGCCTGTGTAGAAATATCAATCTAACAGCTAATGTCACTGAACACTGTAAATCTGAGCATTTGCACTGATCATTAAAATGCTCTGTACCCGATTTCAAACCATTCAGGAATATGTTTCAGTTTGAACTTTTAGCCTCGTTCACTTAGTTCTTACTACTGCTGTGACATTGCGCCATGACATAGAAACAACGGTGTGTGCATATGGTTCTCCAATCTCCTACTTTAAGTTTTTTAGTTACTCTTGAAAATGCACCATGAGTGAGAATCTAGTGTCTGGGATAGTGACAGGCAGTTGTTACCCATGATTCTCTGTAACAATGTGCCTGAATGGATGAGTAGCTTCTGTATTAGTTGGTATACAGCAAAATGAATACAGCTTTGTGAATAATATAATATATAGATAATATTTTACAGTCTTAATGTACTTCTTATTTAGCTTATACGATGTACAATACGATGTATGATACAAAGAGCATTTATATAGATTAGAAGTTAAAATCTCATACAGGTCCTTCAAATGACTGAATAGCTTCAGTACATTACAATCCCAGGACAGAACACGAGAGTTCTCAAAACAAAGGACTATCTTGGTTGTAAACGTGTGTGCGTTTGTGTGTGTGTGCGTGTGTGTATGTATTTGTACCCGCAGGATATCGGTCTTGAGCTGCAGTTCGCTGGAGGGGGCTGAGTGCATGAGGCCCAGCAGAGTGCCCATATCGTCGTCTCCACTGGGCGACAGCACCAGCTGCTGGATGATGAGCAGAGCGTGCTCCCTGCACTGACGGTACTTCACTATATTGTGGACACAGCGCGCACCACCAAACTCTCGGAACAAAGCTGTGAACACACAAAGACATCAGCACAACGTGGACAGTCCGAGACTGCACAGATACTCTAAGGTACTCTAGGGCATTCTAAGGCACTCTGAGGCACTCTGAGGCACTCTGAGGCACTCTGAGGCACTCTGAGGCACTCTGAGGCACTCTGAGGGTAAAGAGGAACCTGCGTTGGTGTTGGAGCCCTGCAGCAGTACGGTCAATGTCTCCATGACGAGCCAGGCTAGCTGCTTCTGCTCTTCCAGCACATCAGGTCTCTTACCGTCACCTGTGAACACAAGAGCCATGTTACTGTGTACTCACACATACCTCTATCAGAGGCAGTGTACTCGTCCTGCTTGTGGCTGTGAGCGGCCTGGGCTCCGGGCTGAGCTCCCGGCTGGACTCCGGGCTCAGTTCCGGGCTCCTTCAACAGAGAGGTGTACTTACCCTGCTCGTGACTGTTAGCGGGCTGAGCTCCGGACTGAGATCCAGGCTGAGTTCCAGGCTGAGCTCCAGGCTCCTTCAGCAGGGCGGCATACTTGTGTAGTAGGTTGACGAGCACCTCGAGGAGTCCCACCTCCCGCAGCACGTCACTGAATACGGGGTCGTGGCGGGCTAGTTTGAGCAGTGTGCGCACTGCTGTCACACTGCAGCAGTGAGACGAGCTGGACTTGAGAAGGACACTGACACTGAACAGCTCTTTACAGGGCACATAGTTTAGGCTGAACACCACAAACTCCAGCAGTTCAAAGTACTTGGTCTGGGCCTCAGGCAGCTTAACCACACGCTCTGCCAGCTGTGACAGTGTGTGCTGAGACTCCAGGATAAAGTAGTTGGATGGCTCAGCCGCATAGATGTTTCCGATGGCGTCCAGCAGCATACAGGCCAGGCGGCTGCTCTTGGCACGGAGGAAAGCATTCTGCAGCACGGAGAAAGCCTGGATATTCCGTACCGTGTGGCCTGCAGGACAAGGAGGAGGTATGAAAAAAAACTACTAATGTGATCAGTCAGATTCCCACCCTTTTTTACCTTCGAAGGTCAAAACTCAAATGTGTCAGCAGGTCCAAGGCTGTACAAAGTAGTTCTTTGGATGTGAGGGGATAATAAGCAAACTGGCCTATGATTATAACTGAGCACACCTTAGCATCCTTTGCCCTCCATCTTACTTTGATGGAGTGAAATAGGCAAGAAGCTTTCAGCTATTGACTAAGGCCTATTGAGGTAGGGCTGCAAGGTTTTGGAAAACAAACAAATTGAGATTTGTCTGGCAAGTATTGCAATTGCGATTAGATTTTCGATATATATTTTAAAAGTAGAATTCTGTTTAGAATGCACATTGTAAACAACAGTAACATATGAGAAAAGACTGACAAACTTATACAAGAATCCCATGCATTTCAGGACATGTTTGTAGAAGTGTAAACTACCACTACTAGGTGCAACAAGATTTTTCTATAATAAATTGATATTTTGTTCTTTGCAGTGGACATTCTATTATGTAAATAATTGCAGCCTTAACGATTTGATAGATGGCCTGAGCCCTCCAAAGGGAGCAGAACCACACCTTTGCCTGAAGGCTGAGGCAGGACAAAGCCTGGCAGCAGGAAGGGTGCTCCGGTGGTCAGCCCCGCAGGCTTCAGCTCACTCACTCCGTATGTGCACAGGCAGGTCACCAGGTTCACCAGGTCCTTCAGAGCGTCCTTACACTCGTCCTCCTTAGCCTGCTCCAGCCTGGGGACAAAGAAGCATCATTTCAGATCACTTTGCTGAAATTCATTGTTATGTTGCAGCAATAGCTAAAAGAACCAGAGGGAACAACATATAAAATGATCCTTTGCTCTGTTTCAGTGTAGACTAAATTAAGAAATTACTGTTATTAAAGCTGTAGTGTATTGTTTTGTATCATGTTTTTGTATATTTGTGGAGAGAGAAAGAAAGCACCAAGTCGGTTTTGAATAATACCCCCTCTTTAAGCACTTTTAAATCTTAATTCTTTGGATTATGAAAGAACCAAAGGCTTGCCGAGGCATTTTAAATATGTATATATACATAGCTAGCCCGCTAGCTGCCATGTTCCAAATAGGCATGGGTGCAAATTGGCTTCATCAACTCTGGCTCCAAGTCACTTTCTGTTGAAAAAAAGTTGCCCCTCTCTCTCTGTAATCTTGTCATTCTGTTTTTTGTGTAATATAGGACCTTTAAACTATAAGAATTCTGCAATTAGCTGATGTCTTTGAATACCAGTCTATGGTGTGTGTGCTGAAGCCCCACCTGAGCAGCAGGTCACACAGGAAGGTGTAGCCCTGGCACATGCGGAAGTCGTCCAGCAGAGTCTGGGACACGTCACTGGAGTCTTTGAGGAAACAGGAGAGGCCTGCAAACATCTCCACGATCTCCACTGGGGACAGGTCATCAGACTGCTGCATGTTCTGCACACACGTGGACAGGCACTCCTTCTCTGCAGAGGGCAACAGACAGGTGGAAGAACATCAGAACTGAAGATAATACATAAGGGCTTGTCTCTATTCTGTAAAAAGCACAACACCTTCTACACCCTCCACATTGTTGACAAGGTTTGGAGTTAGTTTTTAAATTTAAGACACACAGCGACTGAGCAGTGCCAAAAATATGTTGACCAATACAGACACTGACAAATCGGTATCAATATTGTCTCATACAGATACTGAAACCGATCTATATATATCCCCCCATCCCGGTTTTAGTTACTATAAAAAAGTAACACAGACAGTAAACATAAATAAATGTCTTATGCACCTATGTATGCAGCACAGACTGATGTGTGGACAGTATGTGAACCGTGTGTGTGGAGACGTACCGTGGATGTACTTGACAACGTTAACGCTGAGGCCATGTCGGGAGATGGTGGTTAGCACCTCCCCTGCACTCCTCCTCCAGGGCAGGTTGTGAGGGGGGCACCAGGAGGTGATGGCACTGAACAGGAGCTGCAGATCGTCCTTCTGAGCCAGCTCCTCAGCCGGGGACACAAATGTGCACAGCTTCACCAAGATCTGGCATCACACAAAAGTTATACATGGTATCAAAGGTCCTATATGATGCAGAATGGACTGTTGTGAACTTTAAGTCACGCTTGTTACCATCTCAAAAACAAACCTGAAGTTGTGTTTTGTCTCATTCACACATTTTTGATGCTTTTTAATGCTTTATTATTAGTCTGTCTACATGTTTCTACCTTGTGATGTCATGAAGCGGTAATTTGCAGCTGCCTTGTACCTTTTGTTCAGTAGAGATTGGCAATTTCAGGGCTAAATTTATCCAAATTATTCTAGTGAAGGTGTATAAGCTTTAAAAACACAGTGAAGCACTTCCTATATCACCACATGACATCATAAGGAGGAACACAGAATTTTGAGTTTGAGAGAATAACACAGCCTAAATATGCAGGATTTGTGTAACATGTGTAAATGAAACAAAACACAACTCCAGGTATGTTTGTGATGAGGAAACAACATAATAACATAGATCAGAAAATAGCATAATATGGGCCCTTTAAGCAACAATAAAAACACTGATTTTTTACCAAGACATGAGCCTCTACTCCATACCTGGACAAACACTTTCTGGAGTAGGA
This sequence comes from Periophthalmus modestus, assembly GCA_019594935.1. Classification (NCBI taxonomy): domain Eukaryota; kingdom Metazoa; phylum Chordata; class Actinopteri; order Gobiiformes; family Gobiidae; genus Periophthalmus; species Periophthalmus modestus. The sequence continues at coordinate 22,064,599 of JAIEZT010000012.1, read as the reverse complement.
CTCTGCGGTCGGCCAGAGGTAGCTCAGAGTGGGTCTGGCTGTGGCCCTGTCCAGGGGTCTTGTCTTGGGGTGGGGGTGGAGGAGGAGGCTGAGGGGTAGAGCTCACTGGAGCCTCCACCATGTTGGGCAGGTCGAAGAACAGGTACAGGCATTTGACCAGGGTGGATGGTACAGACATGGTGGTCATGCAGTCCACAGTTTTCTATGAAAGAGGAAACACAATGAAGACACTGCCTCACCTGATTTTCAAACCATGATGGAGGAGGTGGAAAGACTAAACTTTTTCCTGGCTCTCACAAACCCTTAGACACATCACAGGTGTTATGTACAGACATTTTGCAGAGCTTTGTCAAGTGGTGAAGCAAATTGCAAAAAGTGAAGTCTTTGTTGCAGATTTGCAACAAATATAATGCTTTTCCAAATATGCAGAAAGTTTGATTTTGTCAAGGTGTTGCTTTTACAATATTCTATAAATAGATTTAAGAAAAACATTGGAAACTCCAGCTAAGTGTGGGCCTCTGCATGTGTGGTAGGTGACAGAGTAAAGTTGCCTGGTCCCGGTGCTGCTGTGAGGTGGAGCAGCAGAACCAGACAGCTGACCGCCATGTGCTTCAAGAATGACCAGAGGAATGTACGTTCAAAAGATGTCGGAAAAAACACTGTCTTAAATCATTATACACCGGACTACAGTCAGCCAGAACTGTAAAGGATCTGAGAAAGCTTAGTGTTTCATCAGAGCTATAAATGTGAGTGAAGTGATCAGCAGACTGTCCAAGCTTAGGGCAACAGAGTTCTGTAACTTTGGTATTAAGACAGAACATCCACTTCAAAGAGTCAGGATACATTCTGCATTGTTCTTATGTAGCACAGGACTGATTAAAAAAAAAATCTGCATTTAATGATTTGATATAAAGTATTATACAAAACTATAAACAACACAAACTCTTGTAAAATCTTGTACTTTCATGAGTTCATGACAAGGCTTTTAAAATTATGCCAAAGAGAAAAGCAAATGATTTTAGTTTATGATTTTATATTTTATACTTATGCAAGCAAATGGCTTCACAGATTTTGCGTGTCCCCCTTTTACCGTATGACATGTCTAATATCAAACCTAGAATAGAGCTCAAATGTAAACAATTTGAAGCTTTCCATATTCTTAAGTAGAAACGTTGTGGCTTCTGGATGCATGTCACATCACTGATAAAAAGTGTGTACCTGTCCAGAGGAGGCCAGCAGGTTGATGGTGGTCAGGAGCATCCAGCCCCGACTGGCCTCTTCACTCTGATTCACCTCCAGGAACTGCACAATGGCCCGACTGGCGGCCTCTACAGGGCAGGGACAGAAGAGCGGACAGTGCATATGCTGGCAGTGGTCAGGTCACGTATATATCACAGTAACTGCTATACTTATCATTCAATATATGAAAGCTGGAACAATATTTTTGGGCTCAATATTTATCGTGTGTACCATATTTTCCAGACTATAGGTTGCACTTTTTTCATAGTTTGGCTGGGGTGCGACTTATACTCAGACTTATATGCGAAATTATTGAAATATATAACTTTACATCTTCGTTGCTGTCACACTGACAACTGCACGAAGGCACTCTAGGCTTGTGTACCAGTATGGCAGCTATCTACTTCCAGAGCAGGCGGAGTTGTTCAGAAGCGACACCGAGGATGAAGAATTCAATGGATTTAGTGATTTGGAATGAGATCGAGACTAAACTTGTGAGCTTGTTTTTTATGCTTTAGTTCTCTGATTAACTGTTAATACCTTATGTTAACATACCAGACATGTATTCAGTTTGCTGTCTATGCTTCATGTACGTGTTTACGTATGTGTTAGGTAATGGTTGATTATATATGTTACAATTCATTTTGACCAATAGATGGTGCTGTTGTGTTTGTAATACCTGTAAGAAAATGTACTAGACTTGTTTTCTATTATACATTTCCCCTGATTCCCCTTATTTATTTCCCCTTCATTTATAAGACCATAAAGGTGATAATTTTTCATTTGGAACAATATTGTAAATGTTTAGTTTATCATAAGTCTACTTAAAGGTCACAAAAACTACTTCCCGTTTTCAGTTGAGCTTTTTACTCTAATGCGAAGTCTTACCCGACAGAGCACTATTTGAGAAACAATTGAAAGTAAAACATAACGTTTTCAGTTCACCAGCTTGTTTAGTAGCAGGCCAAAGTGGTACATATATTTTCCATATGTTCATGTGCATTTTTGTGTGTATATGTAATATGAGTCAGAGCTTATGTTATATTTGATGTGTTTGTTAGTTATACAGTGTGAACTGTGATGAAGAAGTAAGACCACAGTAAACATCAGTGAAAAGAACTCTCATGTCTCCCCTGTTTGTGGACATATGTTACGGTAGTGTAGTTATTTGATTAAGTGTTAATATCTTACCGGACAGTTTGTTGTCTATGTGTTAAGTTCGCGTGCTGTACTGCTATTCAGCCTGTTGTTCTCCGTTTTATAATATGTATAATAATTTCCCTCTAAAGATAAAATGTCTGTTCTTGGTCTCGGATTTTGTAAAATAAATTTCCCCAAAAATGCGGCTTATAGTCCAGTGCGACTTATATGTTTTTTTCTTCATTATTATGCATTTTTTGACTGGTCCGACTTATACTCAGGAAAAACACATAGTCCGGAAAATACGAGATTTCTGTTATTTTACTTGGAATACAATAACATTTGACCAGTAGAGGGTAGAATAAGTAAATTGTATGGCCAATTATTACTTAATTCTGTTATTTATTTGCTGCAATTCAGGACTTTTAATGATACTGTCCATAAAAATTGCTTACTGTTACTATCCTGCTTTGTGTCAGTGGAAAAAAATAGTTCCAAAATTATCTGTAGAAATATATCGTGCTTCAAAATGAGCTTTTGAGACAGGGTTATGGTGAGGGGGATTCTGTTAGGAGGAGGGTCTAACCTGTGGACTTATTGGAAGCTCTGCGGCGGATCTCAGTCACCATGAGTCTGGACACCTGTGTGGTGAACTGCAGTAGGTCCGAGAACTTGTCCGTCATGCTGCTGGGCGGAGCGTTCCCAAAAACCTGCATCAAGAAAGGCTCGTCACTCAAGACATTAGGAGATAGAGACACTAGGGCTGCAGACAACTAAAGACATGTCAATCAATTAGGCGACTAAAAATGGGGTGTGGCAAAAGCTCTCAATACTATTACATATCTTTGTGTAGCTGACCCAGACTGAACTCACAAGACTACACCAGCAGGGGGAGTTCATGCAAAAACAATTTATGCAGAACAAAATCCTAGGAAACAATGTATTTATTTAAAGACAAATTAAATTTGTGAATCATGAGTTTAATCTGTCTTTTTACATCTAAATACCAAAAAATACAAAATCTTCAGTTACCTCACTCACTTCTCCTTTCTGCTGTTATCCCATATACATTTTTAGCATTTAAATTAAATGATTAGTTGTCGCACAATGTGAACAATTCTTTTAAATACAATGAACCATTTCAATCATAAGCAATACACAATAGAATACATGGTCAATCCTTTATACAAATGCCACATCCACAAAGCCAAATTCCTTAGATATAAACAGAATAGAAGAAAATTATTATCCACAGTCTTAAAATATTTCCAGCATAAAATCCATCAAAACGTTGTACGTTTCAAAAAACTCAGATTTAAGTCATAGCTTTAACAATAAGGGCTACAACTAACCACTGTCTTAGTACTCAACTAGTCAGTGAGTATATTTTTGATGAGTCGACTAGTCAAAGAATTATTTTAGTTGTTTGGTTCATAATACATTTAAAAATCTCAGTGTACAAAGGTTGAGATATGGTGACTGAAGGATTCTGAAGAGATAATAATTACGAAGAAAGTATATTATTGATGAAAATTAGAAATGTATTAATAATATATTCAATAATTATCCTAGTGAGTGTGTGCTTTAGAATCTAGAGTCTATTACAATTATCAAAATATAACTATGATTAATTGTTGTTTCCCTACTAATAAGCCAAATCCAATTCTTACACAGAAAGAGTTCTTTTCTGTGCTATTTTGACACTAAAGGGTAGTAATAACAGCACTAGACAGTCATATAATATTTTTGATGTTTGAGTTAACATATTTAAACACTCGAACCTTCTGAAATGTACATTTTTGTGTGTTTTGGCTAAAACAGCTTAAAAATAGAAACAGGACATTGACTTCCTGTCCCAAATTGGCAATGTGACACTTTTGAACATTCCATATATGACGTGGAGTTAGATTTTCTTTTAAATAAGTACAAATAAGGACAATACAGGATTATTCAAACATGAATGATAAGAGAAGGAACACTGTTATAACATGGATAAAGCTCTTCAATTATATATCTCCTACAACCTGAACCTTTGTTTTGTCAGTTTGTTTTGAAAAAGATCCGTTACAAAAGCCACACCTTCTACAGACAAAACCTTTGGATAACAACAGACACGTTAAAGGGACAGGAGATTTTGATTTTAAATTTCATAAATATGATCTAACAATGTCCCCAGATATGAGGTAAACATGTTCAAATCCAATATAGCTCTTACCGATCACAATTGTAATGATGATTTCTTCTTAATTACAGAAACACTGGACATGATGGCCAAGTTATTTATGTTATAATTTAATTTAATGTTTTGGTTTTGCTTTCTGGTTATGCAATCAGAAAGCAGAATGAGCCTCACATGAGTCTCTCATTTGGGTTACCAGTTTCAATGCTGAAATCTAGTTGGTTTGAACTCTGATCTGAATCAGCACTGCCTAAACCCCAGCATGGCCTGTCCATATACTGAGAATGAGGAAAAACTTGTATGGGTCCTCTGTCTGTAGGTTAAGGAACTGGTAACCCAGGTTCAGTTGTGATTTTAGTTCCTTTTTTATAACATTAAGAGCACAGGATACATATAGTTCCTTTAAGTATGCACTGAGAGTGGACTCTAGTTAGTGCATTTCTGCAAACATCATACTGACAGGCTAGTTATAACCACTCAAATCAAGTTGCCTTAGTGAAGTTGCATTGTGTTTGTGTGTAGTTTTGGTGGACTGACCCGGTTGAAGACGGGCAGCATCATGTAGAGCTTCTCCTCCTGCTCCTTTTGGGTCATGTGACGTGGGGGGTGGCATAGCTCGGAGAAGAGGCGGCGCAGGTGCATCAGGCCCAGGGCGTTGTCCTGAGGGCTGCAGTCGTCCTGCCGGGGCCTGCCCATCATCCGCTTCACCATGTTCATCCTGACGGCCCACCTGCACAGACACACGTTTATACAGACACATTTAGACATGCGGTTACATGTGCGGTTACATGCGCAGTTACACACAGATCAGACACAGATCACACACACATCATCACTCACTACGCAGAACTATTGGTCAATCAGACTGTCCACAACCCCACAGGAGCAGCTCAGAGGTCCCTCCACTAAAGGGCAGTGTCACAAACCAAACTCAGGCATTGTGTGATGAAATATTGGTAAAAGCTCTGTGTATCTAACCCAAAGTGAACACACGAAGTAGTTTTATATAGTATTTTAAGTGCCAAGTACTAAGAAACAATGTTTTTATATAAAGATGGCTTAAACTTGTGAATAATTTTCCATTTTGAATACAAATACCAAAAATACCAAATCTTCAGCTACATTTTCAGTTAACTTAATACTGACACTAATTTTGGTGGACAAAGACTCCATTGACTGTTTAATCTACTAAAAGACTAAAGGCCTACAGCCCTACTGCAATAAATACTAACATTTCAATACTAAGGAATATACTCAATACCATTTCCAATACCACAATGATAATTAAAAGCACTCTTCATTTAGACAATAGAATATGATTTTCAACATTAAATTGTACAACTTTCTTTTATATTACCATGTGGCCTCACATTTGTGTAATCCCTCAGTGGTCCAGGTAGGTTCCATAGTGGTCCATGGGCATATACTAGTCTATGTGTCTTATACATGTTCTGACGCAGTGCAAGAACATTCAGGAAAGCTATTCAGGAAAGGTTGATTTCTGATATGCATGTCTCAAATGAGTATCTGGTTTAAATACCAGGTTTAGTATCGATTAGTATCTGATTTGAAATACTCTCGACAATCCTAGTCACATCACAGGGACAGTAGTGTTGAGGCCTGGATTTTTACACAAGAGCCTCCAGCTGACGATGGAGACCGTTGCTATGGACACTCCACATAGTAACCACCAGGCTGTGCCCTCCCAGGACAGTCACACCACACTGAGCCTCTAGCCAGGGAAGCTCTCTACCAGTCACAACAGATACAGGGCATCTGGGTTAGAAGGATGAAGAGAGATCAGCTGTCTTTAGTTTAATCATCTATATAGTGTGAAACAAAGAAGACGCACTTACTTTACTCTAGAAGTGTGAGATATCAAAAAATGGATGGGTGAGCAATTTGGGTAAAATATCTTAAACAAGCATAACAATTGTAATTAGATTATTAATGCTTGTATGTTTTAATAATAGGATTCTGTTCAAAGTTCACATTTTAAACTCGTTCAGAAGTATTCACAAAAAGACTGAAATATGAACTGACAAAGTAACACAAGAATCACATTTTCGAACATGTTTGTACAGATCTAAACTACAGGGTTGGCTGTTTTCATGCAGAATAAGACAGGAGATTTTGTTGTTTGTGGACTAAATTATGTTAAATTGCTAATTATTTACACATTTATTTGAACTTTGTTGCATTTATTGAACACAAATAACATGATCATGAAGTGAAACTTAAGTGAAAGCTTCCATGGCAGTATCCTAATCACATTTTTAGGGCCTTGGTGTGGCACTTCCACATCGTGTATAGAATCCATAAATGCAATCACACTTTAACCAATTAGAATACATTAAAATACATATGTCTATAATATTCTGAATTTTCAGGGGAATCCCCTCTTGACAATTAGACTAGTATTCTTGCCTATTTGTTGTGGCTACTGGTGTTCTCAGCCTCTATACAAGCCTTTGCACTTCCCTGTCTGATGTGTCTGACATGACAGATATATTTATTGCAAAAAATGGCAGTTGTGTGCATCATGTTGTGGAATGTTAATAATCAATAGCCCGAGTGACACTGAACGAATGAGGGCCTTCAAGACAACTTTTGCGTCGGACTCCCTGAAGGTTCGATCCGACTCTGGATCTGTACAAACATGTTCTGAAATGTGACTCTTGAATTAGTTTGTCAGTTCATATTTCAGTCTTTTTGTGAATTCTCCTAGAAACTTTCAAAATCTTAATCTAACCTCAAAGCAACAATGCAATTACCGTAGATGTTTTCCCAAATTTTCAAAAATGACATATTTGGAAAAAAATGTAAATAGAAGAATAAATGTTGAAGTGTACAAAAAATAGTGAATAACTATATAAATTAATACATGCATGCATACATTCTTAAATAGCTAAAATATTATTGTTTTTACATTTCTGTATTAATTTATTAGTTTCTACATTTATTTATTTGTGCATTTATTTCCAAATATATTTTATTTTACTCTTTATTTATACATTTATTTTTTTATTTATTTATGATTTCTTATTTTTGACTTTTTTTTTACTAATTTGTACACTTATACATTTATTTTTATTTATATTTATTTCCACTTTTCTGGGCTGCTTTTACATTCCAACATTCATTCTTGTGTTATGTGTTGTGTTATGTCATTTTTGGTCCTCCATATAGCACTAATGAGTCTATTATTATTTGGGTCATGTCTTGTCTTGAAACTTGGGAAGCAGGTCCTGGTGCTTCCTGGTCTAATGACACCTTTGGCAGTTCCTTTTTACAAGTCACACAATGAGCTGTATTCCTCCTCAATGTGAAATGGTGCTTTTGGAGGCTGCACTCTGAGAAGATCCCAAACAAAACTAGTTTCAGGTCAAACTCTCCAGTTCAAAACTATGTTGCTGACAAAACTTCTACTGTAACTATTGCTTAAAGTGCATACAACAGATTTTCATGTTTTTTCTAATTATGACTTGGTTTGGTTGGATAGTACCTGTGGTAAATATTTATCATAGTTTTACTTCTGATATTTGTGCAAAACAAAACAAAAACAATCCCTTTGCCTCTCTCATCAACAATGAAAATTTTATAAAAAATGCTAGGGCACTGTACACACAAGGAAGGCATTTTTTCTGACAGTTTAAATGTTCATTTAACAAAATGAAGGTGTTGTCATTTATTTTTATGAGTCTAATCATAACTATGTAATTTAGATTAGTTAGTTGCTAGGTAACACTAATGGAATTACCTCATATCTGCTGCCCACACATGTTTTTTTTTTCCATTATGGATGTTGCACTGACGAAAAACAATTAAAAACATGTGCCAGTTAAAATGGGGCCTCCTCTTGCTTCTTTCCACAGAAATCCTTTGGCTTTAATCTTCTACAGTATGACACAAAACTTATCCATCTCCTTGGAGAGTGTTCTGAAGTATGGTTTTAACTTTTCTGCATTTTAACAGTCAAACATAAGACTATGCATTGTAAATTTGTTTTCCATTACTGACAATGATTTTTAATATGTCCAAAATAGACAAAATATTGCGTGCAATAGAGCACACCACACTAATTCAATCCACTGTCACAAAAACAGTGAAGAGAATGGTTGTGTTTTTGGTTTTATTAGATAACTAAATGTCTCATAGTTGAAAATAGAAACAGACTCAATATTGCTATTCAGTTATTATTCACTTATTATCATATGAGGAGCATGTGTACAACATAATCTCAAGCTCCCAGACAATGGGCTGTAACAGTGGACTGTGCTGCCTCTTTACAAAGACTGCAGTTATTATTTTAGTGATGATGATTTCTGTTGTAAACTGAGACTTTTTCAATACATTTTTAACCAAACGAGGGTTGAAATATGGTAACTGAAGTGTATTTTTGATTTGAAATAGTTTACTCTTCTTTGACATTTTGACTTAAAGCAGACCTATTATGCAAAATTGACATTTCAGAGTTTTTAACCATGTTATAGTTGTTTAATCACTTAATTTCAGGAAGTAATTTTGACGATCAATCCCTGTTTTCACTGCCACGGGTACATGCCCACTCTATGGTAGCGTCACATAGTCATTTTGGTACAGATGGAAAAAAAATCAGCTACTTGCTAGTGTGATCTGTACCTATCCATAGGAAGCGCCGACAGCTGCGCAGCTCTTTGTTCTGATGATGTTTACAGCAAAGTCAGCTCCCATTGGGCACCGAACGCGGAAGTCAGAGGACTTGTTTCTTTTATTAAGTTGTTTTAGATTAACATAGCTGTGTAAAATGTCCAAACTATAACATAATGATCCACAGGTGTCATAGATTATTACAATACAGGAGGCAGAAGCACAATATGTCTGCTTTAACAAGGTTAAAATTTAAATACACTTTGTGCCAAATGTTAATCTTATATCATCAAGTACAAATCTTGCTCTAATCTGCACTTGAATAGTCATTTCCTACATCCAAAAAAAGAGATGATTTGTGCCCCATGTCACAGCAGAGGTCACATTGGTCTGTCACACTGAAACACAGGACTAAGCTAAAAGCACAAGCCACTTCCCTTCAGGGGCTTGCAGTAGAATTAGGAAATCACCCTAGAATCTCCAGACTAGGGTTGTCAAAAGTATCAAAAATCAGACACTAATCTAGTATCGAAACTACATGCAAATTTTAGCAGGTATTGATACTAAAAAAGTCATATTCACAGGACAAATGAATCTTTCCTGAATAGCTTTAGAATGATCTTAAGCTGTATCAGAACAAGTATAAGACACATAGACTAGTATACACCAATCAACAACTATGGAACCTACCTGAACGCCTGAGGGATTACATAGATATAAGGCCACATGGTAATATAAAAGAAAGTACTACCATTTAATGTTGAATCGCATTCTATTGTCTAAAGAAAGAGTGTTTTTTTTTTTTTTTTTAAATAATCATCGTGGTATTGGATTCAGTATCAAGTCTATTGCTTAGTATCAAAATTGCATTTGAAATTTTAGTATTTTAATATGTATGACAACACTACTCCAGACTGAAAGCACCACTCCTGAAGGCCCATGCTGGCCCAGGCCAGTCTGGATAACACCACCCTCGTCCAGTCCTTTCAGGGTAACACCACCCTATAGCCCAGTCCTGTCAGGGCAACACCACCCTATAGCCCAGTCATCTCAGGGTAACACTACCCTATAGCCCAGTCCTGTCAGGGTAGCAGCACCCTATAGTCCAGTTCTCTCAGGGTAACACTACCCTCGTCCAGTCCTGTCAGGGTAACAGGCGTCCTGGGTCTAAATGTACATGTGAGGGGGCACTTTCGTGGGTCTAGTACATGTGATGATATGGTGTGGTCCTCTGTTAGTCACTGCTGCAAAGTCATATTTGTCAATAATAATCCAAACCTAGACTACATATTCAAATATTTTCAATCATAGGTCCAGGACACTTGGAACAAGTAACCCTCTCCCAATCTGACCATGTCTACCCAGCCTCTTGGCACGGAGCCCCGTGTGGAAGAGGCCCGGGCCTGCAGTTCGGTGCCAGCACTCAGGGAGGATGCTCCAGACCTTGAGCACAGACAGCAGGGGCCAGAGCGGATCTGGGGCCCATCAGAGCCGCACTCAGGTCCGGAGCAGACCTGCGGGTGTGACTGAATCACAGAGCATTATACACGGGTGACTAAGCAAAGGTGCATCATCAGATTCTGTTATCAGCAGGGCACCGCTCACCCAACCCCAGTGCCAGCTCTGAATCACCGGGCAGAGCCAAATCTTGAACAGTTTCGTGCTCAGAATACAGCCACAGCACCGTTGTATGACTGGTTAGCCCCATTAGCCCGTCCGCCCAGCTGATCCCAACAACAACTGTCAGGCTAAAAGTGTCTCTCCTCAGGACCTCGGCCCTGCACTCACCGGGCCTCAGCCCCGAGGGTGAGCACACGGTGAGTTTACGTGTGCCCGCCACGGCTGACATTGCACAGGCTCGAAGCTGCGCTAAGGCGACAGAACCGAGAGCAAAGATGCGCATTCCTGGTGCTAGCTGCTAGGCGCTAGCTGCTCGCAGCCTGCGCGTCACTTACCAGTGTGCGGTCACAGCAGACGATTGTGGTTCTGTGGACAGTATGACGCTCCGGAGGGTAACACGAGTCGATGCGAGGCACTGTGAGAATATCCATATGTCACCACCAAATCCGCAGTCCCCTCGCGTCCACTGCCCGTTTTTCTGGGTCTATGCCGGTGGCCATTTTTCCTCTACATCCGAACGTAGCGCAGGGCCGCTGTGGAGCAGCTTTCCTCCCGCACAGTCTCCCTCCGCACACCGCACTGGTCTGCCGGGACAGCGCTGCCACCTGCCGGACACCTGCAGTACAGCGCTGTGTGGACCGTGGGTTTGGGTCGTGTGTCATACATCTGCATCACAAATACAATATAAGCGTTGGTTGAAATGAAAGAATGAAATGGTCCCAAAATGTTTTTTAAAAGCCCCCCAAAGAGTGAAGAGTCCACTCCAGGTGGATTATAAGTGGAAAGGTTACTCTATCATTTAAAGGGCCTGTACCTGGTTTAATTTAGTCTTGTCTAGATAAATGCTCTTTTCACCATGCTTTCTACAGTAAAAGTTGCCAAATAGCAAACAGCTGAGACTGTAAAATACGATCTATTCATTTGACATATTTTTTCTTGGGTAATAAACAGGAGCTCAGCAGTAACCCTCACCCCCTGGTCCCAGAAGTAAATGTCCCTCTAATTTTCCCGTACACTTACTAGTTTTATTTAAAATCAGTCTCTGCAATTTTATAAAGTGTTAACATATGCAGATTATAAAATACTTCACTTTTGCAAAACGTCTTAAAATGGGTCTGTCAGATGTCATCAGTGAGACAAACGGCCTCATGAACGACATATGAGCTCTAATAGATTATTAGACCTGTGTCAGACCCATAGACTCTATGATTAGACCTGACTTTTCAGAAATAATAAGCCTTATTTTTGCATTTGACACAGTTGAGCACATTTTTTGTTCAAAACACTGAGTTGTTTGGTTTTGGCACATATCTCCCCCTTGATTGTCTATATATGTATAGACAATATATATATATATATATATATATATATATATATATATATATATATATATATATATATACATATGAAACATCCAAGATTCAAGATAAGACAACAGATGACGTGCTCAGCAAATGTCTCAGACAGTGCAGTGCAGAGGAAGAGGAGGAGCTGGAGGAACCATCATGGAAGGACAAGCCCCTGCATGAGATGTACCACCAGAATATATCTGAAGTGGCTGATATCAAGAGATCCTACCAATGGCTTGAGAAAGCTGAACTGAAGGACAGCACAGAGGCACTCATCCTGGCTGCACAGGAGCAGGCCTTGAGCACTTGAGTATTAGAGGCCCAGATCTACCACACCAGACAAGACCCAAGGTGTGGGCTGTGCAAAGAGGCCCCTGAGACAATCCAGCACATAACTGCAGGGTGTAAGATGCTGGCAGGGAAAGCATACATGGAGCGGCATAACCAAGTGGCGGGCATAGTGTACAGAAACATATGTGCAGAGTATGGACTGGAAACCCCAAGGTCAAGGTGGGAAACACCTCCAAAGGTAGTGGAAAATGTTCGAGCCAAGATCCTGTGGGACTTCCAGATACAGACTGACAGAATGGTGATGGCAAACCAACCAGACATAGTGGTGGTGGATAAACAACAGAGCAAAGCCGTTGTGGTGGACATCGTAGTACCAAGTGATGGGAACATCAGGAAAAAGGAGCATGAGAAACTAGAGAAATACCAGTACCAATATCAGTGGTGCCCGTGGTCATCGGAGCACTCGGGGCCGTGACCCACAAACTGGAGGAGTGGCTACAGCAGATCCCAGGAAAAACATCAGACATCTCAGTCCAGAAGAGTGCAGTATTAGGAACAGCAAAGATACTGCGCAGAACCCTCAAGCTCCCAGGCCTCTGGTAGAGGTTCCGAGCGTGGAAAAAAGAGGGGATGAGACCATCCACGGAGGGTGAGGAGGAGATTTATATAAATGTATGTATGTATACACACACACACACACACACACACACACACACATATATATATATATATATATATATATCAGTGTTATGCTGGATCTATACACAACCCATAGATTTACATAACAATACACAAAAGAATAAACAAATTCCCAAACAAAATTGGGAGAACTTGCTGGTGATACAGCCCTTTAGTACGTCACAAACATCGGATTGGAGAAGCCATTATTTATTTATTTATTTATTTATTTATTTATTTATTTGAAGGACAATGTGCAGATACATTAAAAAGATGGCTGCACCAGATTTAGCAAAATGCTAGTTTCCATCTGTAGTCCTTGATGTCACAAACATAAAAAACAATTCACATATAAAAAGTGCAATACAAAAGACAATGTACAGGTGTGCAGAATTTTCAATACATGTATATTCAGACATTATTGACTCCATCTGGTCTTAAAATGAACCCCATAAAGTGTGATATTATGTGTTTATATGACTGATGTGACTGATCAATTTGTGATAATGTGATAAAAATAAAATAAAACATATTGAGATACATATCACAAAAGATTAATATGAAAGAAAAAACATGATTTTTTCCCCCAAAATCAAGAATCCTAAAGTGATGTTAAACTTATGGCTGAAAAGGGGTATTTCTATTTGGGATAGGACCCTCCAGTCTAAAGCTAGTGTCACAAGTTTGTTTACCCTGCTTTGACACTAGGGGTCAGGGACACCACATGTAAATCACATCAACAAACTTTTTTTTTACAGATTTCTTGTGAAAAATCAATGTCAGTACATAAAGGTAGCCAAAAAATACAGACCTATTAAACTATAAGCATGTCTTTTCATTGTTTTTATTCAACTGAAAAATGTATAAAAGCATGCCTTCTTGCTGGGAGTGGGTTTGCGTCTCCATAAACCTGACATGGCATAAAACATCTCTATCTCCATGGCGAATGTTCTGAAGTATGGTTTTTATTTTCTATTTCCATGGAATGCTCTGTTCCACCCTGTGATCTCTTGAAGTGGCAGTTTTCAAGTTAACAGCTACATTTTACCATTGGTTCAGTGGAGATTGGCAATTTCAAGGCTGAAGTCAACCAAATGGTTCTAGTGAAGGCAGGGGCACCAAATTTTGGGTACTGGGTACAAACTTTCTTGGTGGGCCCCTAACACACTATTGATAAAATATAAACTACTTATTTAAGATGCCCTCTCAATATTCTACAGACCAATAATAATTAACACAGATATTAGGTGGCTAAAATAAATATTGTTCAATTATTATTATATATATATATTTTTTTTTTTAAACGAGCGAGTTCTAGGGTCTAGTTACTAATAAAAATTATCAGGTTAAATCTGTGTTTTTATATTGGATATTTCATGGTAAAGTATAATGTTATCAATATGTAAATATTGCCCCATCTTGGAGTATGACATCATCACATTAAAGAACATGAAAACCACCACTTGGTCTCCACAAACTGCTCCTCACCAAAAGTCTGTCTCCAACCATGACTCAGAGACATGTATCGTGTCATCTCATATGTACTGAAATGAAAGCAATTTAAAGCCATACTCTGGAACATTGTGGAACCATTGTTACATACGTGTTAATTACAGTGTTACACTCTGTGCCAAATCTGCACCATAAACTGAATCTAACCAGATCTAAACAGCCAGGCCTAAACCAGGTCTAAATCAGGTCTACACCAAGTCTAAAATAGGACTAAACCAGGCCTAAACCTGCATCCTGGTGCAGACCTGGTTTAGACCTAGGGCAAAAGGTCTAAACCAGGTCTACACCAGGTCAAAAATAGGACTAAACCAGCCCTAAATCAGGTCTAAACCCGTTCTACACCAGGACTAAACTGGGTTGTTTTTATATAATATTTTTTTTAAAATGACAAACTAATCAAATCTGATCTGACCAGGTCTAAACCAGGTCTAAACCGGGTCTAAACCAAAAACCGGGTCTAAACCGGGTCTAAACCAGGTCTAAACCGGGTCTAAACCGGGTCTAAACCGGGTCTAAAGTGCTACATCTGAAGTTGGTCTAAGCCAGGTCTAAGCCAGCTCTAAGCCAGTTCAGATATATATCAGGACTAAGCCAGGAGTCCATTTGCCTAACAAAAATAAATAGTAATAAAGACTTTTTCAGATGAACATGGACATTATTAGATACAGCACAAATTAGGGCTGAGCAATTAACATCATTTTAATCAAGATCGAGATTAAGTCATTTCTAATGGTCAGTGATCATCTTGGGTCTTTTAAATGGAGAGGTCTACAGCCAGTCCTTTATCAGTAAAAGCATGTGGTTTGGAGTTCAGAAAAATATAATATATTTATGTTAAATGGGACTGAATTCAAGTCTGTATTGTGTATGCAAATGAATATTGATACTTTGCGGTGACATCATGCTGGGGGTGTTCTAAATGTATGTGTTCGGCAGAATGTTCAGCAGTTACCATGGTGATAATGTACACATTAGCAAAGTTTAAAGACAGTCTGAAAACTTAGGAAAAAAATACAAAATGGATTTAAATCTAAGCCTGTGATCAATACAAGCATTTGTGTTTAGGTTTAGGTGTTTAATTTTCAACAAAAAGGTGAAAGGGACTGACTGAAAAACTGCTGACTACTATTAGCTAGTGTAGCGGCAGAGTAGTGAGAAGATAATTAACCTGCTGTCATTTGTTGCAACAACACCAGCCCAGTTTTAGCTGGAGAAAAGACCCCATGAAACACACAGGAACATTTATGAAAAGACTGAAAGGCTGGCCAGGTTCCATTTAATTTACAAAGCCTTTATTTAAAAATCAATCATAATGTTACTTTTTTTAAATACTTTTACAGGATAAAGCAAGCATTCATTTAAACACACTCACACACGTTCAGATTTCTAAAAAAAAAATTACCCCAAAAAACAACAAAAAAAGACAAAACAACAAAAACAGACAAAACAGCAGAGGTGACGTGCCCAAGTCAGTGCAGGACACCACTGACACCTGGAAAATGAATTTGGGAATTAGTGTCTAAGCCTGCAGTGCCAGATTTGTGCCAAAGAAAGCACATACTGCTGTTGGAGATGATAGCGCACACAATACCAGGCTGGATCAAACAGGACAACTTTATGCAGCTCACTGCTGTTTTATTAGGGATAAGGCCCAAACAAGCTGCCAGTCGTGTGGCAATGGTATAAGCAGACATAGATTTAGGAGGTTGGCTTAAACAATGTTTATATTTTGAGGTAGTGCTTTGGTTACCTGTAGGGTGTACAGCGGCACACCATAAGGCTTAATAGAGCGGGGACTGATTTGGTTCACACATGGAACTAGGACAAAAGACAACTTTTAAGAATTTGAGCATGAATGAATGAATGGGGAGGAGTATTGAGCATTCATTACCCGTCACAAGCGATGAAGGTGCACACGGCGTGCTACGCAACTGGATTCAGTGGAGCAAGGGACTGATGCAGTGCAGGGCTGTGGCCAAGGTGATGTGCAAGAAGTGATGATATAAATTTGGACATAAGATGGATCTGAGCTTAAGGATTGGAATTTACCTGAAATGGAGGACAAAGCGGCCACCAAAAAAGGCATGGAAGAGTGTGTGGGCAAAGGAGAAGGGAGCTCAGCACCACAGAATGGCAGGTAACAACACCTTCAGAATAGACCTTCAAAGCCAGTCTTGCCACACTCTATCCCCTGGTTTACATCATCGACCCAACGATGAAGAAGCATGTCCTCACACCACGGTCTAAACAACGCATTCATGAGCCTGGATGAAGATTTGGCAGTACTACCTTCTATAGGTGGCTGTCCAGCTATGGGCCTTGGGAGATGATGGGGATTTTGGTGTTGGCCATTTGTTGGCCAGGAACAACTGCAGGCCGAAGTACAAGAAAAGTCAGGTCAGCCAAAAGAATAGAAAGTCGCTGGTGGCTCTGGAGCCCTAGAAACATATGATGAGGAGGTCTGAGTGGGTGGTTGTGGCACAGTCACTGTAGGAAGCAAGGCCACTCACTGTGATGCTGGTTGCAATGCTCACACTTGCACGCCCTCACCCTCAAATCATGGTTCGTCATGCGACACTGGAGCTAGACATGCAGCAGGAGGGCTCACAACCCACAACTGGGAAAGGCAGAGGAGTCACTCCTATGCAAGGCCTTCAGCAGGAACAGGTACTCTCTTCCCCTTGGTCTGTTGATCCACCAGGGCCACAGTTCTTACTGTGCCACTTTCCTGTGGAGCGTGTACTGCATGGATCACTGGGCTCCATAGGTTTTAGGTCTTTCAGTGACTCTTGGCACTATGACCGGAAATGCTTTACATGTTTAGTTGTCCCAGTCTTAAGTAAAGGCAAAACATGTGCCGTTTTCCATAATTCTGATATAACTGCTATTTGAATTGATAAATGAAAAAATATGTAAAAGAGATTGAGATAAATATGAGGCAGCAAGTAATATTGAAGTTTTGGTCTTGATTGGCCTTTCTGCAGGAGGTAACTAGATGCAGTTTCTCTCTTGCAGAGTCAAAGGACATGCAGACGCGCCTGGTGCACTCAACCCAGCAAGAAGTCGATTGGAAGTCGTGGCTCCGGTCCAAACATCAAGACGAATGGTGACTCTCCTGTAGACTGGTGAGGAAGGGTGTTGTAAGTGTAGAGCCTATAACATGTTGTGTAGTGTGCAATTGAAGTGCTCACACTGCCCATTATCTGCTGGCTGGTATGGGGTAATCCGCGACTTGACAAACTTGTACAAGCTGCAAAATTGCTGAACCAGCTTGCGCTCAAAGTTTCGGCCCTGGTTGGAGTGGATACGTGCAGTATATGGATAGTGACTGGAAAGAGTTGAGAAGAGTCCTCTTACTTCTAGACATTAAAACTTTTGGACAATGTTTTGTAGGTGTCCTGCAGCTTTCAGCTTGGTGAATGATTTTCATTTTCAAATGTAACTTTCTAGTTTTTATTGCGGAAAACTGAGCTAGCTACGAGTTAAGCTAACAGTTTACCTTGGCAGCACTTCAGACATTCAATTCCAAGCTTGAGCTCATTTGGGCTCCATTTTCCAAGTTAATTTTTATCCCTTTGATGTGAGCATGCATGCCATTTTTGCACTAGCAGCTCAAAAAAAAAAGGCATTATCTTTTTTATTCGCACTGTTGGTGTGGGATATGGAAAAAAAAAAAAAAATCTATTAATAGTAAGGGGATGCATGAAACAACAATAACACAATCACACACTGTATAGTTTGAGGCATATGTAGCCACAAGTTGACAAATACAGCTGATAAAAAAATCATAACTCTTTTGTTTCTAAATATTTTTCTTATGTTTTCAGAGCATTTAGGACTACCCTTCTGACATTAAAATGAGCAAATATAGCACCGAGGAACGAACCCTCATTGCACAGTGGTACTTTGAGTCACATGGGTCAAATTCAGAAACCCAGCGGTGTTACCGTCGACATTTTAATACCAGAGATGCCCCAAGAGTAAATGGCATTAAAGGAATAATAAGTCGTTTTCAAAGACAGGGGGCAGTATGTGATCTCCCAAGACCTGACTAGTCCAGATTTCTTCCTGTGGGACTATCTTAAAGAAAAGGTGTTTGTGAATAAACCTCAGACAATAAACGACTTAAAACATAATATCGAGGATCAAATAAGAGCCATAAGCCCAAAAATGCTTTCAAATGTTATGCAAAGTGTGTTGGATTTGGCTGTTCAGTGCAAAACTGAAAATGGTGGACACTTAAAAAACATTATTTTTTAAAATTTAGGTAATTTTTACTTCCCCTGGTTTAAGTAGTGATAAGTTCAAGTGTAAGTGAACAATTATAAGTAATAAATTATATATAAAATTATATAAATATATTAATTAATAAAATTATAATTATATATTGCCAAAAATCTCAGAAGGTTCAGTTTACCTACTGCAAAAATTTGGTGAGTATAACTTAAGAATTATTGGAGCCACTGAAGATTTAAAAGTGTCAGTGACTTTTGGGCCACCCTTCACTATCTCAAAAGCTACGACTTTACACACCTTCAATCCAGTCAAAGTTAGAAGAGTCTTGTCACTACATCGCACAAAGAAGAAACACGCAGGAACTAACTCACTGCTGGAGGCATATGCACACACTGAGACGCAAGAGTTTTCTGCACCACACCAGTATCAGCTGACTGGGGTTAACACAATTGTAGGGATAGAGTGGTTAGGGGAGCTTGGAAGAGCAAATGGAATTGTTTTTAATGGACTGTGAAGCACTTTGTCCTACATTTTTTGTAGGAAAAGCGCTTTATAAACAAAGTTTGATTGACTGAAAGTGGGTGGCTACATACGCCCCAACCTTATACTGTCCCTCCCTTACTATTCACAGATAAAATAAAACTCATGAAAAGAGAATGTGCCTTTTTGGCATTTTAGTTAAAGTGACTACATACACTTCAAAAATTGGGGGAGA
Source organism: Periophthalmus modestus (assembly GCA_019594935.1). Classification (NCBI taxonomy): domain Eukaryota; kingdom Metazoa; phylum Chordata; class Actinopteri; order Gobiiformes; family Gobiidae; genus Periophthalmus; species Periophthalmus modestus. The sequence continues at coordinate 22,045,011 of JAIEZT010000012.1, read as the reverse complement.
TGGGTCTTGAAGCCTGCACTCCCACATTCAAAGCGGATGCCTTTCTCAATAAGCTAAGCCTCCACTCAACCACATCAGCTTGACTTTGGCATTTAAACAAATATGTGGGAAAAACACTAGAGGCTCTAGAGTGTTAGATTTTTTTTTTCATCACCTGCACCAACAGTGAGTTTTTTGGGGGTTTTTTTTTTTTGGTTTTTTTTGCACCAACAGCTCCAAAAATGACACTTTTTAGTTGAAGATGAAAAAGAAAGAAAAAATACAAGAGAAAAAAAAGAGTTTTTGGCTGTTACAGCAGAGGAAAAAAAAAAAAAAAAAAACTGAGCCAAAATGATGCAGCATTTTTTCCCCCTTGCCGCTCAGGGCTTCCGCAGTTATGTGACCTAATTACACTATAATATTCATTCTAAATTATGAAGTCGCAGGATAATTTCATCCCATTCTTGAACACTGTGCTCACTGAAGCTTCTCCCAATGTCTGCTTTTAGGAACATCTTTGGACAGAGGTCATTCTCATACATCTGCACCAGGCTCTGTAATGATTTTACATTTTTATTTGATTCCCCTATTCCTCTTATTAAGCCAAAAATCTGATGTGAGTAATCTGATTGCTCACAACTGTGTATATTCTGAGAAGGAAAATAAAGGAAAAAAGGTAATGTGGCAAAGACAAAAGTGAAAGAGAAAATATTTGATTGACTGTATTATTTTGAAATTCATTGTAAGTTTTCTTTCAAATACAACAGTTTGGTGGATAGTGTTATGTTTTGTCTCCTTTTGATGTAGTTCAGGGTTGCAGAACAGGAACCAACAGAAACTGATTCAGCTAAGAAAAATGACTAATGCATTTCATCTTTTCCTGTATATTTTATTCATTGTTTTATGTTGCACCATACTGCTGAAGCAAGTTCCTAATTTGTGAATTTTTGTTCAGTGACAATGGCAACAAAAAATCTTCCTGTGACCCCGGCTCAGTGCCTCAGAACCTCCCACTGAGAGCTTTACATCTGCGAGTTAACGTCAGATAATGAATATTTAACATCTCAACAGCGTCAAAGCATCTCTCCTCCGCATCTTACGTTTAACTGCAGAGACACAGGAAGACGCTGGGACACCCACTCACAGTTCACCGGGTTCAGACATATTACTGCCTTGTTCAACTGATCACAACATTACAACCTTGAATATCCAACATTACAAAGCGCTCTGAACTGGCACTTGTACTTCACAGTGAGCGGTCTCCATTCATGACTCAGACAGTAATGGTGACGCTCTTAGTTACTGCATGGCCTTGGACAAGTTAAAACGTTCAGTGAGTGAGCAGATCTGGATTAAACAGGTATTGTGGAACAAAACTTTGTGCCATAAACTGTGTATATGGTGTTTGAATAGCACTATCTATCTTCTCAGTCTTTTTAAAACTTTTAACCATGTTATAGTTGTTTCCACTTCTCATTTATCCTGTAGAAGCTGTTTTTGGAGCGATTTGTGCATGTTTGGACAATCTTTAATCAGTAGTTTTCAAGACGTATACATATTGCCAATTAACCTGTCACGCCCCTGGCTGTGACTCAAGTCTTCCCTGTCTGGTGCTCCCTTCCCTCTTACCTGTTTGTGCAGACATGGGCGGAGTCTGCTGGAATCACCTCACCTGCACTCAGTCTGCATTCAAGCTATAAAGACCCAGCTAACAGACTCTGCCACATTGTTACGTCAACGAAACAGCTGTGATCTTTTTTTTAAACTTATCTTCATTTCTCACGCTCCTAGCTCCTGTGGTGAAGACTCCCGTGTTTTTGCTGGTGACTACCTTTCCTGGAAACCTTCCTGTTCTTCTGGCCTTGGGACCATAAACTCTATTAATTTTTGTATTTTGCTTTGAGTCTGTTTTTGGGTTCCAAACTGCCCAGCCCTAACACAACCCCAGTTTTCACGGTCACTGACACACGCCACTTCTCTCTACTTATTTCATTCTCCAGTTTTATTTTCTTAATCAGTGATGCACGTAGAATTCGGCAGTGTGCCATAGTCATTCATTTAGGAAAAAATCAAATCAGCTAGTGTGATCACCAGCTATACACAGAAGGGACCAACAACTTCACGGCTCTTTGTTGTGATGACATGTACTCATTGGGCTCTGCAGTTTTCTAACACGGAAGTCAGTGGACCTGTTTCTTTTATTAAGTCATTGTAGATGAATATTGCAATTTAAAATGTACAAATTATAACATAATGATCATGTCATAGATTATTACTATAGAGCAGGCTCAAGTGCAATAGTTCTTTAACCTGCATAGAGGACACATGCAACCTTTTCTCATTGTCAGTGAATGGACAGGCCATGCCTCATGTGAAAGCTCAGAAACTTCAGAAATCAAGCTGAGCTGCAGAGGCTGCATTAGCACTGACTAATGATTTTAGGGGATTAGGTAGTGATGATTCGATTCACATAATAGAGAGTCCTTTTAGGTTTAAACCAACTGGATTTCAACATTGAAACTGGCAGTTCTGATGAGTGACATGTGAGGCTCATTCTGCTATGTGATTGCATAATCATCTGGAGAACCAAAGCACCAAATTATAACAATAACAACTTTCCCATCATGTCCGTTGTTTTTGTAACAAAGAATAAATCAGCATTACAATTGTTATCAGTAAAAGCTATGTGTGTGTGTGTGTGTGTGTGTGTGTGTGTGTGTGTGCGCGTGTGTGTGGGTGTATGTGTGTGTATATATACATTTATTCATAAATGTCCATCATGGGTGAAGGGCCTTGCTCGAGTTGGAACTGGCACTGAACCTTCAATTGCTGCTGTGCTAATACTCTTATGACTGAGCCACTGCCACTCCAACTGAACCTGAAACTATGTAAGAGACAAGATTACAGCCAAATATATCAGGATATCCCAGGGAAAAGGGGGACAAAATATATTTAGACAAATTGTATCTCTGGCACATATTTACAGAAATGGCCCATTAAATGTACTTCAGAATCTACTTTCCCCATCTAAACAATGATCTTTGAGAAGAATTACTCTATTGACCAAAAAATAAAAAACAAGGCTTTTTATATAACAATGTAAGATTCAGTGATTTATTTTTTAATTGAACTGAAGGTTGAGAGAGAGTGGCTGGTGGAGACGGTTTGGAGTGAAAACAAGTCCGTACACAACCAAGTCCTGTATTATGTATTATTCATTTGTTGCACAGACAAAAAAATTTATATATGGATCTGAATATATTTTTGACTGTGTTCAATATGAGCTGATGGTGGCTTAACAAAAACACATCACATTTCAAAATAAGGCTTTCGTCTCAAATATTGTGCAACTTGCAAAAACTCATGCATTTCCTGGACAATTACCTGGGACTTTCTAGTGTCTGCATTTCAGATTTACTGTCCAACAAAACCTAAACGTAATTAAACTAAACTAAAACTAGGTGCTGATCCAAGATGTGTTTATATCAATAATAAGCCCATATTACGCTGCTTTCTGATCTCATTATAAATGCTGTTTCCTCATCACAGACAGACTTAGAGTTGTGGTTTGTTTCATTCACACATGTTTAACACACAAACCCTGCATATTTTGGCTGAGTTCAACATTATAACATGGCTTAAAGCTGAGTATACTATCATTATATAACATTGTGCCTCAGTTTACCAAGCAGTGACACATCTATAACATGGTCCACTATTGCCTTTTGATTGGCACATCTCAGCAGTGAGATGGACAGGCCTTATGGATTATGTTACATGCAAAATTAATTATAGTAACCTGCAGTTCATGAAGAAAACTGTATAAAGCTGCTTTCTACATGTTAGCTCCCTCACTCTCATGTCTCCCCACAGCAGCAGAGTCTTCAGCCTCCTCAATCTCTCCATCCCCGCCTAATCACAAGTCTTATCCTAACAATATCATTCTCTCCTTTATATTGCATTGCTGATCCCTCTAGCTACAACAATCTATGATTTTTCTGACCATTACTGTGATTATATATTTGCAATATATGTGTGATAATGTCTGGTTTGGGCGGGCCAACACGCACGACTCAGAGGGCAGTTTAAACAGTGTTTATTCACAAAGTGGCAAGTATATTTACAAGGTGCGGTGCAATAGAGTCTCTTTCTCTGTGGCAAGTGTATATACAAAGTGCAGGGTAACAGAGTCTCTCTCTCTCGGGTCGGGGAACGAGGTGACGAGCAGGGGATGGTGAGACGAACAGGATCCAGTGCAAGACAAACAGGTGAAGCACAGTACGATACAAGGTGAGGAGCAGGGTCGGGACGAGATGACGACAGGCTGACAGGCGGAACCGGAGGCAGGAGTCTGGAGGCAGAAATATCCAAATGAGCGCAAGACAAAAACACAGGGAAGCATAAGTAACAGGAGCTAGGTAGTCACGTTTGGTACACGGACGTTCTGGCACCGGGTAGCACTCTCCAGCCCTCTTTATCCCCCACGGCAAGTGATGGTAATCAGCCTGATGAGCGGCAGGTGCGCGTGGGAGTGGCTGGAGGCTCCGCCCAGCTCCGGAGTCAGCAGGTGCGGGAGGGGGGAGGAGAACACAGGAACAGGCAGGAATGACAGATCATTACAATATGTTAAAAAAGTAGGATTTGGTTCATTGTAAGAGCAATAAACAACCCCAAGCCAGGATTATTAACATTTGAAGGAATACGAACCGATAAATTAAAACAAATCCAACAATCCCATATTCCATTTGTATCAGGCTAAACTGCATTTTATTTCTATAAAAAACAGGCTATTTTGTTTTTTGCAGAGAACATATAAACATTTTTGCACCCTTGCGATTTGCTCTTATTCTCTTTTATTTGCCCCAGACTAGTTCAAATGAATGTATGGGCCACAGTGAGTTATTACTCACCTTCTCACACAATTCTACATATTTGAGTTCCTTGCAAGGGCCTCGTTATGCCACAGCGGTCTGACCTATATACATTGTGGTTTATACATATATACAACTATAGGCTCATATTATACACCCTGCTCCCACATGCACAACAGAGCGTTCAGTCACTTCTGCTGCAACAGGGGGACATGGTGACTTCATTTCAGCTGAGTCACAACACAATGCTGCCGTCTCGTACTGCCCCCCTGTGATCAATTGCGACATAACTGTTGTGAAGCCTAGACTAGATTTTAGAAAGGTTTGATTCTGCAGAGGGCTTATACCAGTGCTTTTATCAAATGCACTGGGAAACACGGGTCCCTGGTCCCTGGAACATTGTGCCTCAGACAAAAGAGACAGTGTTAGTAACAAGTCACGGTGGGGACGGTGACACTCTCGGCCTTAAGAAGAAGGTTCCCTCATCAGGAACCTGCAGCCAACTGTAAAATAATAAAAAATTTAAAAATGTAGCAGTGAACAATGGAAGTGAATAGAAGTATAACAGCTATAATAAAAAGATCAGGCTATCTGTCCACCAGTTACTGCAACATTACTTTTAGCGTTTTACTGTTATTTACTTTACTCTTAGTTTTCTATTTACAGATATACCCCCCTGCTCAACCTCCGCAACTGGTGAAAGCCGTGTAAGAGGGAGGAAGTGAAAAGAGAGAGCAGGCCATAACAGGACTACAAAACGGCTACGGCTACTACATTTTTCTTTACTTTTTATTTAACGTATGTTAGCAGTGGGACTGGAGAAATAAAGTTAGTTGCTAGTTTGGACATTTTAATGTTAAAAAGTGAGTGGGTTATGGTCGTATAGGCACTAAGGTGCACATACATATGTATCAACACCTAAATAAGAGCAAGCATCTCGTTTTCGATTACAGAATAATAAAACTTTTTAGAAAAGTTGCTTACTTGTCTTCAGATGCCGAGATTGTACTGTTGAGCGAGCACGACCCCAGCACCCTCATGGCTCACATCCACGTGGAGTTGGAAAGGCTGGCAAGAACATGGAGCAGCCAGAACATGGAGCATCCAGGACAGGAGTGGCCAGAATGTGGAGCAGCCAGGACGCAGAGGAGTCTTTTCACCTGCTCAAATGCCTGCTGACAAACAGGGGACCAAAAATATTTGAGATCTTTAAGGACCAGATTAGTTCAGGGAGACACAACGGATGATAAATGAGAGGCAGAAGCACTTGTAGTAGCCCACAGGACATAGTCATGGACATTACAGGATTATGCTTTCTGAAATCTGAACAGAAACAAGACGTTTTGTCAGATTTAAGTCCCAGGATACAGGGGGATGCCTTTTTGGCTCTGCTATCCCATTCTCCAGCCTGTATTTAATCTCTGCAAATGACAAGTAGTAAGACAATGTGAGTGTTTGTGAGTGCTGAGATGTGTGAAGATGCCAAAACAACAGAAAAGCAGTGGCTGCTATGTGGCGGACTAGAGGATTATGGAGCTAGAGAGGCGGTGAAGGCGGTGAAGTACGCCTTTTATACCCCGGGGAAACACTGGGCCCTAGTGGTCCCAGTGTTAGTCACTCTGGGGACCCTGATAACATGGTGAAACACTGCATACATTAGCAAACACAGCCTGATACATTTTTAGATTGTCTGCAAACTGTATTAATAGGCATTCAATTCATTCAGTGGCATCGGTCTGGTTAAGATGGTTGTCCTCAGAGCACTTGATGCACTGTACATGTATGTTATGGAGTAATACTTGAATGGGAGATCAATGGCAATATCAGGAGTCACAGTGGAGTAGTAGTGGCTTTAGTGCACACTGCCGTTGTGTCATTAGTCAGGACACTTAACCAATCTTGCCTGTGTGAATGTGATGTGTGAGTGATGGTGGTTGGATTGGCACAGACTGGCAGCTTCACTTCTGTCAGTTTGCTCCAGGAGGGCTGTGGCTACAATTGCAGCTCACCATCACTGAGTATGAAATGAGTGAATAATGCAACGATTTATATAGCGACTTTCAATGTCAGAAATAGTGCCATATAAAAAAAACTTGGGGCTGTCCAAATGTTCAAAGCTAGTACTGAAAAAGTGTTTGATACAAAAACCAAACCACAGTACTGTCACTTAATTAAACAGTAGTACAAGAATTTCAATTTCTTTAAATTCCTGTGAATTTGACTGAGTATGTAATTCACCGCGCAGAACAAAACCATTTTTAAAGTTTAATCTTAAAGTCAGTTTTGTTTTATTGGACCACTGGGTTCAAACTTGAATCATTTTGCACTGACTGACCCTGTTTTTGCTGTTTTGATGTTAAAATCTAATACAATGGACCATAACCATTTGTACTTTTTTTTACGCAAACCACTCAAACAAGCACACTTACTGAACAATATATCAGAGACAAAGCTTTCGGCTGACGAGTGAAGCTGTCAGGGTACCCAACTATCCTCCAATGTCCTCGCTGGACTGAGGTGAGGGGTCAGGGGTTCATAGGTCACCGCTCATTGTTCCACAGTGAAACGGATGTGGCTGTTAGCGTTAACCCACACCTACTCCAGGTTTGTTATGATTCTGCAGCCCATGTGCCAAATGTCGGAGTAAAATTAAGCTCCCACTCCTCTCCTCCACTTTACAACGCACCCAGATGGAGAATTCACTGTTTATTTGATAATTGTGTCAATACAAAAACTAGATAGCATGTGTTTTAAATGGTTTGACAGCGTGGTTTAAAAGCAGTGGTGGAACAGAGCAAAGTAAAAGTAGTAAACTATTGTACTTATGTATACATTTTTAGCTATTTGTCTTTACTTAAGTAGACTTTATTTATTCCATTTTTTATTTTTTTTTTTTTATTTTACTACATTTGAGAGCAGGTACTTGTACTTTCTACTCCACTACATTTTTGAATAGAACTGGAAAGAAAGTATTTTTTTATTATTGGACACCTTCTGAAAAATCCAGCACAAATATTTATCAAAAGCACTACATTTGAAACTTGATTAGACCTCAAAATCTGCATGAAATACTTTCAATTTTACTCTTTAAGTACATTTTTAAACAGGAATTTTTAACTTTTACTCAAGTAGATTTTTTCATGTGATACTTTTACTTTTCCTTGAGTATATTTTTACACCATTATATGTACTTTTACTTTAGTTCAACATTGAGTACTTCTTCCACCACTGTTTAAAAGCACCATATATGAAAGTGGAAGTGACTCATGTTGTACTGAAGGTTACAAAAATTAGAAAAGAAAAAGTTGTGTTGAAGCACAGTGAATTTAAAGTAGTTTGTCCTTGAAGCCCCGACTGGCTGTACCGGTAATAGAATTGCCACAGTATACAATTTTAGTGTTACAGTTATTGTGAGAAGAAACAATGGTGTGATTATTCACAGTTACTGGCACCAAGATCAAACAATAGCAGAATCCTTCATTTTCTTCACTACCTTTGTCTAAAAAATTACCCATTTCTAAAATATGTGACCATTTTATGAAATTAAACATTCTGAATGAAAAGGTCTTGTGGCATCAACAACAACAAACAGTGCTTTACTTTACTTAACTTTTGGAGCAAAGACTGAATTGAAATTTTCACCTAAAATGTTCACAATTATTGTTATTATTATTATTATTATTATTATTATTATTATTATTATTATTATTATTATTATTATTATATTATTATTATTATTATTATTATAACACACAATTTCAACAGTTATCAGAAGCTTGTGCGATCAGGCTGTTTTTATGCATGTGGCCCAGTCAAATGTGTTGCCTGTAAATTTACAAACCTTCAACAAAGTAACATAAAAATTCCTTATTTTGCCCAATTCAGTTATTTTTAGCTTGTAACCACCAACCCATATGATGCTTTTTGTACTATGGAATAACAAAATACAGCTAAACTATTCACACGGTTTGTTTTTTAGTTTGTTCAACCTTTGACCTCTATTGTTGTTGCCTAAAACAATCCAGATTTGGTTCTGCCTTTCAACACATTTTGACAGCCTTTTATGCAACTACTAATTTTAATTATGCAACTACAAATTAATTTTTTTCTTAATTGTTTATTTAATATTGTCACACCTGATTCCCAGACCCATCGCCACATAATGTGTGGTTCATTTTCAGGGTTTAGTGTTTGTTGTTGGGTTTAGAGTGAAAGGTGGCTGGTAATGCTGCTGTGAAGGGCACTTTTACCAGTTTATACTGATGTTGTGTCCTTGAGCAAGACACTTTGGCCACCTTTGTGTGTATGTAACTGGTTAGATGTTTTAATATAAGTTTACAGGCACCAAGTGCAAAGAATGACTGACCATAGTACAACTTACACAAGGAGCACCTCAACAGTAAAATGAGCCATTTACAGCAGATTCTGCCAGGTTCTCCTCCTGCTGCATAAAGATGTATTATGCAGCAAAGGGATTTGGTATTTGAAGCTTCAACATGTTTTAATAAATTATTACTTCAACTGAGGGAGTGTTTTTGATAAATCATAAATAAATAAAATAAATATTTAACTTTTTATTTTATTTTATTATATATATTTTTTATAGTACATCACCAAGTTTCTGAATGTGTAAATGTGTAAATAGATAGCCATTTTGCATTATTAGGTGTACTATATTGTAGGCATATTGCACATAAACTCAAAAAACAAAGTGCTTAGGGAAAGATTGTCAGGTGGTAGGATCATTCCAGTGATGCAACAAACACTACACAAATTCTGACAGTGCTTTCCTAAAGAGACATCCAGAGAAATGGCTGCTTCTACTTTTGTGGGAATTTTATATATATATAGAAAAATGGGCATAGACCTAGATATAATGAAAATAGGTCTATTATTGGATCTGAACAGAGTTATGCTAAAATACACACCGAGCCACCAAACAATTTATGAGCTTGGCTTAGGAGAAATAATTTTGGTATTTACTTTATTTTTCAGTAAGACAGTGGGCAGAAAAGGCAACACAAATCCCCTATACCATCCTTCATTGTATAAGCAGATCTACTTTTGCATGTTTTATAACTTTATGGCGTATTTCCAGTATATTCCACCACAGCCCTGTCTGTGCGTCAGTGGCTCGTTTAAACAGCGTCACGCCGTGTTTATACCGGTGGCAGGTCGGGCCCGGTCCGCACATTGAGCGGGTCACTTACAGAGCGCCCGTTACACCAACAACGGCAACTGCGCTGCGTATAAGCAACGCACTTTCAAGTGGGCTCACGAGATATGACACGAAAACCTCATAAAACCGCTGCGCTGTCCTAGAAAATAAACTTCTTGCGGGTGCTTTCTGCAAGACCCGCGCTTTACTCTGACCCGCACTCCGCCGGGGTCAGTGTGGCGGGGCGCAATGATTTTAATGTCTTGTCAGAGCCGCGCGAGTCCGAAACCGCATCGCATTTGCAGTCAGTGTACACACGGCGTCACGTCACGTACGGTCACGACTCAGGCCCGCTGCTGCTCTGTGATTGGCTGAAAGCGCTCATCCGGGTATTGAGCCACAAAGCGCCCGCCCACCAGCTAAAGGTACCAATATGGCGGAGGTAAGAGGGAAAACAGGGGAGAAGCTACTGTATGTAACTCGATATTTGTAACATTTTGGCTTCGTATTTCCACCTTGTATGCTATCGATTGGGTGTATAACGCTTTTTGCCACGTATACACCGTGATTTGGGGCTGGATGTTGCGTTTTTGATCGTTAAAGTACATTTAAAGGCCGGGTCTGATCCTCCACTCACAGGCCGCTGCGCCGTCGCTCTCAGCTGTAGCGTAGCGGCTGTGTAAATTGATACGTAAATTTAATGTTAGCCTGCCGTTGAGAGGAAAAAAAAAACGATAACATCCAAGTTTGATTGTTAGAAATTGATTTTTACTCCACTGGGGTATTGTGTGATAAGTTTGTCGCGTATATTGTTGATGTCTGTCGAATGTAAAGCCGCGCAAAGATATAAATTAGTGTTTGTTGTCCGATGCACTGGTTTTCTGAGGCTAAGCTAACACTTTCAGAAGCCGACACAGCACAGATCGCAATCCCCCCGTGAAATCCCTATCAAATGACACAGATTTATCGCATTTTGCAAAGATGCGCAGAAATAAGCGTGGGTTGTGGCTTTAATTTTGTTTAGCGTCGTGTTTTTAGACAGTTTTTTGGAGGTTAGTGGTTTGTTAATTGCCCATTTACACCAGTGCCGTGAGCGCTGCTTCGCCGTCCGTCTGTTTTGGTGGGAAAACGAAGCCATTTAAAATCCGTGACAGAAACTATTGCTTTTAACTGTAAATATGCCAGTTTATCAGCACTTATAGCCATATGTTCCACCTTTTCTCAATTATTATTAATTTCCGCGTTTCTATTTTACAGGCTTCCCTAGGGAGTTCAAGCCCAGGTAAGATTTGTCCAGATATATGCTTTGCTTGACACTATAGACAACAAATTACTGATTCATAAGAAATACAGATGATTGATTTGAAGGTATGCATTGTAAACCAATACTAAGGCCTGTCACAACAATTACTATACAGATTTTCTAGGAGTAAATATTTATCATGCATACTTTTTTAGCACTAGCAGTGACTTTTTGTGTTATATTTTTATATTTTGCACCGCTGACGGTCACTCTCTTCAAAATATCAGCTGGCTTGTACACATTGCATATTTTGTTTTATTGCACCAGTTACTCATTGCAACTCTTCTTATATGAGTGAACCTTGTTTTGTAAAAGCATCAACTGTCTGGGATTTGCATGGTGTGTGGATAAAATGTCAGTGGCATTAATTGTCATAATATTATCATTTATCGTGAAATTTTTACAAACAGTTTATCATGTTAGTGTGATCAAATCATAATTATAATTGAATGTAACATTAGTTTTTCCTTTTTTTTTTTTTTTTTTTCATCAGTTGGCTCTTTATCGTCAGAGGATCATGACTTTGACCCCACAGCAGAGATGTTAGTCCATGAGTACGATGACGAGAGGACTTTAGAGGAGGAAGAGTCTCAGGAAGGAGGCAGCAACATCAGTTCTGAGCTCGCAGATCTGGAGAAGGTACAAATGGATACATCAAGTTTATAATTTTTTGTGATTGTCTTTGTGAGTAAAATATGATGTAGAGTCAAACTGCTACAGAACTTATGAATGTGTGTGTGTGTGTGTATATATATATATATATATAAATTATATATATATATATATATATATATATTATATATATATATATATATATATATATATATATATATATATATATATATATATGTGATATTTTTATGTATTTGCATTTAATTTAATGCATTTGTTTCAAAGATATGCAAAATTGGAACTTTCTATACACTGGCTATAATGGGAGAAAAATGCAAAAAATATCTGATTAAAAATAAATGGAAACCAAACTGTAATATTCATAGCAAATATGCAAATATTTTCCTTAACGGTCTTTGTTAATTTGACAACAGACTTCGAAATGTGCCAAATCAGAAATGTGCTAATTGAAAAAAAAAAAAATTATTATTAGTATTATAAAAGATGATGATACATTATGAACAGGTGACATTATTGTTGATGTATTAATATTAACATTCCATGTAAACTGACTGTATGACTGAAAAAAACATAATGCATAGTAATATAAAAGTTAATGCCTTTTTTTTTGTATTTTTCAGGAGGGAAACATGCCACTGGAGGAGTTGTTGGCGATGTATCGGTGTGAAGCCTCTGTTGGCTCCAGTATAGACAGTTCTTCAGGCGATCTGACCGATGAGCTGCCAGACATGACGTTAGACAAGGTAATCCTGAGTTTTGATCACACCCTCATATTTTCTATGTGGTAATATTTAGTGTACAATTGTACCTGTATTTGATAACCTTGTGTCAACTTAATGCTACCATATTAATCTGCTCATGTTTTCATTTCCCTAGTTTGTCTATTTATATATTTAAATGTAACACTCAACAAATTATAAGTCTTTAGATTGGTTGGGGCTGCAGCTAACAATTATTTCAGTGAGGTGGAAATATAAATAAAAAATAGTTTGTTCTTTTTATGACATTTTATTTAACAATGCCAGTGTCAAAAAACATATTTCCAAGTCTGCATGAACCAGAACCTGACTATTAAAATTATTAATTATTATTTTTGTACTCTAGTAATTCTGTTACAAAAAATAATTTCATATTTTAATTAACATTTTATTAAATGCATTGATTACATATTGTATGAATATGTAATTTTTGTGTTCAAATAATTTCACGCATGACCCAATTATGTTTGTCTGTTTATGTAGTATTATATTGTGTTTGTATATGGTATATAGTAATGTTGTATTCTAATGGGGCGTCTGCTTGTGTCACAGGAGGAGATAGCCAAAGATCTGCTGTCGGGGGACTACGAGGAGGAGACTCAGTCCTCTGCTGATGATCTGACTCCATCCGTCACCTCACATGAGACCACAGACTTCTTCCCCAGGACCCTGCGATGTAAGTCCTTAAAACAGCACATGGTTTTCTTGGTTGATTGTAATCAAATTTAAAAGAAATATTTTTATAGATGAAGAATTCCTATACATACATTGCTACATTTTTGTTTGTAAAGGCTACTCCAAAAATGGCGCTCTTGCTGACAGTGCTGGAAAAATCACAGCAATTGAAGGAATCTCTTATAATAACATAGTATTTTTAAATAGATTTTTTATTTTTTATTTTCAGCAAATGCCATTTCTGATGGAGATAAAGAGTCAGATTGTGACGATGATGGTCCGAGCCCCGAAGACTCCAGAAAAGTATAGAACTCATTGATTATACTGATACGATGTACTAATGTGTACAATAATGTGAGCTGATACATTATCTGCAATTTCTTATAGGAAATCCAGGTGGGCTCTGAATACCAGGCTGAAGTCCCCTCCTGCCTATGTCACTACAAGGATGAGGAAAATGGTACTTGTTTTTCTATGTTTTGCTTTGTTTGTTTAGTACTTAATAGTCACTAAGGCTGCATGATATTGGAAACATTGCAATATAATTTTTAAGTAATGCTATATTGATATTGATAGCACAATTATTTATAATGCAATATTACAAAATACAGTCATGTTTTTTATTTTATTTAAAAAAACTTACATTTCTGATGATTCCGTTAGCCAATTTTGAGATTATTACTTTTGTGCTGCCCTAATTGACACCAGTTTGAATAACGTGTTCATCTTTTTAGCTTATGAAGAAGAAGATGAATTATTGTGGAGCCCGGCGACTTTGTCAGAAAACAAAGTTCGGAGTTTCCTCATCGATGTGTCATCGCGGACGTTTGAGGAGAAATTGGGATGTGACAAAGCGGGGCCACATGTGAGGGACAATGAGCAGGTTAGACTATTATTATTAATAAGTGTTCAGTAGTCATTAAAAACTACAAAACAATATAGTGACTTAATGTAGCCTCCATAAGTGCATTCACTAAACCTATTTACTGCCAGTTATAATCTTTATGCTTGCAAGTGAGTGTTAATGTGTTTAGATTTTGTCTTAACCAATGCAAGAATATTTTCACTACACAAGAAGTCCATCAAATTCTTTTTTTTTTTTTGTATAAATATAAGTCAAATACTGACTCCTTGTGGCATGAGTTAGTATCTTTTCAAGTACTGGGTATATGTTCAAACTTATTTTCATCTTATCAATAATTGCTACAATTTCTGTATGCAAAAATACAAATTGGTGGTGGTAGTTGTATGGTTTACTCCAATACTTGTTGCCACCAATTGTTCATTTGAGTATTTGTGTATCTTTGTTTGTCATAGGCTTTGCATGAGCTGGTAAAGTGCAACTACAACACACGGGAAGCACTGGAGAGATACTGCAGTCACCTCAAGTCCTCAAAAGGTATATATGTATAGAGTATGTGGTATCGACAGGACTTGTATTAGTTAATTAAAATAATATTATTTGGTCAACTGTATTTTTATGTAGTTACTACTGTTAGTCATACCAGAATGAGTAAAGTCAATTGACATAGAACGAGTTGCAACAATCGACTATTAGTACATCTACTGGGCATTTATTGTGTTGTTTTTAAGCCAGATTAGTGTAAACATGTACCAATGAGTTTTCTCAAATCTGAAAATGTATTATCCTTGTGTCATTTTGATTTTTAAATGCTTTAATTGTGATAAAACCAATATGTGTTAAGATCACAAGTTTAAACTAGCTTTATGTCTTCAGATAAATACTGTTTTCTAGGACTTATTTCTGTGTAAATGGCTGTTTTTGAATGAGTTCCAGTGCAGGTGTAGTCTTGTAAGTGCAGTTTGGGTCAGATACGTAGAAAAGTAATAGTTTTGAGAGCCTTTGCTCCGCCCCCTTTTCAATAGACCAATCGATCACCAGGACACGTCTTTACTGTTGGGGCGACAGTGGCTCAATGGTTAGAGCATTGGTCTCCCAACCCGAAGGTCAGAGGATCGAGTCCCGCTTGGACCAAGTTCTGTCGTTGTGTCCTTAGGCAAGACACTTCACCCACATTGCCTAGTATGAAAGTGGTGTGTGTGAATGATCGGTGGTGGTCATAGGGGCCGATGGCCCAAACTGGCAGCCTCGCTTCCGTCAGTCTACCCCAGGGCAGCTGTGGCTACAATAGTAGTTTACCATCACCAAGTGTGGAGTGAACGAATAATGACTTAAGTGTAGCGCTTTGAGAGGCTTTGATAAAGCGCATTACAAGTGTAAGGCATTATTATTATTACTCAACCAAGAACTTCTTCAGTCGACTACAGCCCTTTTTTATATTGATTGACTTGGTGAATCCTACTAATGGCATCCCTCATTGGGTGTTTTTGTTTCAGAAAAATCCCCTCCGTGGTCAGAAGAGGAGTGTAAAAACTTTGAACATGCACTACAGATGTACGATAAGAACTTCCACCTCATCCAGAAACACAAAGTACGACCACAATCAATTGTCTCCACAAGAAAGAGAAAATTGTGTAAAAATTGACTGCACTGTTTCTAATTTAATTTTCCACTATTTTCACAGGTCCCGACCAGAAGTGTAGCAGAGTGTGTGGCGTTTTACTATATGTGGAAGAAGTCTGAGCGGTTTGACTTCTTTGTGCAGCAGAATCGATTTGGCAAAAAGAAATACAGCAGCTACCCCGGTGTAACGTGAGTACTACAGTTAGCTGAAAATTAAAAAAAAACTTTAATATAGGTGTTTATTAATAATCAATGAATTGAATTGCTTGTAGTAATTTGTCAGATTATTAAATGTTTGCTCATAAAAAAATGTCAAAAAACCTTCAGAATTTGTGGCAAATAATGATGAAATTGAGCTTCTTTGTAGCAATATATACAAGTCTTTAGAGCTGTGGTCCTCAAACTTCTTACACCAAGTACAAGAAAAAAATAGTTGACTTGGACCATATCAACCATTAAATATGTAATTCTGATAACTCAAAGGAGGACAAAAACCCTCATAGACTTGTCTCTAAATTAAACAAATATTCAATACTGCATAGGGCCCCGTGTATCACAGTTTGGATCAGGTTTTATTTATTTACACTTATAAAATGACAAACTGCTGGTAGTTAAGTGATAATTGTTATAGTGATTACTTAATTGGTTGGCTAAATTAAAGTGATTGTGTGGATTTGACTGGTGTATTGTTCCCCTGCAGAGACCTGATGGACCGGCTGGTGGATGAGGCTGAGGGTCTGGCTGTAGACAGCTCTTCGTCTGTGTGTTCTGGAGCTGGAGGAGGGGGGAGACTAGAGACGACCACAGACCAACAGCTCAGTCTGCTCAACTCTATCACAGCCAGCGACCTGACAGGTGGGCTTCTGTCTGCACTGACATTCACCTGCCCATATGCACATTTTCGTCTTGAGGTCGTCTCGATGATGAAGAGCAGCACAGAGTCCAGGGGCACACATTTTAATATATTACAGATGAATAAAAATCTAATGCAAGTCTTTCTGAACAATGGTGACCTGTAGGGGGCAGGATTTTCCACAGTTTTGATTTCTACTGATGATTACTTCTGAATTGATCAGTGAATGTGTTTTTATGTGTTTGTGTCAATGTTCATCACTCTTGTCTGTGCTCTTTTCAGCATTGAGTAACACTGTAGCCACAGTGTGCAGCCCTGCGGAGGTCAGCTGTCTGGACTCGTACTCGTTCTCTCCTCTGGAGACTCTGCACCGCGGACCCCTGAACCATGAGGAGCCCCTTGGCTTCCCGTCCAACGGAGGAGACCCCGATTGCATGAACATGCTGGACGCGGGCTTCTACCACTCGGACCTGGGCTGTGAGCGGCCATCCAAAAGACTCAAGATGGCACTGCCCGACTCATTTATGAGTGACGTGTCTGTGGGCGGTCTGGACTTTGAGTCACGGCGGAGCTCGACTCATCACCACAGAATCACCGGGGCCAAGATGGCCGTCTCCGTCACAGACTTTGGCAGTTTGTCCAACAGCGCAGAGCCTAACGGGTTTCTGAGCGCACACGCGCGGCACCACACGCCGCATACTGCAGCACTTCAGTCCGAGTGATAACTGTCTTCTATTGTACATAAGACTGACCTCATTGGAGAATCCCATTTGTTTAAATTCTATTATATATATCTATATATATGTATATGAATCTACTTTTTCATTTGTGTAATATGACATCAGTGATGTCTACCATATAGAACTAAATCTTGATTTCTCTCAAGAGTTTATATAGCCATTTAATTTTATTTAGTTGCGTTCTTGATGTGTAACGTCCATGTACAGTGGGGCCCGAGGCTGCAGTTGGAGAGTTGTGTATCTTCCTCATATTTAAACACAACATCTCCAGAGCTCCTTCTTATCCTGCCATTCTGTTCAGCTGCCAAATTAGTTTAGTCCTCCTCCTTTAGTGTTGCTGTGTGTGGTTTGAAGTGGTACTTTTAGTGTTTGGTTTACAGGTACTTTTGGGTCACCTCATTCTTTCTGTGTTTGAGTGAAACACTAGCATCGAGTGGAGCTGGGGCTAAAGCAGAGGGTGGAACCCGAACTGTTCTGGTGTTCTCTCTCTCTCCTCTCCCTCCTGTTCTTCCCTCTTACTCTCCTCCCTTTCTCTCTCTCCCTCACCCTCCATTTCTCTCTCCTTTGGAAGCATGTGTGTCGCTGCTGTGTTTACTTTAAAGTTTAAACTGTTCAAATTGGCCAAACTGGAACATGTGAATGTCTGTTTTTATTAGTTCAACCCAAATCTCACCTGTACTTTTATCTGTTTTCTTTCTGAAAATCATGCCTGATGTGTTCCCAGTGTTGGCAAACTTTAGTATTCTCATTTAATATGTTAGCTGATAGCCATTGACATCAATAGTATCTTATTGCATTACATTTATCAGTTATTTCTGAGCCTTTTAAGGCAAATCCCAATTGTAATCCCAAATGAGTTGCTGCTCTCTCCACTTAAAGATGGGTGTACCTACTCGCAGTATTTATTTATGGTTACTTTCTTTGCCAGAACTTTGTATATTGTAACGGTCGCCATTTTCTAAGTAGCATTGTTTTTTCTCTCGACTGAAGTCTTTAATTGTGAATTGTACCATGTTTAGCGGGTCATTGTGGATTGGATGCAGTAGTTGTGTTTACTTAATTTATCTATGCATATTTGTGCTATGTATGTTTTCAGGGGTACATAATGTCCGCCATGTAAATCATCATGACGTCGTCTTCTTTATGTCCTTGCATCCCATAATAAGTTAAAACCAGTCAGAGAATATATTCACTCTTTTGGTTCTTTGCTTCTCATGTAAATACTTAGCAGATAGCCTTTAAAAAGTCTATGACTGACCTCTTACACTTGTGAATCTGTGTTGATACAAAAGTTTTAATTTCTCTGTAAAAGGCAATAATTTGTAGATATGTACAGATCTTTTGGATTTTTCATTTCGTTTGGGTGTTTCAATTAGTTGTTTTTTTTCTTTTTGTCATTGTTAAAAAGAAGGGGAAAAAATGCCTGGTTACCACGACGACAGCGAAATCACGCATGCTAGCTTGCGTCACTGAAAAAATTACCCATTATGATGTTGAAATTTTTGTGTTTTCGATTCGCAGTGTAAGTTCATTTTTCTCCCAAATTCTTGAATTGTTGAAAATGTTGTCTCTATTTGTCTTGATGGTTAAAGGGACGACTGCTGCTCGAAACTATTGGGGAGCCATATTGTTTTTCTTAAATGCAGTCCTCCAGGCTCTCCCAGCTTTAGCGGTGCAGTGCTTATTTATTTCACCTGTGGCTTGTATAAAGATTTTCGAATGTAAAGGCCATTAAAAGTAGAAGTAGGTTTTTTTCACCACCCTGTGAACTCTCGAAAATGTGATTTTATTGGTATGAGACTTGTGTGCAGACAAGCACTAAACACCTTTTATTTTATATTTTGTATTGTGTTTTGAAGTAAAAAAAAAAAAAAAGGAAAAATGGCAGTTGTGATTTTGGAAAAAAGTCCTTTGAAAGAAACACGTACCTTTGTGCATAAAAAAACCCTACAAAACTCTAAAAATGTATATCCAGAAATATAGACAATCAAACTTCACTATAAGAAATGTTCCAGAAGCTATCTTTATTGTTTATATTAATTGTACATAAACATCGCATTTTTTTTTTCTTTTGGTAAACTTTATTTTGTATTTTCTGTTGTTCTTTAATACCTTGTGTACAGATCCAGAAATAAACCTCTGGTAAAGGTTCGAGAACACTGTCGCCATTATTTGTTAAAAATACAGCAACCATAAAAAATACTTTAACCTCCTGAGACCTGAGCTCTTGCATGACATGCTTTAATAATTTCTCTTTGTTAGCTGGGCTGATTGGGACCTGATGAATGTAAAAACAATTATCTTTGTACATTATGTAATTTCTGAGAAAAATTATGTCCACATATGAGGACATTCATTCTACATTTTAATCATTTTGATAGAACATTTGAATAATGATTTGCAAAAACTATTAAGTGCCTGAACACAGCAACATTTGTCCTCAGTGTAAAAACAATTGTGTCTCTTGGAACTGTGGCTCATTTGAAGTGCTGCTGAGAGGTGCAGGAAGACATGCCTTTACAAAAAAAACCCAACATATATACGTGTGTGTGTGTGCGTGTGCGTGTGCGTGTATGAGTATACAACATTCTAAACCCTTAAAAATATTCCAAATTGAACATTTTTGCATTGTTGCTGTTTTTCCTTCTAAAAATTTGCACTGTGGCCTAGACAGCCCAAAATGTGTCACATATGAGGACACCAGGTCCCAGCAGGTTCAATACATGTCATATTGTAAATTTTGTTTTTGGTACCGTCTAGACCAGGGCTGGACAAACCTTGTGACACACGGGCCACAGTGGGTTCTAAAATTTGACAGGAGCCGGGCCGGCCCGTATATGTATATATATATATATATATATATATATATATATATATATATATATATATATATATATATATATATATATATATATATATATTCATTAGAGATTTGGCCTGTAACATGTAGCAAAGCATGAATATGCAGGGCTCACTCACTATACAAATTGTTTTCCAAGTGCAGTAATTAAATTAATAATAAATGTATTAAATTTCAGTTCAATAAACACAGCAGGAAAACTTTGAACAACCTATTTTAATATAATCTGGTCACGTTCAGCGGGCCGGATTAATAAGCAAAAGGGCTCTGTGTGGCCCCCCATGTCTGGTCTAGAGTAAAGCAAGGAATACACCTGCTTAGTACTTTAGGTTGGCTTAGGGTTCCTTTTGTAAATACATGTCCATATAATTGTGCAATTTATTTCACAATTCTTAAACATAGTTGTAATGAATCTTGATTTGAGTGAAACATGTTTTGTTGTATAGACTTTCAAGAAATTTATCGTAGGCTTTGTGCATGGCAGAATGCTAGCTAGCTCACTGTGACAGTCGCTTTTATTAACATCGGTGAACATAAAAAAAACAAACTATTCAAATTTTAAATGAAGTAAATAAAGACTACCCAAATATTTTTATATGTAGATTACTTAGGTTTGTTGCATGGTTTTAATATTTACTATACCTCAAAATTAGCATTAGCTTTATTATCGAGACACAAATATCTCTCTTTCTAAACACAGAAGGGTCTTCCACTGAAGAATTCATTTTATTTATGTAGTGTCTTTAATTATTTCCTTTAACTATTTATTAATATTAGTGTAAATTGTCAAAAACCTCAGAGATAAAATTAGACAGAAAGTAGTGACGCTAACAGTGAGGTTGCTGGGCAACATTGTGCACAGAGCCTAATAAAATTCTATTCAGTTTGGTCTTGGGTAATGCTAAATAAATGCATCGTACACTGTCAGATTAAACTCACACTATGACAGCCAGCCATAAATGACTGTGTGTGACAGTCTGTGCAAATGACAGTGCACAGACTTTAGGTCTAAAACTTTTGCATAAATCTGCACACCAAATACTCAAGTAATTACGGTACTGCAAAAATACAAGAAATTAAAATGAGGAGGTAACAGCATTAAACCAAGTTATAATGTTGTTGCCTCCTCAAAAAAATACCCACAGTTGTTTTGTTTCATTCACACATTCATTTCATTTCATTTGGGAAATCCTGGATTATTAGGCAGTTTACATCTCCAAAGATCAACGCTTTATTCCACCTTGTGATGTCATTTCAAGTTAACAGCTACTTTTTGCCTTTAGTTTAGTAGAGATTGACAATTCCAGACCTGAAATCATCCAAACGATTGTAGTGAAGGTGTATGGAGCTAAAAAAAACCAAAAAAAACCAAAAAAAAACAGTGCAGGATTTCCTGTATTACCACATGACATCACAAGGTTTTCTGTTTGAGAAGAACTCAGCCTAAATATGCAGGATTTGTGTGTTAAACGTGTGAATGAAGGACAAAACATTCTAAAATAGATCAGAAAATAGTGTAATATAGGCTCTTCAAAACACCTTTTGCTACCTGGTCCTTTTTAGTAGTATTTGTAGAGTAAGAAAGTCCTCCGCTAAGACCACCTCAGTGCCAGTGCCTTGCAGAGCTTCCTCAGCCTGTCTCTTTAGCTCACAAATGTCGTCCCCCTCCCCTTCCTTTTGCAGCGTTGGGGGCTTGTATCTTTGACTAAAATGATACAACACCAGTTTACGCACATTACATTCCCGGGCCAACGCGGCAGCCATCTTTGGGGTGCTGTGTCCGTGCTCCACCGCCTTATCCCTCTGCTCATCTCCCAGTGTGGCCTCGTGAACCAAAATGTCTGCTGCAGAGCACAGTTGCCGACAGGATGAACCAAGGACAGAGCTACAGTCGCCCAGCACACACACCTTTCGCCCCGGGATGTCTTCCTCCAGAACCTCCCCTGGGGTCAGCACGCGGCCACAGTCCAGAGTCAGGCTCTGTCCAGACTTCAGACGGCCGTACAGTGGACCTGGTTTAACACCTGAAAAATTTAAGAAGAAAGAAAATTAAAGAGCAGCATAATAGACATAAAGTTCGTATATTAAGTACAAACAACAAACAAACAATAATTGGCCATTGGCGATTACCTGGGGGGTTTACATTCACGTCTCATGTGTTTTCATTATTATGTCCCAACAAAATAAATACCTTTAAATACCATAAGTTTAATTAAAACTCAGTCAAGTTGATCAGATGGAATTCTGTTATTTAACCAATTTTCTTTAAAGGCACACTATGTAACATTACTAGTGGAAGGTTCACCATTGGCTTAACTTCAGGTGACACCAGTAGCTCAGTTTACATTTGATTTTGAATACTGATTACTATCTGTTTAAAAAAAAAGCTAAATATATAACTTAAATATGAAGTTGTACGTCTTTTGGTTCAGATATGATATATATTTATGACCAAAAGATGACATTACTTGCTCCCCGTTTATCTTTTCTACTGTTTTACTACACGCTTCTTGTAACTATAATCTAATTCCTGTTCAATGGTAACTTGTTACATTATTGTGTAATTGGATTGGAGTAACACTATAATTTGTAACAACTGTTAATCACCAAATTAGCAATTAGCATTAGTAAAGAGTACCTAGTTCCTTGAGCAGTTCAGTCTTGAGCCTCCCCGGTCGGTCTCTCTCCTGAACACAGAAGCCAAAGGAGGGCACTCGATGATACAGCCTGAAGGCCCTCACCTCAAAGCGCTCGTCTTCAAACAGCAGGTAACTGTCAGAGTGGGGGTCCAGGGGAATGCTCCGGCCCACCTGCTCCTGAGGGTGGAGGGACCCGTGCTCCATTGTCACCTAAACAACACAGAGAAGAAGCAATCAAATATAAGGGGAATTCTAATAGATTTTTTGGTAAGTACTACATAGTAATTTCTGGGTTTTAGATGACATCATAGCATACTATAGGCCAATAATATTCAATACAGATGGGGAAACAGCTACAGTTAATATTGTTAAAAAGCATTTTTTTGTAATAGCACAATCTAGAGCAGACATGTCAAACTCAGGCCCGTAGGGGTCAAATTTGGCCCTTGATATAAATATATTTGGCCCACGAGGGTCTAGTCACTAACTGAAATAACCAGGTTTAACATTTGTGCATTCATCACTTAGATATTTCATGACAAAGTACAATGGACTCAATGGGGAAATCTGTCTCTGGCCTTAATCTGGGAGATGACATCATCACATTCTAAAATCTGAAAACCAACAATAAAAAAAAATGTAAATAAAATTAAAAATAATAATAATAATGATAAGGAAAGGAAATATGTATATGTTCCTTTGCCTGGAATGCTCCACAGCATTCATTAAACTGATACATCTAGCATTTATTAATTGTGTTTTTATTGTTGATATTATATACCTTGAAAAACAATGAATTATTTCTCCAGGTAGGCATTTTTCTTTAACAAAAAAAAGTGCCATACAGAGGGTAAGTGTAAGGTCCTCTTGTAAAATTACACAGTGCATCTTTAAAACTATATTGGCCATAGGAATACTCACGCACCTCCCTGCTGAGCTGACCTTCCTCAGGACTCTGGTCGGATGTGGGCTCCAGTTCATGAACTAAAAGAAGAGGAAAAATGCAAACACTGTTGTAAACACAGTCAGCTAAACACTGAATAAAGTACCGTAACTTCACGACAATAAGGCGTGGGTAAAAGTTGCGAACACCGTGGGAGTGACGGATGTCAGACGGCAAACACAGCTTTACAAAGACCGGGAGGCAGCACCGGGCGAGTTACGCCACGATTTGTGAATGGATTGTGGATGCTTGGACTCACGTATCTGCTTGCACTGTTCTTTGAGCTTTCGCAAAAGTCGGCATCGTTCACGCGGAGCGATACGGCAACAAAACGGACTCTGATAGTGACGAGAGTGAACCTGGTGTATTTTTATAGAAATCTAGCACAGCTTTTCATTTCAGATACAGAGGATGAAGACTTTGATGGATTTGTGAATTAATTGAAAAAATTATGTGAGCATTTTGCTAAATACTTGAATAAAGCACAACCGAACACAGTATGTGCTCTAAAAAAGGCAAAGGAAGCAAAACTAACATGCATGTTTTACCGTGCCTGCGCCCTAAGGCCCGGTGCGCCTTTTTATGTGTTAAATGCAGAAAAAGCACCGTAACTGAACTGCGCTCTATAATCCGGTGCGCCCTATGGCTGTGAAATTACGGTAAATAAAAATATGTCTACTCTTGAAAATCCATACATATTAATTTCAAACATCTACAAACTTAACAAAAAGAGGAAAGTTAACCAGTGGGGCAATATATAAAAGCAGTAGGGCTGAAAAAAGTGAATGAATGAATCTCAATTTATCGACGACTGAAAGAAACTAATGTAGTAACTGTAATGTAGTAATGTAGAAGAAGTTTTAATACTTAGGCAGAGCAGTAAAATAAGCATAAAAATGGCATAGACCTAAAATGTAGGTGTAATACTTAATTGTTATATTGAAATATATAACAATTTTGCAATATGAACTGCCAACCATAGGACTGGATGGCAAATTCTCTGCCACTCAGAGAGACAGTCCTCAATGGCCTAATACCTGCATAAGGGAAGAGCAGCTGTGATGAAGTCAGCCCCAATGTGACTCTGAGGAGGTGTCTGAGCCCCCGGGGTCCAAAGATGTCCACACAGCGGGGCTTCTGTGGGGGGTCAGAGGTCATGTTCAGGCTCACGGTGCAGAGCAGACCAGGCAGCCCGAACACGTGGTCCCCATGAAGATGAGAGATAAACACCTTAGTGATCCGACCTGTGAAGACGACACAAAAAATAAACACATAATCAATACAATACTAAAATTTCAAACTCAATACTCAGGAATGGACTTGATACGCAATGCCAATTCCAATACCACAATAATAAAAAACTGTTTTTCTTTGGACAATAGAATGTGATTGATTAACATTAAATCATAGTATCAATGTACCTTTTTAGTATCAGTGCCGGCTGAAATTAATATCTAGTTTCAATACTAGTTGTAATAAGGCTTAGTTGATTTTTGATACTTTTGACAAAAGTACAAAGCTGGAAATCCATGTGTCCTTGGACAAGACACTTGTCCATCTCTCCTCTATAAATGTGTTATTCATATGGTGGCTGGGGGGAGAAAGATAACTATGAACATACTGCTCTAAATAGTCTTTTCTATAATGGGAAAAGTTTATTATTGAATAAAAGTAGTCAGTCTTCTGTCAGCCTGACTCTGGGCATTTATTACAACAGAATGAACGCAACCGCACCCAGTTGTAAAGTGAATTTATTGCCATGATAATCTTCTGTGATCTTTTAGTTATGATTGATTTAAAGTGGTTTAAAATCCCATTGGGTCGTTGTCTTCTCCAACTAGGTGATTACAACAAGCTTTTGGCTAATGTTTTGTGATTTTTGAAACCTTTTAGCTTCCAAAGCAGCCCCCCCTCCAGCTGTCCCAGTAGATGGAGTCTCCTCACCGGCTCGGAGCTGGCTCTTCATGAGCTGGGTCTGTGTGCCCTCTCCGCAGTCAAACAGCCAACAGTCCCCGTCTGTCCGCAGCACCAGCGCCGAGGCCCCGCGGTGAGGAGAAGGGTACGCCGAGCCCGTGCCCAAAAACGTCAGGTCCATGCTCATGATTTACTCAGGAAAGTGTCTATTCAGTAAAACTAAAGCGAACACATCAGCCACGCGCCGCATGTTTTCAGACACAAACGAGTCGATTAATGATGACGTAAGACGCCCGCGACGTTGTTGACATTAGGCTTTTGCGGCATCAAAGCATTCAAAAACATCAGCTTTCTCCCATTAATTTGTGAAATGTACCAGTGTGTAATGAATAATTATAGAAATCATAAACCATCTATTACACTGACTCATCCAGCAAGCATCAAGTTTACATAATTATGAAGTAGATCCGGGCAAGCAAGGGAAGAGCAACAGCTGAAAACAAACTGATTTATTTATACTTGAACTGAAATTAACTGGAATTTACATCTACGTAAGTTTTAAACCTGGGCCGTAGATGGCAGTGTCGAGTAACATAATATGGACAAAAGCAGGGCGCGTCTCATTTCTGCTATCATGCTTCCTCAATTCCTCAATTTTTATATTTTTTAGCTGGCAATCGCAAATACTGAGGAAAAAGAGCCAAGCAGAAACAATGTATCTCTCTTTTTTATGGCCATCTCTCCTTAGTAAGTGTCATTGAGAAATCGAGGAAGCTTAGAGGACGCTTTGAGGATGCAAGGGAACAGAAATGGGATGCGCCCGAGCAGCTAACCCGAAGAAGAGTGCGTGAATGGCCGATGTTTTTGGTATGGGGTGTTTATCTTACCTCTAGACTAAAAGTAAAACATTTTAATCCGATAGATCGCAGTGGAAATGACAGAAGTGAGTCTGAAGAAGGAACCGGAGGAGTTTAAGCCCGAGGAGGTGGACAGAAGGTGGGATTTTTAGGTGCTAAGTAACGCATTTAGGACAAGAGCCTGCACCCGGCGGACTACCTATGAATAAGACGCCATTTTATGATTATTGGGGATTTAATGAGGCACAGACACAATAAATAAAACGTAAACAATGTCAGTTTGATCTGCCTTGAAATTTTGAGTATATTTATTTTGTAGGGGCGAAACATGAGCATCTCTGACTGGACTTTGTCTGTTACCTCCATCATACCAGAATTGTTCCATGCATGAATGTTAGACCTAGCTGAGAAAGAACACACTTACATTGGGTCTCATTAAGTATAAATTCAGCTAAATAATATCTCAAGAGTTTACAAATACCCCTATGTTCTTGTCTTGCAGTGTATTCAGTGAGCTGGAAGGCAACCAAGAATGTAAAGGTAAGGAACACCTGCTGTTTGGTGGAATATCAGTTTTATCTGTGATTCTGTGTAAAAATACTAAATGCATTGAGATCACTATAACAGAGTAAACTATGAACTTTTTCTGGTGCA
Organism: Periophthalmus modestus; assembly: GCA_019594935.1. Lineage (NCBI taxonomy): Eukaryota > Metazoa > Chordata > Actinopteri > Gobiiformes > Gobiidae > Periophthalmus > Periophthalmus modestus. Next base: position 22,017,689 of record JAIEZT010000012.1, on the reverse strand, counting down.
AGGGTCCGCCACCTACTTGTTTCCATGAGGTTGTTGTTTCTATGTCTGGATTGTTCCACTGTATTGCATTAATATTCACTGGAGCAGGCAGATGTTATCACCCAGTTACTAGTCAGATCTATGGAGAAGTTATAATTGGTTGTACGTGATTGCAAACACAAAATGGTAGCAGTGCTGCATGGGTTTCAGAGTGTTGAAAAATGTGCATTGTTGCCATAGTGAAGAAAGGTGGTAGAGCACCTCAGCCTCTACCTAAAGTATTAAAAACACAAAAAGCAGGACTGTGTAACAGTTTGCAGTGGTCCAAAGTTATTCCTCACTTACCTTAGGCATTCAGAGCATCCTAATTATTCACTGTGATGAGTTTATAAGCGCTTTTCACAACTTTCAGAGACCAGAGCTGAGTTTTGTTCTTATGATAAAGCTAACATGCACTTCCAGATTATTAGACATAAAATAAAAGACTTTCTAATTAGATATAGGCAGCACACAGCATCTTATTTTGACCTTATGAGCTGCTTATACAATATATCTACTGGGGCAAGACAAATTTAGCTCAAATACAGGGGAAAATCGGATACAGGAGTTTTAAGAGTAAAAACAAAGATACTCCGACTTCATTTTTTCAAAGCATTTTTAGCAGTACACTGTGGTTGAATAAATGCAAGACAAGGTTGTGTGGTTTACAAGGTTAATGCCATACTGTGGAACATTACTGGCCAAGTAATAACATGTCAAGGTGTCAGATCCTCCATTTGTAAAGTTACACTGTGCACATTTAATTCTTCCTTTCTGTCAACTCTTGAATATAAGTATTTACTTTGCGTTGTTTGTGTTACTGTCTGCAGACTTGCTTCATTGCAAGGTCATGTTTGTAAATGACAATCTTGTTCTGTGCCTTACAGGTGTCCACAGCTCAGAAGACACCATCCCAGATTTTCTCCACATTAAAGAAGAACAAGAGGAAGTGAAAATCAAACAGGAGCCGCTCCAAGATTGTATCCGTGTTTGTGTAAAGAATGAGGAGGAGGAGATCCTTAAAGATGAGAGCGGAGAGGACACCGATGGAGCAGAACCAGAATTAGAGGAACATCCAGAACCCGACACACTAAAATGTCCAGTTTGTGATAAAAGTTTTGAGAAGAAGCGGAATCTAAGAAACCACATGAAGGTCCACACTGGTGTAAAACCATACAGCTGTTCAGTTTGTGGAAAGGACTTTGCGTATTTACTCACATTTAAAGCCCACATGAGGATTCACACAGGAGAAAAACCTTTCAAATGTTCTTTTTGTACAATGGAGTTTGCGACAGACTATTTACTCAAAGTACACACGAGGGCTCACACGGGGGAAGAACCATTCAGGTGTTCTGTTTGTGCGAAGGAATACACAACTGACAACCTACTCAAAATCCACATGAGGACACATACAGGAGAGAGACCATTCAGTTGTTCGTTTTGTTCCAAAAGTTTTATGTTGAATAGCAGTTTAAGAAATCACATGAGAATTCACACAGGGGAACGACCTTTCAGATGTTCAGTTTGTGAGAAAGATTTCACCGAGAAGGGTCATCTTATAGCACATATGAGGACCCATACAGGAGAGAGACCATTCAAATGTTCAACTTGTGATAAAGGTTTTACAGTGGTTGGTGCACTGAGACAACACATGCGAATTCATAGTGGAGACAAGCCTTACAAATGCTCAAAATGCGCAAAAGAATTTAATGTGCAGTGTTCATTAAAAAGACACATGAGGACTCACGAAGAGGCGCAGAGTCGTGCAGAGGAGAGGTTGTACTCCTGTCCATTCTGTGCTAAGAGTTACACTGAGAGCAGTAATCTAAAGATCCACATGAGGATTCACACAGGCGAGAGACCTTTCAGGTGTTCAGTTTGTAACAGTGATTTTCCACAGAAGAGTTCACTAAAGAGACACATGACGATTCACACCGGAGAGAAGCCATTCCCATGTCCCATCTGTGCGAAGGAGTTTAGAGTCAAAGGGGATCTGCAGGTTCATATGAAGAGGATACACAAATCACAGAAACAAACTAAAAAGAAAAAGTCTTAACTTGAATGCAAAATTATGTATACTGTATTTTGAAAAGGAGGTTAAAATGAGAAGTTTTGGATGATTTAATTTCATGCAAATATTGACTAATTATGATAGAACTGTAACAGCGTCAGATTTGTTTTTCACACTTTGATGAAAAAGGAATAAACCCTGTTAAACTGTTGGATGTTCGTTTGTTGTTTTTAGTCATAGGTTTTTTGCTATTCACAAAAATGTGGTAGAGGATCATGACACCCCAGGTATTACAAATCAGTGTCCATGAGATTCAATGTGAGATTTTGACAGTTTACATATCAAATTTTGCCACAAAATTTGGGATTCATTTTAACATTTTTGCTGTTAATTTAGCACTGCTATTTTGGAAATACAGCTAAAGAGATGTAACTTAGCAAAGCTGACCTTTTTTTGTCCAAATCCAAATGTGAACACATGGGTGGAAAAAAAAAAAAAAAAAAATCTAGATTTTGTTCCATCTCTACTAAGCAAATTTAAACTTCATCTCATAGTTCATTAAGAGAGCTGTGGCCACAGAGGTAGCTAAACACTTTTGAGTAACTAAAGCGTGTGCGTGTTTTGAAACCATTATAAAATTGCAGTGAAATTGTAAAATGAGCAAACGTCTGAAAAAGCGCTACTACTGGTTGAAACCAGTTGCAGTAGTTGTAAAATACAAACATGCAGCATTTTGGCAGAAAGTAAGGCAATATTCTTATTACTATGACACAAACAAAGCTCACATCGGCTAGAAAAATATGACAAGTGCTTGAATTCAGACAACAGCAATACAAAATACAACTCAACAGTAAACGCCACATTTGACAGGACAGAAATATTTGCACAATTTTCAGTAACATAAAGCACAAAATTATCCAGAAATGATAAATACACAAGCAATTCAACCACTGTTTACAGAGATCCCTTGTATAATGGAGTGCCACTTTTAACAGGCAAGGAGCAAGAATTAGGAGTGTTTCCAATAGATATATGTAAAACAATGCACCAAAATATAACAAAACTAGAAAATGGTGTAAATGTATGTTATAACTACAATTAGCTGGAGTGAACGCTGGTTATGCAATGCTTTACATATTTCATATACGTTTAGATACATTTCATTTTCCATAAATTCAAGTACTTAATAAAAATACAACAGTTTCTTATCATTTAAAAAACTATCCTGAGCCAACACTCATCTAATCTTGGGTCGTACAGACAACAGCTAAATTAGGCACTAAGTTTATCCCACTTTTCCATTTTTTTAAACAACCTGAGCACAGTACAAGTAATTTTAATTGGAGTAATTGTTTTTGTAACAGGACTCCTGCCTTCAACCACATGGGGGAGTCATAAGATTAAATATTGCAGCTTTAAGTGCCTTGAGGTCTCAAAATGTCATTTAACCTTCATTATACTATTTAAACTTCATAATACCATTTAAACTTCATTATGCGTGTTTCACTCTCCCTTTGTTCTGATGCAATTGTATGTGACCAATGGAATGTTATAACTAATTTATGTATACTATTTTCAATACTCCAGGGTCTAACATCAATACTACAGTGGCTGAGAGAGCTGCATCCACAGTTTAAAAAGGTGCACTGTGTAACTTTTCTAGTGGAGGGTAATCTGCAAGCTTCTTGCTATGGAGAACAGATTCCTACTTTTTGAACAAAATCCAAATCAAACCACCGCAATGGAAATGTAATTGCTTAGCCTAGAAATGTTCCATAGCACTACACCTTATATCTCCATTAGGCCAAGTTACAAATCTGATGATTATGAAATGAGAGAGTTTATCGCCATAATGACTATCTGGACCCCAACACGTGAAAAGTATATAGTGCACCTTTAATATTTTAGCCAACCTACATGAAAAGTTGAATCTAGAGCTGTGGTGGACAAAGGATAGAGCAGGTCACATGGTGGAGCGTAGTCAGGTGGGGGCAGGTCACATGGTTTGGGGGCGTGGTCAACTAGAATCACTTTAAAGGAGCGAATTTGACCCCGGGCCAGTCGTAAGTGTCTGGTAGGAAGGAATCGTACTCTGTGTTCCAGACTGTGCCCCTCACAAATCTGTTCTTATCAATCTGCTCGGGGTAACGGAATGCCATACCCTTTGCGTAAACGAACTCCATCACCTGAGGACAGGAAAAAAAAACAGATGAAAAAGTGTATCCATTTCCTATTTTGAGGTAAATTCTAGTTGGGATTTAATTTACTATTTGTATTTAAAATTGTACTTAAAATTGTACTACCATTTATTTCATGGACAAATCATATTATTCTATTCTATTATTCTATTCTATTCATATGTGCACACAATAGCTACTGAATCCAAAAAATATTGTTCCAGGTTTCATATATTGAACGATAAGTCAAATTAAAAAAAGTCATTATTGTACAGTTTGGCAAATTGGCAGCTCATTTGTCAGTCTACTAAACATAACATGCCATTTCATATTTTTTTTTCTTTTTTGTAGAGCTAAACTACACTGTTCTTTGGCCTTGTACTGAACATCATTACGAGGCTAAGCTAAAGCTGTAGAAACTCTTGAATACATGCCTTGATTGCCATTTGAATGGACACTTCTCTAATGTTGGACAGTGGAGGATACAGCCGGCCTTCTGCAAGTTCTTTATCAGTCAACTGTTCAGCCAGGTTCTGCAAAGAAAAAACAATTTAGTAATAAATGATACTCACAGTACGTGATCACATTTATATACTGTCTGACATTTAGTGAATACTCAAAACATCTCCAAAAATAAAATTTCACAAAGTCAAACCCGTATATTATATAGACCAATTACACACATAGTGAAATATTTCAAGCCCAACCAAGTATTGAGTTACAGTAATAGATACTTTTCAGAATCCTGACATTTTTGTTTAAAATATATTTTTTTATTGATCTTATGCAATATTCAAATTTTCTGAATGTTTGGGGTTTCACAAAAATTGAAGAAAAAGGTTTGCAAGCTTCACTCTGTCTATACAAGACATGGGTTTCACTTTCTGAAATAAGTAACAAAATCTTTTGTACCTGTATATGCAGATACTACAGACAAAGTGTCGAGTGTTTTGCCATGGACACAATGACAGTGTACGCATGATGAGAGCAAAGAATGTAGGAGTGCAAGATGGGCTAAAGAGTTAAGAGTATTAGTAAGTAAATGGCCTATGGGACTGTCAAGTGATCATTTGGACCGAAACATCCGTCATCAAAGTTCCATCAACAGAAACTGTAAAAGTAAGGACTTTGTCTGAACATGATATCAGAACTAGTACCAAATACAATTGGTTTTATACATTTAAATTTCAGGCCTGAAATTATAATGGTAAAAAAAATTTGATAACTTATGTCTGTAAATTATCCGTAGAGGTAAACCAGAGTGCACTAAATTTTAAAATGACAATATACAAGGCCGTGGAGCTAGTTAAAATCTGCAAATATGTCATTATAATTTGTGAATAAGACTGGTATTCCATTGGATCTGGAAATAGCGGGAATCGACTGATGGTAAAGCTAAACATTCCCATAATGAAGAGCTCAGACCTTTGCAGCTTCTAAGAACACTGTGTCACTGATGTGTCTGACTCCACTGAGGATCACCGCCAGAGCCACACCTGCGTCACAAAACACAGTAAGAGTGAAGATACATTCTGTTTATATAAAAGCCACATTTTATTTTTGGGGATTTTTATTTTCACCTGGGAAGATGTATGCGTTATTTCCTTGTCCTGGAGTAAAGACTCTTCCATCGCTCAGAGTCACTGGACCAAACGGACTTCCACTGGCAAACAGACATCTGCCCTGTTGTGGAGAATATATATATGGAAAATATAAAGACAAATTACTATAAATTACTTCTATCAAGTTTAAACAAGATATGTTATTGTGTGGGTAGTATTGGGTTATAACATGGTACAAATCAGTTAAATAGACTATTATGAAATTACGATAGAGCAGTGTTTCTCAAACCGTGGTGCTCCTTCTGGTTTCCTCTGCAGTTCAAATATTTACTGAATTTGAACAAGTATAGAACATGTTTAGTGCCACTTTAGACCTTGTAGGTAAAGTAAGTAATTTGTTAAGTCCTAGTTTAGACCTGGTTTAGATCTGGAAGCACTGGGAGCTACCTCTCCAAAACCATCTTGCAATAACTTGATCTTTCTTTTTAAACACAACATTGCTGAAATGTACTTCTACTCAACTGTGACAGAAAAAGAGACAAAAGCCCACTCAGTGTTGCATACATACGTCACTGAGAGTGTATGCGTCGTCAGCCGTGCATTCTGCTTTAGCGGTGGGGTTACTCAGAGCAAATATAATTGGTCGATCGTTCAGAGCTGCCATGGCCTTAATCACATCTGGAGTGAAGAGTCTACCTGCTCCTGCCACACCTACAGACAAGAAAAATGTACAAATATTGTTTTTTACCATTTTCCACATTTTCTATATTAATAACAAAGTGAACTTTCTTTGTACCAATAATAGCGGTGGGTTTTATAGTGTTCACAGCATCTAGGAAACTCTGTACATTTCCTGGACTGTCATGGACAAATCCTTCTTGGTTGGCATCTGTGTCAGATCTTTCCTGAAAATAATCAAAATAAAACAAATCATGTAATAAAAACAATAAGACTGTAAATTGCTTTCAAAAGTAGAAAATACAGTGTTAATAAAATCCTAATCCAGTCTGTAACAATGTATCCTCAGTAAATTCTGTATTTGGTTTAAACATTTTCTGATAACTTTATTTTTTTAATTATTACAAAAACATTTCATGTGATTCAAAAATAGTTTAAAGATGCACTATAACATTTCTGGTGGAAGGTCCACCACATGCTTGTCCCCATGGAGATGTTATGGCTTAAGACTTTGATCTGATATGTAAATTTGCACCTGAACATCTCTGTGGAGCTGGATGAGATTGAAGAGGTGAACCTGTTCACTGTGAAAATGCATGTAATCATGCAAGGTATAATTGAGCAATAAAACTGCTCTATAAATATAAATAAAAATGCCATACTTTGGGATCTGTCACTTGTCTCCATGAAGATGTTATTGTTTAACAATGTTCCAATCAGAAAAGTTGCACACTGCACCATTTAGTTTTGGTTCTTGAGCTATATATCTAATCAGAAAGCAGAATGAGCTCCTCACTTTGGGTTGCCAGACCCTAGGACTAAACCCAATCAGCAATAAACACAAAATAGGTATGATATGGCATATGGCATCTATTTCTTCTGTGTTTGTAAGTAATGCCATTTAAACCAGTAGGAGCTCACAAATACCTTAAACCTGTGCCCTTACCTTCACTAAAAGTCCATATTTGTCAAACATCCAGATCTTCTTTTGTGCTTCTGCCTGAGTCATTCCATTCTCCATCATCGCCATGACGATCAGGTTAGCAATGCCCAGAGCCGCCTGAGGAAGAAATATGAAAACAAAAAATGTAACTACAAACCAACACTGTTCCTAGTCAAGTTATTCAGTTTGTATTCAAATGATGGAAAGAGTGAATTAAACAGACAAGCCCAAATTTAACTTTCTAAGCCGAACAATTTGGGAAAAATATCTAATTATGATTTTTTTTTTTCCCAAACACTGAGACTGCACTTAGATTTCTGTTTTAATAAATAGGATCCTGTTCAAAGTCCACATTTTAAACGCGCCCAGAAGAATTGACAGAAAGACTAAAATATGACAAACAAGAATCAAATTTCAGAACACGTTTGTACAAATCCAAGATACAGGGTTAGCAGTTTTTATATAGCATAAGACATTTGCAATATTTTTTGTTTGTGGAGAAAATTGTGGTACTTAAAAAATGGCAGCCTTTGTGACCTGTTAATTGCGTTCACAAGTTGCACATAAAAATTGCCATTTCAATTAAATTCTGATTCATCTTGTAGCCCTAACGCAGGTGTAAAAATTGTTTTAGATCATGTTTTGTAGGGCTTTGCTACTGTAAAAAATGTTACATTCAATTATACTTGGATTTACCACTTCTTAAATATTGTTCTGACTTGACCCACAATTTACAACAGTTAGATCTTTTGACCAGCAGGAGGCAGCAAGTTTTAATATTTTAGAGGTGCTTCCTGGAAAGAGTAACCATAGCAACCAACATAACATTTACCTCTCCAGCTCCGAGGAAAAGCACCCTGTGTTCAGTGATGGGTTTGCCCACAGCTCTCTGCGCAGCTAACAGACCGGCTAGAGCCACAGCTGCTGTACCTGGAAATACACATGAAGAAAAGGATCAAATTAAAATACCAAATATACATTTGATACAAAGGCCTTGGGTATGTATTTATGTCTCAAGGAAAAATAATACAAAATACATTAGTTAAATTCAATTGCATTTGTTCATATGAAATGGAAGAAAGTAAAATATCATACTTAACTTGCAGATTATTGTGGTGTGGTTAAAACAATTCTTATGAAATTACAGACTAGCTGGGTGTGGAGAAAAAAAAAAGTATTTTTTTTCCCCCTTGTATTAATGGGACTGCAATTTCTGATAATAATATCCAAAAACAAAAAAAATATTAATTTTGTATATATAGATTATAGATATACATATAACACAGTCAAATGTCAGTAAAAAGCGCCTGGTATGGAGCAGAATTCACACTTTGGAGCACTGGGTGTAGACCTCTCACATAAAAAGACCCAAGCTGGTCACTGGTGATTAGAAATGACAGAATCTCAAGAAGGACCAGCATAAACCTACTACAATATTAACATCCTAATTTACCTTGGATATCGTCATTGAAGGTGCAGTACTTTTCCCTGTATTTCCTGAGGAAGCGGAAGGCGTTGTGATTCCCAAAGTCCTCAAACTGGATGAGTGTGTCCTGTCCGTACTTTTCCACCACGGCCTCCATGAACTCATCGATGAGGTCGTCATAGGCCTGGGTCCGGTCTCTCTTCTGGTACAGGCCCATGTACAGGGGGTCTTTGAGCAGGGTCTGAAAGTAAACAGAAAACATATTTTGTTATTATTAAAAACATTGACACAAAGGAGCCTTCTCCACAGGTTAAACATTTAAGCATTTTTCCTAGCTTGAAAACTGAGTAATAAAAGTAAAGCATTTTATAAGGATTTCAAGTGTGATTTAAATTAAGGCTGCATTAATTATAATCAAATCACAATTTGACTGGTCAGTTACAAAATCATAAAGAATGCAATTTCCCTGCATAAACGTTTTTGTATTTTAACAGTTGCTTTCTGTTCAAATCTTACAGCTATACAATTATGGTAATACAAACCCTGAACAGCTTTTTAATACCAATATATCATGTGTACCATTGTCTCCATGTGTTTTACGCTTTTGTTTACAGGCACCATTTTGAGTACTTTTCCATCATTCAAAAGATGGAATATTTTGTTAGGAATTCTTAATTACTAAGGGCAACAATGCAATTTTTTCAGCCTAGTTAAAGCAGCCCCTTACCTCGTTGTCCGTGCCGACATCAATGGCCACAGGCAGACACTTCTCTGGTCTGATCCCTGCACAGGCCGTGTACAGACACAGTTTACCCACAGGAATCCCCATCCCATAAACGCCCAAGTCTCCCAGGCCCAGAATACGCTCTCCATCAGTCACCACCACCGCCTGCACAAGGCAGACATGAGCAATCAGAAAAAAACATGCAAAAACTATGACTTTTTGTTTATTTATTTAACATTGCACATTCATCAAAATATCCTCTACCAAAAACAAAATATCCTCTTTTTATTTAAAAAAAAAAAAAAAAAAAAATCTTCTATCCTCCATCTGTAGTTTAGACCTCTGCAAATAGGTTCTGAAATGCATATAAGAGTCTTGTATTCATTTATCAAGTCAAAATTCAGTTGTCTCTCAAATGTTAATGCACCTTTCAATATATTTATTATCTATAATATAATACTTGTCAGAAAAAAAATCTGTTGCCTCCTGAACATGGAGCATAACTTTGCAAAACTATATTTTTTCCTTTGTTTTGGGAAGTAAACAGAAGTAAGACAAAGCTTGGGCTTGACAGATGGACAGGAAAAAAGACCAATCAGAAGCAGAGTTAGATGGGCGTAAAGAGTTGCCTAACATTTCATTGGATTAACGCTGGCATGCAGTTTTGTATGAGGAAATGTGCCGATACAAATGAATTATATTGATTGATTGATTGATTGAATTTTTTTAGCTACTCACTGTGATTGGATTTTAAGTAGACAATAACAATGGAAGTGCCGTGTGCGAGTGGAGTTTATAGATCGCTAAAAAAAACGTCCGCCAGAGGATATCCATCTTCTACATCGTAAGTACAGTGATTTACAGAAGTGCATTCTCTGCTATACATGAACAAGTGCTGTCATTTACCATGCATGTGTTTGATATTTTCTTAGATCAGGGTGTGTTTGGTAATATTGAATATAAAACTCACAGCAACTCTAGTCTCAGGCCAGTTGTCTAAAATGGAGCGTATGTGTCCTTTGTCCTTTATGGAGATAAACAGACCTCTGAAGAGAGAAAAAATAAATGAATCTATAAACAAAAAAAATATTTTTACATGTTTTGAGTGGGAAAATGTGCTTGAAATTTTGCATATATACCAGGAAGATGAAACCCATGTATAGGCAAGGATATGGCGCTAGCATTTTTACAAGAAATTTACAGGACAAAAATAAGCAAGTGAACTTTGACACTAACGTCATTAACATCGGTCTGCTCTAGTGATGCATTACAAAATCTGATCAATTTAACTGTAGTTAATAGCATAATTTAAAAATGGGCAAATACCACATTATGACTGCTTTTGAACTTACTTGGGTCTCCTAAATATGTGTCCATACTGTGTACAGGCCAGACCCACAGTGGGAGTGTAAACAATGGGCATCAGCTCTTCGATGTCCTCCATCAGGACTCTGTAGAAGAGACGCTCGTTTCTCTCCTGAATCCCCATCAGGTAAACGTATCTAAAACAAAATATAGGCAAAATTCTAACAACCAATAATTACAGCTGCACAATAATGGCAAAGAATCACAATTATTTAGGATCATCATTTGAAAAAAACAAAAAACAAACAAAAAGGTAAAAAAAATTCCATTCTTGATGTAGAATAAATTATATAATGTATGGACCACTGCAAATCGCTTAAAATGAAGTAGTTCTGTTTTTCACATTTTAAAAAATCAAGTATAATGCATTTATGTTTGTTCCAAGTTTTGAAGGACCAAATGAAAACTTGTATAATTCAGAACAGATTGTAGTAGGCTAAATATTGGCATTTTCTTCGAGGCAACTCCTGTAAGCTATATTAAAATGTGATTAACTGCTCAGCCCTCGTTGTCACAGTAAAAGAAACACGCAGCACTCACTTCTCTAAAGGATCGGTCATTTTCTTGAGGTTTTTCTGGAAGCGCATGGCCTGCGTGTCCTGCGTCTCAACTTTAGGGGGAAGCAACCCGTGGATTCCCAAGAGCTGACGCTCTTCAAGAGAGAAAGCCATGCCCTGAAACGAGGGGGAAATAAATGACTTTAGTTTTGATACATAAATGTACATGTTCTAGGGTCATTAACCAGTCGAATATACTTGATTAGTCAATGATTATTTCATTTAAATTATAAGGATTTATATGCACAACAGCAGAAAGGAAAGGGTATGGAGTGAGTTGGAAAAAAAACTTTTATAACAACAGTTTTCACAAAAGGTGGTCTGCAGTTTTAGACACCCCAAAAGTAGCAGCTCCAAACCGACCAATAGGGACCAGCCAGAGCAGAACAGCCCTCTGTAAAAACATGAGAAGTGTTCCCTGAGCAGTGTTCATGTATGAGCTCGTCTGGAGAGGGAAAAGAGAAGCAGGGGCAGAGGGAAAGTGGCTAAAACACATGGAAGACATCACTGGTGGTGGGGGGAGGGGGGAGCTGACACTGCTGAGTCACACTGAGAGAGCAGTTCACATAATCCTATGCTCACACTTCTGTTCACCAACAGGACTTCTCAAAGTATTTATTTAAACTAAGTTTGGATATTTCTTCTAAAAACTGAATCTCCCACAAATTAGAGCTCGATTGATGTGTTTTTCCACGGACAATGTTGATACAGATAGTTTAGAATCCAGAGGAACCAATGGCCAATAAGATCTGCCTATATGCAAGGCAGATTTTGATTATTTTCTTCAAATTCTGCTATTTAAATTTACTACAAACTCCCCCACAGGCCTTTCTACCATAAACGTTTAAGAAAGCTGTGTAGTCACTTTTTTATACAGTTCTCTCTTTGCACTAAAGTGATTCTTTAAGCAGCATGTGGGCCAAAACAAAATATCAGCCTGTGCTGCAAATTTAAGGCAGATAACCAATTTGGTACAAAGTGCAAATATCGGCTAATCTCTAATGCAAATGTTGTACCGCTTAATTTGTTTTGGCTCCACAAACCTGTCATATTAGTCCAGACGTGTGATGTCATGTGAACACAAACAATCCACTCACCACGTCAAATATGTGGCAGTGTGTTGATGTGTAAACTTTACTAAGGAGCATTTATATTGTCCTTTTTTGGTGTTGACACCACTGTGTTTATTAGGGTATTTTCTTATCGCAATAATATTATATTTAGTGAAATCTGACCTGTCAAAAAGTAGTTTTAAGGATTGGTGATACAAATTTGCCAAGGCTATAAACAGATTGTCATCTCGACATCAAAAGACCAATTATCACTCCATGTTAGGCTGCCATGATAATTACACTGTTGATTTATCATTCAGTACATTAAACAATATATTTTGGAGCTCAATATCTATTGTGCATATTTTTTTCTTTGCACTAGCATTTTGCCATTTTTATGTGATATGACAAGATTTGAGCTGTAGAGAGTAGAATAAATAACTTCTATGGCTAATGATTGGTTCGTTCTGACATTTATTTGTTGCAGCTCATGTCAGTTAATGATACTGTCTTTATTTTAAAATTGGTTTAGTGGGATTATCCTGCTTTGTGTCAGTTCCATAAAGTATTTAATATTCTCATTTATCGAGAATATATTATATAAAATTACAATACATTTAAACCGGTGTCTCTCTGTATTCAGAACAGACCATGTCTTTATATAAAAAACTATGAATACTTTGGCATTACTTTTGTTATAAATCCAGAGCATTCCACAGTTTCACCCCACATACAGTCACTCAAAAACTTTTTATGAGTGGTTTGAACATTAGGTAGTATAAAATTTCCAAAAACTCTCAAATTATAAGTTCTCTCAAGAGCAAAACACTTTTGCATGTTACATGGTAATAACTTATTGAAGGCTTTGAGTAATATAATCGTGAGTACCGTACATTCAAAACACCAACCTTGTGAATGATCCGTTCTGCTCATTTTTCAATAAGAAAAATGGCTTAGTTGAGCATGGGTAATTGTTTCCCCATATTTCAACACAATACATGAAATAAGGTAAAACCAGTGAGCAGTATAATGTGCGGAGTGCATCGTGATCAAGACATTGTTTTGCTTTATTTATAATTGAAAGGCTCTTGGCTATTTTATTCTTTATATGGGGCTTTCCATGATAATTTGCTGTACTTCCAGGAATTTATTCTCAAAAACATTTTCAATTCATACACCCTCAAATGACAGTGTACAACAGAACACTGAATTGACCTATTTGTCATATCTGTTCCAATCAAAAAATATATATCAAAATAAAAGAAACATTTTCAGTAATAAGACATAGTTGACAATTCTTTATACCCACTCAAATTATTTCCATAATAAAAAGTTCATAATAAACATGTGTGACCTTTTTGCCCTCTTAAGTATTCCTGTGGCTTGTTTAGTGGTCAGAGGATTTATATTTAGCACGGAATGACTTTTAGCTTGAACCTGACATTCTGAGTGAGGTCGGGTCTCGTGTTACAAATGCAAAAGTTACTTATTCCAGTTTTACTTGTACACCACTAGAACGCCATCAGTATATTTGAAATCCACATTTAGAATCACTCATCAAGATTTGTTTATAAACGTACTAATAGACTGAACTGAAACAATTTGATCTTGATTTGATGAATTGATTGTGATTAGTCAGTCAGTTCAATGGGGCTGTTTAATAAATCTGCAATCATGTGGCATTTCAGATTTTGGAGGAATAAATTTGATTATTTTTTGCATAATTTTCATATATTTTTAAAAGCCCTGATTGTTCAATATCTCTTTGCCATAGTAAAATTATGACTAAAGAGATTACTTCCAGTCACACATGATGATCCAGAATAAGCACTAAAAAATACAGATGATCTATGTCGTTTCCTCATCACAAACATACCTAGAGTTGTGTTTTGTTTAATTCGCACATTTAACACACAAACCCTACATATTTAGTTCTTCTCAGACAGAGAAGGTGAAACAGAAACATGACATCACAAGGTGAAACAGAAAACACTTTGTTTCACCTTGTGATGTCATGTGATAATAAAAGAAGTGCTCCACCGTGTTTTTAAACTCCTAACACCCTCACTAAAATCATTTGGATAATTTCAGCTCTGGATTCCCAATCTGTTAACTTAGAAACTACCACTACATGACAAGCTTTGAGCTTTGAGCTATACAGACTAATAATAAAGGGTTACTCATACATATGTGAATAAAACAGAAAGTTATCTCCTCAAAAACACACCTTGAGTTGTGTTTCTAACAAGGCTTACAGCTCAAAAGAATCCATTTTGTATAATATAGGACCTTTAAGGTGCAATAAAAATAATGGGTTTCTGATAAACTCTCATATTAAAATAATAGTGATACATTGAGCACTGTTATTAGTAAAAGTACTACACTGGCAGACTCACTTTGTTGGTGCGTGGGTTGAGCATGAGCGGTTTGCCCTTCTCTTTGGTGTGGGCCCATCTCACCGCAGACGCACAGGGTCTGAAGGACGCACAGCTCCGGAGTCTGGACAGCATGGCGAAGCAGAGACTGGACAAACAAATCAATATCAGCAGACGTTAAGTTTATTATAAGTTTCAATTATATCGTTACACAAATGAGCTAGTGTAAATATAATCCAGATGTACAGGGTGAACAATACTGACACTGACAAAAATACAGAAAAAAGCGAAATCATTTAATTATACCAATAATCCTGGGCATCTGACAAAAGGAGCTAAAATGTGCCTACAAAATCCTGGCCGAGGTTCAAGTAACCCCAATATGCAGCCAGAACGAGTATTATATTATCAAAAAAAATATATTCTCTGAAAAATCATTTGATAAACTGCTTTAAATTAGTAAATTTAACTTTGATGGTAAGGCCCACATATTAATGTTAAAATATTAGATACTGGCAAATCCAGCCACAAGAGCAAGACAAATACTAGAAATTCTGTCAGCTGGGGAAAAAGCTATAATACTACAGACATATTGAATTTTTGACATTACTGCTTGCAACTGATTTAACCTGAACTTTTGCACACTGTCAGCACAGCTGACAGTGAACCAGAAGCTTTCCAGTTCAAGTGTTGCTTTGGTTGGGTGTGATGTGAAAGTCTAATCCTAATCCTCTGCAGCAATGAGAAGGGCACAAGATCAGACCGGAGACAAATCTGGATTATAAAGACGCTCCAGTCAAATATCTCCTAGTACTAGTGTTTATACAGAGCTTCCTCCATGTAATCTCTAGTGAATAGCATCAGTATTGTGAGAGCTCTGTCATGCATGTGACCCACTAGCACATTGTCACACAGGCAGTTCAGAATGAGTCGGGAGACATACAAAGGGAAGTAAAGATTGAGGTCAAAAAGTCAGTATTTTCTTGTATTTTTAAAATGGCAAACTGATACAGCATCAATATGCATTATTGTGTAGTATACTGTCTATACAGTATATTGTGTTTGTATAGTAATTAATTTACCTGGCCAGCCAGAACAACATGTTTTAACAAAACTTTACAAAGAGGAGTGGGTCTGGAACCGTATCCTGTCTTCCCGAATTCAGAGGGCATGATTGACAAATGGATTAACCACTTAGAGAGACTTGTGCTTTGAACAGAATGAAGAGACTGGCTGGTCAGGCAAGTAATTAATAACAGTTACAAGTTCCACAGGACGGCATTGAACTAATGGATTTCTATGGAGACAAGCAGGTGAGACCACAAGTTAAGATCAGATCTGTGACCCTAAATGCATGTTTACCTTCAGAGCATTTTTGAGCAGTAAAACACCTGCAACTGAATGAATGCATATGTACAAGTTTAATGTCAAAGTGTGGAACATTCCAGGCAAACCAATAACGTATCCATGGAAACAAACCCCTCACAGAAAAGTTACATAGAACACATTTAAATATAATGCCATATATTTTTGATGTATAAACTCCACAAAGTAAAAATGTTCACTCAAATCTTGCATTATTACACATCCATTGTGAAAACTGAATTGGTTGCTCCGACTGAGAGGAAGTGCAACTGGAGCTGTAAGCAAATTATACAAGAGAACAGCAACCTGAGCATTTCTATTTTAGTGCTACAGTCACAACACACAGAATGAACAGGGCACACTGGGCATATGGGCACAAGGGGGCACTGGAGGGGGGAGGGGCTACTACAGCAAAGAGCCATGTGAGCAGCTGTGGTCATGTGACAAATGTCACGCGTAAACAGAGGCTGCAGGTGTAGAATACATGGGCCAATGAACAGGAGCTCCATAGTTAAGCATAGATGGGAAATATCGAAATATTGTTATATATTGTTATTGTTTCTTGGAGATAAGCAAAATGAAAATACTGAGTAATTGAAAAGGTCTGCAAAAAGAGTTGAGAAAAAGCAATATAATAATAATAATGATATTAATAATAATAATAATTTTACTGTCATATCTACTTTTTGTGCAATATCTGAACCTCAACTATACAGTTAAAAAGGTACATTTAGCACATTCTCACACATGTTTCTATACATTATATTTTCTGATCAACATTCATTCACTATTGTATCAATATGGCCCCCAACACATCACCATTCAAGTAATGAATTAACCAGGATCCCTCCCAATTCAGAGCATGTTTGTAAAGGTCTAACTTCCAGAGTACGACCCCATGGAGAGTGAGATGGGGTACTTTATGTTCGCAGAAGAAATCATCTTTGTTCAGTTGAATGTTCTCCCATCCCCTTTTCTCAAATGCACCCACTATTCCTTCTATGCTCAGATCCAAACCATTAGCTTCTTAAAATGGCATAACCGGTGTGAAAGTTACTGTCAAATTAACTTGAGTAAAAGCTACTTCCCACCACTGATGTTGACCATACTGCTTAAACGCTCTGAATCTCATTTGTGTACTATCTGAATCTAATTTAAAGTATTTTATTGTCCAATAATCAGAAAGTGCAGTTTGCATGTTAGTTGTTAGTATTACAGTGATAGCAAAACTCTGTTCCGTTCTGGTTCTGTAAAGTTGTCAAAAGCGCTTATACAGGTGTCACACTTAATAATTAGGATGTTCGGAAGGCATAAGGTAAGTGGGGAATCACTTTGGACCACTGCAAACCATTTGCAATGAACTTCTGTTTTTCACATTTTAAAAACAATCCTTTTTAAATCAGGTACAGCGCCTTTATTTTGCAACCACAGTTCAGACGTCGAGGAAACATTAGAAAGCAATAAGCCAGGATTAGCTCAGTGAGAAGGTCGCCCCTGACACTGATACAAAGTCTGAACAGCTTTGGAAACTGGAAAAATAACAATGGCTTTTCAGGTAGTGTAGCACTGCCAAGTTGTGTTTGGTCAGAGTGGAATATTCAGATAATAAATCAGTGGTAGTTACACCCAGCCTTTTTTGTCCCGTACCCCTGATTGACACTGATCTAATGAGCTTAAAATTATGGATGTGCAATTAATTGAATTCTTAAGCACCTGGTTTCAAATGGTCAAGACATGGCCAATTTTCTAGAAGCATGTGGTTTAGAGCAGATGTCAGCCTGTTTTTATACCAATTTTATGTTTAAATGTTGGCACTAAAACTAATACTGAAAGCAGTTGTTCACTCAGTGTTAATGTCTGTTTGCTTGCCTTACAAACGAATTTTTAAAAATCCTAGCCTCAGAATGGTATTTGCGCTTCTCATGCATGTATCTGTAACAAGTTTTTAAAAAGGTCCATCAATCATTACCTTCATTCATTGTTCATTATAATCAAAAACTTAAATGAGCCAAATGTAAACAACCACACCCATTTCCTCCCTTTCCTGTTACTCCAGTACTCATTTTAATAGTCAGACACTCAAAGATACTATTTGGTCAACTCTTCTTCCTTCACCAGCCAGTCGCTCCTCAGTGTAAAAGTATTGACAATTCTACAGTTATTTTTAGCCATAGGTTATACATTTTAAATTCCTCATTGGAAATAATATTTATGACCCAAAAAGGTGGAGCAACAGGTTTGCAGGGGGGATTACTGACATGGTTGGCATATACACACACCCACATTTTCTGCTTAGCTTGATATTTTAAGGTTGCATTGCTTTTGATTAGGATCAAAGTTCATGTTTTACTAAAGCTGTAGGTTGATCATCACATTTAAGCTGTGCCATTGCAAATAAAGAGCCAATTACCACATATGAAATAGTGATTTGAATATTGGTTTGTTATGTTTGCACTAAGGATAGAAAAATGGAGGGTTTGAAGTAGTTAATTTAGTTTAATATTTAATATTTTAGTGAAGGCGGTGGATTAATGAGCAATATAAAAAAATAATTAATAGTAAACATAATTAAAAGTAAACATAAAGTGAATATTAAACAAAAATACACATTGAGATTAATAGAAAATCATTATAAAGAGATGTGCAGATAGCCTAGCATAAATGAAAAAAGGCGATATAAAAACAGCTAACCCGAATATAAACTGCGACATCATCTCACCTCAATAAATTTGCGTAAAAATCAACTTAAAACATTTATTTTAGAGTTATTTTGATAACATAATCCTCTGAAATAACTTGTCATGCCGGTAAACTGTAACGCACCGCCTTTGATCACTTGCACGCTGTCATTCATTGAGGCTAACGTTTCCATTTATTACTAACGGAAGTTGATAGCATCACGTTTTTAGCACAACAACGGTTCTACTTACCAGTTTGGAGTGATGTAATTCAGTGAAATCGTGATAAAACTGTGTCTTTAGTAAATCATGTTCCTAAGAAAACGCAGGAGGTAAACAAGTGCGAAGGAAAACGTGATTTGATCCGTGTACCAGCTGCTGCAGAGTGGAGAAGACACTCCACGCTCCACACGCAAAGTACGAGCCCGCGGACCAATCAGAGGCCGGGATTCCCCCGCACGTTACCGTAAGTTTCACAAAGCACAGGAAATCTTGCGTTTAGTGTTGATGTTGTAATAACTGTAGTAGACAAGAGTATCAATTTTATAACATTCTTATCAGAGAATAAATAAATGTCAAATCTTTTAAATACATTAACAGCACACATAAATTAGTCTTCTGAATAGCAATCTTAGTAGTAGTGGTAGTTGGTGGCCTAGTAGTAGTAGTAGTAGTAGCCTGTTAAATTTAACATTTTGATTGAATATCTTTATGCTCTTGAACTGTGCATTGCAGGTGTTGTACTAGGTTAATAGTAGTAGTAATAGCAGCAGTAGTAGTAGTAGTAGTAGTCTTGTAGTAGGCCTAGTAGTAGTAATAGCAGCAGTAGTAGTAGTAGTAGGTTAGAAGTAGTAGTAGCAGTAGTAGTAGTAGTAGTAGTAGTAGTAGTAGTAGTAGTAGTAGTAGTAGTAAGCTAGAAGTAGAGGTTGTAGGCCTATAGTAGTAGCTAAGTACATCAAAGTCTGTACTAACAGTGCATGAATGAAAACCTACATTTGCATATGAAGAATAGTAGTAGTAGTAGTGGTAATTGTCACTATTTGATATTTATTATGCTACACATATATACATACATAGTCATAGCGTCTTTGTAGCTTGTTACAATTAACATTTTTAGCGTATATATTTCTGTTCTTGACCTGACTTGCAGGTCTTGTACTAGGTTAGTAGTAGTAGTAGTAGTAGTAGTAGTAGCAGTAGTAGTAGTAGTAGTAGTAGTAGTAGTAGTAGTAGTAGTAGCAGCAGTAGTAGTAGTAGTAGTAGTAGTAGTAGTAGTAGTAGTAGTAGTAGTAGTAGTAGCAGTAGTAGCAGTAGTAAGCCAGAAGTAGAGGTTGTAGGCCTATAGTAAAGCTAAGTACATCAAAGCCTTTACTAACAGTGCATGAATGAAAACCTACATTTGTATATGAAGAATAGTAGTAGTACTAGTAGTAGTAGTAGCAGTAGTAGTAGTAGTAGTAGTAGTAGTAGTAGTAGTAGCAGTAGTAGTAGTAGTAGTAGTAGTAGTAGTAGTAGTAGTAGCAGTAGTAAGCCAGAAGTAGAGGTTGTAGGCCTATAGTAAAGCTAAGTACATCAAAGCCTTTACTAACAGTGCATGAATGAAAACCTACATTTGCATATGAAGAATAGTAGTAGTAATAGTAGTGGTAGTAGTAGTCGTAATTATTTTTTGATATTTATTATGCTATATAGTCATAGCCATTTATTGTAGCCTGTCACATTGAACTGTGCGTTGCAGGCCTTGTACTAGGCTAGTAGTAGTTGTTGTTCTAGGCCTATTATTAGTAGTTGTAATAGTAGCAGTAGTAGGCTAGACGTTGAGGTAGTAGGCTATTTAGTAATAATAGTAGTAGTAGGCATATAGTAGTAGCTAAGTACATTAAAGCTATGCAAAGCAAGTTTGGCCTATTGAAGCAATCAAAAACTGGACCACTTTAATTGGATAGACTACATTACACCACAACAAATATAACATTTTAAATAGATTTAGATTTGATAATAAATGACCAAAGAGAACAATCAGACGTATTTGGAACATTTTGGTGTGATATATCCTATAAAGCACCAGATTTAATAAAAGATTGAAAACATTTTTATTTATATTTCAGCAAAAACAGCAAACTATTCAATAAATACAGAGCGTTTATAAAGAGTAGATATTTGCTGAAAAGTTTAAGTACATTCTTGCAGTTTAAGTACAAAACCACGCAGCTTGAAGAAATCATCCACAAAGTGACATTTAAAACTACACTTAAACAGTAGCTAAATCCATGCAGAAGTTACATTCAACAAAATGGAAGCATCCGAGGTGTACGAGGCACGTTTTGATGATACACTTCAAATCATGAAGAAATCATTATGTATATTATGTATATTATTGCTGCTTTATTTGCAGAGGAATGTGCGTGGAAAGGATGAGCAAAACAAATCATTAAAGTGGGACTAAACACTTAGAATTCACCCACAACCACATTTTAAGTAAAGATGCTAAACTGGGCTGTACCTGGAGGAGAGAGGATGTGGGGCGTTATAGGATGATTGGTGTAACAGGTATCCATACATCAAACTCCGCCCCTGCAGCCAGGTGTTTGTAATCAGAAAGACCTGGACGTAATCAGGGCAGTCTTTTGTGATGTCACCAACTACTGGAAAGTGTAGAGGCCACAGAAGGCAGCACAAACTTAGATTTGTGATCAGAAAGCTGCAAATTTACCTGGAGTTTGCAGTAAAGTTGCCAAATTTGACCAAGTGCAATAGATAATGCTCTTTAAAAAACATACACACAATTTAGCAATGAAAAAAGTGGTGGAAGAACTACTCAGTTGTTTTTTTTACTCAAGTAAAAGTACAGATAACAGAGTAAAAATGTAAAAGTATCACATGAAAAAACTACTTAAGTAAAAGTATTAGAGTACTTATTTAAAAATGTACTTAATAGTAAAACGTAAATGTTTTTTGTGCAGATTTTGAGGTCTACATTTTGATACAGATTTGTGAGAAAAGAAACAACTAAATTGATAGTAATTTTTTGTTTTTTTTTTTTTGTTTGCTCAAATTATGAACGTGTTAACAAACCCTTCAGCCTTTTCAGCAGGTCTCAAACAATAATAAAAAATACTTTTACCTTTCAGTCCAGTTCAAAAATGTAGTGGTATAGAAAGTACAGATGCTTGCTCTCAAATGTAATGAAGTAAAAGTAAAAACTATTTACTTTTGGGATTTAGTGTTTAGCTCCACTTTAACTCCAACAAAGCAATTTCTATACTCTTGTAGACTGTACAACTTAACACTGCAAGTTCCAGATAAGAAATACAACATTCCTGTAAAACCCAAAAAATGTGCTTCTTGTTCAATATGTTGTTATAAACTTGTTATACCTGTTGATTGGATATTGGCTGGTTTGCGATGGCTAAATCCTGATTACATTGTGCAATTAATTGTACTGTAATAATTGTTGTCTTATGGCAGAAACTGATTGGCTTTAACAATAATAAGACAATTCATCAACCATTTCAGATGTATATGGAGAAAATGAACAGCTTACAGTGAACAAGCAAAAACAGGAACATAATAAGGAGAGAAGTACAGTACAGTATATAAGCAGGCACAGGAGCAAGGATAGCATTTTGAGGCATTGTTGCAAGGCTGGCAGTTGTGTGTAGTTGTGGAGCACATGTATTCATCTTGGCTACAAATGTAATTTATTTTAGTCCATACCACTTATATTTTTTTTATTTTTTTTTTTTTTTGAGTTGAGATGTAGACTTTGTTTAATACTAGTCAATGAAATACTAGGCATGTTTAAGTCAAACAAATCTGCAATATATTCAGTCAACCCAAATTATTTTCAAGTGTGTTAATTCTGCTAACTAATCATTTGAATCTTTAACATGTACAGAGGACCAGTCAGACATGCCTTTGCCGCAGATGACATAACAACATTGTATAGACCAATAATATTTAATATAGATGGAGGACAGCCAAAAATGAATATTGTTAAAATGCAGGTTTCCGTTGTAATATCGTCAGTCTAGCATCTGGTCACTAATAAAAATGACCAGGTCAAAGATTTGTGATTTTGCCTTTTCTATGTTTCATGGCAACGAATAATGTAATCAACGGGGAAAACTGTGACTGCAATGTGACTGTCACATTGTAAAATCTGAAAACTCCCATTTCTCTGCAGTTCTATAAAATTAAGGTGTATTTAGTTTTTCTTTTGTTTTTTGCTGACAGAAACTATGACAATATATAAGTTAACAATGGTCTGGTATTGATTTTAAAATAAGCTACTTTTATTTTAAAAACACTCTGGTTTTTGTACACTCTGGACAGTGGTGGAAGAAGTACTCATTTTTGCTACTTAAGTAAAAGTACAGATAGCAGACCAAAAAATTTTGAAGTATCACATGAAAAAATCGACTTAAGTAAAAGTATTAAAGTACACCTTTAAAAATGTACTTAAAGAGTTAAAAGCAAAAGTATTACTTGCAGATTTTGAGGTATAAGGCTTCAAATGTAGTGATTTTGATTAAGATTTGTACTGAATTTTGTCAAAGAGAAACAATTAAATCAATCATTTTTTTCCCTATCTGTTTTCATTTGTATATTTTTGTTTGCTCAAACTACAAATGCGTTAAAAATAAACCCTTCAGCCTTTTCAGCAGGTCTCACACAATAATAATAAAAAATGCTTTCACTCTTCAGTCCTGGACATACAGTGGATTGTGATTACAGCAAAAGTCACGCTGACAATCCATTTTAGTCCTTCAGTGCTGCTCAGTATTCTGCACATATAATGCTTTTTCATATACTAGTACTGACAACTGACTGATGTATTTAGAAATCCAGCCTTATGCTACAAGAAAGCTTTGACAGTGAAAAGTGGGAAATCAGACTATTGTGTTGTAGACAGTGCGTGTAATATGTACAGAAGAAAATTAATAAAGGTGCATCATGGAACTTTTCTGATGGAGGGTCTACCATCTGATGATAGTACTTTGCTTACAGTGTTACAGTGGCAATTTAAGCATTTATCTCAATGTAGTGTTGTCATGATACTAACATTTAAAACTTGACTGCAATACTAGACTATAATGCTCAATGCTAATTCCAGTACCACGATGATGAAACATTAAATCGTAGTACTTTCTTTTATATCTGTGTAATCCCTCAGTGGTCCAAGTAGGTTCCATAGTGGTCCATGGGTGTATACTAGTCTATGTGTCTTATACTTCTTCTGATACAGCTCAAGATCATTCTAAAGCTTCAGAAAAGGTTGATTTCTGTCCTGTGAAAGTGACTTTTTTAGTATTTTACCTGGTTAAATGAGTATCTAGTTTTGATACTAGTTTTAGTCTCGATTAGTATCTGATTTTTGATACTTTTGATAACCCTATCTCAATGGTGACTAGACAATATTACAGGTCACCTCTGTGGAAAGGCAAGTCCGCTCACAGTACAAATGTATGTACTAGTATTTTTTTTTTTTAAGATACGGGTAGTAAAAACTGTAATTAAACAAATACAGGTTAAATAAGTATAATGCCATACTGTGGACCATTCTAGGCAAAGTGGTAGACCTCCCCATCACTGAAAAGTCACATGGGGCACATTTAAAACAGTTATATTATACATAACTCTACATTTTAAAGACAACTCTCACCAAATGAACCATATATGACTATAGCGTTTGTAAAATACTGCAGACAGACACTTCACTATCAACAGTCATCAGAAATCTGTGAATGAATCAGCTGAGCATCATTTTCACATTTTGTACAACTTTATAACGCACCAACTACTCTGTCGAATACATATTTCGTGAGTAACACCTTTGGAAGACTTGAATTTCATTTCAAAGCGGTTGGTTTGACAGCTGTTGCACCCAGTGGGCCTTTTTGCTGGGTGACGGAACGTTGACCCATTAAATGTTTTATAGACCCATTAAATGTTTTAGTGAGTTAATGTTAATGTGCTCATCTTCTATTTAAAAATTGTTAACAAAAACCTTAGAATCAATTACAATCAACTGTTCCAGCTAAGCGCAAATTAATGTCTATATGAAATTAGCCCAAATGGAAAATTAAACTAAACAAAAGATGTTCATTAATTTCCTTTAATGCTAAAAAACAAAATATAGTTGAGTTAATTTGACCACTACATTGCAAAAAAGGTATTATCTACAGTATGTGAAATGACTTGAATTCAGAATGAAATAATAATCTTGATTCAGCAGCAGTAGAACTTATTCAGAATATGAAACCTAGAACAATATATAAATTAGGGTTCAAAATTCATCGCATGTAAAATTTCTTTTTAAAATTTTTTTGCCATTTTTATGTAATAATGCAAGATTTAAGGGTACGGACGATAATTATTATTTTCATTCTTCTATTTATTATCTGCAGCTCCAGCCTTTTGATTGTTGCTGTCCATTTAAAAATGTTTTTCTGGGGTTATCGTGGTAAGTAGTTTCAGTATTATCGTTCATCTCAGTATATGTCGGTACCAAAAATTGTGATCGTGAGAGGTCTGTTCAGCAATCTTGATCCTAGTTACTTCAGGATTTTGGAATTGTTTCAATATAATTCTGACAAATATTTAGGATATTTGTGATTGCATTAAATTTTCTGGTCAAATGTATGACGCCTATGTAAAATATTGTAAATGCATGTGCAGTTTTTCGACTGGTCAGGCAAATATTTGACTTGCGCAAGGATGAGTTTGCGTCAAAAGTGAATAAAATATAGCACGACCTGACATAAATACTATCAGTACTATTGAAAAATGTAGGGACCGAAAACTGGCACTCATATGCATGGTAGGAGACAGCACCAAAAACAGCAATTCCAGTGAAACAAAATTACAAAAACTAAGGATTCAGTTGGTGTTCGTGTTTGTCCACTGAGCCAAAGGTTGGCGGTTCGAATCCCGCTCTCGACATAAACATCATTGGTTGAGCGGTCAGATCCACATGTTGGTGGTGCGATTCCAGCTCCCACAGATGAATACTGCCGTTGTGTCCTTGAGCAAGACACTTTATCCACCTTGCCCCCAGTGTCTGTGTACACTGGTGTATGAATGTGTGTGTGAATGGGTGAGTGGTTCCTTGATGTAAAGCGTTTTGAGTGCCTTGAAGGTGGAAAAGCGCTATATAAAAAATTGACAATTATCTATTTTTGGTTCAAAAAAAGAAAAAAAGAAAAAGAAAAAATGCTGCTATCAGTCAAAAAATGTCAAAATTTAGATCCAATAGAATAGTGAATAAACCTAAACTTGTCCCAACTGAATCAACATGATCTGATTTCAAGTCATTTTAATTAACAATATTATTAATTCTTCACATTATTGACCAAAAAAACAGTTAGATGCAAAGCTACTATTCCTCCTATGAGTGTGGGGTGGGCGGTGGAGGAGTCCTGTGCTCCGGAAGCCTTGGCACTTTTTGGTTTATTCCCATTTGTTTGTTGTCCTCCTTCCACCCTGCATCCCTCGGTTTCTTTCCCTCCGTTTTATCTTTCGCGTGTCTGCACAATTTCAGCGCTTTGGAGATGAACACATCAAAATTAAACAGGTGCTCTTTTTCCTTAACAGGCAGCGATTCCAACGATCCCTCGTTTTGGGACATGGAAGAAGTTGAGGAATTCTGGGAACATTTTCGGAGCGGGAACAAGCGCGGCGAGATGGGACGCGAGGCGGGTGAGGCGGGCGAGCGAGGGAGGATGATGCAAGTAGGAGACGAGGGGACGAGGGAAGGAAGCGAGGCGAAAGAGGATGCATTAGGAGGAATTGGACTTGGTGAGCGTACGTCAAAGTCTGGTGAGGGCGGTTGGATAACTTCGGTATAGTGGAAGACTGGAGCTTGCTGGTCAGTTGGAGAAAGAGGTAAAGGAGGAGAGGAGGTATAGCAATTAGGAAACACTGGTTCTAACAGTGAACTAGGAGATGGTGAGTGAAGACGTGATTGTGTACTTTCAACCCAACGTGAAATCTCCTGAAACAAATCCCCGCTTCCTTGCTCCTCTTCTTCAGGCTTTACTTCCATTTCTACATCCTCCACGCTGCCACCTACTGGTTCTGATGGGACATGAAGGCTGCTGTTGGCATTGCGTTTCCAATGGGACAGATCTAGAATGAGTTTGGGTTCGGAGTAGTGCTGTGGTTTGCCCTCCCTCCATGCAATTTTGTCCAGGTAAGAGGGAGAGCCCACTTTGTAGTCACAGGAGCGGCCACAGTCCAGCTCCCCGGAAACAAATGCCCGCTCCAGGGATGAGTGGGAATGCTCCAGGTAGCGTTCGGCAGAGCTGCTATGGGAGTATTTGCGTGGGTCCACCTGTGAAAAAGTAAATGGTGTAAGAAATTGCTGATGTGTAATGGCTTAAAAAACAATAACTCCATGTGCAATATTCAAGCATGCTTTTACCTGTGCCTCCTCTATCAGAGTAGCAGAGTTAGCCCTTGGGTCCCTCTGCACCTCCTCGTCCTCTGTGTCACCCAGGTCAGAGGTCATGACACTGGGGGGCATACAGCGGCACCTTCCCCCCGAGTGCTGCCAACACAGGTCTGTGGAGAGGCTGTTCCCAAACCTACAGACAGAAACATGAGAGAGAGGACCTTACAACATCTGTCATCTCCAGTGATATAATAGACAAATGGATGTAGAACATGATGGTTAATAGAAATTCTTACATTAAAGACTGTGTTGAACCTGTGATTATGGCATTATAAAGATTAAGAGTAACGTTTTGTCAAAGAAATTGGCCTGCCGCCGAGCTAACTTGGACTCCCCAGACGACTAGAGAAATTATGTCAGTCTCCATCATCACTGCTGAATTATTAATCTCCAAGTTTAGGGAGGAGGGAGGGGAAACGAAGGAGCTAGGGTCACTTTGCCTCCTTTGCTTCCTTAAACCCGCCACATACTACAAGATCTTTTGCCCGATTTAAGCCCGGATTTACTTTCCCCAATTTTGGGCAGAAGTGACCCAACTTTGGATCTTCACATGCAATTTTTAATCCACTGCATTCCTCAGGTGTGGTTTCAGTGTGATTCTGAGCCGCTCTTTCATACAGTAACCACAAAACATCACCGCTACTACCCCAGCTAATAAAACAGAGCGTCAGGAGTGTCTGCGTACATGATGTAAAGTGCTTTGAGTGGCTCAAAGATGGAAAAGCTCTGTATAGCCAAAAAATGTGACCATTTTTATATAGAGCGAGCGAGGGAGGATGATGTAAGTAGGAGACGGGAGAACAAGGGAAGGAAGCGAAGCGAACATAGATGTATTAGGAGGAATTGGCCTTGGTGAGCATGTGTCAAAGTCTGGTGAGGGCGATTGGATAACTTCCGTATAGTGGAAGTGTCTGGTGAGCATTTACCTCTCGTTAAGTTGGAAAGTTAAAGAGCAGCATTCTCATCCCTATTATCCATTAGAATGTGTCCTCCTCGAGTAATGACACCCAGTCCACAAAACAGTGTTATTAATCCAGTTTGTGTGTGTTCATGTTCATGTGTGATGCCCTGATATTTGGAACACACGAGAATCTCAAAGCAAGTCGTTTTACTGAAGACAGGAAACAGCTGATGCAAGGTGTGTTATAGTTTTGATAGAGCACAACTTTTAGCTGGCGGTGTGCGGTCTCTTCGCTGCAGTCTTTGCACTTGGGAGATTATAAGATTTAAAATCTCATCCCAGTCTCCTTGTATCTGTGGTCTGTGCTTTTTGTTGCACATTTAAAAAAGTCATTTAAGACTGAAAAATCCAGTAGTGTGTGGCAGGTAGTCCACACAGTGGGGGTGTGGCATTAGCAAAAGGTCTCAAAAGTATCTAAGATCAGGCCATAAATGTATTGAATATTGCATTTTGTATGAAAAGGGCAGAACAAATTTACAATTAATTTCCAAATCTCCAGCTAACTCACATTCTCTCTTCTTTTTGCTGTTGTCTATACAAGTCATTTAAGATCCTAATGAATAATTAATGATACAATACAACAAATTTTGGTCGAGTAAGAGCCCATCAACCGATAAATCGGACAAACAACAGAGGACTACAGTATAGCAAATATATATACAGGCTATGATCAGTAGTGAACACAGACCTGTCCCAGTTTGTGGAGCTGCTGCAGTGGCTTAAACAGGCTTCACCCAGCAGACTGTCCTCCAGCTCATCCTCGATTCTGAAGGGCTGAGAGGACACGGGCTCATCCTCGGGACATGCATACGGAGAAAGGAATGGGTGGGACAACGCTGCCTCCGCTGTCAGCCGGTCCATGGGGTTAAAGGTCAAGATACGACCCAGGAAGTCCACAGCTACAGAGAAAAGAAAATGGTATGCTTCAATATCTGCACTGTAGAGGTCAGCACATGTCCATCATGTTTCTTAATCTCTGCACTGTGCCATAGGATCAGTTCTAACATTACTGTTATAATTACATGCTCACACTAAAAAGTGCTGGAAAGACAATAATTATATTCTCCCCCCACCAGGAAACAGCTACCTCCAACAAACCAGCACTTGACATCAGCTTTGCAGAGGCTGTGTGATGTGACAGCAGTGGGTGAGTGAATGATAGCAGTAAAGTGTCTGTGCATCTGTCACTCACCCTGAGGGTCCACGCCCAACAGCAGCTCTGAGAAGGGCCTCTTCACTCTCCAACCGTCACTCACATAAGATGGCATCACCTACAACACACAGTGACTACATTTGTACTGCAGTTTTTTTCTGTCAATGTCAACACGCTCCACTTAAAAGTAGATGATGTAGAATTCTTGTTTACATTTCATAAACATTACCTTTCTTGTGTCTGCAGATATGATGAAAACATTCAGATCACATTGAATTATTCTGAATTACAAAAACATCAGACATAATGAAAGTTGTTTTCATTTAGTGCTTTGTTTTTCAAGTCAATTACCCAATTAAAAAAAACAGTATGAGCCACACCTTTGGGTTACCATGCCCTACAATTTAAAACAATGGTTCTCATCATTGGCACACATGGCACGCATCTTCATTGCTTAAATTCCAATCAACCTCAATCATTAATCAGTGCTAGTGCAGCCTCTGCAGCTCGGTAAAGGAATTCCGGAGGTTCTGAGCTATCCCATAAGGCCTATCCATATACTGAGAATGAGTAAAACTTATATTTATGTACTTTATCTGCAGGATAGAGCACTGGCGACCCAGGTTCATATGTGATAGTATATTTTTTAAACCAGTAAGAGAGCAGACACTCTCTCTTTAACCTCCGTCTCCAGCAGTGCAGCTCTGTGTCACCGGTACAAGTCCAGTGACACAATTTTCAATGTTAGTTTTTCCTCACAGAGAGAGTGTAAGAGTAAAAGTTCCACACCTGCAATAGTTCTCGTCTGTCCTCCTCCCTGAGAACAGGAACTGTGTCCAGGATCAACTGCATCTGCTCCAGCTCATGAGCCCCTATGATACACACAGGGAAAAGGGAGGAGAAGGGATTTAGGAAGTAGCAATAGGTTAGGGAATTGGGCTTTTCAGTTGTATGCACACACTTTGAAGGTTTAGTCATTACAGGTGATTTTAATGTACATGTGGATAATGTGTCTGACAGAAACACTGAAGAGCTCAGTTCTGTCCTTGAAACCTTTACCTTCACTCTGCCACTGCAAAACAACTTTCTCCAGCTAAACTCAGACAAAACTTAAGTCTTAGTCTCTGGCTCACAGAAACAAAGAACACATGTCAGCAGTCACCTCGAGTCTCTCTCTTTAAAACCTTCAAACTAGGCTAGAAATCTAGGGGTAATAATGGACTCAGACTTGGATTTTAACGGCCACATCAAATCAATAACATCTACAGATTTTTACCATCTAAAAACATTGGAAAAATTAAGGTATACTGTCTAAACCAGACCAAACTTATCCATGCATTTGTCTTCAATACGTTAGACTACTGTAAGCGCCTGCTCACAGGCCTCTCCAAATGAGCCTTAAGACAGCTGCAGTACCTCCAGAACACTGCTGCTCGGGTCCTGACTAGAACCAGGAAGTACGAGCACATGCGTCCTGTGCTCAGGTCTCTGCACTGGCTCCTGTGGCTCAGAGAATAGACTTTAAAGCAGCTCTGCTTGTGGACAAGTCTCTCCATGGACCAGCACCAAAGTACATCTTCCACATGTTAGTGCCATATGAACCATCTCACACTCTAAGGGCTTCAGGGACCGGCCTCCTGCTGGTGCCCAGACTCAGGACTAAACATGGGGAATCAGTGTTTCAGTTTTATGCAGCTAAAACCTGGAACAGTCTTCCTGAAGGCGTGAAACAGGCCTCCACTTTGACCATGTTTAAATCCAGGCTCAAAACAGTTCTGTTTAGCTGTGCATATGACTGAAAGGTTTTTATTCTGCACTCTTTCCTTTTAATGTTGATTTTTTTGATGAATATTTATGTTTTGTTCTGTTGTATTGTGATTTTAATGTCTTTCCTATTCTGTAAAGCATTTTGAATTACTTTGTGTAAGGATTGCGCTATACAAATAAACTTGCCTTGCCATAAAGGGATGTACTTGAGGCAGTGTCAAAGCTACAGGACATTATTTAAATCAAGTGAAAATGTGTTTGCATATATTGTAACTATGGTTTTACAACAAAAGTACGGAATTAATCTATATTTTAAAATTAAATCAAACAATACTAAAATAAGTATAACAGCCACAACTTTGAAACTGAAGCCGACAACAATACATCTTTGTCAAAACAAACCTTGTCTATTCTTACAGTACACACAGTATTCCGCCATTCCTCCACGTTGCTTGGGTGTTCAGAATAATTGGTAAATATTGTTACAGTAAATTCTGTTTTGCCACTGGTTATTTTGGTGATTATGCCCTGCATTTAGATTATCGCAATAAAGCAGCGAGCAAAAAAAAACTGTCACTTGTAGTGTATAAAACCTCCACTAGAGGGCACCAGTACAGCGTCCTCTACGAAAGGAAACGTGTTCTTACTTTTATGGTCCTACCTAAGCATTAAACAAATATCTGTTGGAGGAAAAAAAAAGATTTGGTCTCAGTTTAGTGTAAATAATCAAACACTAACACAAACTACAGGGGAAATAGGGGTATTTCCATGTATCAGAAAAAGACATCAATCATTTCCAAAGGTTAA
Source organism: Periophthalmus modestus (assembly GCA_019594935.1). Lineage (NCBI taxonomy): Eukaryota > Metazoa > Chordata > Actinopteri > Gobiiformes > Gobiidae > Periophthalmus > Periophthalmus modestus. The sequence continues at coordinate 21,985,615 of JAIEZT010000012.1, read as the reverse complement.
TGTTAATAATAAAATGTACTTAGAGCTGTGTGATACAGACACAAGTGAATATTTTGAAATACATCTAAGTTTAACCAAATAATCATATTCAGGTAATTTTATGGTGATTTTATGGTAATTATTTTTTTTTATTCAGGTAATCTAAAATGTGCTAAAACTTAATACATGTCAATGTATTAATAGAGTTGCAAGTATCAAAGACACAACTGTAACATTACCCACAAAAGAGAAGAAATATCCCTTATTAGAAAGGAACATACTTTAAACTTTTTAAATCTGTCTGCTCTTTTTGCAGCACTTTATAATAAACAATACCCTTACATTTTAATGAAATTTTGCATATCATCAAAACAACAATATCAATATATAATCTGCCCATCTCTATTTGTAAAGGCACTTCACATCAAGGAACTCAACTTAATTCATACACCAATGTATGCAGACACTGGGAGTGAGGTGGGTGTTTTGTGCCGAATCTCAACAGCCTTCATCTATGGGAGCTGGAATGACACGAGAACCTGTGAGTCAGTGGATCTGACCACTTAACCAATGATGTTTATGTTGTGAGTGGGATTTGAACCACCACTTATCGCCAACTACAAGCTACTTCAAAACTAATCAACTAACTAAAATCAGAAAACTAAACAAGGTTACCTTTTCAATGTACAACCAATGTACAACTACACAACTCTAAATATATGTGCATGTACTGGTCCTGTGGCATTTTGGTCTCGTCAGAGCCACAGCATTATACCAGTCACACATACTGCAGTGGTGCAGGGAGAGTCTGTTCTGCCTGTCAGACATTTTCAAACACCATCAAACTCTGTCAAAATTGATATTCCTCTCAGGCAAAATCCTCAAGGTCTTCACAAAGAAAAATAGAGATAAAGTTCTGGTTCGCTGGTGTAAAAGAACATCTCAGACTGTTTTTCACCTATACCTGCTTTTAATCGAGACTCCCCTTGGCCTCTGGAGCTTGTGCCATGAATATTAAACACAAAGTTGTATTTTTATGTTTAGAAAGTAGTGCCGTTCCAATCTGCTAATGGGTTTTAAGGGCACCATGTGCTGGTGCACTTTATTGAATTAACCTTGATACAATATATTTTGGAGCATACCCGAGTATTGCAATAAGAAACAATTACATATACTTTTTCCCATCAATAGCAGTTTTACATCAACAACTGTTAATGTATTAAAGAGGCACAATGTCAATTTTCTGGTGTGGGATCTGACACCTGGTTGATTCTACTGTATAATTATTCACCCACCTTGTATAAATGTGGTGCATATAATGATTGGTGGGAGTTTTAGGGCAGATATTCTTCTATCTGCCGTACCCAGTGGTGGAAGAAGTACTCAACTGTATTACATGAGTAAAAGTACAGATACCTTTTCTCAAATGTAGTGAAGTAAAAACTATCCACTACAAAATTGTAAAGTTCATATACCAACAAATTGCAGTACTTTACTACTACTACCCATGGTATTAACACCAATATTGAGTGAATGAGTCCATGAAACTGCAAAAAAAGCCTACACATAATTTGGTATGTGGTAGGTGTGGGCACTTGACATTTTAAAATATACAAATAAACTACTTCTGTTTGTTTTCTGTGAAACAGCAGAAGAGCTGGGCTATATGACAAAAATGTATCACAATTTCTTTTCTCCATATTGATAAAAATAAATAATGTGGCGACAGTATCTCAGTTGGTGGAGTATTTGTCCACGTATCTGAAGGTTGGTGGTTCAAATCAAACTCTCCACATTCACATACTGTCTGCATACATTTTTGTATGAATGTGTGTGTGAATGGGTGAGTGGTTCCTTGATGTAAGGCGCTTTGAGGGCCTTGAAGATGGAAAAGTGCTATATGAAAATGTGACCATTTAGTATGAAAAACATGAACACTTTTAATAATTGCCAAACAAAAAAAAAGTCCCTTTTCTTCTTCCAAAGTCCTCTGCTCTAAGCCTCATGCTTTTACTGACAGAGGATTGGCTGTGGACCTCTCCATTATGAAGGCCCAAGCTGCCGATCAGTGAACATTAGCAATGACTGACTCTTGGTTTAGATTCTGCATAGCATTAAGCAGCAGTAAAGTACATTTTGGAAGACATTTTTTTAGAAGGTCTATAAATGTGCAATGCGTGCTTCTGTGTCCAAAATGTGTTCACACGGCACATGTCATATCAACTTCAGTGTATATTCTAAGGTGTGTTCATTTACCTGCAAATAGCATGTTTCCGGTGAGCATCTCTGCCAGTATACAGCCGGCCGCCCACATGTCGATGGCTTTGGTGTAGTTGTTGGGTGACAAGAGGAGGCGGGGCGAGCAGTACCACTTAGTAACCAGGCCCTCCGACAGATAGCCCTGAAAAACACAGTACAAATTAGGCCTTAATGGTCCTATATTAACAAAATTGTGAGCGTTAAGCCGTGTTATAACGTTATCTACTCAAAAACATACATGGAGTTGTGTTTTGTTTCATTCACACATGTTTGAGTAATCCTGGTTATATCTCCAAAGCTCAAAAAGCTCTGTTCCACCTTTCCAACAGCTACCTTTTACCTTTTGTTTTGTCACCTGAGATTGGAAATTCCAGGACTGAAATCATCCAAATGATTTTAGTGAGTATGAATTCTAGTGAATGGAGTTTAAAAACAGAGTGGAGCGCTTCCTGTATTACCACATTACATCACAAGGTGGAGCTGTGTGCTGTTTGAGAGAGGAACACAGCCTAAATATGCAGGGTTTGTGTGTTAAACATGTGAATGAAACAAATCCAGGTCTGTTTGTGATGAGGAAACATAACATAAATCAGAATGTAGTGTAATATTTTTACCAAATTTTGGAAAAGACAATAACTGTGATTTTCCTGCAAACCATTGTGATCAGATTAGATTAAGATTCTGTTTAAAAGTGCATTTTTGATAAGCACTTATGCAACAGCTGATTTCATTCTAGTTTCTTTGGCCAATTTGAGAAAAGACTGAAAATGAGCTGCAAAAGTAAAAATAGAGGTAGGAATCATTTTGACTCCCATCCACAAGCCATTTTCAATTTGATAGAAGTGACCTGAAACGTAAAGACTTATAATACACTGAGCTACATAAGTATATGAGATAACCATAAATCCTATTGTCTCAGACCAGAACCATCAAATTGAAAATGATTCGATTTAAAAAAAAAACATTGCCCACATCACTACCTTTGAAACCTTAGAAACCTTGAACCACTCCTGGACGAATGAGGGATTACAGTGCATTATAGACATTGCATTTTATATTTGCGTTTTACATTAGGGCGATATTTGGAAAGCCTGATGCTTTGTCCTACCTGCAGCTTCGTGATCCGCTAATTGTGTATCTTTACCTGCTCGAGTCTAAGCACCAAAGTCTCACTCATTTGTCATTGCGTTAGTCAGAGCGAAGCCTTTCTTAAAACGACTAAAACGAGATCAGGGCTTAAAGGCAGAATTTTTCATTTTCTTCAATTTAACATTCTGTACCCCAGCCAGCACCAGATGAAAGCCTGTGGATGCGCAGTGCAGCAAAAGTGGAAAAACAGCCCCCTTTTTCTCAACCTTAGTTTCGGAGTCTTTGATGCTAACAACACATCTCCCATTAGGTCCGCCCTCACAATGTTTACACTCTGTTCTATCCCATAAATATTGCAAAGGTGGCACTGAACATGGGGGGGAAAAAAACAGACAAAAATAATCAGATGATATGAATACTAAAGGTTGAGAATGATTTGGTTATAGTAGTTGAGGTGAATAAAGATGCAATTCAATGTGTAATTTACTAAAGCTGTTTATTAGCTGATTCAACTCAATGAAAACTAGAAGCACAAAGACTCCTAGTTCTGGGCCGGGCGATATGGGCGATATGGGAAAAAATAAATAAATAAATAAATAAATAAATAAATAAATAATAAAATACAAACAACTTTTTTTTTCTTTTTAACAAATAAAAAAGGCTTTCAATAAGACTAAAATAAACAATTTTAAGTTAGTGCTATGTAATCATAAAAAGTCCTATTTATTTCTCTAAAGTCTGCACTCCGCTCTGCTCTGCTCCTAACCAAATGTTTTTAATGACAGAGCATTGGCTGTAGACTTCTTGATGAAAAAGACCCAAACTGACCATTGACAACTTGAAATCATCTGATCTCATTTGAGAGTAGCTCAGTTTACAAATACTCTTGTTGTGTCCTTGGGCAAGACACTCAACCCACCTCGGCCCCGGGGTCTACGTACACTGGTGTAAGGTTGTGTGTGAATGGGTGAGTGGTTTCTCGATGCAAAGTGCTTTGAGTGCCTTGAGAAATTAAAAAGCATTACATAAAAATGTAACCATTTACCATTTAAAATTTGATTATCTACAAAGCCTTAATTAGCAACATACAGCACAACGATAGGTAGCCATGGGATATATTTTCTTTATAGTGACTAGGATTATTATTGTTCATGGCCCCATCCCTAATGATAAATGGGTAATGTTAAATATAGAGACAGACCGATATATTGGTTGATCAATATAATGGCTCACCAACTGCCTAATAATCTGTATAAAACTTAATTTGAACACTTTAGCCCAAAGAGGGTACTGCACAAAATGTGACTACACCGCTCTCTTATCCAGTTTGTATTGAAACAGGGTTGTCTGTGAGTTTGTAATAAATGAACATGAGATACCTTGGGGGGAGAATATCTAAATCGGCTCTACATATTGGCCCAAAAATATCGGTAGAGCTTATCAGCCATGACAAAACCCATATCGGTCAATCTCAAGTTAAAAATGAATATGTATGAAATATTTAATAGTGTCAAAATATACTGAATAATCTTTTAACATATTCTTAGTATTATAAGTCCATGCATAACAAAAATAGCCCATAAAGTTCACACAGTGCTGGTGACGTAGATGAGGATCCCTGCTGGTTTGAAAATGAGAAAAGTGTGAATTGTGTTGGGCAAAGCAGAAGCCATGACTCAGAGCTTTCTTCACTGTAGAACGCCCACACGATATCTCCAGGACCTCACACCCATAATGATCCCTATGATCACTAATATGAAGCTACAGGGGAGGAGACAGGCTGTGTACACGTGAATCTGTAGTTTAAAATCGAGCTGGAGGAGAGGGCAGAATCCAAAGGTAGAATTTGCTGCTTAACAGACAACAGATTTGTAAAGGGGAAAAAGTTAAAGTAAAAGATGAAAAAATCTGCTTCAATAAAAGTATTAAAGTGCCTGTTTTAAAATGAGTAAAAAAGAGTAAAAAGTAAAAGTGTTTCGTGCAGATTTTGAGATCTAATAAATCTTCAAATGTAGTGAATGTGTTGAATTTTGTTCAGTTGAATCGATCTTTTTATTCTAGCTGCTTTTATTTGTATATTTGTAGTATATATTTGGGTGAGGAGCTCGGGAGCACAGGAAGGAGCTCGGAGTAGAGCCGCTGCTCCTACACATCTAGAGGAACCAATGAGGAAGTCTCAGGGAAGACCCAGGACACACTGGAGGGACTATGTCTCTCGGCCGGACTGGGAATGCCTTGGGGTCCACCCGAGGAGCTGGAGGACATGTCTGGGGTGAGGGAAGTCTGGGAGCCTCTGCTTAGACTGCTGCCCCCGCGATGAATGGATGGATTTATAGTTACCTTTTTGTTTGCTCAAATTATGAACATGTTGAAAATAAACCCCTTTTTTCAGCAGGTCTCAAACAATTTTCTGTCCAGTTGAAAAATGTGGTTGAGTAGAAAGTACAGTTACTATTTTTACTTCTTTACATTCCACCACTGTGTTCAACATCTTCTCTGTCATTACAAATAAACAAAAGAGAAATACTTTTTTTCACAGTCCAGAAAGTAGTGAAATTATTCAACCCTAAAGACGTGATTGCTCTTGTTTGAAATGACTTAAAGTCTGTGTAATCCCTCAATATGGCAACAGTGTGGAGCCAATCCCAAAAAAAGAAATGAACTGATGTTCTTTATCACTTGTTAAGGTCCATCTATTGAAATATTGAGACGCTCATGACAAATGGAAAGTAACTTATTTTATATTAACATTATTTCAACTAACACTAACACTTGCACTAACTTATATGATAGAGAGTCAGCCATCTGCTTGTGTCCATGGATGTTATTTCTTTGCATGGAATATTCCACAGCATGGCATTAAACTTATCTTCATGGAGACAAACAGACAATGCCACAAGGTCAACATACAGGTCATAATAATCATAATTACAATCATAATCACAATCACAATCATAATCGTGCATAACACTAGTACAGCTTTTCATAACACTCAAAGATGCTTGACGCAGTTCAGGGCGAAACACAAATGATTGAAGCAGATAAAAAAAGAGATGTGGTTATTTTAAGGCCATTTTGAACAGGTGAGTTTTCAGATCTTTTTTGAAGATGCTGAGTGTGGATGAGTCTCTGATGTGTTTGGGCAGAGTCAGATCTGTGGAGATGCGACCCCATCATAGTAAGAGTGCACGGTTTTCAAGGTATAAAAACTTAAAATGCAAGAATGTATTGTGGAAAATATCTTGCCATTAGAGACCAGCATGTGACCCACTCACCACCCAGAAAAGTTACATAGTGCATCTTTAATATGACCGCTATAGCAAACATGTCCGTGTTACCATTATTATACACATTTAGTAGGACTGGGTGATACTGCAAAAACACAAATCACTTGACATTTTTTATCTTCATGTTGATCAATAAGAATTTTATTTTGTCTTATTAAAAACTAATACAATGGCCTTCAATATAAATTTCCTGAACATAAACAAGACAACACAAAAACAACACAAATTCTGAACCTGCTCCAAACCACATACTTTTACTGACCACAGCCATCTATCCATTTTCTTTCGCTTATCCGGAGCTGGGTCTCGGGGGGAAGCAGTCTAAGCAGGGACTACCAGACTTTCCTCACCCCAGACACGTCCTCCACTTCCTCCGTGGGACCCCAAGGCGTTCCCAGGTCAGCCGAGAGACATAGTCCCTCCAGCGTGTCCTGGGTCTTCTCCAGGGCCTCCTCTCATGACCGGGACACCTCCCCAGGGAAGCATCCAGGAGGCATTCTGAACAGATGCCCGAGCCACCTCAGCTGACTCCTCTCGATGTGGAGGAGCAGCGGTTCTACTCTGAGCTCCTCCTGTGTGACTGAGCTCCTCACCCTATCTCTAAGAAAGCGCCCAGCCACCCTGCCATGGAAACTCATTTCAACCGTTTATATCTGCAATCTTGTTCTTTTGGTCATTACCCAAAGGTCATGACCATAGCTGAGGGTAAGAACGTAGATTGACTGGTAAATCCACAGCTTTGCCTTTCGACTCAGCTCCTTTTTTTACCACAACAGTGCGACACAGCGACCATCATCACTGCAGACACTGCACCGATCCGCCTGTCAATCTCACGCTCCATCCTTCTCTCAAGACTACATATCTCTCCATTAAAAAGACCCAAGCTGATCATTGAAATAACTGATTCAAATTTGATAACCTGCCCAGCCCTACATGTAGAACACACATTCAAACTTGGGTGACTTCTTCAGCCCTTTACTTGCAGTCCAGCTCCTCTCTCTATCGCCTGTGGATTCAGTGTCCTCGGAAGACCTCCCCCCCGTCTCTCCTTCTCCTTTTCTGCTCCAGGCTGTTTACAGGGAGATGACAGCGTGGATACTGACTCTGAAAGCACAGACATGTCCACACACACACACACACACAATTCTCTGTTCCATTTTTGCCTCCTCTCTACTGCAAATATTTGATAGACTCAGACTTTGATTGCGTTAAGTCTCACATTAGACACTGAATGAAAGTGTAAAATATTTTAACTGACAATCTAAAATGAATTGCTATCGCCATATGAACAAATGCATTACAGCCATATTGTAAAAAAAAATCGAAAGATACATTATGCAACTTTGCAGGTGGGTATCCATGATGTTGTCACTTAGCCTGGAATGTCCCACAGTATGGCATTAAACGCATCTACCTTGTATTTATTTAATTACAGGTGATTTTATTGCCAAAAATACCTTGTAAAATTATGCATTCTTACTGTGAGTCGGCTCGCCTTTCCACAGATCTAACTTGTAACTGTAATTTGATTCTCTCCATTGAGCTACTTTTAATGCCATACTGTGGTGGTGGAAGAAGTACTCAATGTTGTTACTGAAGTAGAAGTACATATAACGGAGCTAAGAAATACTCAAGTGAAAGTAAAAGTATCACATGAAAATAAATCTACTTGAGTAAAAGTACCCATTTAAAAATGTACTTAAAGAGTAAAAAGTAAAAGTATTTTACACTAATTTTGAGATTTAATAACTATAATAAAGTACAGATACCTAAAATATGTACTTAAGTATAATACCTTACTATCCCACCACTGCTCATAAATAAATACTTTTACTTTGTGTCATTATGTTCTTGTAAAATGTTAATATTGCAGAGTTACAGCAGCCTCTAACCAGACCTTTTGAATGAATATACTTTCTCATGCATTCACAAACTTCTCTTTCATCTGCCTCCCCACTGTCATGCCCTCCCTTTCCCTCCTCCTCCTCTTCCTCTCCATCGTTCCTCTCTCTTCCCTTTTCTCTCCCTCTTTCACTCCTCTCCCTCATTCTGTCCTTCTCTCCCTCTCTTCCCGAGTGTGGAGTTTTCTTTGACGTCATTGGTGCCTGCATAACTGTTCCCTCCTCAGAGTGTCCCCTGGCACCACCTGAGCTCAGCGCCTCTCCTCTCCTTTCACCTGTTTACAAACTCTCTCTCTCTCTCTCTCGATTCCACCTCTCTCTCTCTCTTTCTCTGTTTTTTTCTCTCTCTCTTTCTCTGTTTTTCTTTCTCCTCTCTCTTCTTGCTCTCTCTCCTTTTCTCTTTCCCTCTCTGCTTTTCTCTCTCCCTCTCTGACTTTCTCTCTTTCCTCTCTCCCTCTTCCTCGCTCTCCCTCTCCCTTCTCCACATCCACTGTTTATTTTTACCCCTTCCCTCTGCACAGCAAGCCACATTTATGCCAGTGCACTTTCAGAAGTTCAGGTAGTTCACGGAGCTATGCGTCATTGTATAAGATCTGCCAGTAAACACCTTGGCTCTTGTTCTCGTACTTGCAGGCAGTGATGGGAAGAATACTGTGAAAATGTATTTAGCCACAGAATACAGGTACTCAAATTAAAATGTATTTTGTAACATATTCAGTGACATGGCCCAATCAGAGTACTGTATTGCGCATAGTCTGAATACTTTTACATCATGTTATATTATATTATAGTGTAAAAAACGTGACATACTTGCAAACAGATGCATTTTTATTGTTATATATTATGTTTAAGCACTGAAAGAGGTGTTTTTTCTTTATTCTCACTAATACTGTGCAGTTCAAAGCCAAAACTGCATGGTGAAGTACCGTAAGTAACCATATTCTGAATACTACCAAATGAAAGAGTATCTCAAATGTAGTATTCTGATTCAGTTACTTCCCAACACTGCTTTCATAGTACCCAACTTTTCTTATAAATGAGTAAAATTGCACTTTTCATCACTCTCTAGGCCAGAGCGGAGTTTAGAAACAACAACTAGCATGCTAACCCGCACTTCCCGATTCTTGGACAATAAAATGTTTTCTAATTAGATGCAGACAGTACGCAGCGGACACGTTTTGCTCAAATACACGGGACAAAACGGCCCCTTTAAGTTGCTCCAGGCTTTATCAGTATAGAAATCAGCCATGATCTCAGTCCGCCTCCCTTTGCAACTGAGAGACAAATCAACGACAATGATATCACTATTTCAAATGTCATACCATCCCCATATATATCAGGAAATATCAGCAGCGATGTGATGCGGCCGAGCCCTTGTGTCCACACCGTCTAAAAATGTATTCATTCACCTTTACGTACGCTTAGCTAATTTGAAAATGGTAAAAGATGTAATGTTTCTGACCTGCATTGTGATTTTAAACATGTATAGATTAAGAGATTAAAAGATTGAACTGACAAACTAATACTAATATCACATTTCAGAACGTATTTGCACAGACCTAAACTGGGGGGTATATGTTTTAATACAGAATAAGATGGAATATTTAGTTTTTTTGTGAAGGAAACACTGCAGTCTTTATGATTTGCTAATTGCGTCTACTCATATTGCGATGTTGCTTAGTGTTGCAGCCAGCCGTACTGGGGACCATTTAAAACTCACCGGAGCCTGTAGTGGTTCTGGAAAGGCCTTGGTCAGGTTGTGCATTATTAAAAGAGAAATAGAGTCACAGTGAATGCTGACATCTGCTTTGGTGTCAGCAGTGCATTATGAACGACTCACATATACTCAGCACACCACCACCACCCACCACCAGCAGCAGCAGCAGCAGCAGCAGTGACAGGATCCAATTAATATAGTCCACTAAGAGATTCTACCAGGGGTTTCAGTGTTTCTCAAACTGCGGCGTGTGAACTCCTTAAGGTTGTACTTAGACAGCTTTTCAGTTTGTGGGTTTCTCTCATTTAGAGTTAATTTTATCCACTTTTCTGTCCTCTATTAGATAATTTCTTGTTTAGGACTACAATGGAAATGATGCGGTCCACTGTTAGACCTGGTTTAGTACTAGATTAGACCTGGAATAGTCCCACTATAGACACGGGTTTGATCTGGTGGTACTCGAACATGTTGGAATCACTGCACCAGCAAATAAGTACATTGAGCACACACAGGTCGGGCCGTAAGTAGAATGTGTGTCTGGGCCCCTAAGAAGTGGATGTACCTCAAATGTTGGTGATTCGCATTTGACGACATTATGACCATGCTCTCATCACCTTGTCCAATTGTGTTTCTATTTATATGACCAAAACTACTGAAATGTTTTAATCTAACTTGTAAAACAGCCATTCAAAAGTATTTCAGCGCACCTCAGGGGTGTAAACACATAGATAAATTAAAATGTAGGCAGCAGATATTTTGCTACTATATATATATATATATATAAAATTTTAAACAAATGTAATTTTTATAGAGGGATAATGGCTGCTGTAAACACCCGAGCACTGTTTCTAATGTAACTTTACACATTATATAATTTTTAATACAAATGTATAGGCTCTTGGGGGCCCTCTGGCGGCCTTGGGGCCCTAAGCAGTTGCTTAGCCTGCTTATAGGCTGGGCCGGCCCTGAGCACATACTTATTTTCAAGATGCCATATTGCCGATCAACTCCCATTTTCGCCACCACCAGCATAAGCCCAGTGCTCGCTGTTTACTTTATTCTCCAATTCTCGAGCGTTGTGGAGTCATTTCTTTGTCGTGATGTCATTTATGGAGATGTCAGCTCCCACTGGGCATGGCAGTTTTCGAATGCGGAAATTAGCTTGCTTGTGTCTTTTATTAAATTGTTTTAGATGAATATTGTGATTTAAAATGTCCAAATTATAACATAATGATCCACAGGTGATTATTAGGGTATAGCTATATAGCAGACACAAGCACAAAAGGTCTTTTTTAATGAACAAAAGTGAGTTTAGAGGTGGCAAAAAGTCAGTGCTGGACTTTTGGACATCTTACAAGCTAATGTTAATGTGATGGGATCAGGCTCAAGCCAGTGCCAACATCATATCGATCTGAGGTTCAACATGTCCATAGTGATTTCTCTTTGGGCTTGTGTCAGGGCTTTTTATTCCTGAGCTCACTGTTTTTCACAGCTAACAGGTGTTGCCGTAGTTGCTTTTCTTATGTGTAAACTTTAGCACTTAAAGATATTTTTTGTTATAACGATGTTCCCTCATTAAAAATGTGCCTGAAGAGGTTTGCATGTTTCAGTAATTTAGCTGGGCCCTATTTGAACGGTCCTTATGATTAGCTGTAAGATTCTGTCCAATGATCAGTCCATAAGCCAAAGCAGTAAAAAGCTAGAAAAACTACTAGCTCCATAATTTTGTCCTTTATAGAATATTTTGGAATGAACAGGTATTCTTTTAAAGGAGACATCTTATAGAAAATGGTTTGTAAAGAACTTGTAGCCATTTTATGATGGTATTCTTGTTTGACTAAATACATGTCCTGTCAAATCTATTACGTATCTCTATGTATTTCCAACTGGACTCACAAGACTATACCTGCACTGGGGCTGAAGCAACAACAGCTATTCAGCTATATCCAGAAAGTACTAGGAAATGGCTGAGCATATTTTAAAAAAAAAAGGCTTAATAAACTCACTCTTCTCTGCTGTTATCCCATATAAACCCTCCCATATAATCAAAATAAAATAATTAGTGACCTGCAGCAGTAAACCTATTAAATACATTTTTTGAAAGGGCTGAATGTGTCTATTTTTTTGCAAAGAAAGTGACTTATTTACCAGGTATTTTGCTAATGTCTTTCATAACACTCCCCATGCCTCCTGTGTTCTTTTCTCACCTCTCCACATCTCTCTCTCTGCGTGTGTCATGGCACAATATTTTCACCTTTTTCCTGATTTGTTCTGGGCCTCCTCCTGTGTCTCCTCTGTGTCTGAGTCCAGCTGATCCCAGTCTGAGCACAGATCGTCTTTCACCTGAGCTCCTCCACAGTAAACACACAAACGCACACTCTTTCAGAATGTCATGATAATGCTGCCCACAGATATATGCACAATATCAGTCTGGTAATATACAGCCCTTTCAAAATGCTAACAACAGTGTGAGTGTGAAAACCTTACATACAAGGATTAAACCAGAGCCTTGGACTCAAAACTCCACTGGGATAAACTAGCATTAAACCCAGTAAAGATCAACCAACTTTTAAAGATGATTTTGGTATTTTTACCACGTATTCTAGGAAATTCAATGCCTATAGACTCAGTTATACTACATATTACAAAAAATTTGGCAGTCGTAAGATACTATTGTAGCCAGAGCTGACCTGAGGTAGACGGAAGGAAGAGAGGCTGCCAATCTGCACCATCAGCCCCTCAGACCACAACCAACACTCACACACACATCACATTCAGGGCAACAATGGCTTAATTTGAGTGTCTGTCCAAATGTGATCCAAAGGTTGGTGGTTCAACTCCCACTCTGGATGTAAACATCATTGGTAGAGTGGTCAGATCCAAGACCGTATGAACAGTGTGAATGAGTGAGTAGTTGCCTCCAGTGTCTGTGTACACAAGTGTATGAATGTGTGTGTGATTGAGTGAGTAGTAAAATTGACATGAACCATTTACCATGTGGAAAAAGCGCTATATAAAATTGTGACAATTTACCATTCAAACAAGGCAAGGTTGTTTAAGGATGGATTGCCATGGATTTATCCTGTATTAAACAGGGACAAATTTATGACTACATTTTATACCTAAAGTATGACAAAGCCAGGATGTTAACAGGGACAAAACCTGACCTGAGAAATCAGAACCTTCACTATGGCTTAATCTGGGACTAAACCGGACTAAAGTTATGCCTCAGTCTGCCTTTTCTTTTCAAACCATCAGACAGTGGAATCAGCTCCAGACAGTCTGAAGTTGTCTGTAAATCTTAATAATTTTACTAGAAATTTGAAAAGGCACATTTAGATTAGATTTAGTGAGTCGACATCAGTCTAGTTAATTTGCACTTTTCTGTTTCACCGGAAAAACCTGCACATAATGATTTTTTATAGTTGTGTGGACTGCAGGAAACAGTGTATTTGACAAGGGGACATTTTATTGTATTTTACTGCTAATGTTAATAATGAATGGTTAGTCTTATAATGTAATTTTAATGAAATGAGCATTTTTAATGTCTGTTCACCTGCCCAGGGATTGCACATGGAAAGTAACAGTAGTTGAATCTGATACAAGTCATCTTTTCTTTTTTAAGATTAATACATTTGTACATGGTCAATGACAAATAAAGAATAAAGAAAGACTGAAAATTAAGAAGAGAACAGAAAAAAAATTGTCTAAACCAGAACCTTGACTAAAAGTGGAGTAAAGAAACTGAACCATGTCAGAACCAGGTCCAGGCCAGGGACATGTACTGCAGTATGTATCAAAACAAGTTCACAGCCCTGAGTATGTATGTGGTAAAGGTAAACTGTCTCATGAATCAATAAGAGGCACACACATAACAGAGGACACAGGACACCGGAGCAGAAAGAGGGCCTGACTCACATGTACAGAGGTTATTGTGAAAGGCTCAGCTCAGTAACATCAGAGCTGCAGAGGTGAAATCTGAGAGACCCATTATAAAGCCTCTGCTACAGTTACAGATACAGAGGGGAGCCATATTCAGTGTCCTTCAGTGAGAATTATCAATGAACGGCAGCATGAATACTTATTGCTCATGACAATTTAAAACCAATTAGTAATGCATCGTTAAAGAATATCACATCTTCAGAGCAGCATTTTACCGTGGCAAGCAGTGGATTTTCATTTTGTGCTCTTATTGAAAAAGGGCTAATGTACTATATCTGTACAATAACTCCCTCATTTGTCTGCCACTGTTTAAATGTGCTATACTGTACCTGATTTGTACCTGTTTTCAACACATGAAAAACACAACTAGTTCATTTTAAACGATTTGCAGTCGTTCAAAGTTATTCCTCACTTACCTTATGCAATCTGACCATCCTAATTACTCACCGTAATGAGTTTATAAGCACTTTTCACAACTCTCAGAGGCCAGGTTAGAGTAATGCTAATGACAACTAGCATGCTAACAATGTATTTCCTAATTCTCAAGAGGATAAAACACATAAGAACACTACAGTTCTCATTTCTACCTTAATAGCTACTTACACATTCACCTGTTCTGGGGTAAAACAGTTGCTCATCTACACAGAAAAAAATCAGTGCAAACGATTGAACTTGATTGGATTTACCTTGTGGGAGTAGTGTGGGTCGACGATCCTGGCCAGGCCGAAGTCTCCGATCTTGAGCAGCAGTTGGTCGGTGTTGATGAAGATGTTGGCGGGCTTCAGGTCTCGATGGAGGACGTTGGCCGAGTGGATGAACTTGAGGCCCCTCAGCAGCTGGTAGAACAGCAGAGTGGCATGACCTGGCAACCACAGCAATCATGTATTAAGAAAAAGTTATCACTAAACGTAAGGCTGGACAATATGGGGATTACGATAAAAAATGAGAGGATGAATGAATGGAGGAATAACTAGATCACTGCAAAGCCTTTAAAGTGAGCTCATTCTGTTTTTCTCATTTTTAAAACAGTAAAAGTCAGGAAAGTGCAGCGCCTTCAGTGTAAGTCTATAGCCTATGTTACACGATGGTCGTGTCATAATTTGAGATGAAAAATCTAGACATAAACTCCACCAATAGTTGAGTCCACACACTTGTCTTATTAAAAGTGCACTATGTGGCCTCCAACAGCTGCGGTCTCCATGGAGATGGTATTGCTTTGTCTGTAATGTGCCACAGTATGGGATCAGACTCAGCTATCTTGCATTTATTCAAATAGAGGAGTTTCTACACCTTAAAAAACATGCAATCTTACTGTCATGATCTCTCATTCCTTTGACGATATGTTATTTAGATAAATCACTATATTCTGGCTCTGTGTTCGAACAAAGAAATGTTTTCCCACTATCTCCTCCTATTGATGAGCCTCAGAAATGTTACTAAGTTTTATATCAAATAAATCAGGATAAAATTAAATCTGACTCAAAGATAATATTTTATAGTTTATATAAATGTTTGGCAAATGTCCGACCCCTTTCAAAAAGATAAACAATCATTTAAAAAATTGGAATAGACTAGAAATTGCTAAATTAGAGGTGGGCTATGGTGCTTCAAAACACTTTCATAACAGTAGCTCACTTGGTAGGGTGTTCATCTGTTCATCCAAAGGTTAGCGGTTCAAATCTTGACATAAAATAGACAATAAATAAAAAAAAAAAAAAAACATCATAGGCTGACTGGTCAGATCCACTGATTCACAGGTTGGTGCTGCGATTCCAGCTCCCAAAGATGGATGCTGTCACTGTGTCTTTGGGCAAGACACTTGACTCACCTTGCCCCTGTGTACACTGGTTTATGAACGTGTGTGTGAATGGGTGAGTGGTTCCTTGATGTAAAGTGCTTAGAGTTCCTTGGTGGAAAAGTGCTGTATAAAAATGTGACAAAATTTGACCAACAAGATAAAAGCTCATAAAAGTAGATTTTACATAACATGTCCCCTTTAAGGTTGTGATATTTAATTGTAATGTTATTTTTCCCAACACCTAACATAGATTAACGTACTCGTGCATTTGTCCTGCCTACCTGTAGGTAAGGGCCCTTGCTCCAGCAGCCTAGCCAGGTCCGTCTCCATGCACTCCTGGATGATGTAGAGGGCGCTGAGCTGCCGGGGGTCCTGGGGCAGAGGGTGTCCGTGTGGGGCTAGGACTTCATAAACCCTCACGACGTTCTCATGGTGCAGTCTCCTGGTTATCTTCACCTCCCTCAGAGCGTGCTTCACCGACACCGCATCCCTCATCAACAGCTTCTTTATGGCCACCTTCTGTCCGCTCCTCTGGTCATGTGCGGACAGGACCAGACCGGTCACCCCAGTGCCCAGAGGTTGGAGGTCAGTGAAGTTACCGCTAAGATCGAAACCATGTAGGAACAAGGGGGCGTCTTGTCTCGCCATTTTGTAACTGACTTATTGAAAATATCTTAAATTGTATATCTATCTATCTATCTATATACCAGTGCTGTGTCCCACAAAGTGGGGTAGCCTAGACAGGGCACACACTCCCGTTCCCTCCCTCCTTCCCCATATAAATTGTATATGGGATTCAGAATTGGCTGATATAGTAAAGATACATATATATGGACAAGTATTGCATTTGTGGATAATTTTGATTGTTTAGTAAATGTTGAGACTATAAATCTGATCAAATAAGGGTTATGTGGATATAGCAATTAATGAACCCTCAATAATTTTATATTGGATTTTGAAAATATCTGATTTGAATGTGACTTATATAGCAAAATTAACATCGTCGCATAAGCTTGTCACATAATATTCATGAATTTCAGCATTTCAGCAACCATTTTTCCTATTCAAAAGAGAGAATATTTGGTTTTAAATTCGCTACAGCAACGGTCCTACATTTTCATCATTCTGTCCATGGATAGGTGTCGCAACAGCCAAAATATATTTCATGTATTAAGTAGTATTCTTCCTTAGCTCATTTAATAGAGAACTTGTATCCATAGTAACTACACTCTTATTTTTGTATAGGCCTTTGTTTAATCCATAACCATTGGATCTATACGGCTAAGAGGGGGCCAGGGGGAAGGGCGCTGTTAATTGAATTCCTCGGTTGGCTCCTCCTCCTCTTCCATGATATCAGCGTGGTCAGCAGCGGTCAGATGGATGAGTTTCTGATGTCCGAATGCGTGAATGAACAGTGGAAGTGAAAATGCGAGTCCATGTGTTAAATCCAGTGGTAATCTGGAGCCTGATGCCTTCTGGTGAGTGTGGAGCTTTTAGCATCAGGCAGTGGAGGAAAGCTGTGATTGGCCGCGCTGCTCAAAACATCTGTTCCCACTGCTACAGCTGCTGGGGAGAGAGGAGACAAAAGTGCGTCAGATAAACAAGAAAGTTCAATATAAGTCTATGTTAAGGTAAGTGAGGAATAACGTAAGACCACTGCAAACCATTTGAAATTAACAAATTCTTTTTTTTAAATGTTTTTAAGACATTTTAAGCGCCTTCAATATAAGTCTATAAGCCCGTGTTACGCTCACGGTTCTAAAATATGATCGTGTCATGACTTCAGATGGGGGGGCATAGGGTATTTTTATTCTATGTGAGATTCACTGTATTTAAAATATCTAAACATAAAATCTACAAATAGTTCAGTCCACACACTTGCCTTATTAAAACTGCACTATGTGGATGGCAACAGCTGCAGTCTCCATGGAGATGTTATTGCTTTGTCCATAATGTTCCACAGTATGATATTAAACTCAGCTATCTTTCAAATAGAGGAGTTTTTACTGTTAAAAAAATAACAGCACCTTGAAAAACATGCAGTCTTATTGTTAGTGGGGGTTAACCTACATGGATCTGACCTGTAACTCGGCCTCTTGGCTTTACATCTTCTCTTAATGTAGAGAGATAAGATGAATGACTATATAAATAAACAGGTGGTGCAACACTGGGCAACCTTTATGTTCTGGGTTAAAGATCCTATATTATGCAAAATGAAAACTTGTGAGCTTTAAGCCATGTTATAATGCTGTTACCTCATCAAAAAGGTCTCATTCACACATGTTTGAGTAATCCTTTATTATTAGTCTGTCTACGTCTCCAAAACTCAAAACGCTCACTTCCAACTTGTTATGTCATGTATTGGTAGCTTTCAAGTTAACAGCTCCTTATACGTTTTGTTCAATAGAGATTGGCAATCGCAAAGCTGAAACATCCAAATGATACTAGTGAAGCACTTCCTGTATCACCACATGACATCACAAGGTGAAACAGAGTGTTTTCTGTTTGAGAACTCAGCCTACATATGCAGGTTTATGTGTTAAACATGTGTGAATGAAACAAAACACAACTCCAGGTCTGTTTGTGATGAGGAAACATTGTACAGAGATCAGTTCAGTTGACTTTTTGAACAATCAAAGTGGCAAGGCAAGTTTATTTGTATAGCACAATTCACACACAAAGTAATTCAAAGTGCTTTACAGAATAAGAGAGACATTAAAATCACAATACAACAGATCAAAACTAACTAAAACAAAAACATTCAGTCATATGCACAGTTAAACGGAGCTGTTTTGAGCATCTTTAGGAAGACTGTTCCAGGTTTTAGCTGCATAAAACTGATTCCCCATGTTTAGTCCTGATTCTGGACACCAGCAGAAGGTCGGTCCCTGAAGTCCTGAAGAGCGAATTCCCTGAAGAGTGTGAGATGGTTCATATGGCACTAACATGTCATATACAGGCATATTAAATGAAGGCTTTAACCTAACTGTTTAACTAGATAGTGTATGAAATGAGAATCTCCATTATATAACATGAAAAGACTGTGTGACCTAAAGTAATACGCTTATATGGGGGATAATCACATCATGTGATGATCTACTAAGCCAGTGTCACTCGAATGAGGCAACGAGCATGTTTCAATTCATCTAAAGTCTTTATGTTTAAAATAGTCCCTCTGATTATTTTGTAACTGCAACTATTTTCCCTTTTTTTTTTTTTTGCATTCACTTGATGACAGTATTTAGATTATATTTTGACAGCACAGTCATCGTGTATCGCACAAAACGTAAAAAGATCATAAATCACTTAGTCCACTTAGTATCACTTCAGTTCACTTCTTTGTGGTTTACATGCTAGTTTGGGAAATTACACTGCAAGTTTCTGTCTTTTTTTGAGGTCATTGTTCATAGTTTTAAGAAGACATATTGTGTTTTTTTCTGCAATACAGTTTAATCTATGACACCTGTGGACCATGCTGTAGTCTGCTGATTGCTGATGGAAAATTGCAGTGTCCAATTGAGGTATTCTTGAATGCAGGAATTACTCAGACATGCATGAATCATTCTAAACACAACTTCAAGTGGATAAATGATAAGATAAAATTGATTTAGCAAAATGTCCTCCTCCTTTAAAGACAATATACTTGATGTTACAATTTTGCATATCCTGCATTTCCAAACAATAATTGCAATATTATACATTTTTGGATATACCGATCTCCTACCTCTATTGACGTTAAGTTGGTAAACATAGAAACGGAAAGACATTATTGACTTTTGGCCCTGGAATCCTGGGAAGAATGCAAACAATCCACAAATCAATAAGATGAAATTCTTCACTGCATGTCGGACGCCTGGGGGACAATGGGATATTTCTAACCTCCTGATCTTTCTTCCTTCTGCTCAGACAATGTAATGAACTTGACTTTACCGCAGCCTCCATATGCCAAAAAATCATATAGAGCAAGGATAACAATTTTAATGTTATTACGACTCAAGCTGTTGTCATCTTTATATACGTTATTAAAGCTCCAATAAGCCATGTTATAATGTTGTTACCTCCCCAAAATACACATGGAGTTGTATTTTGTTTCATCCACGCATTGGGAAGTGGTAGTTTTCAAGTTAGCAGCTACTTTTTTTTCTTTTAGTTCAGTAGAAGTTGGGATTTCTAGGGCTGAAATCATCCAAATGATTCTAGTGAAGGTGGATAGAGTTTAAAAACACAGTGGAGCACTTCCTGTATTACCAGATGACATCACAAGGTGGAACAGAGTTTTTTTTGTTTGAGAGAAGAACTCCAGGTGTGTTTGTGATGAGGAAATAACATGATAACATAGATCAGAAAATAGTGTAATAGTAGTAAAGTTATCTAAACTGTGTCTGTGTTTGAGCCTATAGAGCTGCATTTTTTTTTTTTTTTTTTTTTTGCATTATCTCAAAGATTTTAAGACCATATTTTTCCAATACATGTGCTAAACCATGCCTGTAAATGTCATGGTTGAAGTCTGTGTAAACCCTCAGTCGTCCAGGTCGGATCCGTAGCAAAAGACGAAGTTTAAATCTGTCAAATGGACAAATCTTTGTAAGAGTGAAGACGTTTCACTGCTTATCCAAGACGCTTCTTCAGTTCATGAAGAAGCGACTTGGTTAAAATTCAAGAATCTCAAAAAAAAAAAAAAAAAAAAGACAACGAAATGAACCACAAAAGTTCAGAAGAAAAATTACTTGCTCGGAAGTTTTTGTTCGTTTAATTGTTATATTTATAGACATTATACTCGATACACTAATTCTGTATATCTCCAAAAACAACAATTGCAATATCATCAATTTTTTCAACATACCTCCCACACCTAATTATAATGTTACCAAAATATCAACATTGTAACAGAGGGATCAGATCACAGTTAGATATTTATCACCATATCACCAGGCCTAATCCCCCATGTTCTCTCTGGATAAACAGTTTGGCAGCAAGATTAATCACAATCGAATTTAAATTTGAATGGATGCAATTAGCAAATCGTAAAGGCTTTAAGTACTAGGCTTTTTAGATCTGTACAAACATGTTCTGAAATGTGATTCTTGTGTTAGTTTCTCAGCTAGGATTTAAGTCTTTTTTAGTCAGTTATTCTGGCCGTGATTAAAATGTGAACTTTGAACCCGATAGATTGAAGGACAGTTTTTATCCTACAGTCATAACCACACTTAATAAACATTCCATCACTTACTAAATATATGTATATATTTAAATTTTTATTATTTATGTGAGACTGTGAAATAGTTGGGATGTATGTATGTATGATGTATGTATGAGGGTGGTCTACTAGTTTCCCTCGCACCTTGAACTGTTCGACACTTTTAAAATCTCGTTGTACATGTGGCATGTTGCAATAACAATAAAGACAAATTCTATTCTATCCTATTATTAAAACATAAATCGCAAATCTAATCACAATCGCAATATTTGTCAGAAAAACTTGCAATTAAATATATTTTTCCCTAAAATCGTTCAGCCGTACACAGTTTGGCAGAGAACTGAGTAGAGGCAAAGAGCTGACAGTGGTAGTGGGAGGTGCAGCAGGACTAACTTTATAAATAATGCATGCTGAATATGGCGTTTGGTGTTCTTCTCTTCTTAGTCTGTGTAATCCCTCAGTCGTCCAGGTCTGATCCGAAGTTCAAATCTGTCAACTGGACAAATCGTTGTAGGAGTGAAGACATTTCGCTGCACATCCGAGCTGCTTCTTGTCAGATTGCTGGTGGTTTTAGCTTCATGGTGTATTTTCATTTTCCATATTATAGTATATTTCTGGGATTCAGTGTCCTGTTAAATGCACCGTTTTGAAGACTTTATCCTGTTCAAAAGATGTAATAGGCTATTTTGTTTGAAATTGTTAATCGCTATGGCAACAGTCCAAATCTTCCATCATTCTGAAACCCATAGATATGAATGAACAATTGTGTATGACTTTATTTAGCTGTAGATTTGGTAGCTTAGTCAATGGAGCAAAAAAAAGCAAAAACAGCCTATGGTATGCAGTACAAAAATACTATGAGATTTTGAGCAGCTTTAACACACACACAGCAGTGAAAATGAAGCCTCGTTGTGATGTGCTGCCCTGAAACGACTTTGTTTAACAGACAGGGATTGCAGTGAATTGACGTTAAGACAGCTACATCCCACTTTATCCAAGCAAACGCTGCGCCTCGTCTCCAAACTGGCACCGCGCTACAGTGCCTTTGTGCTCGTCCACTAGACTCACGCAACGCCCCGCTCTGTCAGAACAAAAACATAAGGATGAAGTGCCCCTGTACGCGTCAAAACCACTCGTGCCAAGAGATAGAAAATACACCAAATCTTTACTCCCGTTTAGGCTCTGTGTTGACGATGCCAAAGTGCGCGCCGGTGGACGAAAACAAGCGTAAAGATAACGTGAAAAGCATCCTTACTCACCGGGGAGCTCGCATCCGCTGCCTAGAATCCTGAAACAAAGATCGGTGGGAAGATGGGAGCGATAAGAAGAAGGACCCAAGCGCCTCCGTGAGTGGCTGAGGTGCTGGTAATAAGCCTGGAGAGGAGAGATCTTGTTGCGGGTTGTTGCGCGCTGGGGGAGTAAAGGGAGAAAAAGAGAAGAGGAGGAGAGGAGGGATCACTCTGGTTGGTGGATCCACTCGTGTCCAGCAGCAGCAGCAGAGGTGGTGGTGGTGGTGGTGGTGGTAGTAGACCCGAGTGGCTCCGCGTTCACAAACATACTGCAGTAACACGGATGGTGAAGTAGCGCGCTCCTCCCCACACACCCCCGCCCATTTACTCTCTCCATCTCTCCTGAAAACTACTGAGAAAGTCCGAAACTGTCCAAATGTTATTGCTCAGCTGTAGCTTGAAATAAATAAATATATTCAAATGAGCACCATCTGGATTTGTGCACAGTTTAGAAAATAACTGTACACAATTTTAAATAGGCCTCGTTTTAAGGCAGGGCAAGTATATTTGTACAGCACAATCCTGCATTAGGTAATTCAAAGAGCTTTACAGAATAAGAAAGACATTAAAATCACAAGACAAACAAATCAAAACATAAATGATCATCATACAAATAACAGTACAGGAGAAAAGTGCAGAATAAAAACTTTTCAGTCATATGCACAGCTAAACAAAACTGTTTTGAGCCTGGATTTAAACATGTCAAAGTAGAGACCTGTCTCACATCTTCAGGAAGACTGTTCCACGTTTTTGCTGCATAAAACTGAAACTCTGATTCCCCATGTTTAGTCCTGACTCTGGGCACCAGCAGGAGGCCGGTCCCTGAAGTCCTCAGAGTGTGAGATGGTTCATATGGCACTAACATGTCAGAGATGTACTTTGGTGCTCCATGGAAGAGACTTGTTCACAAGCAAAGCTGCTTTAAAGTCTATTCTCTGAGCCACAGGAGCCAGTGCAGAGACCTGAGCACAGGACGCATGTGTGAAGTACATCCTAGTTCTAGTCAGGACCCGAGCAGCCATTTTCTGGATGTACTGCAGCTGTCAATATAACAATATATAGCTTAGCCTAATGGTAGGAATCGTCCCGCAAACCCCAAAGCTTCTCCCACTAATCCAAAAGCTACCTGTTCAGTTCTCACTCTGACTTTGACAAGTGCATAATGCTGTCATGCCCTTGAGCAAGACACTTCACCCACTATATATGACTATGTATGAATGCTTAATAAACACGAGAAAGAGTGTAGGCTATGAAGAGAATTTGCAAAGTTATTTTTTTGGTGCACACAAGAACATAGCTATTATATTTTATTCACATTTGGGTGCAATGTTTAGTTTTCATCAGTCAGTCCCTACAGTTTATTCACAGTTCTAGCCTCTGGCACATCCGTATGTCAGTGGTGAGGGCGTCTATTTTGAGTAACTTGATTTGTCAGCACCACCTGCTCCTGCTCTACAAAAGGGTGATCATTAGAAAAGTGTAGGAATGAGAATAGGTGAATGAGACACGCACTACAAAATACACACAGGGAATATATATTTTAATAGGAACAAAAAAATATTAGAGGTTTAAACAGATCACACCACATTACAGAACACAGTTTCATGTTTCAAATGACAGATGTCCAGGTGTCATTTAGAGTCAGCAAAACATTATCTGTCTGATGATTATTATGGTGCTGAACAGTCAACACCTGCAATAAATACAATTACAGTAAAGGCCAACATGTGCACAAAAGAAAAGGCCCATGTGCTGTTGTTCTTATATACAGTTAATAAAAGTACATTCAAAAACGTGTAGGCTATAAAGACGCTAACACAAACCATAACACATTTTTTTTTTTTTTTTATGACATATTTAATCTGGACATACTGATACTTTCTAATAATCTTCTCGAGGTGATATGATCATTTTGTTTTGTTTCTCAATTAATCTTTTATCGTGATCTGATCCATGCTGCTGTTTTTATGAACAAGAAGTGTCTAAAATTTGGCTTTGTCCTGGTTTAGTCGTGATTAGGGTGTGTTTCACACTTGTTATGATTTCATCCAGGTTTGAGCCCAGTTTAGTCCTGGATGTAGACTTGTTTGGTCCTGTTCTAGTCTTTCAATGACCCTTGTGCCTATGCCTGAGCAAAACAGATTTTTTATGTTTTCTTGAATCATATTTGAGATGATGCGTAGTAGCAGTAGAATTATGTAATGAACATGAATTTGCATTGATAGAATATGTTATAAAACAGTGCATTAGGGGTTGAACATTTCTAATTAGAAATATACCTATTGATGTTTAACAGAATCTCATTTAATTTTATATGCATTTCGGAGGCTTTTTTCAACCTCAATCTTAGTGATTTTTTCCAAGCTTGTGGGATGTCTGCAGGTTTAGCACCGTATGCTTTTGCAAAGTCTTCATTGAAATTTGCCATGACATATTTCCAATAGTCAGATTCTTCGAGACTGTATCCGGAGGAATCTTCAAGTCTGGGTAAATGTCTTGGTATCGCTTGAAAGGGTGATAAGATACTTTACCATTGTCATATTGCCCAAATCTAAGATTAGAGTTTACAAGAGAGGAGCATATGTCTGTGACAAGATTATATGCTTTGCAAAATCTACATCCTGCCAGACCCATTGACTGATGAAGTGATGTCCAATGCTCCGCGTGGGCGGCTCCTCCTGCTTCACATGGAGCTTTGCAAAATCCAATCACTCTGACAAAAAGCTCATGCTGAACATTAACAGAGCACTTCTGAAGTTTGATTTGGATGTCTGTGTTTTGGAACTTCTCTTGAAAACCTTTCTCCATTTGCTTTACACAGAGTAAAAGGTAACGAGCAAATGGGTCCTGGTCTGCAGCGTTTAGGATCATGAAAGTTCCATGTGCATCTGGGGAAACAACTAATTTATCACTTAGTTCCTCACAGAGTTTTCCAACAAAACATTTCAAAGTTTTGTTCTTTTCAGTTCTAGCCTTTTTGATAGCAACATTTATGTGATTGATACATGCCTGAAGATGCAGGTTCTCAAACTCACATATCCTCTGTTTCACATAATCCTCATAGTGTTCAATGTAGTCATGGAAGAGTTTAAACTGGTTCACTGAGATCAAATCAGCCAGAAGTGAATACTGGAAAAACATTCTTGTGCTGAACTGTTGACATGTCAGCATTTCACCAATGATGTCATGACCCAAGGAGCGACTGACAAAGTCTTCAATAGAAGGTCTCAAAAACTGATCTGCAAATTCCTCTGCTTTCTTTTTTTTTTTTTCCATCCTTTAGGATTGTACACAAAAGGCTGGTGTCTATGTACAGATAAGTTAAGTTGGTTTAGTAGCTCACTTGCATGACTTCCTTTGGGAGAGATGTTTAGCCGCAGACAGTTGGAAACCCTGCATTTAATGTCAATCAGCTCTGGACGGTAGCGTGTTAATTTTTCAACATTTAAATCCCACATATCGTTAAATTCCCTGTCTAACTCTGTGTCTGTCATTTCTACTTTTTTATTGCGGCACTGCTTAACCAATTCAAGTACTCTCTCTTCCATTACTTGTGTATGGTTCTCCCTGATTTTTTCCAGTTTCCTCATTCCTTGTCGGATGTCAGCAGTTGCAGTAAGCTGATTTATTATTGACTTTTCCATTTCCGTCCGACTAGCCTTTGCACTGGTCATAAACTCTTCTTTATACTTTTCCACTAGATTCACATGGCCATCTGTCTGTTTGAAGTACTGTGTGAGGTTCTGAAGGAGTTTAGTTTCTCCCTTGGACAGTTCTGTGTATGCAGCAGTTTTCAAATCACTCAGAAGCTTTCCAATGTCTCCTGTATCATGTTCAACAGCAACTTTACCATAATTTGAAATTCTTGTTTGAGCATTTGTGACCCATGTGTACATGTCTTTTCTGAAGTTCCATTCCCACTTGTTGTATTGTGTCCATAGTCTCATGTATGCCTCAGCCACCAGGCTGTTTCTAAAGCTGAAGATGAAGTTTTCATATTTCACTGCTTTTCAGAGACTCGTTATCCACTCCTGAAACTCCAAGATATTATATGCAGATGATTCACATTTGCTCAGAATTTGGATGATGTTTTTCTTCAGATCATACACAGCTTCACTGTATCCTGCATTTACTGGAGCCATCGGAGGGGTTCCATTCCACAGTCCTGGGATGTACAAGTTTCCTGTCTCTATGCTGTATTCAATCACATCAGTAAAACACTTGTTCTTTTCCTTCTTTTCCATTTTGGCTGCAGCCTGCGTCATCTCATTCAACTGCTCCAAAAGCAGTTTCCTATCTTGAAAATTATTGTCATGTGCTGAAACATCAGAAACATTCTGGTGAACAAACAAACATTTGGGCTTTTTTCCCCAACTTCTTTCATTCTGAGAAATGCATGCACGACTATCTGCAGGATGTCCTTCATTTCAGTGTAGTTCTCCATTGCAATATTTATTAAAGTGATGTCACTTAACCCCACAACAAGGGTGGCCAGCTCGTTGTCATGCTCATAACTATTGTTATTTGGAGACTTCAGGCCCTCAGTGTCAATGATCATTAAGAAGTCACAGTGAAGGACTTTTTTAACTTCTTCACTGACTCTTATGAGGAGCATAAAGGCCCCTTTTGTGCAACGTCCACTGCTCACTGCAAACTGCAGTCCAAACATCGTGTTGAGGAGAGTGGACTTTCCAGTGCTCTGGACTCCCAGTACTGTGATCACTAAGATTCTACTTTTGCAGGACACCAACTGATGGAGCTCAGACAGGACATCGCTCACCCATTTCAGAGGGATGTTTGAGACATCCCCATCCATAAGCTCCAGAGAGAGTCCCTCCAGAAGCAGCTCTGCGCAGAGCCTGGGTAAGTGCTGAAACTGCAGACGAGAAGGGTCATCTTCAGGAAGAGACACTGAGGCTTCATATATTTGACCCATTTCACGAAAGAAATGCTCTATCCCCAGAGAACTGCCTGAAAGTTGACAATCAAGACCTTGAATCACCTCTTTGTTCTTAGATTCTTTTGATTCTCCTTTGTACTGCTCTCGAAGGCCTGATAACTTCTTCCGAGAAAGGTTATCAAGATTAAGACGCATCCATTTCAGAAAGTAGCACCGTTCAATTCCACGGCTTGATATTGCATTAAGGAATTTGGACATGGCTTTTGAGATAGTGCAAGAATTTTGTTTCTGCCTAAGTGTACACTTTTGTTCTTGAAGTAAATTTTTGTATTCTTTAATGTTTTCAGAGCCAGCATGTTGAAGTCTACACTCTTCTTTTTCTAGATATGTCAGTTCTTTCCAGACCTGACCTTGCAAAAGAAGCTGGGTTTCTTTGTACTCAAATGTGTCATGGATTTCAGATGTAATAGCATCTAAATTTTTTTGGCATTCTGATGCTCGGGACAATCTTCATCAACGTGTATTCCAAGATTATGTGCAACATCTGCCATCTGCTCTATTTGCATCTTAGACTTTGCCTTGTCAATAACACTCCTAATTTTCTCCTGAATCATTGTGGCAAAGCCTGCATCATTCACTGATTGACGCTTTATCATTATATTGCTGTTTGTCATTTTCAAATCTGTAGCTAATCTCTTAAGATCTTCTGCTTTGAAGTTTTTGCTCTCATAGTTACTAACCAAGAAAATATTGGCCTTGCTTTTATGGTAAAGCATGCTATAGGCTTTATCCAGTTTGTCACAGAACACAAACACAGCACATGATGTCTCACATAAAAACGAGAACTGTGGTATAGATGATTCAGAGTCTCCACGGAGGTTAGCTACTGTCACAGGCTCACTGAAAATGTCAGTGTTTTTGTTTCCACATGGAAGGTACCAAGCTATTTCAACTATTCCATCAGAAATCTTTCTTGGACAGTCCCCACACTCTAAATTGCGATGCACAAATGTGTCACGATATTGCTGAGGATTGCTCAGAACTTTATTGAGAATCTCTGACTTAGACAAAGAACATTCTCCAAGTCTAACAAAGGAAACCATTGGAATTGTAGAATGAACAATATGTTCTTCAATGAAACCTTTAGATTCCAACACTGACAAAGGTCTTTATTTTTTCACAATGCCCCTTAGGGCCCAGAGCATCATTGTGCACTGTTTGGTGTCAGGGTTTGGAAGCAGCAGAGGCACTGCAAACTCACACACTGACATTTTGAGAGTGAGTTCCTGCCGCACAAAGCCATCAGAGCAAAGGAAGAGGGCTGTGATGAACCTGAGGTTGGACCGGCCAGAAGAGCATCTATATTAAACCTAGTCTCTTCAGATGCCACCTCACAGCTATGTGACACTTTAACTTCAACATTTCTGGCTTTCACATTCACCATCATTAATCTTTTCAAGAAATTCCATGCCATGTTTCTAACAGACCCGGCTTCGGTGTCTGTGATGCTCTTCTCATCGATCTGTAGGATTGTGCTCAGAGACAGCTTGTCTTTGTACTGCTGCTCTAGCCCCAGGTCCTCCAGCAAACGCTCCAAGCATGTCCCTAGTAATAACACAGTTATGTACATTACATTTTGTTTGTGTACTGGAGTATTATTAGATCGACTTCACCAGACGACCTTTACATGACCCACATAACAAAGCAGGTTCAGTAATAACAGCTAATAATTGTAACCCAAAATATACATTTTATCATCTTATAGTATACAAAATGGTTTTACTCTGTTACATTGTTCCTGTTTTGAGGTCATACTAACAACGTTTTCAAAGTTGGCCATCTGGACTAGATTTTTTAATGCGTCACCATGTGGCTCTGTTCATTCTAAAAAGGGACAAGTAATGAATTACTTCTAAGAGAGGAAATGTAGAGAAAGTTTCAGAGGCAGTCATCTGGACAGTTTTTGACATTTTGGCTACTATTCAGAGATGAATTAGTACTAATACACTGAGCAAAATAAGTCCTTTAAAGTGAAACTCCTCTGTTTTTATTTCTAAACTGCTAGTCTCATTATGGGTCATTCTACCCATTTATGTTTAAAGAGGGATTCTCTTTCTTCAATAGCTTCATTCACCCCTTTTCCCCAAGACTTCATTTTCAAATGAGCGGTTTGTGGCTTTAAGAAGGTGGACTGCAGACTGTATACCAGAAGTGTTTTCTGTGTTGATAAAAATCTTTATACTTATTTACTCACTTATATATATTAGTTATTTGAGGGTCTACAGCTGTGGAAAATTTGAGCTGAAAGAGAGGCCAGTCCCTAGCAGAGCTGCGTCTAAAGTGAAGACTTTTAGCTCTTAACTCATCCAAGTGCCATTTGTATCCACAGTCATCTGCAGTCTGCGTTCTTTGACTGTGAACTTTGACTTTCTCCATTAAAATATCGGCTTTATTTTTGGAAAATGATGTCTTACTTCTCATAATATTACAACTTTATTGTCGTAAACTGGCACACCCTTACAGATGTCACACAGTTGTTGACTCTTCTATTCTGTTCTGCTTGATAATCTAGTTAATCATGTTTTCACTCACTGTGGTCACAAGTATGATTTCAACAGGGAACATCAGTAATCATATATTTATACTTTTTTATTGTCATTCTCACAAAATATTTTAGTAAAAATGTGTTCAAATGTGTAACTGTTTTCATTTAGCGTCTAAAAAAAAAAACAATTATTTTGTTATAGAGACGCTATTGTGATGGTTTGTAGTAACTATTGATAGTTGGTATAAAGTTTTAGAGGTAGTCACCTGGATTTGTTTTTAAAATAGATAATTTATTCTTTTATTTTCACAAGGCTAGAGGCATGTTTGTTTCTCAGTAGTACACTATATAAAACTCCTGAGGACATTTTTTGTGCACTCTTCTATATCAACACGAGAGGCACGAGAGGCTTGTGTTCTTTTAAGGATGCATCCCTGAACGATAATGCGGCATCCACCCATACCATGTGTGACCTTTCTGAAGTCACGCCTCGTCCATATGAACTGTGTCCGGAGCCTGTACTGTATGGAGTGCCTTAGTCTTAGTCACCTTAGTCTGGATTGCTGTGGACACCTCTATAGTCTTTGGGGTTGTATCATTTTGTATGGGGCTGCAAGTCCTGACAGCAAATTCGTTACAGAGCAGTTTTTAGCTTCCCAGAGAATCAGTGCAGTGTTGACCAGTTGCGGCACATTTGACAAAAAACAATCTACTTTATATCAGATTTTAGCTGCAAAACCTTTCCCAAAATCTCAATTGAAATGAATGGAATTAATCTAAAATACCACCACAAAGAAGGCCACATTTAAAATAATTTACAATGAAAGTGGGTGGGGCAGAATAAGGTAAATATTGCCTGTTTCAGTAGCTCACTGGGTACTGAAACAGGTATACTCAGTATTAGAATTGCAACTAGCTTGGAAAAAGGGGCAGGTGCATGAGAGCGATTACAGCAAGGGAGAGGCAGGTGTGTGAGAGCAGCCAAGGGTGAGGGAGGGGTAGGTGTGTGAGGGAAGACGTAAGCTGTGAATGAGTGCGATTACAACATGTATATATTTTTATAAAATGAGCAACGAAAAGCAATGCCACCTAGTTTTAGAGACTAAGAACTTCTAAAAAAAACCTAAAAAGCACGAAGAAAGGTTCCAACAAGGGAGCAGTGCCAATAAAAAAATAAATAAATAAAACCAATGAACAACAATATACATTTACGAAATAAAGGTAAAACTATTGCACCCAATGCTAAATACAAAAATAAATAAATAATAAATAAAATAAAACAGCCAGTGTAACAAGCTGGTCCAAGGCCTCAAACGCGAGTCTTCTTGATGACCTAGGAACAGGGGAGAAGAGCAGCAGTTACTTGTTCATGGCACCACAGGTTCAGCAACAGGAGCCTAAATAATGCCAGAGTGCTGCATTAAGCAATACAATTACAGACTCTCACACTCTGGTTTCACAGGGTCACCATCCAAGCTCCCAGGCAGATATTGCCTTCCACAGCAGCCGTTGCCCTGGCTTTTCGTCCAGTTCATCCTGCACTTTTCTCCTCTCGGTTGCTCCTCACATGTCCAATCCTTGCTTCTTCTTCCCCCACTCTTTTCAAAATGCCCTCCTTTTAAAATGCCAGTCTCTTTCTGATTGGTTAAAATGGTCCACCCGGTCTAGGCAATTATAAACAGGTAGTAAAACCACAAAGCACATGGACACACACTAAAAGCAATTTCAAAATGAAAGCAAATAACACAAGTAAAATCACTGCAAAAAGCGCTTGTGCTTTTTCACCTTGTTACACAGACACAGGTGACTTTGACCAGAGCTGATGAGTCTCAGAGGCAGTAGTGACGGCAGCAATGAGCTCTCAGACTGGAGGCACCAAGGGACCTCCAAATGTGAGCATTTATACAGATATTTCTTGAGTACCCTTATTTTACATATGTTTGATTTAGAGATTGTTCAATATTTATGTATATATGATGAAACATCTAAGATCCATAAGTACGTCAAGGACAACACCCAACAGATGACGTGCTCAGCGGAGTGCAGAGGAAGAGGTGCTAGAGGTACCATCATGGGAGCACAAGCCCCTGCGTGGTATGTACCACCAGAACATAACTGAAGTGGCTGATTCTGTGGTCTGTATCTCAGGCTTTGGCCAACTTATGATTCCTGCTCGGTATCTGATTACTGGCAGGGCGTAGCTGTTTATTGCCTGGGTCTTGTTTTTGCCATTGAGCTGACTCCTTAGGACTTGCCTTACTCGTCTGAGGTATTTGGCCGTAGCTGCTTTCCTGGTTTCCTCTTCAAGGTTGCCATTTGCTTGTGGGATACCAAGGTACTTGTAACTGTCCTCAATGTCTGCTATTGTTCCTTCTGGGAGTGAGACCCCTTCTGTGTGGACTACCTTCCCTCTCTTTGTCACCATCCGGCTACACTTCTCAAGCCTGAATGACATTCCAATGTCTGTGCTGTAGATCCTAGTGGTGTGGATCAGTGAGTCGATGTCTCGCTCATTCTTAGCGTAAAGCTTGATGTCATCCATGTAGCGGAGGTGACTGACGGTGGCCCCATTCCTGAGTCGGTATCCATAGTCAGTGTTGCTAATGACTTGGCTGTGGGGGTTCGGACCTATACAGAACAACAGTGGGGACAGTGCATCTCCTTGGTATATGCCAAATTTAATGGTCACTTGTGCAAGTGGCTTGCTATTAGCCTCAAGGGTGGTTTTCCACAACCTCATCGAGTTTGCAATGAAGGGTCTTCTTCTCTTGTTGTTGTACAGCTCCAGGCATTCAGTGATCCATGTGTGTGGCATTGAGTCATAGGCTTTCTCGTTGTCAATCCAGGCAGTGCACAGGATGGTCTTATTGGTTCTGCAGTCTCGGGCGACTGTTCAGTCTACCAGGAGCTGGTGTTTGCCTCCCCTGGTATCTTTGCCGATGCCCTTCTGTGCTGTGTTCATGTGCCCACTTATTTTAGCCGCAGTGATGCCTGACATGAGCTTCCATGTTGTGGAGAAACAGGTTATTGGCTGATAATTGGATGGGACTGTACCCTTTGAGGGATCCTTCTGAATCAGGATCGTACGCCCTTTAGTTAGTCATTGAAGGTGAACCCCATCCACTAGCAGCTGGTTCATTTGTGCTGCCAGGCGCTCATGGAGAGCAGTGAGTTTCTTTAGCCAATAGCTGGTTCATTTCAGTGCTGGTGCGGTCCAGTTTTTCAGAGCAAATTCTTTCTTGGATGCCAATAGGCGTGGCTCATGTCAGGGCTTGGTGCGGTCCAGTTTTTCATATCTGAAATTCTCTCCTGGATGTCTGCCACCAAAGTGGCTCTCTCTCTCTCTCTCTCGCTCTCTCTCTCTCTCTCTCTCTCTCTCTCTCTCTCTCTCTATATATATATATATATATATATATATATATATATATATATATATATATATATATATAAAGTTTGTCTTGAAGTGTTAGATCTTATTTCATGTTTTTCAGACAAAAAACGTCTCACTGCATTAACCCTGTTTGGCCACAAAGGGCGCAATTGAACTTACTACAGGTAAACGTTGAAAGCAGAAAGTTTTCTCTTGAACGCCTGGTTCTCATGACTTTTTATTTATTGAAGTCAATGTTTTGAGTATGCTTCTATTTTCTTCTGCATTCACTCCAGATCAATATAAATTTGTCTAAAAATAACACAAAAAAAACATTCATTTCAAAGATTACAGCTATAGCATCTAATACCATTTAAAATGTGCAACAATTAAAGTAGCACTAATATGTGTAGCTACCTAAACACAGCATGGTAAAAATATACTTTCTACAGTCCTAAAATGACTAGGTTAAATTCATTTAGAAGTCCTCCTTAATCTAATATTTACAAAACACAGACACCAGTAAACTTATTCATTTATTCCAATTAACTTTGTATTTATTATTTCACAGTTATAAATATTTAAGCAACTTTTGAAGTATGTCGTCAGATGCAATTACTAATTTTTTATATTTTTTCATTAAACATGTACTGAACAAAATGATTTATTTTGGAAAACTTTTTTTTAAAGGCAATCAAACAAAACACACAGCAAAGAATTGTGTATAAAAATCTTTTATAGGAGTCTTGATTGTAAGATACTATAATAATTACACATCACTAAAAATGCACATCTTATTTACATAAAGTCTGTGTGGATGAGAAGAAGTGAGTTCTTTAAGCGTAGAGAGACTCGTAGCCATTCCTCCTGCTGTTGGATCTGCAGGTGATCACACACACGCTCAACATCCCAAAGAACTGTAATGACAAACACAAAATATTAAATATAATTAAACGACACCAACAAAATTAGTATTCAGTGTGTCTCATTAACTGGTGTTTTTTAGAATATAAATGTGACAATGTCATACTCCCCGTGCGATATATTACTGAAGTAAATATAGATGATAAATGATAATATTGAAACCAAACCATAAAGCAGAATTATTCCCAAAAAACGATTTTAAATGTACAATATTGTTAAAAAAAAAAAATGAGAGCTGCAATAAATAGGTAAAAGATACAACAATTAAGTTAGTTTGTGTCTATAATAAAATCTCATTATAGAACAGAAAAATAATCAAAATTTACCCATTAGCACAAAGAAAAAGTACCCACAATAAATACTGACCTCCAAAAATTATTATTATTATGATTATAGATTATTATCAGATATTGAATGATAAGTCGATATAGTAATTATCATGACAGGCTTAACTTTCAGATGGTAGAGGCAAGAGCCAGACTTCCCCATTGGTCACACTGTATTTTGCCATTAAATATCCAAAAGGTAAATTCACAAATGTTGAACTGGATAATTTCTTTTATTGATTAGATTCAAGAAATCTGCATTTTAACATTATTATATTAAGCTACCCCCCCATCTGTATTAAACATTATTTGCCTACAGAATGTTGTGATGTCATCTGAAACCCAGCAATAGAGACTATGGTGGTCCTCTATAGTACAATTTTTGCCCTCATGGTCTGAGCAATGAATTGGTATAAAAAAAATTATACATTTTGCTTGTTGCAGTATCATAAATATGTAGGGGTAACTTTATTTATTCTTTAATCAGTCCTTTTTTTCGTTAATAGAGCCTGTAACCTGTACAAGGAAGTGCAAACAGATTGTGGATGTTTAAATAGGGAAATGAGACTATAATGTCCCACACAATATAACATGTTGCAGAGTAAGTTTTGAAGTTGTGATCCACGGTAGCCATGGATATCACCAGCAAGTCAACACAAATCATCACTTTTAACCTTCAAGGCGCTCAAAGAACTTTACATTAAGGAACCACTCCCCCATTCACACACACATTGATACACCAGTGTTGGATCAGTGGACAAACGCTCTGCCAACTGAGCCACAGACGCCCCAAATAATGGTTGAAATACTACTATTAATAATTTGTACTTCAGATTTATAGAATATTTCTGAATAAAGTGTATCATTGTTGAAAATCTGAAGTCTTTGCAGTTTTCATTCTCAGCGTCATTATTGTTTTTGTGTAGGTATCGTGTGGTTGTGAAAGGTCAGAGGCATCAGTACCTTGACGATGGCAAATCCCAGAATGACCAGCATGGCATAGCTCAGAGACTCATGGAGGAGGGTTAGCAGCTTCACCTCACAGCCCTGAAAGCACAGTGCACAAATTAATTTAACTCTGCTAAAAAGAAAAAAAAAAAAGAACATATACTTCTTCAACACATTTCTTTTCATGACAAATTAAAAATCAAACACTGGATTACATCAGTCCTGTGCCAATGTAAGATGACATTTTTAAGGAAGAGTCATTTAGTGTCATATAACAGTGAATTTACTTAGCTTTCTAACTTGAGGGCAAGTGAATGTGGCTTTTTTATGACGCTAGAACAATAGGTGTTAATAGGTGTTGTAAAATTGTGGGAAAGGTATTGTGGAAATGCTTATTCTCTTAACCCAATGCCAGGTTGTAATAACAGTTTAGTCTTGATGTTGACCATACTAAACCAGAGACTTACAAAACGAAATATTCAAAAAGTTTAAAATTAGACATTTGTTAATGATCAATAAAAATATAATTAATATTGTTGCTTAATACAGTATAAAGGAAATGTAAATGACTACACATTTCTTAAAAATAAAACAGTTTTTGGTTGTAATAAGCAACTGCGGCAGTTTTTGGGAAATACTGTCCTACTATGTATAAAACCTGGAGATAGACCAATATATCACATCTGGCTTATATCTGCAGTTTTTAGCAGTTTTCTCCAGCACAGGCCGATATCATTTGAGTGAACAGAAGAAATAAAGCTTCATTTGAACACTTTAGGGCAAAAAATGCAGAAAATGTGTTCTGTTCTCTCTGCCACGTTCACATACAACGGGTCAAATCATGTCAAGGGTCTTTTTTAAATGGAACAGCCCAAGTCACATTCAATGTCCATGCGCCTTTACATATTTGAAGTAAAACAGGGCTGTAGATGGCAAAATATCATTGCCATAGATGTTATTATTCCATGCAGTGTATACACAGTAACTGCATTTGTCGTCATTTCAAATCACATATTTTGGGGAAGATAATCTGAACCTGCCCTATATATCGAGCAAATACAAGCAGCATTCATCAGCCATCACTGCTCTGGATTCTAAACATTCATATGGGTCAATCTCTAGTATGTTCTCAGCATGACTTAGTCCTCCACATACCTCTGTGTTGAGCAGATCTGGTTGGTCCAGTTTCCCAGTGCATGAGGTCGAGTTGAACTTGCAGCAGGACACAGGCACTGTGTTATTTCTGGAGAACCAGGTGGTGTTGGTCCAACTGGTGTAGTTCTTCACTCCACAACACTGCAACTGTAAAGGCACAAGAGAGATACGCGTGTCAAAAATGTAGGGTTGTCAAAAGTATTGTACATAAACAGGGCAAATGTGGCCCCCTGTCCTTGAATAGTTTCAGAAGCATTTTAAGATTTAGCAGAACTAGTATAAGATTGCGTGGTAATATAAAGAAAATATTATTATTGAATGTTGAAAATGACATTCTATTGTCATTTTTATCCTTGTGGTATCAAAATCTGTATCGGGTATTGAACCTATTCTTTAGTATTAAAATCGTGTGGGTGAGAGGCCGTGATCACATGACTTTACCAACCTGTGACTGAAGGTAATCCACCGCTTTAGCGTCTGCATCCTGTCCATCGTACTTTGCAAATACAACATTCATAGAACGATCCAGATCCTTGTTTATCTAAAATGAAGATCACACCAAAAGAAGAAATCGGTTATCTTTTTGTATAGAATAAAAAAAGAAGTAGTATAAGTATTTTTTTTTTTTTTCCATTTTTTTCCATATCATTCTCAAAATTGGGATTTTTCGGGCACAGCATTGCCATTGCAACTAGGAATTTGGAATTAATGTTTTAATAACAGGAAGTTCACATTTTAAACATGTTTAGAATTGACAAAAAGACTCAAACTAATACAAAAAATAAATTAAAAAAAAAAAAAAAAAGTCACATATATAACATGCTTGTACAGAAATAAAACTACAGGGTTAGCAGTTTTTTATGCAGAATAAGACAGGAGATTTTGTTATTTGTGGAGGAAATTATCGCACTTCAAAAAAATCTAAAGCGTATTTACATTTAAGGCAATGAGACTAATCAGACTCTAAAATTGGTTTACGACTCACCCCCCTGCATTCTGGAGGGTGTTACAGGAGCCTTCGGGCTAGAACCAGCAGACCAATGGACAGTTTCTTTGCCAGGGCTGTCACACTCCTAGACTTGCTCTTTAAGTGACGCACTTTAAATATAAGCGCTTAAGCAATATAAATGTAATGAATGACAATATGCACATGTCATACCTACCTCTGTTACATAATGTTCTGCTTTATGTAAATTTTGATCTAGTACTTGCATGATTGCACACTGGTTAGATGCTAAAACTGCATTTCCTTGAACTGAACTTCATCTTCAACTTTGTGCCAAAACAGAGCATCATTACTCAGCCATTTCCTCTGAGTTCTCCTTACACTTGAGTTCAGAAGAGGACAAACGGAGAGGGCCACACCAGAGCCAGAGCCAGTGTCTGTTTAATCTGTTTAACTTGTGCTAACGCAATTGTTACAGATTGTGAATAAAGCTTTTCCACAACATGGTTCTTCAATAGGTGACCTTACGAGCCATTATGCACCGAGGTAAGTTATGAAATACAGTGCCTTTTAAACAATAATGTCATCTGTTTATTAACGTCTTATAGTTGCCCTGTCACGATAACAGATTTTAAAGTGCAATATATGGCTGAAGACAAAATATTGACATTAATTTATGCTCCTGACACGATAACACTAGAATTAGAGTAGACTTGACTTATTACCAACGACAATGAGTCAGACTACAGGAGTGAGGTCCAGCATCTGGTGTCATGGTGCCACAGCAACAACTAGAAACACTAAAAAGACCAAGAGAATATTCCGAAATGAAAGAGCACAACAACTACCAGCCTCTCTCCATTGGTAATGATGTGGTTGAGAGGGTGAGCAGTTTCAAAATTCCTGGGGGTAACTGTGACTGAGGACCTGTCCTGGGGCACTCACATCGCCTCAGCTGTGGGTAAAGCTCAACAGCGCCTTTACTACCTGAGAAAGTTACGGAGCGCTCACATCCCCAGAGCTCTGATGGTGAACTTTTACAACTGTGCCATCAGCAGTATTCTCACGTATGGATTTTTAGTGTGGTTCTCCAGCTGCACTAAGGCCGACCAGCAGAAGCTCCAGCGGGTGGTGAAAGCAGCCGGGAGAATCACTGGAACGACTCTTCCAGAGATCAGCACCATCTTCTCCACTCGCTGTCTGAAGCGGGTGCACAATATCCTGAGGGACCAGCACCACCCTGCTCACCACCTTTTCCACCTGCTGCCGTCAGGGAGAAGGTTTCCATACAGGCCAGAACATCCAGACTGGCCAACAGTCTGTATCCACAGGCTGTGAGGCTACTGAACTCTGCCCCTCTCCCCTCTCTGCCCCCCTCTCATGGACAATAACCACATCCAAAAGCATAAACTTTGAAATTGCATTATTCACCATCCCCCCCCCCCCCCCCAAAAAAACTATTCTAAATGAATTATATGTTAAAATGGTACCACGATAAATACTGAAACCCCAAAATTATTGTACATAATAAAAATATACTGAGCGATAACTTCATATAGTAATTATCGTGACAGGCCTACCCTATATTTTACCAGGGACCCTTATTTAAAACCCTTACTAAAAATGTTATAAAAGTTTCTGTATTATCCATCAATAAGGCTACAGTTAGCATATTCTTACTTTAAATTGGATAGTGCTTTTACAATGTACTCATTAACAAAAAAGTGTAGTTTTTAATGTGTTAATATGAGATAAAAAGCATAGAAATTACAAAATACCGGTATGTTCTTATCACTACATTGTCTTTGTTGTGTCTCGTGGCAGGAGATCTCGCCCCATCCCTTCAAGTTACTAGGAAATTTTTGGAATATTGCCTTCTGTACAGATAAGTTGTCTTTTTTTATGTTCTAACTGCTGATATTTTTTTGAAAGTTAAGGGTTATCTTTAAGACCTCTCAAAAGCATATCATCATTACATTAGTCAACAGATCAACTGCACATCACATGTTTTTACTATTGTGCAACTGTGACGCAAAATCAGGGCAGTTCTAAAGAAAAACTCCTACAGGGACAAGCAGAAAACTTAACTCATCATAATTCGATACTCACCATGCCTCTGAAAATGAAGGCGCACACCAACGCTGCCACTTCAGCTGCAAAGATCACCATAATGATCAGGAAGAACTGAAACGAAAGGGAAAAACATGTTTAAGTACAGCTTGGTTAGGATGCGTTATAAACTATTCGAAATTTGAAGATTCAAGTTCAAAAGATCACATTTTAACAATTCACTTGATGTGGCTTTATTTCTACATGAACTAGATATTATGTTTTTGTCAATAGACCAAATATTTAGAGAAATTTGACAATTTTATCTTCAATTCTACCACAATGACACTCGTCCTCAAGTTGAAACACATGAGCTGACCTCAAATTTCTGATAAATAAATGAATAATAATTTGTATTTTATGTTGGTATTCTATACTTACACAGCTAAGGCCGACTTTGGATTCCCGGACCGTGGCGCAGCATCCCACAATGCCGAAGATGAACATGACGACACTGATGCTGATGATGATGACCGCAGGGATGAGAGTGTAACGGTCGTTGATGAAACTGTCAAAGTTGTCATACGTTTTGAACACATACGATCCAACATAGGCCATAAACGCTCCCGCAGCCTGGAAAAACAACATCACATTCTTAGCATAAATAGGACGGTGAAACAGGAGATACATACATGTCTTTTGCATTTCATAATGTCAACAACTATAACCTATATAATTAAGCCCCTAAAAGAAGATGACTTTAACTACACTCAATCTTGAAGGACCCACATTACACTATTTTCTGATCTATAATGTTGTTTCCTCATCACAATCTCTACTGAACTAAGAGTTCAATAAAAACTGTAATGGTTAAAGCTACCACTACATGACATCACAAGATGGATCAGAGCATTTTGAGGTTTGGACACAGTACATAGCCTAATAATAAAGGGTTATTCAAACATGCGTGAATAAAGCAAAACACAACTCCAGGTATGTTTTTCAGGAGGTAATGACATTATAACATGGCTAAAAGCTCACAAGAGTCAATTTCACATAATATACTACATTTAGAGTAATAGTATGTAACTTTCTGGAGGTGGCACGTCACCTGCATGACTCCATGAAAATAGAAACTTAAATCCATACTTTGAATATTCTCAATGGGGATAAATACATTATATGCCATACTATGGAGTATTACAGCCAAGGAACAACATTTCCATGGAAACAAGCAAAGAGGAAAGTCCTCGTCCAGGCCAAATAAGAGTTGGTGCTTTTCAGTGCAATAATAATGACATAACATTACTTTTATTTAAGTCTATTTTGGCAGAAATTAAAGTTACATACTATGGCTTTAAGCTAAAACAGACGTGTAGGGACAGTGATTTGAACACAATAATAAATCATTATGTTTTTCCTGTGATATTGTGTTCCTAACATACTTAGTTTCTACTGTGAAAGACGTTATCTGGGGAGATATTTGTTGTGGCAACACTGGAAGGACAAGGAACTTTCCACTTCTACTTAAATTGGTCCCACTTCATTACTCTCATTAAAAATGAATACACTAAAGCTTCATGAAGAAACGAAAAAGATATTATGGTGAAAGTATTGAGTCATAATGTATATATATCTTGTATTATTACATATTTACAATTCTTTCTAAATAATATTGGTCTACAATGTTAAATGAAAAAGTCCATGTTGTGTATTGCTGTTATTGAGTCTGTAATAAACTCATGCCAATGGCAAAGACTAGAAGCTAAACTACTTTGAATACTTTGAATACTTGGCCCTGGGCCAGTTTTAGGATAATACAATGATATTTCTGAATTAGCTCATCAAATGTTTTGTGTCTTACCCCAGTACACATATATTGTATAAGCAGCTCTTGAGGTCAAAATAACTGCTTATATACTCATTGTGGTGAATAATTAGGATGCTTGAAATGCATATGGTAAATGAGGAATAACTAACTTTTTCATGGTAAAATCTGGAACAGCACCTTTAAGCTTATACAAAAAAAACAAAAAAAAAACATGACATGACATGCAGTCACTTTGTCTGTGCTTTGTTGTTGAGTTGTCACTGATGCAGTGACTCTGAACAAGCGCTACAAGAAAGGAATGCAGTGGAGCTGGATTTTTAAATGTCAAGAAAAATACACTGTTCCCCAGGTACTTTTCACATTTTGTTTTGCTTTGTCTGGAATGCCCCACAGTACGGCATTAAACATTTATCTAAACTCTATGGAGCAGTGACCCAGCTTACACTAAGAAGAAAGAGCAGAAAAATACTGTGTAACATCCTAGAAAAAAGCAATAACATTTCCATGGAGACAAGCAATTGGCAGAATCATACAGCAGAAATGTTACATAGCGTAGCTTTAATAATTGCACTTAGGGCCAGCTGGTTACTTTGACTTTTTATATTGGTCTATAATGAGATGAGGTCACACTTTCACTTTTGGAAAGCAAGAGTTTATATTCAAGTATTAATTATATGGTATGTTTAATCCTTAACTAATCACCTTAGATTATTATCATTAAAGTAATTATTTTACCTGAAACCCAGTTATAAAAGTCTAAAAATATAGAGGGGAATTCTGAAGGCAAAGCACATGATATGATGAGGTCATTGTTGGTGCGTATCCAACCATAACAATGAATCACTCAACTGAGGTTTAAGCGCAAAAGTTTTTCATGTTTTTTTAATTACGACTTGGTTTGAGGAGACAGTGACTGTGGTAAACATTTATCATAGTTTTACACCAGTTAAGAAAAAACGGTGAAGAAAAGTACAAAAATACAATATCTATGTTATCAAAAACAAAAAAATCCTAAATAAATGTAGGGACAATTTACCCACAAGGCAGGCATTTTTCTGACAGTTTAAACCTTCATTTAACAAAATAGAGGTGTTGAAATTTATTTTTGTTATAACTGATGTCTGATTATAACTATTGTTGAATTTAGACAGGTGAAAGGCGCGTGTGAAAGCTAGGTAACAGTTATGGTTATGCGTGTCATATTTGCTGCCCATGTCCAACCAGGAAGTAAATTATAAACTTCCCCAAATTAAAATAAAAAAAAGTTTTAGTAAAATTAGTAGTCTAACCAGCACTTAAAAATATTGCGTTGCCATACAGTTGCACTATATCCCCCTTTAGCCAGTAAATCTTGACATTCTTCATAGCACCACAGTATGTGAGCTGCTATAGACTGTGTAAAGTTCTTTGTTCTGTTTCTAGGGAATAAGTTGAGATTTTTGGAGAGATTACAGATGAGTGGTAGAAAGGGGGGCAGGGACTGGACTAGAAGGATCCCGTGACTGTGGAGTGATTAGGAGAGTGAGTCATAAGGCCCACTACAAACAGGTGCCCTTACATCAGCAGGGTCACATCAGTATCAACTCAATGGAGAAAACCACAACTATTTGATTTATACTCATAATAAGCTGTTGAAGAGAGCGGCACAGTGTAGGTCAGGAAGCTAAACCTTACAAACTTTAGCTTTTAGTTTGTCCACCAACAACATACTTCAAATTTGACTGAAAAATGCTTGAAAATGTGTGCTTTTTATACATACAAAACATCACTGTTATTAGATAAATGTTATATGAACAGTACATACTTCTATAAAGTATGATTGGGGAAGTCTAATAACTATGAATGTTCCATGTTATACAACAATGCAATACTAGTGTTGTTTCAATCTTGATTTCAAACAAGCATTGTCATATTTTCAGTACGTGATCTGAATCATGAGGTCTGTTTATTTCACAACCCTAAATAAAATGCATTTCTCTTATTTCTACACTTAAAGGGCCCATATTACACCATTTTCGAATCTGTTCTAATGCTGTTTCCTCATCACAAACATGAGTTTTGTTTCATTCGCACATATTTAACACATAAACCTGCATATTTAAGCTGTGTTCTTTTCTCAAACAGAAAACACTCTGTTCCACCTTGTGATGTCATGAGGTACAGGAGTACCTGTGTTTTTATACTCCATACATTTTCACTAGAATCATTTGGATAATTCCAGCCCTGGAATTGTCAATCTCTACTGAAGAAAAGGTAAAACGTTGTCGTTAAATTGAAAACTACCACTTGATTACATCACAAGGTGGAACAGAGCATTCTGAGCTTTGAAGATATAGTGACTAATAACAAAGGTTTACTCAAATATGTGTGAGTGAAACAAAACACAACTTCAGATATGTTTTGCCGGAAGTAACAACATATGGTAGTTCTTTGTCAGAAATTGTGACATTAAATAGAAGAGTAAAGTGTCCTTAATCCTGTTCTCAAATTTGTCAAAGTGGACAGTCTCTTTTTTGCACAACTCTCATCTTTTATCTGAGTTAGTTGAATGTGTTGGCCATCTTATCGCTTCATGCTATTAGTCAATAAAAGTCAATAAAACGGACTGAGAGGCGAGGTCACTGAAGGACTATAAAACAAAGTACATATTTGACCGTAGGAAAAACAACCGTGTGTGTTCTGCCTGTTACAGTTTTTCCTTGCAAATGAGCAGACAGGCCTGCTCCTCTCTCATTTCTAACGCAATTACACGACTGGCCGTGACAGCGGGCTCCTTACTGAAGCCAATTTTCTCATGTAAACAGGGGAAATCAGTGTTAGCAAACTGAGTCAAATAGAAAAGGACATGATAAATTGGTTGATGTCCAAATTTTGATAAAACGCCAAGAATTCTCTCTCTCCACACACATCCGCAGAGTGAATCAGAGGTAGTACTGTCTCATTTATGAGTCAGCATTAGTGTAAATTCTAACACTACGGGTGGGAGGTGGGCTTACTGGAAATGCATAAAGCAAAATGAGGAAGCTAAAAGTAGGGCATATGATTATAAAGCTTAACGATGATTTCTGTGCATTTAAAATTAAAATAAATCCTGAAGTTTGGCTGGAAGGCCTATGCAATATCCAAATAACTCCTAACCAAGTTTTGGAAAGTAGGCAAGCAGGAAAAACAGCACTGGGTTATGAAACTTCTAT
The DNA here is from genome assembly GCA_019594935.1 of Periophthalmus modestus. NCBI lineage: Eukaryota > Metazoa > Chordata > Actinopteri > Gobiiformes > Gobiidae > Periophthalmus > Periophthalmus modestus. The sequence continues at coordinate 21,940,969 of JAIEZT010000012.1, read as the reverse complement.
CATTCCAGTTATTCAATGGGACATATTTACTTTACATGATTTGATATAGCCTGCTGTTTCTGAGTAGTTGCCACACTGGAATGATCCCAGACTGTCTGACCATTTCTTAACCTCCTTTTTATTTTTATCCTATAAACAAAAGCTGCATTCAACCAGTACAGATGTTGTTAAACTGCTTGGTTTGTCAGATACACAAGATCAGAAACATTCACTCTGGGTTTTTTTTGGAAAGACTTAAACTTTGCTGGCTCCACAGTCAATAACAGTCATCTCATAACACATATGAAGGCAGGACATATATAGGAAATAAATCTACTGACCCAAAATATCAAGCTGAGGAAGAGGAGCACGGTTTTGGAGGTGATAATCCCGCAGTCCATCTTGATGTTGTGGGCAGCAGTGGAGATGGGAGAGATGGAGGATGTTTAGCTGCGTTGGTCCACTTCAGTGTCTCTTTAAGCCGAGCCGAGATGCTTAAAGCGCCTGTGCAGCTGCGAGGAGTGCTGGTCACAAGTCTGTCAGTCTGCAGTGATCACACACAGTCACATGATTCGTGCGCGGAAGAAAGAAAGAAAGCAGCGATGTGATAAAACAAGTCCCACACCGCAGCCAGCAGTTTACGCCCCCAACTTTGCCTCGCGCGCCGTACGTTACGCACGTTACGACGCTGACCTTTGACACGTGCGTACGTCACGCTCCAAAGAGGAACCTTTTTGTAGCTTTTAACCTAATCACAGATGTGATTAGGTATGTATAAATATTACAGAAACAGAAACTAAATTAACTACAACTTTCTATACGTAACTTAGGTCGTCGAAAGTATTGAAAATCAGATACTTATAGTGACTTTGAGCTGTATCAGAACAAGTATAAGCCACATACACTAGTATACTGTACACACATGGACCACTATGCAACCTACCTGGACCTGAGGGATTACACAGGTATAAGGCTACATGGGAATATAAAAGAAAGAACTACTTAATAAATAAATCAGATTTTATTTATTTTATTTTATTTTCATTTATTTATTTATCTATTTATTATGATTTATTTATTATTTATTTATTTTATTTATTTATTTACTTACTTATTATCATTTTTATTTTAGTATTCAGTGTATAGGCTACGTCTACATATGGCATGAAAATATTTTAGTGTAGTTTTAATGTAAGTCAGCCTTTTGAGTAAGTTAAATAGTTCGCCTAATGATTTTATTTCGTCATAAACTCCCACAGGTAAAACTTTAACCCTTATCACACACAGCAGTTAGATCAGGTTAGGCGCACCTGCAGAACAATGTAAATGTATTCAAAAGTGAAAGTATCCTAGTCATTTTCAGTGTTTGAATATATAAATTCCTGTGTTTTCACGCTGCCTTCATCCTCGAAGGCTCAAAATTCTCCATTTCACCTTGTGATGTAATTTAGTTGTAATTTTAGTTACTTTAGCCTCAACTGAACTGCTTTACTTTCTTTACTACTCTAAAATAACCTTAGATTGTTGCTTTTAGTTTTGAATATTTTTGTTTTGTATGGCCAGTGTCAATAAAAAGTCCCTAATTTCTCCTGCACCGAGGAGTGTAGCAATTTCAATGAGGCTAAAACAATAGCTGTAACTTCCAAGTTCAATCGGGCTGTATGTTTGTCAGCGAAACTACATAATAACACAGATCATCCCATCCTCTAACAGCTATTACCTAAGGCAGATGGATGGTGCATGTTATCTCATATGAACACATGTATCTTCTATCACAACCCCATGGCAGAACAGACATATACAATAGCTAGTAAATAATAAAAACATGTCTTGTATTCACATGCAATTTTAAGAATACACAATATACACATCTATTTTTTATTTTTTTAAAAAGACAATTTAATAAGAACGGTTTTGAACATGGTTAAAGGTGCACTATGTAACTTTTCTTAGGTTATGCTGCTTGCCTGTTTCCTTGAAGCTACTGCTTTGCCATGAAAGTTCCACAGTATGGCATTACATTTATCTATCACCAGGTAGGCAAGCAGGTGATTATATTAGGCTAAGTAACCAGTCAGTTGAGAGGTGATAACTCTTCTAGACAATGCGGTTTTTTGGGTTTTTTTGTTTTTTTGTTTACAGTACAAAAAATCCCTATAACTGAATAAATGTAAGCTGTAGAAGTTTCTAGACAAAACAATAACTAGAAAAAGTTACAAATTGCACTTTAAAGCTACGGTGCTATTATAAAAGTACTGTTTTTTATGTGTTCTTCTTTTACCGCTCTTAATGATGAGCAAATATTCATGGTTGGTAGTTTTAAAACCAATTGATCAATATCATTGTTTATACCAAAAGAGCAAATAGGCTTGCAGTTCAGTATGTATAATAACCATGCACCAAACTTTGTGTAGGATGTGGGAGTGAACTTAATGTCAGTGTGCCCTCTAAAGGATTCTTGGTGTCACTACACTGCTATTTAAGTTTGGCCTTGACGCAGCGGAATTGTGATACAATTCAGATAGCAGAGCCCTCTATAAAGGCATCTTTGTCTTTACTACGGGAAGCATGGGGCCTGCTCTTCCTGTTTTTATGACTGGAAACAAGTTTCTCTTCCTCATATATAAGTCATGTGAAGCACACTTCTGTTTTGGCCCCCACACAAACTCATGCATTAGTAAATGCACCCACATTTACATAGTTGAAGTTGAATGTTAGCTTACTTGAAATTCTATTTTATTCAATGAAAATGTGACCAAACCTGATGGTTGTCCAATGATAATAATTTAAGGGATGACAATCTGACCTGGGATGTTGTTTGTAATGCAGAGTGAAGTGTGTTAAAGGTCACTGTTGGTTAGAAAGTATAGCTATAGATGGTATGGAAGTGTTTGGAAGATATTTTGGATAATCAGCTATTTTAGAGAATGTGAGTTTTCATTAAAGTGAATTTTGTGTAGGTTTTATGAAACTGCAGGTAGAAAAGGTGCAAAAAACAATGCAAAAGTTATCTACAGTAGGTTGATAGAATAGCCAAAAATTGTACTTAAGTATGAGTTACCTTTACTTCAAACTTCAAACTATTATTACTAAAGTGGTAGAAGTAGAAATGATCAGCAGCAGTACAAATGGCCAATAAATTACATAAGTAAGTGGAAAATGTATTTGGGGAAAGTAGTAATTAAGAGTAGACAAACATCCTATTTATAATTTGAAGAAACAGAATGAAAAAAAAGTAGTACTTTCATAGAATAGACCACAAAAATTAGAAAGTGCATATCTGAAGGAGCAGTGCAAACAAAGCAAATATGTAGATAACTCAATATTGTCAGCATAACGCCACACACGTGACCACTCACAGAGGAAACAAAGGTTTGTGCACTCTCAGACAGCACAATATATCATACTCCAGAGTGAAAGTGTGTCTGAAAACTACAATTAGTACAATTATATTAAAAAAAATACTGGAATAAAAGTGCATACTCCCTGCCTCTAAACCCATTTCAGAAGCTTAACAAATACTTGCATTCTTCATATTCTCCCAAAAGGTATTTCTGAAAGTGTTAAACAGTTGCAAGAAATGTCAAAACAGAAAGTCCAAAGTATGACACATGATCAGTGCAATTTGCTTCAAAGTATATTTTATTATGGATTTTTTTTTTTAAACATATCAATACTACATAATACAAAGATCAACCACATGCTCTTGTAAACATTATAACATATACTTGTCACAAGCACAAGACTAAACCAGGGAAATATGGTACAATTTGAGAGCTTGAGACAATAAGATTCATAATATTTCTTTGTACAGTGTTTAACTCTCTATCATAGACACATTTTTGAGACTTTTGACTTTTGTCCATTGACTTCCATTATAACCACTCGTTTTCAACCTGCGATTGTCCAAAGTGTAAAGCATGCAATATCTAAGTTCTATATATTTTCTAAAATCTCTAGTTTCTGACATATTTTTGGACGAAAATGCCTTATATGGTCAGCGTGGAAATGCATGTAATTCCCCATTGACTTCCATTATAATCACTATTTTTCATTCTAATTCTCATCTCATTTCTGTATATTTTCTGAACCTTCTGTCGTCAAATTAGTGTCCTAGCATCATTTTTGAATGATGCAGTAATTTTTACCTTATATGGTGATTGAAATGCATGTAATTTTGCATTGGCGGAAATTGGCACTAGCCCCTCCCCTCAGGGCTCCATGACATCAGATGTATGTGATTGGGTGGGTGTTTGTCGAACTACAGGAGTCCCAGAGAACAGTGAAAGACAATATTTGACTTTAACATCATGTATTTTTTAAGAACAGCAGAGATGCACTATCAGATGCATAAATCCTAAACCTGCTCAATACACTATAGTATATGGAAAATGTCATACTATTTCATTATGTCAAAAAACCTTTACAGTTTAGTTTGCATAGTTGAGCTGCTGTGGAATTAGTGTCTAGAAAGTGTGTAAGACAGTATTTTTTTTTTGTAAACATTCACTTTTGATGAGGTAATTGTACCATCTAGGTGCATATGCAGGGCCAACAAATGCATGATTAGAAATATGAAATAAAGGTTTAGAAATGTATATAAGTCATATATTATCACAAGAAATGACAGTTTAGGGTCTAAAGGCAGTCATACCACCTTGTCAATGCCCAATCTTATTTTATTTCAGAAGCTAAGCAAGATTGGACCTTGTTAGTACTACAGGTGACTACAGGTGTCAGTCACAGTGGAGGCAGCAGCAGCAGCTCTCGTGCATATTGTCATTGTGTCCTTAGGCAAGACTTACACTTACTAGTCTGGTGTATGACTGAGTGACTGACTGACTTGGGGGTGGACAGAGGTCACTTCCATTACTCTGCCACAGGGCTGCTGTGGCTACAGAAGTATCTTGCCAATGTAAATTGTTTTTGAGTGCCCAAAAAGCTGTATACATCAAATAAATCATTACTGTCATTATTAAAAGGCTCAGAGAATCATATTTTAAATGAAAAAAATGCATGTTGGTGTAGCAATATATGCAAAAGTCCCCTATAGTTTCATATGGCATTCTGTATGGGCTTCAGTGGGAAAAGTAGTCTTGTTTACATTGCCCTAAATATCCAAGAAATTATGTAAACAGCAAACAAGTACGTCAGAAGATTAATTTAAAGTTAGAGTGTTCAAATGATGTAAAAAAAAAAAAAAAAAAAAAAAAAAAATGAATGTCTTATTACAGCAGGTTCAAAAAGTGATTTGAATGGGCTCCAATGGGCACAGAAATAAACACACAATGTGTTTATTTGACTGCTGTTAATCTTTTAGATACACCAGGGTTTAATAACCAGTAAAAAAAATATAAAAATCCAGGCATCAATTAAATTGAAAAATCGAACATAATCCCCTTTGGCGTTGGCAATTAAAGGGTTAAAATATTTGAACTGCTAATTTTAAAGTATGCATCATGAGATGAGATCTTGATTGAACGAATAAAAAAATGTGCTTAATTAAGTGATTTTTATATGAAATTGACCACTGCCAAAAAACCCCAAAAAACATCAGACTCTTAAACCAAAAAATACAGTTTACATCAAGCATATGGAAAATATTTAACTTCTGGGCATTTTTGGAATATGAAATGACTTTATGACAGAAAGTCAGACATTTAGGGGTTAAAAATATTAGAAAATACATATATTAAAATATGGAGCAAAAGTTAACATCTTGGTTGAACAATCTTTCAAAAAGCTTGAAAAAAATATGAATCCTCTGACTTTTCTTTTTTTTTTTTTTTATAGCTAAACGGATTTCAGGTGTACAAAAATGTGGTGTGATTGAGGGCTAAAAAGGTAAACGTTAAAAATAAGGAGCAGACAGACAGGCTTATCTCTTCTTCACACACACACTTTTGGGTGATGATAAGAAAAAGTCTGACCACAGTCCATCCCCACACACATTACAATTCTCTCATAAATAGCATATAATTATCTGTCAAATGTACATTTCAAAATAATGCAACAAGGAATTCTGCACATTTAAGGTATGTCTTATTATGGATGTTGTGTTTTTCTTATCTTTTAATGCTTTTTTGAGGTTAGGTTTGAAACAGCTGTGTTTCTTTGATCAACTTTAGCTTTAAATATTTTGTATAAAAGATAATTTTCAAATGCAATTTTAGGTTATGACTGTCGGGTACAATATAAGTAAATCATATTTCTGAATAACAATGCATATTTATGTAAGTTAATGAATATATTGCTATGAAATGTTCAATACACAAATGCCAGTGAGACCATAACAGCACCCGGATTCAACACAAACATTCTAAAATTAGGTCAGATCTCTGAGGAAAATGGATAAAAAGACAGTTTTGGACCCTGGCTTCCCAATGGTGTACTTACCTGTTGATAATTCCATTCTTTACTCAGTATTTGAACAGAATAATGCAGCAGGAGAAAACACAAAGAGCTGAAGTTTTTGGGCGCCAAATGAAGAAGCACATGAGGGGTGGGGTTGACTCTTCACGGTTCTCATGCAGGCTTGATAAATCTTGGGGCCTTGTCACCAAAGTCAGACATTACTTTGAGTGTTCAGTGAGATGTCTTCTCCTGATGCAGACATGCCTCCTGCTCCAGCTCCCAAAGCTCCCAAGAAGAAAAGGGGTCCCACCATCTCTGCCCTGATCGTGAAGGCTGTTTCTGGGGCTAACGCTACCGGCGGCCTCTCTCTGACTGCAGTCAAGAAGGTCCTGAAGGATGGAGGTTACGACGTCAAGAAGAACAACGCCAGGATTCTTCTGGCAGTCAAGCGCTTAGTGGCCAAGAAAAAGCTGGCCAAAGTCAAAGGGTCTCTGAAGATCAATCCTAAACCTAAGAAGGTGGCAAAGAAGAAGAAGCCAGCAGCCAAGAAAGCCAAAAAAGCCAAGAAACCAGCGGCAAAGAAGTCACCAAAAAAGAAGAAGGCGAAGAGTCCTAAGAAAGCCAAGAAGGCTAAGAAAGCTAAAAGCCCAAAGAAGCCTAAAGCGAAGAAGCCCAAAGCCCCCAAGAAACCTAAGGCTCCCAAAAAGCCCAAGGCACCTAAAGCTGCTGCCGCGAAATAATGCTCTCCATGGAAACTACTGCAGGAGAGCGTCTGTGAAGGCACCTATCAAAGACTGTGTGTAGACTGCAATGATTTAACTTGAACATATCTTTTGCTTTGCTTTTTTTACCGATCTATTCTTGTCCATACTCCTTAGATGTCTAGTGAACTTCTTTCTTAACCTCATTTTTGACCAGTGTGGTCACTCTTTGCACTTGCTGAAAAAGGGACAAAAATGTATGTAATAAATGTATCTTGATACTTGTATTGGGTCTTGTGTGTTTGTTTTCAAATTATCATTAAAGAAACGTGTAAAAATGAAAATACTGCACAGGTGGAAGTAAAAGATAACATGTTAAAACAAGTCTCAAAGTTCAAATGGGGGTTATCATAAAATGTCAGATCCAGTGAGTTCTGCACTGTAAAACCTGACAGTGTTCTGCCCATAGACTGTAGTGTACATGTTTGTGCCATGCATTTGTTTGGCGCGCTACTTTGAAAACTGATAACATCAATGTGATGCACAGGATGCAGGAACAGGGAAATGGTAACTGAAAGTAGCCAAAAGAATCTTACATAATGTGTCCTTGGTGAATAACTAACCATGTGAAAGGATAGATCACAAAATAAAGCCAATTTCTCTGCTATTTGTGAAATAAACTTAGTGCATAGTTTGTCCAAACAACATCACAAACATCTGATGGACCTGATATCTCCAGCTGCAGGAGACGGGGCGGGTAAAGGCTTTCCTTTATCTCTAACAGAAACAAGCAACATCTGTAGAACATTGGGGAAAGCACACATTTTCCAGCTTATATTATTTCTTATTATTTAACACCATATGAGCCTCTCAAAGGTTGATAGTATCAGCGATATGCTCAGTTTAAAATCACTATACATAGAATCACACAGGTGTAATTATTATATAAATAAGTTCAGAATATTTAATGATGAATACTTATCCAGATGATTTAATTAAATTTTGATGCTTAAAGAGTCATAAAACTGACCTGTTGGGTAGTTATTCTGAACAGAAGTGTCATTGTTTGTTTTGTGGAGGGCCAGTTACACAACTTAACAACTGTGCCAGATCTTTGTCTTCAAATATTTGTGTTACCTTTATTGCATCAGTGTCGCATTAGAATGAAGTTTGCCAACTCAACAACAGCTTTTACAACTAGCGGTGTAATGTACTGTTAATAGATACATTTTGTGAAGATTATCATTTTGATTTAAAACATAGTTCTAAGTGAAAATAACTGTATGAAGGTAAAATTGTTGTAAGTGTAAAATGATATTTGTAAGTGTAAAAATAAATACTTTTATTTCCTTGTGTACAAATCAACATTTATCCTACATATTCCAATATTTTGGAACAATTGTACCTTCACAGGTGAGCCCGGGCCAGTTGTTTCTTTTATAGCTATTGCTTTGGTTTAATTTCTTTGGTAATGTTGTCTTTAGGTTTCGTTTCAGTGATAATGCTCTATGCAAATATAGATGTGATAGCAGTCATGTGACAGCATTCCCCAAGCAAAGGGCTAGAAAAGGAACAACTGCCAGGCTCACCACACTTTGAACAACTAATGATTGCTTCGGACACTGGCTACCACTATGAAGATTCTTTCTCTATTGGTTGTCCTTTTTCATACTGGCTCTACTCTTGCTAGTCATCAATACAACAGTTTCGCTCATTGTCAGACATCTAAAAACTTCACTGTGCTGGAGGCCCTGCCTGGCGGCGGCTGGGACAACCTGAGGAACGTGGACATGGGTCGAGTGATGAACTTCAACTACTCCCAGTGTCAGACCACAGAGGACGGCATCTACCTCATCCCTGACGAGGTGTTTGTGATCCCCCAAAAGGAGACCGATATAAAGACCAGCTCAGAGATCATCAGCTCGTGGGTGAACCAGAAGAGTGTCACCTCCACATCTATAAATGCAGAAGCGTCCTTTGTTATGGTGTTGAATGGCAAATTTTCAACAGAAAACCAGAAGATGAAAACAGCACAGATAAAAAATTCATCTTTAATAGCAAGAGTACAGGTATGTTTTACGTCCACATATATAATTACAACTTTTAAAAGACCACTGATGCACTGCAGAGTAGCTATTAGCAGAATGTAGAAGACAAGTTAAAAATCTGTACTAGGTACAGACAGGGTAAAAAGACCAGTGAGTCACAATTCAGATACAATATTAAGGAAAATGATACATTTTGACCAACTAATCACTTTATTGTTTGATACTCAAATTTGAAAGTTTTAGCTTTGGGCACATTACCTAATTGTGTTTTTTCTTCTGAAAGGTGCGTGACTTTCTCTACATAGTGAAGACTAAACCAGACTTCACTCTGGACACACGGTTTGTTCAGCAAGTCAAAGACATAGCAGATGCCATTGAAAACAACCAGACAAAGAATGCGGCCTATCTGTCTGAGAAGATGGTGCTGGACTATGGAACCCATGTGATCACCAGTGTAGATGCTGGAGCCTCTTTAGTGGAGGAGGACTACCTGAACTCAAAATATGTCTCAGATGATGCACAACAGCAGTCCAATATAAAACTAGAGGCACGTATTCACTTTTTTAACATACTCAAATTTAAAAGCACTAAATTTGGCGGTGGTGTTGAAAATACTGATGAAAGTTCCTCCCATGAGACTTACGAGTCAAACATAAAACACTATAATATCGAGAGTCATGGAGGTGAGCCTTTCTATCTTGGACTCACTCTGCAGAAATGGCAGGAAAGTACAAAAAACAATCTGGTGCCTATTGATCGCATAGGAATCCCCCTACACTATATTATCAACCATAACAGACTCCCTGATATACCACAGCCCACTGTAGAAAAGATCGCTCGGTCTCTTGAAAAAGCCATAGAGCAATATTACGCGGTCAACACTCGTCCAGGCTGTGTAGATGTCAACTCTCCGAACTTCAACTTTCAGGCAAATGTCGATGATGGATCGTGCACAGCGACTAACCTCAGCTTTGGAGGAGTCTATCAACAATGTAATCAACTGAGCGATGATGCATGGCCACTTTGTGAGAAACTGGCCCAAAAGAACCCAGACACGGGCGACTTCTCGTGTCGTTCTCCTTACACACCCACTTTACTAAGATCTGAAGTGAGACAGGAAGAATATACTCTGAAAGAATGTCATGACGAAACACACTGGTGGTGTTTTAATTTATGTATCAAAAAGATTTGTCAGGACAAACACTATGTCCGTTCCGCTCGTATTGACACATACTGGTGCTCAAATACTGGAACAGCCTCAGTCGACTCTGGGTATCTCTTCGGAGGACTCTATAGCAAAGAAGTTCCTAATCCTAATACCAACTCCAAAGATTGTCCCCCAAATTTTATTAAAGTAACATTTCTCTCAGAAGGAATGGTGCTGTGTCTAAGCCACGACTATGAAATGGACTCAAGATATGCAGTGCCCTTTGGAGGCTTCTTCAGCTGTGAGTCAAACAACCCAATGGCAAACAATACACACCGCTGCCCTCTTAAATTCAGCCAACACCTTGTTACATCGAGCAATGACTGTGAGATCCATTACTGTGCCGCCTCAATGTCTTTTACTGGAGGAGAGCTGCAAGATATCCGACTGCCCCCATTCACCAAACCTCCACAAATTAGAATGGAAGCTGATGGTAATGTGATGGTTATGACTGAGGGAGAGAAGAACTGGGTCAGAGTTGGTGAAGACAAGCAATGGAAACTGTCCAAACCAGAGGAAATCCAAGAAATGGTAAAGAAGATGAACCCTGAACATAAAAAGACCTGGATAGCTTTTGTGGTGCTAGCTTTAGTTGCCCTGGTGGTTTTGATGGTAGTGATAATAATCAAAAAACGAAGGGATCAGGCTGCTCCAGTGGTTACATAACATATGTTCCTGAGCGATCCGAACAGGATGTCATTATTTCTGATGAACCCTCAGCATAAGCAGACCTCCAGGTGTGTAAAGATCAGGGCAGACTTTGTGATACCGGGTTAGGGGGTAATGGTAGTCATAGTGTGGGGAAAAAGCTGTTTAAATCTGTCTGTATTGTTGTGCATGTGTATTCTTCTGGGGATCTGGTCATGTTTGTAAATAATTTGTTGTTCTGAAATATTTTACCTGAAAAAAAAAAAAAAAGCTAAATAAAAAAAAAAAAAAAAAAAAAAAATATTATGATTTTATGACAGATCTTCTACAACTGGGGGCATTATATAACACTATCTGTAATTGTTTTCACATTTTTTCTTATCTAAGTCACATGTTTTCTGTTATTGATTAAACAATAGAACATTATTACTGTGAAGCCTTTATATTGGTTTTGTTTTCCTCATATGGAGTCTAATGGCAGGGGTTCATATTTTGCATTAACTTCTTGGTGTTGAGGGTTTTGATGTTCAATAAAACATAATGGAATGAACAGAATTGTTGACACTTTGTATTTCACTGGGGAAGTCCATTGCAGATATCGGCATGTTAAAGTGTGGAGCTGGTAACGTTTAAAAATTGTTGGGTAATTTCCAGTGACGTGTGCTCATGTGATTTATTGTTGGCACTTCCCTTTTGGGGTTAACTTAAAATCAGCCTTGGGTTTGCTTTTAGAAAAGAGAACAGAAAGTGGTCTAACAGGTTCAGAGGTATTTGCTTACTGCCATTTACTGCAGAGGCACCACCGGCCAAATAATCAATTTATTTTATGACAGCAAATAGAATCACTGTTATCTAATACTAACCACTGAGAGCAGACATGAGATTTGTTTAATGTTTTCAACTCTTGGCAACACCTTGCGTCGAGGGTGGAGACATAAAGTGGAGTTTCCCAAAGCAACAAGAAGAGACATGCTTGTCCAGGGTTGCCAGATAAGCACACCTTTTCCAAGAAGTTTGCTTGTGGGGCAAACAAAGGATTGCTTTGGCCTGCAAGAGAGGGCACTGAGATGTATCTCTTCAGAATCAATTTTGCTCTACTGTCTATAGCAGGCAGGGAGACAAAATGTAGCACTTCATCTTGGCCCGCACAGATAAGAAATTCATATAGTTCAAATCACGAATATTTAAAGATTTAGCTCACTCTTTGACTTCTGTATTAGTAAACTTAAATTGGGGTTTGATTAGATAATTGTCAAGTGAAGTTTTGAGCAGTTATCGATGCTTCAGGTAAACTAAATAGCACAAGTACTTTGCTCCTCCCCCAACATTCCCATCTTGTGATGCACTCTCTGACACAAAGGGGAAGTTGCCTTGTACTTAAAAGACTCTCGCAGGTCTGACTAAGCCCCAATCAACATGGCGACACTGGTTTTGTGTCTGGCTCTAGTCCTCCTTCAGAGTGGGCCCTCTTTTTCCACAAGCCGCCCTTCCAACTGGCTCAGACAATGCCGTGCGTCCACAAACCTCTCCATCACATCTCTGGGGGTCCTGCCTGGTGGAGGCTGGGACAACCTGAGGAACATGGACATGGGTCGAGTGATGAACTTCAGCTACTCCCAGTGTCAGACCACAGAGGACGGCATCTACCTCATCCCTGACGAGGTGTTTGTGATCCCCCAAAAGGAGACAGGGGTAGAGACCAGCTCAGAGATCATCAGCTCGTGGACAGAGCAGAAGAGTGTCACCTCTAGCTCCATAAATGCAGATGTCTCCTTCCTCGGTATGGTGAATGGGAAATTTTCAACAGAAAACCAAAGAATGAAAACGCACCAGGTCAAAGATTCTGCCACAACAACCAGAGTGCAGGTATGTTTTACAGTTATACATGCAAATTTACCAAAGCTAGTGTATGTATATATTTTAGGACCAATATAGTCAACTAGCAGTTTGTGAAGAAAATTAACCAGAAATGGAAAATTATGTGGAGTTCAAACTTTGTACATGTAGTAAAAATAAATAAATAAATGAATAAATGAATAAATAAATAACAAATTAAATAATTATCTTCTCCAATGTATACCATATAAAAGTTAATTTTAAAAGACATTGGATTTTTTTATTATTAACCAATAATTACCATCTTTGTTATAGGTGCGTAACTTCATCTATTCCGTGAAAGCGTATCCAGACTTCACACTGGACTCACGTTTTATTCAGCAAGTCAAAGACATAGCAGATGCCATTGAAAACAACCAGACAAAGAATGCGGCCTATCTGTCTGAGAGGATAGTGGTGGACTATGGAACCCATGTGATCACCAGTGTAGATGCTGGAGCCTCTTTAGTGGAGGAGGACTATCTGAACTCAAAATATGTCTCAGATAATATTTCTCAGGGTTTAAGTGTTAAAGCCCAGGCAGGATTCAATTTTTTCGACAAGCTCAAATTTGACATAGGTGGAGGGAGTTCCCAACAAAGCGCAACCCTTCAGACCTACCAGTCCAATATCCAATACTCGCTTACACAGAGTCACGGAGGTGTGCCTTTCTATCCTGGAATCACTCTGCAGAAGTGGCAGGAAAGTACAAAAAACAATCTGGTGGCTATTGATCGCTCAGGAGTCCCCCTACACCATATTATCAACCACAACACACTCCCTGATATACCACCTTCCACTGCAGAAAAGGTCTCTCAGTCTCTTAAAAAAGCCATACAGCGATATTACGTGGTCAACACTCGTCCAGGCTGTGTAGATGTCAACTCCCAGAACTTCAACTTTCAGGCAAATGTTGATGATGCATCGTGTGAGGGCCCAGCCACTAACCTCAGCTTTGGAGGAGTCTATCAACAATGTAATCAACTGAGCAATGATGCAGGGCCACTTTGTGAGAAACTGGCCCAAAAGAACCCAGACACGGGTGATTTCTCCTGTCGTTCTCCTTACACACCCACTTTACTGAGATCTGAAGTGAGGCAGGAAGGATATACTTTATATGAATGCTATGATCATACATACAGGTGTGGTTTTTTGCACTTACAACACTGCCACCAACAAGTTTGCCGGGACAATTACTATGTGCGTTCCGCTCGTATTGAGACATACTGGTGCTCAGTGAACGGTAAAGCCCCAGATAACTCCGGGTATCTATTCGGAGGCCTCTACAGCCCATCCATGCTTAATCCCATCACTAACTCCAAAGGTTGTCCTCTAAATTTTATCGAAGAAAAATTCCTCTCAGACGGAATGGTGGTTTGTGTAAGTCGTGACTATGAAAGAGCCTCAAGATTCGCTGTGTCTTTTGGTGGGCTCTTCAGCTGTCAGTCAAACAACCCCCTCGCAAACAATCAACGCCGCCGCTGTCCTCCTAAATTCAGCCAACACCTTGCGATTGTGAGTGATGGGTGCGAGATCCTTTACTGCGTCCAGTCAGGGTTATTCACTGGGGGAGAATTGAAACCTATCCGACTGCCTCCATTCACCAAACCCCCTCTCGTCAGCATGCAGGCCACCAACACTGTGATGGTCATGACTGAGGGAGACAAAAATTGGGTAAGAGTAGGGAAAACCAAATTGTGGAAACTGGCCAAACCTGAAGAGATCCAGGACATGGTGAAGCAGATGGACCCTGAGTACAACAAGCTGTCCAGTGGGGAAAAGACTGGGATAGCTTTTGGGGTGCTGGCTTTAGTTGCGCTGGTGGCTGTGGGAGCGGTACTATTCAAGAAAAGACGAAGGCTGTCAAGCTTTTCGAAAAGTTATGAAGAAATACAAGGAGATGCTGAAGAAACAGAGAGATTAACACCAGAAGCTTAAAAAATACACATCAGGAAACTAACCAGCAAGGGACCAGTCAACTTTCACAATCAATCACAATATAATAATTTTTTTATTGTTGCATAATTTTTTATTAAGATTTGCCATATATGCTAATTCACTGAATATATGCATGCAAAAAAAAAAAAAGATGAACAAACAGCACTTTCACCAATGTACAAGACAAATCAATGTGGTATTGGTTTTATGTTACACATGATTATTGTGAGAACGTTACGGTTTTACAGTATTACTGACACCAAAACAACAGTGGAAATCTTAATTACTTTCATTCACTGTCTAATAGAGCATTATTTCAGAAGCATGTGGCCAGTTTTATAAAACCAAACTTTCTGAATGACAAAGTTCATGTGACATAAATAGCCAGATAACGAGCACTTTACATTTAGGTTTACTTTTTTGGAGTGAAGACTGCATAGAAATTACTTCATTTTGCTTCGATAAAAATGCTTAAGATTATTATATATTTTTTTAGCTCTTACAACCATAACGTGATTTGAATAATCTTGATTAGCCCCAGGTGTCTATTTTTATCATTTTGTTTTTAAATAGCTTTTAGATTTTTTTTTTTGATGGTCAGTTTAATGGAAATTAAATGACATTCTTAAAGGTTTCTGAGGGTAAAGGGTACAGCAAACCAGCACAGACTTGCACACTGTAGAAAACAAATGTGAACAAACAGCGCCCCCACGAGGCCAACGCCACTGCAAGTCCTTTTTTGTGAGAATAAAAAGTAAGAGGTTATTGTTGTATACATTTTTATTGTTTAATGCGGATATGAATAAAATGTATGAAGTAAATAAGATTCACAGCTTAATTAGCTTAAGAGTTTGCCTTTAAACTGCTTAAACTGAAGAACAAAGCTTTGAATCTGTGCACTGTAAATATACTTGAATAATAAAATACGATTTGTAACAAAAATTTTAAATAAATCTAAATTTAAATAAATCTCTCGAAATTTATTTTACGTAGTTATTATGTATTTTGTTTGTTATGTTATTTATTATTGTTAACTTATTTATCTAAGATACATGAATACATAAGAGATAACAGTATCACTTAGCCCCAGACACTATACCACACTTTATATGGGAAGAAATGACATATTAATTCAGATCCCATTAAAAAAAATCTTCCTACTATTTAGATGTATTTAGGCTTATACTTTATACTCACTTGATCATTCAAAATATTTTTATTCAACTTCAGAATGTGGTTACACTGCTACATTTTAAGAGAAGACAACAATGACATCTTATCTCAGTCAAAGATGAGAGCAAACTAAATAATTGGGTATATAAAGACATAATTGTACAAATTTGCAGTCACGGCCTCAAACACTTGAACTTCCTGATCTTGTTCAGGGAACCAGACAAAGACACAGATGAGTCATGTCTGGTTAGGTTAGGTACAGACAGGTTCGCTCTGGGCTATATAATCCTTCTATGTCTTTCTTGTAAGATTTTGTCATTGTTGCCATAACCAGGCATATTTACACTGATATTCATTGTTATGTCTCTGTTGTGGAAAAAAATTACAATTCTAGATGAAAAGTAATCCATTTGCGAAGCTCGGTGAGTTTTGAAATGCAGAAAAAAAGGTTTATTCTTTGTTACAGCAGATACAGACAGGACAAGACACAGACCTGCCCTGGCCACAGACTCACTTTTCTCCCCCGGTCTGTCCTCTCAACCCCAACTCCAACCCCCACTCCAACCTAAGATCCACCCCGAGCATCTGAAGTCTGACTATTTTATACCAGAATGACAATACTGCATACATTTCAAAGCAGAGTGACTTTTGTTTTACATCCATGAGATAATGAACTTTTACACTTAGACAGGTAGAATGACAATGAGTTTCCTGTGGGATGGAGACAGAACCTTCACACGTGTTAATATCTGGTCTGGGTCTGACGCTGATGTGATCTCACTCATGTGATCAAATGCTTTTAAAGACACAACATGAATATACTTAAATTTCCATCACAGTCCCTATCAATTTAATAATAATAATAATAATAATAACTAAAAAAAACCAAAAAAAACATAGAGACTGCAATGGACTAGGCCGATTACTATTACTGTATCATTTAAACAATAAATTATGGGTAGAATCCTATAATTTTTGGCTAAATATTTACATTTTTTTGCACTGTAGAACTTATTTTAATATTCTCTTTGTAGTACCATACGAGCTGTAGATGAATAAGTAACCTCTGACTTATTATAGCTAATTAAAAGTTAATTTATGTTGCAGTCCATCTTCTCTAATGATATTATACATTTAAAAAGAATCTACTGGTATTGTGCTTTAGGCTTTTTCTGTCAGTAATTTCAGTATCATTTATTATGATATGTTCTGCAGCAATATATTACCCTTCAAAATGTGTTGTTGTGACAGGTCTGTCATGGACACAGTACTCATCTATTTCCAGTAAAGAGGGCTCAGAATGGCATGTGTCTGATCTCTCGTGACTATAAAAACAGTCCCTCCCCCACATATGCACATGCGCACACACAGGTCTGAGGGATGTGTGGAGCTAGGTCATGTTCATGAAAAGAAACCCATTTAATCTGAGGAAATGGTCTAAGGGCTTTGGACAGAGAGAGAAAGGGGAAGCAGATAGAGAGTGCATGCACCAGAAAAGGAGAAAAACAACTCAGAGCTGCACAGAAAGTCATTATAAGTGTGTTATAAGGGATTTAAGGAGTTTGTTAAGAGTTTTAAGGTTTAAAGAGGTGGATAAAACAATGTTCCTTTTTGCTGAGACAGAGGTAAGAAATTGAACAGAAGGAAGAACAGAATCTGCAAAGCAACACAAAAGACTCATTCAAGTGCAAGGTAAGGGAAAAAGCTTTGCCAAGTCTCTGCACGTTTCGGGTTGAGTCAACATCTGTGCGGCTGGATTATACACTATAATTTTCAAAGCAGCTTAGCAATGCATCTAGTTAGTGTTTTAATAAACTTCTCACTGTTGATCTATATTCTATGTTTGACGTAAATAACTAAGATGTACATAGATGACTGTGTACAGCAGTTTTTTTGCCCTTCACAGCAACTGATTCAAGAAGTGTATTTGGGATTCTTGTGCAGGGCTCTCAGAAGTTCAAGTTAAAACAGCTAAAAGTGCTATATTCATCATACACTCAAAAGGAAGTATACACATTCAATACATCATTTGAATAGAACTGTTAGTTAAAGTTGGAGTACCTGAAATGTGCAAAATAATGCATTTAAATATTACTAGTGCCTAGCTCTTACAAACCTTTTGGCACGTCACCAGTATCCACATGCAAGATTTGGCCACTAGCACAACTTTTGAACAGTTTTCTCAGACAGAAAAGTGAAGCAGGGTGGACAATGGAAGGACAGCCAGTTATCTCCAATCCCAAAGCATCATATAGTGAATCATATGGCTCAAGTTTGTGATAAATAAAATGTTTTCGAATTAGATGAAGACCACATCCAACCCGTCTGATTTTTGTCATAAAGTTTATATTTTTACAATACACACATATAATTATTGTATTGCACATGCTGAAGTAGCAAACACTGAGTCCGTTCTTGTATGTTTAGGTAACAATGCCCGGACACCAGCTGCACACGGGCCCCCTCCTGCTGCTGATAGTGGCCGTCTCAGTGGTGTTTGACATCCGTTATATCCAGGGCTGTTACACTGGCTCGGGGTCAGAGTGTGAAAAAGCCTCATTTGTTCCTGGTCATAACCTGGCTGGAGAGGGATTCGATGTGGTGCGGATGCGGCGCACTGGAGCGTATGTGATAAACGTCAAAGCCCACCTGTCTGACAACCACACCTGTACACTGTGCCTCAACCGTTTCCAGAAAGACCAGGTACACTGACATTTGACCAGCACCGTTGTCCCAGCTAGTTTTTCACTTATTTTGTGTTCTGTATTACTTAATGTGTTTGTTATTTTAAATAAGTTATCATGGGGTGTCATCAAACTACATTAATTATGATTGACAAATTAGGTGTTTCCCACAGGTTTAAAGTGAAACTACTGTGACAAAAATCATTGTATTTAAAAATAAAATAAAAATCATTATACACCATAGTCTCCTCTACTGGGAAACCCTATCTGCCTTAACCCAAAACATACACCACAGGTACAATCCTCCAGCTAAGTTAGTCCTGAAAAAAGCCGAGCAAAACGATCACTGAGATGGGTCCCCGGGCTCGGCACTACGACTCCTACTGCTCCTGATGAGATGCTCCAGAAGCACTGAAGGATGGGTCAAATGCAGAGGACAATAAAGTGTACCTTAACGTATGAATACCATTTCTGGACTATAAATGTCACTTATTTCCTCTACAGACATTAAATATTGTTACTTCAATACATATATGACACCACTAGCGAGCAAAAAGCATCATTTGCATCACCTGTTCACCTTGTTTTTAGTTTTTAGGGTTATCATAGTCTCTTATCTGCAGGGGAAACTTGTACTTTTCAAATACTGTATGGTGTTGTTTTCCAGGTCCAACGGCTTCCAGCAGCTGTACTAGACTGGCGTCCTTTTAGCCGCTGCAGTAAACAGCTGTCCAGTGCTCTTCATCACTCTGTGGACTCACTGTTACGCAGCTCCAGCTCTATGGTCAAAAACAACTGGGGTCTAGGACTCAGTCTGGATGAGATCGGGAATGCCGTGCTAGGAGGGAGTCGATCTGATTTGGCCAAATTTGCCCGCTCACAGCACAGTGTGGACAGAGCCACTTTTGCCATCCATGAAATCAGCTGCACATACTACAGGTGACAGGTTTCATTTTGTCATCATTTTGTTGAATGGAAGAACAGACTTAAAATAGCTTCTGTTTGTGGAAATAGAGAAGGCCAAAAGAAAGGGAAGGAAAGAAGGAGAGGAAGTAAAAGTAAAAACATGTTTTAGCTGAGCAGACATCTAAAATCCTCTTAACAGCAAAGACTATAAATGCATTTACTAATCTAGTAATCTGCTGAAAAATTAAGAAAAAAGCAAGCAGGTGGTGACACAAGGCCAAGTTTTAGGTCAGATCTATGGAGAGGGAGCCGGTTCACTGTGCGAGTGCGTGTTATTCAAGGTATTTTTGAGACAAAAGCACAAGCTAGATAAATAGATTGAAAGACTTACTGTGGCAAAGCAATAACATCTCCTTAGAGACAAGCAGGTGGCCAACCCCCACCAAGAAAAGTTACAAAGTGGACCTTTTAACAGAAAAAATACTGTCACTGATATCTTCTGGAATGCAAGTGCTATCAAAGATCATAGTTAGTGAAAACGTTTCTTTAGGGCTAAACAATGTGTGTCTTTTGTTATTGCAGCTACAGACTGGCTGACCATCCACAGCTGAGTGCAGAGTTCAGCAAACATCTGAAAAGACTCCCACAGAGCCTGAACACCAGCCAGGACAAGGCTCTCTATAGACGCCTCATAGACACTTATGGAACCCACTACATTCATCAGGTCAGCAAAATAAAGAAGGCATAACAATCGCAGGGTCCCTCCCTCACAACACAATGCACGATAAATGTCTCATAATACTGTTAATATCATGATATCGCAAAATTGCAATAATCTAAATTACAAAAATAGTTCAAACTTGCTTCTTGCAAATTAGAAAAAATGCAAAAATTCTTCTTGTTTCACCTGCTAACCTAGAAAAAATCATCCATGCTATTGTAACTTCAAGACAGAACTCAGCGGAAAGACTGTTTGAACTCAACTTTCAAATCGATTTAAAATGTTATTAATAACCTTTAAAGTGATTGGCCTCGACCCCCACTATATTGCTGACCTTATATCTGTGTAAACCCTCAGTCGTCCAGGTCTGATCCATAGCCGCTTCTTCAGTTCAAAACTGAAGAAGCGGCTTGTATGAGCAGTGAAACGTCTTCACTCTTATAACGATTTGTCCAGTTGACAGATTTCAACTTCGTCTTTTGCTTTGCTGACCTTATGTTCCTAGTCACTCACTTCGTTCTTCAGACCAAAGCCCCCTCTTGACTCCAGACTAGAGGGACCACCAATCCTCTCAGACTGGCTGCAGACCTTTCGATAAAAAGAGCCAAGCTGATTTTCTCCACTAAAGCGACTAATTTAAAGTGACTGATTCTTGATCGATTAAAATCCGATTAATTGCATGGTCCTACATTTCAGTGCATGTTTTTGTAGCAAACGTGCAATAATCTCTTCGATTTTGTATTATTTTAGGTCCAACTTGGAGGCAAAGTGCGAAGAATAACAGCTTTTAGGGACTTGCTTGGCGACACTGAAGGGGTTCTCAGAGACACAGATCAAGAACTGTCTAAATATAGAGCTTCGTATGGCCCTTGGGATCCTACCCTGCCAATGCAACGGTTTCCAACAAGTGTGACGACTTCCTAAAGGCAACATGAGTATGGGGTTCTACCAAGGCTTCATGACCCATAAAATTGAGGTTCTTGGAGGAGAGAGGTACTTCCCAGATATTTTGTACCACCAAGACCCTTCTGAATCATACCACAGCTGGATGAACAGCCTCCAAGAAAATCCAGACGTGGTTTCCTATGCAATTTTCCCTTTGCACCATCTGGTAGACGATGCACAAATCAGCACCAACTTGAGGAATTCTGTCACAGAGTACATCAAGGAGAACCAGCTGCGAGAAGATCAGCTAGGCACGAAAAAGTGCTCCCAAAACCCAATCTAGACCATAACTGCTGTCCATTGAGAGCTGGAAGAGGGACGCTTACTTTAGAAATCCAGAGAGCAGCAGGATTACGAGCAGATACGTTCACCAAAACAGATGCGTATGTAAAAATATTCTACAATGGTATGTATGAGGAGACGCCAACTGTAATGGACGACAATAATCCGGTTTGGAATACCAGCTACGTGTTTGGGTCAGTGGAGCTCGGGCAGGAGATGTGGTTTGAAGTGTGGGATAGGGACGTGCTGTATAATGATATGGTTGGGAGGTGCCTGGTGTTCCCTGAGAGAGGAACTCATGGACTCAGCTGCCAACTTAAGAAAGGTGTGCTGTATTTTAGTTACACCATTAAATGTGATGCTCACCTCACAGGCTTCAGGTGTGGGAGGTACTCACCCAGTGCAGAGTAGATTATATTTTTACAGTCAGTAACATATTTGTTATATAAATAAAATGTACACATACAACATATTTTAGTAATTTTAGTAAGGCAAATGTATACATTACAGCAAACAATGGAATTAGGGAGAGTATTTGTATTTTAGTACACTTTGTAACATTTACAATAGTTGTTTATGTACAGTACAGTATTGTGGTATAAAATATAGAACTTATTTTTACTAGAGTTTTTGTGTTTTGTGTTTTTTCACATTTTTATTATAAGATTCTTAACACAATATGACAATGTTTAAAACTGAACAGTAAATTATATTACAGCCAAATAGACCTAAATAAATACTTTTAAGACTATGCAAAGGGAGTTTGATTACTTTTCATTTAAATGTATGTGACTGGGGTCTGTGGCTTCACCACCAGTATGAAAAGAATGAATATTGCACTGTAAAAGGGGGTCTTGAAAGGTGCTATATAAATCAAATGCATTATTATTAATGTCGAGACAGACACATTGTAGTTTGTGTGTATTGTGTATATTGTAAAGAAACAAGTCTAAGAAAAAACATTGAAATATTTATTACTTCGTCTCAACATACATACAAAAACAGGCAGACATTACAAGAGCCATGGAAGGCAACAGCATTCTCTGTCAGAGACAGTTTCCTGTGTTTAAGACAGACATTTTAAGAAAAAAATACTGAGCACAGTATATGAACACATTCTGTTTGTATAAAAATGTATTTGTGAACACGAGGTATCCAGAGTTGATGTCTCAAGTTTTTCTTTTTCACAAAATACTTGTAACTAACAGAAATTAGATGGATGCAAATCATAAGACACAACATATACAAGACATTATTAAATGTGGCTGAACAGTGTATGGTAAGTACTAAATACATACATTAAAATGAAGGGGTTTCAAAATGAAATCTGCAGTCAAATCATCTGAGCCTAAATTATATCACGTGCAGCACAAACAAATCTATTACAGTTGGTTGGACCGGTAACAATGCCCTTTTAGACTTATTTAGACTAGGTTTTTTTTTTTTCACCAGCAAATACAGAACCCTAATTTAAATGGATGAGTAGCTTAAAGAAACAGCATGTAACATTCTGGAGGTGGGACGTCACCTGCACGATTCCAAGGACCATACTTTGTACCTTTGTACCATTCTTCATGGAGCTTGGTATGTTTTATAGCATAAGGAGAAATATTCCATGGAAACAAACAAGATGAGGCCCTCCTTGAGGCCAAATAAGAGACAGGGCTGTAGAGATGCAAGCTCACGGTAAGAACATGTTTTTTTTCAATGTAATAAACTCAATGAAATACCATACTTTTATTTTAGTCTATTCTTTTGGCTATAAAGTTACATACTGTGGCTTTGATGTAAAAAAAATAAAAACATAAAAAAAAAAAAAGGACTAAAGGGGGGTTTCACTATTTCAAGTATCATTGCTTTTTTCTAACTGTTTTCAGCCCTTGTATACAAACACATAAATGCACAAACCACTGTACATGTCAAACATGGGTCACTGAAAAGGTGTTTACACTATCGACTGGAAAATTGTGGGTGGTGTTTTAGTTGCAGTTTTCAGTTCAGGCACAGTTTGCACGGTACAAGGAACTGCAGCATTTGGTCTTTAGATTTGTTCCAGTGTAGCAAATTCCGTATGAAAAGAGTCTCTTCTTTTCTCAAGTAAAGTATCACAGCCCCAGTGTAGCTTTGAGCAGCGAGGCCATGTCTTCAGGGATGGTCCCCTCCACAGCTGCAACAATAAGTCTTTTGTGAACAAGAGCATAGAATATACCTCAAAAGAACTTTTCATGAAATTATTTAAAAGTTTGTGACCAAATCGATTTTAGATACTGGTAATCGGACTGGAGGCAACTGGAGTGAGTGAGGTGGAACATAATTCAAGTAATATAAAAGTGGTTTTGGAAATGAAAATAACGTGTTAATATTAGACCGAGCATAGTTAAATAAACAAATGCACTGTCTTGTTTATTTAATATATTCTATACACGTTTTTTTTTTACATTATTATTTGCAGGTTCATAATATTTTTCACAAGTTTAAAATAGCAGAGCAAACTAACTGGATTTGACCCAAGAAATTCAAAACAACAGCTTTTTTTGTAAAATAAAATACAGAAAATCATCACATATCAATGTCAGTTAATCCTCTCCCGTCGCCTCCACACTAAAATTCAACATTCTGCATTTTTTATTTCATTTGTCCAACATTTATATATCTAAAAATGTAATATAATACAGTTGAATATAATTTTAATTTCACACAGTGAAGATAAGGCCAGTATGGTTGCGGTCGGTTTAGGGTTGGGGTATAACATCAGGTCTAGTGATTTACAGAGAATTCATCTTACTTGTGTCTGCTGCAGTCATGTCCTGCTCCAGTTTGAGTTTCCTCAGACCCAGCTGAAGTATGCAAGCTTCTATTGTGTCTTTACTGATGAGTTTGATCACCTGCACAGTCCTAACAAACAAGGAGAAATATTCATAGAGAAAAAGACCATAGGACATAAATTACTGCTATGCACTCTACACTGTATTCAATAGTTAGTAAACTCTGCAACATTTAAAGCAGACCTATTCTGTAAAATCAATATTGCATAGTCATTTTGGTACAAATGAAAAAAAAAAAAATTCCCCTGATTTGCAGCTATCCATAGAGGGGGCCGACAGCTACAGGGCACTTTGTTGTCATTAAATTGTTTTAGATGAATATTGCGATTTAAAATATGCAAATTATAACATAATGATCCACAGGTGTCATTGATTATAACTATATAGCAGACACAAGCACAGTATGTCTTCTTTAATCATCTGAACTGTTTGACTACAGATGTTCCATAAAATGATGAGTAATATTAACGAAAGAAGTAACAGCTAGATAAAATGAGCAATCTAACCATTGTCAAAAAATAACTTAGTATTCACAACTGAATTCACCTGGAGCAGAAAGTGTGATGGTATTTGAAATATTTTTTATTTTTTATTATTTTTTTAAAATGAGGAGCAAACTAACTGGATGCACTCTCACCCTCCCTGGATTCTACAGATTCAAGATTGTGTTTGTTTATTTCTTCCAAGTACAATAGTGTCACTCTTTTGACAAATGTCAAATGTCATGTCAAATGTCAAAATAATCATCCTTATAGACAAAATCTTTTTATTTTTTTTTATTTTTTTGTCAAAACACAACATTTACATGTGTACTGTCATTTTGATACAAGCACTGCACCACCTTTCTCATGTGTAAAGACCAGTTAACAACTGTTAGATTAATATATTACCAGGCAATTATAATGATCAATTAACTTCTCCCAGTGCTAAACTTCCTGGGCTTTTCTCCTCTCTGCTAAAATTATTGCATCTTAAATGTGTGTCTTACTTGGTCTGTCCCACCCGATGGCACCGGTCCTCCGCCTGTTTGTCATTGTAGGGGTTACAGTCGATGTCATGAAGGATGACCACATTGGCTGAGGTGAGGTTAATGCCCAGACCTCCGGCTCGTGTGGACAACAGGAACACAAATATGTCTTTGTCGTTGTTGTACTGGTCAATCAACATAATCCTGCAACATATTAAAATATTATATTTACTAATTAACAGGGAAATAAGGATTACAAATTAATTCATCTAAAATTGACCATATGTCTAAAGTGCTTATAGTTTAAAATGTACTGCCTTCCAGCTCAATTTTTAAGGATTTGCCTGTCAGATTGTCAAGGTTTAAACTGTGTCTATGGTAAATATCGCAGCATTTATGGGGTCTATCCATATGAAACAAGATCATGTTTAACAGGTAGTTCAACTGATATTAACTCATTATTTTTTTCTTCACTACAGCTTCACAATCAAACCTAGACTCAGTTTTAAAAAATAATTTGCCTTCACTTTCTTTAACTGTCTGGATGCAGGAGGCTCTGGAAGCGGACACAGCACAATGAACAACTATAAATGTCTCTCAAAGGGAGAGTGCAGAGGAATTTTCATCTTGAAAATTCTCATAACAACATATATAACTTATTTTCCTGTTCATCGGTCCTCTGTGTGTGTGTGTGTGTGTGTGTGTGTGTGTGTGTGTGTGTGTGTGTGTGTGTGTGTGTGTGTGTGTGTGTGTGTGTGTGTGTGTGTGTGTGTGTGTGTGTGTGTGTGTGTGTCTGTGTTTTTTCTGTTTCTTTTGATACAACCTGACAAATCCATTACCGGGATTTCATTCATATATACCAAATCAACCCATAAACAACATAGGCGCCTATCCTCCATCTGAGATTATGTCTACATCAAATTTTAAAATGTGAATGCAACCTATTAAACAATTCAATATCTGACCTGTCTGCAATAGGTGTGGATCCATCCAGACGGACATATCCATGGTTATGATGCTTCAGAAACACTTCTACAATGTCCAACATCATAGTGAACTGACTGAACAACACCACACGGTCACCCCTGGAAGAAGACACAGATCATGGTTTTATTCTGAGGCTGGACAAAAAAAAAAATTGTAATAAAAAAAAAGAAAGAAAAAAAAGAGAAAATAATCGATAAATCGATTGAATCGATAAAACGCAAAAAGTTCAAATTGAAGAAAATTTGATTTTCCCCCACTTTATTGCATTGGAAATACAGTGTTCTGTGGCCGGCACTCACACATGCACAACTGAACCGACCCACAGCCCTGCGACACAGAGCTATTTGTTTTACATGTCGTGCAGCAGCATTATCGCTTTAGTGGAGAAAAAAGTCCAGCGGCATGAAAAATTTTGTATACTATAAGATCTTTAAAACATAGTGAACATTAAGATCTTTCTTGCTTATTTTGGTGACGTTCTTTCTGGTTGGACATAGACAGCATGTATTACATATGATTTACATAGAAGTTATTCCATAATTGCAACCATAGAGTTAACAAGCCTAAACTTAATTAAAGCATGTTGCACAATTCAAAAAAGAACGTTTAAACTGTCCAAAAACCCTTAATTGCAGATAAACTGACCCTGAATTTTGGGTGGAATTTTTCGTGTTGATGACATAGGTAAAGATATTCAGTTTTAGAACTTACAGCTACTTCTTATATTTTTGTACTTTTCTACAACTTGTTTTCTACAAACTGCCCCTTAACTAATGTAAAACTACGATAAATATTCCCTACAGACACTACCCCACCAAACAAAGCAATAATTAATAACAGTTTGCAGTAAATTCTTAGTACACACCTTTTCTTTAAATGTGCTCAGCAGTTCGACGAGATGTTTAAACTTCCCTGAGTCCAGTAAGACACTCGTCTCCAGTTGGAAGGAGCTGATGGAGCTGTAACGTTTGCACAGATTATGCAACTCAAAGTCAGACATCACCTCCATGTCCTCTTGAATCAAAGCAGCATCAGCATCAAAATGTGTGGGCTCCTGTGAACAGAAAAAAACATGGTAAATAATGCTTAAGACATTAGCTGTAACTCCTGCAAATACAGTTACTCATTAGCGGTGATATACTGAGGACACATCATTATCAGAGAGCCCTTTCCTGATAAAATTCAGATGAAATAAGTTAGTCAAATAAAAATGTGTTAAAACTTGTCTTTGTTTTAAAATGCATTACTTGTGGTATTAGATTAAAGGTCCTTTATTACACAAAATGGATTCTTGTGACTATTAAGCCATATTATAATGTTGTTACCTCCTCAAAAACATACTTGGAGTTGTGTTTTGTTTCATTCACACGTTTGGAGATGTAGACAGACTAATAATAAAGGATTACTCAAAGCTCAAAATGGGCTGAAATCCCAATGATTTTAAGGAATATGAAGGATTTTCAGTTTGAGAGAAGAACTCAGCCTAAATATTCAGCGTTTGTGTGTTAAACATGTGTGACTAAAACAAAACACAACTCCAGGTCTGTTTGTGATGAGGAAACAACATTATAAAATAGATCAGAAAATAGTATAATATGGGCCCTTTAAGTACAGTATTAGACAAATGTGAAATGACTGTAAAATGACCCAAACAAAGGCGTAGATATATTATCTAATGCCATTATTTGGAAATTAAGCTTTCTGGAATATAGTTTTTGTTTTTTTTTAATATTAAAATTTTGCATATCGTCAAACACTGACAATATTACCCATTTCTGTTTCTGCCCCACTCTAAATATACTCATTTTAAGCACACTCAATTCAGTTCAGCCAAGATGCTTTTCCTTACCTTCAGCATAAGTTTACTCATGGCTTTAAGTTTCTCTGTGGTGTAATACTGACGATGAAGAAGCGGGTGGTTGGCCATTTTCCTGAGCTGCATCATTGCATTGCACATCTCACGCTCTTCAAGGAAAAAAAAAGTATTAATTATTCTAAATGGGTTCATTTTTTTGCTAATTAAATAAAAGAAAATTACGACATACTCTCAGTTGGATTCGTTTTTTTTAGTTTTTTGAAAAGGGCTCGGTACAGTTCTTCCTGTTTCTCACTCATGGAGCAGTAGTCCACTTTTTCCTCTTTGGCAGGGAGCTGTTTGAGGACCTGGGGAAATACCACAAAGTTTTATCCAAACATAACAAACAACAAACCAGGGCCTTTGTGAGAAAAGTGCTGTGATCATCTTACCTCATTCTTTACTCTTCTGAGGATGAACGGTTTCATGATTCTTTTAGCCCTGAGAAATGCGTTGTCTTTCAAATTTACTCTCTCCCTCAGAGGATTTCTGAAAACCGTTTTATAATTTTATCTTTCCATTTGACAGAAGTTTTATAAACTACGAAAACACTTCAGCACAACATGCAGCATTTAAGTTGCGTTCAAATCTACAAAATTAAATGCAACAACAGGAAAATTACTACAATGTTCAAATCCAGGCTCAAAATTCTATTTAGCTGTGCATATGGCAAAGGATTACATTCTACTATTATCTTCTCTTGGTTTAATTTCATTTATATCTTAAAGTTAATTTGAATTATTATGATTATGTATGTTTGCGTTGTGATTTCAGTGTCTTCCTTGTTCTGTAAAGCACTTTCAGAACAAATTGTGCTCTATTAAAGAAACTTGCCTTGCCCTTTAAGTATTTGTATCTGAAGCTGCATTGACAAATAAAGCATAAAGTATCTCACAAACCCATAGTGCTGTAAAAACACCAGAAGTCGAACATTAGACGGACACTGACCAGGGAGAACATCTTTGAGAGCTGAGAGGTGGAGTCAGAGAACATGGAGGGCATGATGAAGTTGAGCAGAGACATGAGCTCCAGGAGGTTGTTCTGTACAGGCGTCCCAGTGAGCAGCACACGATGTTGAGCCTGCACAAAAGACAGCTTAGTGAGTGATCGATAAGGACTTCAGATACTAGGGCTCCAACAACTGATAGACTAATTGTGATGAGGATTACACAGACTCAAAAACAGAACACAAAGACATTTTAGAACAAAAACAGTGCTCTTATTAAAAGGTCCTACATTACATAAAGCTGACTTTTTGCCACTTGAAAATGTTGTTACCTCCTCAAATAAACATACCCAGAGTTGCGTTTTGTTTCACTTGTTTGTGTAATCTTGGTTAATTAGTCCATCTCCACAATGCTCAGTTCCACTTTGTGATGTCAAGAAGTGGTAGTTGTTACGTTAGGAGCTACCTTTTATCTTTAGTTCAGCAGAGATTGGCAATTTCAGAGCTGAAATTATCCAAATGATTCCACAAAATACAAGGTGCAACATAGTGTTTTTAGACTGAGAGAAGAACTCAGGCTAAATATGCAGGGTTTGTGTGTTAAATGTGTGTGAACGAAACAAAACACAACTCCAGGTCTATTTGTGATGAAGAAACATTATAACAGATCAGAGAATAGTGTAATATGGGCACTTTAAATCAAAATGACAAAATAGAATAAACAATTTCTGATTTTTGTGAATGATACACTTTAAAGGTTTCTAGATAGAGTATATTTATGAATAGACACTATACTTCAACCTTTATTTGGGTTGATCGTGCATTTTAAAATCTTCTAAACGTGTACATACATTGATGGCCATAAGATGACGATATCGCAGAGAGTTCATGTTCTTCAGCATATGACCTTCATCAAAAATAGCATAGATGAGGCGCAGTTTGCGGAAAAGGCTGCGGTCACTGTCGTTTCCCAATGGCCACGTTATATCTGTAAAATAAAATTGTTCAGTCTTAGTATAAAGAAAAGACTTAATTACAACAATTTGTGAAAAATATTGAATTGTGATCATCTGACTAGCATTGTAATTGCTTTGTAATTGTAATTAAATTAGAATTACAACTGTTTTCATTGTAGGATTCTGTTTAAAGTTCACATTTTAAACACATTCAGAAGACTTAAATACGCACTGACAAACTAATACAAGAATCACATTATAGTACTTCAGAAATTGTAGCCTTTGTGATGTGCTGGTTGTGGCCATTCATATTGCAGCTATGTTAATACTTTGCTTTTCTATTTTGTGTGCGTTTTCTCACGTTGTCAATATGACGTCAAACTCCACATCACCGTTCAAGATGTCATATTTGAGGTAGCGTCGGTCCTCCGCAGAACCTACACAAGACAGGATATATGAAACAATTATATCAAACAAAGTTCTTCTGTTTTTCTTACAGGTCCCATATGACGCCATTTCTGATCTGTTATGTTGTGTTGTTTCCTCATCACAAACATACCTGGAGTTGTGTTTTTTAAATGCCACACACCTTCACTAGAATGCTGAACTAAAGGTAAAAAGAGCTGTTAATTTAAACTAAACTAATTTTTAACTACCACTCCATGGCATTACAAGGTGGAACAGAGCATTTTGAGCTTTGGAGACTAATAAAGGGTTAATTAAACATGAGTGAATGAAACGAAACATAACTACAGGTATGTTTTTAATAAGGTAACAACATTATAACATGATTAACAGTTCACATGAGTCACTTTTGTGTAATATAAAGGGCATGTACCTAATCAAACCATGAGTCGAGAAAACATGTTTTAGTTTGAACTTTTAGCTCCTGCCCACTTAACCCTTTTCTGTGTCACAGTGCATTATTTCACAAAGAACTTTCCGAATAGTGTTTGTGTGGTTGTTTCTTTATAGTTCTCCGATCTCTGCTGCCATTTTCTTTTTAGTCACTCTTGAAAATGCACCACGACATTCCCAGACATTTGAAGTGACAAATGGCAGTTGATTTCTCATAACTCTTAGTAACAATGTGCCTGATTGGGTCAAAAAAGGTGAGGCTCCTTGTTCTATATTAACTATGTGAAATGCGTAGATTATATATTTTTTGTATTTAGCAGTGTGTACTGCACAATGCATCATGTAAACAGTATTTTATCTTGACACAAGAATTTCATTCAAATCAGGTGCGGCCCTTTAAAAGTTTTACTGTGCCAGTGTGAAAGAGATTCTTACCATAATAAACTATAACATTGAGTTTTGGACACCACGTTTTCAGTTCTCTGTCCCAGTTATCTAAAAATGCAAAAGTATCACGTTATTATTATTATTACCACCATGTTACACCAATGCCACAGATGCTCAACTGTTAAATATATAAAAGAAAATACGATGTCATTACCCAGTGTGGAGGATGGCACAACGATGAGGTGCGGCCCTGTATCACCATTTTCGTAAAGTTGAGCAAGAAACGCTATGGCCTGAATAGTTTTCCCCAGACCCTAAGAAAGAACAATCATCAATTGGGTTAACTTGAATTTATTTTGTCTTTTTAAATCAAGAGATATGTTTGTCCATTATTATCAATATCACCTCACCATTTCATCGGCCAGGATACAGCTCAGTTTGTGTTCGTTCAAAAGCATTAGCCACTTAAGGCCAATGAGCTGATAGGGTTTCAACCTAAGGCTAAAAAGACAAAAAACAAAGTGCATTTTTGTTAACTTTTGACAATTTCACAACATTTTAAACAGCCCATAGTTTAAAATTGATGTGCGAACTCAGGTTGAATAAGATGTTTTAATTTGATAAATGGTCAATATTTCTATCTGCACAAATGCTGAAAAGCTGAAACATTTCAAACAAAGCAATAAGATTTCTATGGATACATGAAGGCAGACCCCCCCCACCAGAAAAGATACATTTGTGACTCTCATAGTTTAGGTAGTACTGTATGAAAAGTTTAACATCAAATTCTGTAGTGTTGTGAATGCCTCCCATAAATGAAATACGTACCACGGGTCGAGTAGTTTAGGCTGATCGGGGCGTGTGTCACTCTTCATCACCTGTGACACCTGCTTGATGAGATTTGAAGAAATAGTCTCACATTTAGACATGAGACCGAGTACCACCTTACGCTCTTTAAGGACTATTTTACAGCCCGCCAACAAGTCCTCTGAAAGTCCATTGCCTTTATGAATGAGGTCCCCCTAAGGAAGAAAACAGGATTCAAAGTTTGTCGAGATTATAGATTATATTGTACTCCACCCACCTCACTCTCATTAAAAAATAAAATGCCAATGAAGGATGGACATTCATACTAGGCAAGGTGGGTGAAGTGTCTTGCCTAACGACACACCAAACAGTATGCACAACACATACTTGAGGCTGGGACTCCCAAAATACAATTCAACCGGATTGGGACCCCCACAGGAGAATGACATGCAAGGCTGTTTTTAGTTTAAACTGAGAAACTTGTCAGATAGGGTATTGTTTTGTTTAATAATTCATTGTGTGAATGGACTTATAAGTTGTATATTACAGTGTAAAAAAAGTACTATCACTTTATGCTAAAAATTATATGTCTCTGGCTTTTTTTTTATCATTCTGGCATCACCGTATCGAGTCTGTCTTATCCCATCCCTAATACTGAAATTTCAATTACTACAAAACCAGATTTTGATTTTTTAATTCCCAATACATTTTTGTGATTTTGCCAGTTTCGAATTTTGGCCTCACAATTTTTTATTTTTAATATTTTTTTGTTGTCATTCTAGTACTACTTTTTGGAACTACAAGAGATGTAGTTTTTAGACAAAACCAAATAAACAAGAAAAAGAAAAAATCAAGATAATTTTTCTCTTGCAGGCTCTTGTCCCATCCCTGGTTACTATGGTGACAAAACTACTGCAAGCGCCTTGTTTTACTCACCAGAGTGTCCCAGCTGTCGAAGGGCCTCAGCTCCGTGATCTTTTGGGCTTTCTTGAGAGAGCAGCCGGAGATCAGAGTCAACTCATCTAAAGTGGCCTCATTGAAGAACCTGAGTATTCCTGTCTTCGTGTCCGTCGGGCCATTGTTGGTCTCCAGTTCGTCATCAGAATCGTCAAACTCACTGCTATCGTCATCCTCCTCTTCATCTTCACCGTAATCGTCCTCATCAGAGCTGACTTCTTTGGCTTCGGACTGGACACGCTTCTTTCGCTCCTCGGCTGCTTTCTTGGCTACACTGACAGCACTAGTTAATCTGGACTGTGAAGATTCTTTTGGTTTCATTGGGGATTCAACTGGTTTTGTGTACTTTTGAAGGAGAAGTTTAGATTTTTCCTTGCTGTCGTTTTCCTCCTCCTTCTCCAATTCTGAATCTGAGCTGTCTTTTGTGGTATCAGATTTGGCATCTGAGTTGGCATCATCCGAACTGGCTTCATCTGCGTCAGTGGCTTTCAAATAACCTTTGGTTGATTTGATTTCTGAAACGAAAGACTCTTCTTCCTCACTGTCCACTGTAGCTTCACTCTCACAGTCACTCTCGTCTTTCTGAACAGAGGATTTTTCAGCTTTACTGGATTTGTGTGAACTGCTGCTGGTCTTTTCTGTGGAAATAAAAGATGAGTAAGTGAAATTCATTCAAACAAAAATATAATATAATTTGGATGAAAGATTTATCAAAGCAAACCTGGGTAGGAGAACCTCTGCGAGGCTTGAGGGACCTCGTGATCTTCAAGAGTCTCCTAAAATAATGCAATGATGAAATGGAACTCTTGTTAACTTTTAAAATAACTGTAAATATATTTTGATAACTGATACATCTTTTGAGTTTAGTCCAGATACAAATAACAAAGGCCTTTTATAACAAAGATGGCGGCATTTTAAATTAAAATGGCCAAAAAATATTAACAATATTTTTTTTGCCCATTAATAATAACAGATATATAATACTTGCAAATAAAGTCTATCTTACATTCCATCAGCTTATTTACTTTACTGGTTTGAAAAGTATTGTAATGATCTGATATTTTGTGTTTAGATCAGAGTTGACACGTTTTGTTGTTTTTGTTTGTCGTTTTGTTGCTTTGCCGAAGATGATGTGAAGGTTTTACATGTTAGTGACTGGTCTGTTTTGGAGACTAGCTCTAGTGAGTTGAGATGGCTGTTGTTTTACTCTTAAAATTTAACCAAATTTTAACAAGGTATTTTTGAGCACTGAAAAACATGCAACTGAGTAAATGCAAGATAGAATGTCATATTGTGGAACCTTTCAGACAAAGCAATAACAGGAAACAAGCAGTGCAAATACTCTTTAAGTAGATTCCACATGATGCAAAAATAAATTCTAAACTGATAAATAAATGTAACTCACCACTGACGGCTTCCTCTTTTTTGCTGGTTGAATATCACTGTCTTGAGAACCTGAGGATCTGTCCATCTTCCTCTTTGTACCTCCGTCTAAAACAGGTCAGAAGATGATGTGATCAAGCAAACAGCCGGATAACATAGTCCACCTGACGCAGCAGGAATGCATTTTACCTTTGTCACCAAACTTCATTAAACATATAGCGATTGCTCCGTCCAGTGTGCTTGTTTCTTCAATCACCTGCACAACAAATGAGATTCTGTCTTTTAATCAATGATAAATGTATATCTATTGTAGCTTTGTGATGTTTTTATTGGACCAAAATGGACTACAGTGTTCTGTGTCACTTAATCATGTAGCTATCATAAAGAATGTAACAGAATACAGTTTCTTACTTTTCATTCTCAACAGTTGTTTAGTGAGAACATAAGAAAGCAACTCAACTCCTCAATAGGACTGCATGATTAATCACAATTTGAGTTGAATTATCAAACAGCAAAGGCTAAAATTATCTTTGGACCACATCTCACCTCCAGTCTCTCTCTCTCTCTCTAAAGTCATCAGGCAAGAAATCTAGGGGTGATAATGGACTCAGACTTGAACTTTAACAGCCACATCAAACCAATAACATCTGCAGCTTTTTAGCATCTAAAAACACTGAAAAAAAATCAAAGGTATACTACTACCCTACTAACCCTAAACCAGATTTAGAGAGACTTATTCATGCATTTGTCTCCAGTAGGTTAGACTACTGTAACGGCCTGCTCACTGGTCGCTCCAAACGAGCGTTAAAACAGCTGCAGTACATCCAGAACACTGCTGCTCGGGTCCTGACTAAGAACCAGTAAGTACAAGCACATGCGTCCTGTGCTCGGGTCTCTGCACTGGCTCCTGTGGCTCAGAGAATCGACTTTAAAGCAGCTCTGCTTGTGGAAACAGGCCTCCTGAAAATGTGAGACAGGCCTCCACTTTGACTATGTTTAAATCCAGGCTCAAAACAGTTCTGTTTAGCTGTGCATATGACTGAAAGTTTTTTTTTCTGCAATCATCAGTTTTAATGTTAATTTTATGATGATTATTTGTGATCATTTATGTTTTGATTTGTTGTATTGTGATTTTAATGCCTTTCTTATTTTGTAAAGCACTTTGCATTACTTTGTGTACGATTTGTGCTAGACAAATAAACTTGCCTTGCCTATTAAATTACAGAATGTCCAATATATCCTGTCTTTTCATAGGAAATCTTTGTGAAACATGTAAAAGTCAAGAGATCCTGACTCTACATACAATGAGGGTCCCAGGCAAGAGGTGGTCCGGGCCTCTCATATTCAACATTATTACAAAAAAGGGATATAAAAATGGTCTAATTTGTGCTTTTACAGAGAGTTCTAGGCAATTGCTTGATTTGCCTACCCCACTGTGACAGCTTTTATTAGTTTATCAGTTCATATTTCAGTCTTCTCTTAAATGTTAATAGTCCTAGAGTTGGAAATGCCCTCTGAACATTTAAACACATGTGACATATCTAATCACAATTGCAGTCTGCGTCAGAAAAATCACAATTAGATGTCAAAGATGGTGCAGCCCTAATCTCCAGTCTTTCGCTGTACTTCCTGATTTTCTCACCTCTGTAACTTGATCTCTGTTTAACTGGGGAAACATTGCCAGCAGTTTCTTGATTTTCTCCTCTCCCTTTGAATTCATTGTGGCCCCTTTAGAAGAGTCCCTAAAATCACAAATAAAAATTATTATGAAAATAAACTGTTAACCAAAATATTTAGCTTTAAAAGTTGCATTCTTCTGGTGTAGGGTCCACCACCAGCTTGCCTTCATGGAGATGTTATTTTTTTGCTGGTAATGTCCATTTATATGGAGATAAGCTGGCGGTGAACCCCCAATCAGAAAAGTTACATAGAGCATCTTTAAGATTACATACGTAGATTTTGTTGGTAGTGATTTTTTTGAATTTGATGATGCTTTTGACACAAAAACGATGTCTTCATTTTCATCACTGTCTGAATCTACATACACCACTCCCGCAGAGACGGGCTTGGACGGGGTTTTCACGGGCTGTGTTTTGGCTGAAAAAAAAACAAAAAAAACACAAGGTGTTAATGGATTGGCGACAATGAATATTACACAACACCTCTGGATATCTTGGGCTCAATATCAATGCATCTATCACTAGAGATTGACCAACGTTGTTTTTTTCATGGCCAATACCGATTGTTTAGAATCCAGGGAACTCGATGGATGAGAAGGTCTGCTGATCTTTTTGGGCTGATATGTAGGGGTTATTTTAATTATTTTGCCAAATTAATTTTAAATTTACTACAACTCGCCCACATGAATGAGCTGTGTAGTCATGTTTTGTGCAGTTATCACTTTAAAGTGTTCAAATGGAGCTTTATGTGTGTTCTTCAGGCAGCAGGTTGGCCAAAACTAAATATCTCCCTCTGCCTGAGAATTAAGGCCAATAGTTGATATGTTGAAAAGTGCAAATATCAGCCTAATATATTGGCCAACAGATATATCGGTTTATCTCCATCACCATGTTGCTGTGGCAATGTGTCAATCCAAGAAGATGACAAGGCATAGTCCTACAATAGTGATATTTGAGATTTAAGCCATTATATAATCGTGAATACTAACTTACTATCTTAAAGGACCCTTATTATGTTGTATATGTATATATTTAAAAATACCAGCACATGTGCATTCTGGGCTGGCCTCAGTTGAATTCATAAGTCTGATGTATTAATTAGCACATTACATTACTTTTCATTGTATTAGTTTTCATTGTATTAGCAGGTTATGTTTTCAGTTCATTTAAGGGAATTGTTAAAATACTAATAGTTATGTGTAGATTTTGATTACAGACCAGTAATTAACAATGGTCCAAAGTGACATAATCACTTGCTGTAGCTGTTAGCTGTGTCACTGCATCTCCGTACCTGGCTTGTTTTCCTTCTCAGAATCTGGACTTTTGGACACTTCTTTTCTCGC
Organism: Periophthalmus modestus; assembly: GCA_019594935.1. Lineage (NCBI taxonomy): Eukaryota > Metazoa > Chordata > Actinopteri > Gobiiformes > Gobiidae > Periophthalmus > Periophthalmus modestus. The sequence goes on along the minus strand of JAIEZT010000012.1, from coordinate 21,903,558 downwards.
ATCTTCTTTCTTTGCATTCTTGTCAAACCGAAACCGATCCAGATTGAACATACTCATTTTGTCTGTAGGTGTATTCACAGCAGAATCTTTAAAGTTTTATCTCGCTTTTGAGGCTAATTTCGGTCCGGTAGTATCACTGGCCAACGTTCAGCAGTGCATCCTTAGCTAACTAGCATTGTTCGCGTCTCTCTCAGTATTAAACAAATGAGAGGCCGTTAACGGATGGCAGCGGTTTACTTCAGGGTAAAATCAACGTGGCTGTCTTCATATATAGTTCACACCGAGAATATTTAAGTGTAAAATCAAGCCTTATCGACAGAAGTCCGAAGATCCTCTGTTTCCCGCGAACACTGGGCCCGGCACCAGGGTTGCCAGGCTTCAGCGACCAAACCCGCACAAGAGCAACTGGAAAAAAAAACAACACAAAACCCGCGGACAATGCGGCGACATTGTATTTTCCACTGCATTTATGAAAGTAGCTCTCCTCTGGTGACTGAGACCAGCCCCATCCCCTCTGACACGCACAAACAGAAGCTCCACAGAGCGCTGATGGCTTTGGATATGAAGATTTGCCACAAGAAATCAGGACTTTCACTTGAATTATTGTAAATATCAATATGTTTTACGTGGAAAATGGCTCTGGCTCAACCAAAGACTGTATACATATACACACCCTTCTTTACACAGTATATAGCTCAAAACCCGCCAACAATATTTTTCTCTAAAAAAGCTGCCCAGTTCAGCGGGAAAACCGCGTACCTGGCAACACTGCCCGGCATGATCACGGCACAGATGTGTACAGCGCGTGCACGGACAGCGCCGTTCATTGGTCCAGAGGCAGAGAGAGGGGACACGGCCGATGCTTCCGCCTCAGCATAAATAATACAACTTCTTATTTACCCATTGGCAAGAATATCTATTTTCGCTATTATCAACTTATGCAAGTTAAGCATAGACTGAGTGCATAAAGAATTCATATATACAGTCGATGAAGTTAAGTTAGAGAACTTAACTCCATTAATCCTTGTTTTGTAGCTTGTTGATGTCCTCAGTTTCGCTCTACCCAAGCACACAGACCTTATGAAAAAAAAACAACAAACAATAACTATGCTTAGCTTGAATGAGATACAAGAGGACACTGGAGCAGAAAAAGAATAAAAATAATCCTAGTAATATGTGATCTATTTCTTTGTAACATTTTTTGTTTTGGGTCAGAAGTAGCAGTGACATGAGACTGGAGATATGACACAGGACCAGGAGACACGAACCCTGAAGACACTGTGGTTGTCCTGTCTATTCCAGTCTAGTCCACTACAGTCTGGCTATGTTTCTGTTGTAGGGAGTATTATATCTCTCATTACGTAGGTCAAGATAATACGGACTAAGCTGGCAGCTGGCACTTTTAACTCCAAAGCGTTTCTGAAATTTGTCAGCGCAGAACGTTTCATCGACATTGTGGGTTGATGAACCGTTCATTGACCCACCCACACACACAGACAGACACATTGGGGGACTCTGTAAAAAGCTGTCACATGCACATCTCAGGACTCTCTTCTGTCCTTTCCAGAGAGTCTGTTGCTTCATTGTTCACTTTACCTGTGGAACTCATTAAACCTTCTGACTTTATGTTTCCGACTCTTGTTCCTCTTTAACGCTTACACCAGAAACAAATATTCTTACAATATTCTTATTCATTTTGAATGATAATAATTTATTCTTCTTCTTATTATTATTATTATTGTTGTTGTCTGGGAATAACTGCACATTCCTTTATTCAATGTCACTTCTTTTCTTTTCCTAAACCAGGCCAGAAGAATGTTCTGCAAAATAAACCTGAGTGTGTCAGAGCTGCGCAGGTTTTTATTCCTCAAACACACTGTACAGATCCTTACTCAGATTTTACAGTTTCATGTCGCTCTGTTGTAGGTGATGTAAACCAGTACGAACATTTGAACATGTATTGTGTAGCGTACTCCATTTTCTTCCCTTTTTTGTGTAGGCGAGGTGGATCCAGGCTTCGGTTATGGACGATTTCTATGGAAAAGCTGAGCCCATTTTCGCCCACACTGAAAGCATGCATTCGAGCACACTTCGCACACTGCTTATATCCCATCATGCATCGCGCCTACACAAAACAGACGAAAATGGAGTCTGCTATGCAATGCACGTTCAAATGTTCATACTGGTTTACGCAGGGCACATTTGTCGGGTGCATAGAAATGGGACAGCCATTGTCACGCCAGAAGTTACTTAAGCGCCTTTCGATGCATACTTTGAACGGTGCCTTTAAGGGCACTTTGGCGAATTGGGACATGGCCAGCGGTTGAAGTACTCTCCATGGCATAGGCCTGTCACATTTCGGCGAGATGGCAGCTGCATGGAGGAGTACCCTTCATCGGCTGGGTCCTTCAAACTGTACTTAGAAGTGTGCATTTGTTGAATTGTGACACGACCAATCACAAACATGCATGGTTTTAGTCGTTTTCCACTGTGAAAACTGCATAGGTGCTGGTACGGAGAACATCCAAGCCATCAATACCTCTGTGCCAGCGCCGTGCCAGGCATAGCCGAGAGTCAAGTGCAGGGCCCGGCAAGTCCCACTAAACCAAGAAGAGGCATTAAGATAAAACATATCAAGGTCAGGCAGCGTTACATTGGACTGAAGGATGCGCTGGGATCATGTGTTCTTAAATCAAAGACACAAAGAGTACTACTGTTATTTTTGTTCTGATCTGTTTTGCTCTAAAGGAAGGATTTAACTTATTTGCTGGAATAGTGATGGAAAATTGTAAACTTATGGGATGGGGGGTGGGTTTCAAGTCTTAATGTAATGTATTCAGCAGCTTTATTATTTTTTAAAGAATAGCTTTTTTGCGTTGGCTGTATATCTGTTGAGTGTAGTTCAGGGACCTCTTAAAACCACAAACAGGATCTGTCTGCACAGCGTCTCTCACCACAGCAAACTGGAGTTGTGTTATTGCAGTTTGCAGTTAGTTTAGATGTGTTCAAAATGCAATTGATACATGGATTATTTGATGGTGTTAAGGACCTGACTGTCAAATATAATCTGCTGATAATTATATTGTCTTGTACAAAACGTTTGTACACATATTGCATATGTTGTTTTTTTTTCTGACACATTTATTAATTTCAGCCTGAACATTTTGGGCTAGTAGACTTGAACAGAGAGGGACATTCAGCAGATTGTCAAAGAGACTCTGCTGTCCCTACATCGAGGCAGGATGGCCTGTGATGCCACGTAACAGGAGCTATAGATCATATTTAACAGGCTGGGGTATATATACACTGGTGGAACGTAACAAGTAAAAGTAGTAGTACTGTACTTTTAAGTATCTGTACTTTACTCACTTTATCTGAGGCAGGTATCTGTACCTTCTAACCCACTACATGTTTTAACTGGGCTGAAATGTTACTTAAAATACAGTTCAGTTTTTGTCCTTGTGTGTTCAATGCACTTTGTTCAGTGGAATAGTTCTTGTGAAATATATAGAAAAGTTACAAACTAGTAATAGATCAACTTCCTGATTAAGACGTCACTATTGTATCATTCCTGTACACTGCACATACAGCCTTTGTCTGGAGTTTGCATGTTTCTCCCTGTGTGTGTTGGTGGGTTTCAATGAGCAACACACTAAACTTTGAGGTGAGAGAAGTTTTCCTTGTGTTCAAAATGACAGGTGACCAATGAGCAACTTTGTTTCTAGCATCACTGATATACTTTCAACTGGGGGTCTACGCACAATGAAATACTGTGTCTTTTAGCCCAGCATCACCACCCTACCATCACTGCACATGTTTGAGTTTGTTTCGTCAGAGGATCCGTAGGGATTTGGAATAATTGCGACTTTTATGGAAGAGGAACTGACTGGAAGTGGTTGTGCATAAACCCCAGTTGAAAGTCCAAACTCTCCATAACGCACTAGTCTCCTCATTCACGCACAGGAGCCTATATTCTCATAAAATTGCGACTTTATTCTTATAAAATTACGACTATATTCTCGTAAAATTACGTCTTTAATGTTGAAAATGCTACTTTATTCTTGTAGCGCCCGCAGTATTTTTTTTTAAGTGGCACGTTTAGGGTCTGTATGTGATTTGTTGTGAGTTCATGCATTGTATTGGTCTTGTTCTTTGAACACAGTGATGTTAATGCACGGTTCATTTTTTGCACCAGTAAAACATACCTATGTCTTGAATTTGAAAAAAAAAAAATCATATTTTATTTTTCAATAAAGAAGGGTTTTGTGAATGTGCAGATGAAACTGGTGGGGTTCAGTACCTCCAACAAGGTTAAGAACCACTGCCATAGACTTTCATAGAAAAAAAAAAAAAAAAAAAAACCAAAAAAAACAAAACAAAAACTCTTTACTGGCAGATTCCTCTCAACATGAAAAATGCTTTACAAAGTTTTCAAGCTGCTGACAGATGCTATAGTCTGTATTAGTCACTATCATGGAGGTTTATAGATCCATTATTCATCCACTCCTCAGACTACAGCATGCGCAGACCTAGATGTAGATGGCAGGGCTGTGAAAGCGGCTGCATGGCTCTAGTCGACAATACAGGCGGATTTTGGCATCTTAAAAAAACACATCTTTAATCAAGTGACTGTCCTGCCGATCGACACAATTCAAGATATCGTGATTCAAGCCATTTTCGTTGCACTCTCAAATAGTGCATCACTAAATCATTTCTACGTTACGTTGTAAGTTGGTCTAATGACCACATGAGGGCAGCAGACACGCATTCTTTAACTCTTCACGGTCTGTGGTCAGCTTGCACTAAGTTAAACTAAAATACTTTATCTGTGTAAACACAACAGGCGTGGTCTATATCCATAAACAGAGACTACATATACATCTTTCACCATTCATCATACATCATTCATCTTAGCTGAAAAGGGCTGTTAGGTTTCCAAGTTATTTCCCTAAACTGTGGATGAAAGTTTCTTTATACAAATCAAACCGCGATTGATTGTTTCCAGACTAACCACAGGGTGGCAGCAGATACTAGCCTATTACTCTAGCTGCTAATTTTACATTTTCCACTTGACTAATTTTTCCACCTCCAAGTGGGTTCATTTGTACTAACGTGTTATTTTCAACAACACATTCTTCAAATCAGCCATTTCACATGGCATCGGCCTATCAATGAGTAAAATGCAAGCACAGGTGAGGTCTGCATGCACAACTCATTTTGAGAAATCTTACCATAATTATTTATCTTAATTTTAGTAAAATTGACACAAAAAATGTAGCCTACTTGCTTTAAATCAAATCTCATTGTGAGTCATTTCAGAAATGTCGCTTATTTGGATAGCCTGTTCTTTTTTTATTGAGAACATGCATATTATTTAACAAATCATTCATAACATAGACCTTGTACTTACAGTGCTGTTTGATTGTAGAGTTAAAAAGCGATCTGCCTCGTTGCTGTGGAGACGGTGGTGTAGGTTACAGAGGTGTGTGTGTGTGTGTGTGTGTGTGTGTGTGTCCGGGGACACAATAGTCAGACTGACACACAGTCTGATAGGGGTCGTGACCTCTCTCTGCGGGATGCCCTGACTCTGGCTCCTGTCTCTCCTGTCCTCTGTAGTTTACATGTCGCCAGACTCTTTGGAGGTAAACTTGATTTTTGAACTTTTAAAACAACACTTGTTTGGAGAAATGCGTGCTTAATACTGTGAGGGGACTGAATAAAACATAAGATTGTGTAAATGAAGTGGCCAAGGCATCAGATACATCAATGCCAAATGATTATAGTCTGGGAGAATGAATCTGACTAAGGTGTAGATACATACATTACCCAAAGCTGTTTGTGCTTATGACAGCTCATATGATGTGGGGGTAACTCCTTGCTTCGCTTCACAGTGCACTATGGCAGAGGGTATCGGGGGACTTTTCCACATTGGCATTTGGCTGTTAAATTGCCTTAGTCTGCATATTGAAAACACATACATTTGTTCAACCTCCAGAGCTGTGGAGGCTGCACTAGCACTGATTAATGATTGGCTACATGTGCTGGAGTTTAGTTAGTGAGGTTTCAGATCAGAAAGAGTGCTTTTAGGTTCAAACCAACTGGATTTCTGCACTGAAACTGGCAACCCAAATGAGAGAGTCATGTGAGGCTCATTGTTTTCTGAATAATCATCTCAAGAACCATAACCCCAAATGAAAATATCAGCAGCTTAGCCATCACGTCCATCAGCATTACAAATGATACCAAGTTATATTTGATCTTAACATGTTTTCCTCGATCTGGGGACACAGCTAGGTCATGTTTATTATGACCATACCCTATACCTTTTAATTAGGTTCACAAAATGCTAAGATATCCAACAGTATTTGGAAAACAGGTGAATAATGCATAATACAAAGCCCCTTGCTATTGCTTTATGGTAATCCCATTTATTCTGCACTTCCCACTTGCCAGGACTGACATTAAACTGCAGTTAGTCAAGCCTTAATGACCCATAAATGACTTTAAAGATCAAATTGAAGTGGGTGTAATTTAAAAGCACATCATTAAAGTTGTGTTGAGTTTGTCCCTTGCAGAAGAGAGTCCCACAGTCTGTCCCCGCACCGTTGCCATGACGCCCAACTTGGCCGAGACCCGACGGCGGCAGGAGCACCTTGTCGCCGTGGAAACCTGTCTGCGATGTCAGCCCCTCCCTCCACACACCGCCTATAGGCCCATGTGAGAAGTCATTTTACATGTTAGCCCGCACAGAGGTGGGTACCGATATATTTAATCAGTTTTTGGCTTTTTAACTAAATAAATGACAGAAAATGGCAGTTTGATGCACGCCCCGATGATCCAGCTCCCAATAAGTGCACACTCTTATCATCTCCACACACATTTTGGGGCTGCGTGTTGCCTCCAGGAGTCGGACCCCCGCAGAGAACCACAGCGGGGGGCAGTCCACACTCACCCCTCCGCGGCCCAGCTCACGACAGCCTGGGGACGCGTACCCCTCTGTCGCGACTTAAACATCTGACAACTCTCCACTGCAGCCTTATCATGTTTTCTCTCTCCTTTTCCATCCTTGTCTCCTTTGCTTTCAGAAAACTCACAAACTTTGAGAAAAAAGGGAAAAAGAGGTCGATATTTGCAAAGATTTCAAAAAGGTGTCCAGGTCTGTTAAAGTTAAAGGCGATTTCTTTGTGGAATTTCAGGGATTAAAACTGGATATTGTTGCAGGAGCCAATAATCCCAAATAATATTTCCTGGTATTTTTGAGAAATATCTTAAAAATCATTTAATAATTTTAAATGTGAAAAAGGCCAGGTATTTCTTCCACAAAAGCTGCAGATTGACCATATATATTTTGCCTGACTCCATTCCAAATATCCCAAAAAAAACAATGATATAATGTTGTGACGACTTCTAAAATGTAGCAATAAAAAGTACGGTGAGATATGGGGTTGAGCCTTTGCCCTTCAACTACAGGATTCCCAGTTTGAATCCAGATAAATCTTTACCTGCTTGCAGATGCACTAAGCAATATTTCTGGTATAAGGTCTGCAACCTCACTGCTTTTCCCTGGAATGTTCCAGAGTATAACATTAAACTTGCCTCCATGCAGAGAAGAAGGGTTCAGGTCAGATCTTCGGAGAGCAAGCTCACCCATGCAAAAAAATACATGCTTTTCAAGGTTGTTGTTGATAATATAAAGATAAAACACAAGCTGTTAAATACTATACTACACTATACTATACTGTACTGTACTATACTATACTATACTATACTATACTATACTATACTATACTATACTATACTATACTATACTATACTATACTATACTATACTGTACTGTACTATACTATACTATACTATACTATACTATACTATACTATACTATACTATACTATACTGTACTGTACTGTACTGTACTGTACTGTACTGTACTGTACTGTACTGTACTGTACTGTACTGTACTGTACTATACTGTACTACACTACACTACACTACACTACACTACACTACACTACACTACACTACAATACACTACACTACACTATACTATACCATACTATACTACACTACACTACAATATACTATACTATAAGATTCCAAGCACATGAATAAAAATGCCACCAGAAAAGTTACATACTGTACCTTTAAAATAACTTAAAGGGCACATATTACACTATTTTCTGATTTATGTTGTAATGTTGTTTCCTCATCACAAACAGACCTGGAGTTGTGTTTTGTTTCATTCACACGTCTAACACACAGATCCTGCATATTTAGGCGGAGTTTTTCTTTCAAACAGAAAACACTGTGTTCCACCTTGTGATGTCATCATGTGGTGATGCAGGAAGTGCTCCACTGTCGTTTTAAATTCCACACACCTTCATTAGAATCATCTGGGTGATTTCAGCTCTGGAAAAGCATTTTGAGATTTGGAGATGTAGCCTGACTAATAATAAAGTGTTACTCAAACATGTGTGAATGAAACAAAACACAACTCCAGGTTTGTTTTTGAGGAGGTAACAACATTATAACGTGACTTAAATCCATTCTGTGTAATATCGGCTCTTTAAGTTGCTATAGGAAACAATTATCTCTAAAGAGATCAGGATTATGAGTCAAATCAAGTCATAAATCAAATGGATTATAGAAAAACAACAATATATAAAAATAAACAAAGTAGCCATTGAACAATGAACTGCTCATTACTGGTAAATACATTTATCATGTGCGTGTGTCAGAACTTTTGTAGAGTTTTACATCTTAAAATCTCCTTTAGTCTGCTAAGAGGAACTAGTGATGTAAGAATACTTGGTTATGGCTAAAGCAAAAACAAAAAAACCATTATCATACCAGTCTCTCTCATTGTTCTTAGTATAATTATTTAAGATGGCACCACTTCTTGACGCTGTGAAATATATATTTAATAGCTGAAGTTAATTAATCATAGTGGAGATGATTAAACGTCAAAATGACACGCACATCAGCGGCATCATTGGGCTAATACAATGGAAGAAGGAGGAACAATGTAAAGGCACGCAGAGCCGACACAGGAGGGGAGGGGCTCCCGGGGCTCTGTCACTGTCTGTCACTCTGTGTTAATTATTACACTGCAGTAATGAGGCGCCCTGACCCAACACTACATTAGACAGAGAGGAGAGAAGATATTAACAAATGAATTTGAATCTATCTACCACTGTGACCACAGGGATGTCACATATTAGATGATTGTGACTTGTTCTAATTTGTGCTGATTCTTTTCAAAATATGCAACTTTAAAATGGATTATTCTTCATTATTAATCACAATATGTCTGGTTCAACACTTTCCTTTTCTTAAAATAACACTGTGTAACTTTCTGGAGGTGGCACATTACCTGCCTGATTCCATGAAAATAGAAAGAGAGAGGGCTGTAAAATCTTAAAATGCAATAAAAAATATGACCAAAAAAACAAAACAAAACAAAAAAAAGCATAGTGCTGAACACTCTCCATGAAGATAGATATGTTTTATGCCATAATGTGGAATATTATAGTCAACTGAACAACATCTTCAAGTCAGCCGAAGGTTGGAGGATTGATTCTTTCTCGGACCAAATTCTGTCGTTGTGTCCTTAGGCAAGACACTTCATCCACTTGCCTGGTTTGAAAGTGGCCTGAATGGTGCTGAATAATTGGTGGTGGTCAGAGGGGCTGATGGTGCAGACTGGCAGCCTCATTTCCATTAGTCTACCCAGGACAGCTGTGGCTACAGTAGTAGCTCACCACCACTGAGGGTGGAGTGAATTAATAATGACTACAGTGGAGAGTTTAGAGAGACTTTACAGGTGCATTACAAGTGTAAGACATTGTAATCATTATTGTTAATAATAAACACAATCCAAAAAAACCCTAGAAACTTTTTTCCTTTTTTTTCTTTCTTTTTTTTTTGTTTCTTTTTGGACTAAAAAGTTACACAGTGAGGTTTAGGTAACAATTCAGCTTGTGTTACATTGAGGATATTTACTCTTGAATCAGTTTAATAGTTTGATGGGAAAGTAACGCAATTTTACTCACCGCGGAACAATGCAAAGGAATGCACGTCAGACAAAGCCGGTTTTGACTGATGAGATGTGGCACCATCACTCATTCTAGTGCTGTGATTGTTTGAGTCTCATCCGCTCCCTAGCGCCACCTACAGGTAATTATTTTCATAGTGAGAAAATAAACACCTATCAATGTATGTGGGTGAGAACATTCACAGTAAAATGGGCTAAAATGGTCTGGACAGGTATTTATCACATTGTGTTGACTAAAATCTGTACACACTCACACCATGAGGACCTGCTGTGCACACGGGTGTATAAATGTGTGTGTGAATGGGTGAGGAGTTCCTTGATGTAAAGTGCTTTGAGTGCCTAGAAGGTGGATAAGCGTTATATAAAAACATGACCATTTACCATTGCCAACATGCAAAAATCGGATATGGATTCAAATAGCAAGTAGCAACTATGGTTCAGTTTAGGATCAGTCTTCAGAAATTGAATGTAAGCCAACGCAATGTCTCCAAAAGCATGAGAACGCAGCAGGAGTACATCTATGTGTGCGTGTAGTCCATGTAAGGACCTTAAAAAGCATGGAAACCCAACATTTATATAAGTGTGTGTGTGTGTGCAGCGCTGGGCTCGTGTGGGGGAGGGAGCTGGTGCCTACAGCCCCCTCTGTGGTGAGGAGTGGGAGGCGCGGCGGGGGCTGATGTCTGACACGACCCTCTCTGCAGGCGCTCAGTGGGAGCTGGAGCCTGCTCTGACCCACTGTTTGAGAGACACAGGGAGAAAGAAAAACAACCAGGAAATAACACGCAGACAAGCCCGGAGCGTCCAAGTCGGCTTCCATGTAACGACTTTGGGCAGCTCAATTTGGAAAGTCATAAAAGAGATGATGTCTTTTTCTTTTTTCAGAGGAGGTTCATGATAATAGACCCAAAAATTACGTACTATTATTGATGCAAAGTATTCAAAATATCTCATTAGTTAATTACATAACATTTAACTAGTTACTTCTTTTTTGGGATTATTTTTGTGAGGCTCGGTGTTCCATCACTCCCAGCTCAGTCCTTGTTACTCGAGCTACATCATCAGAAGTATAATACTCCCTACAACAATAGCTTATCCAGACTGGACTGGACTGCACTAGACTGGAATGGACAACACTAGAGTGATGTCTTGAGAGGTCCCGTACTGATGGTAAATAAACTTTTCCTCCTTTCTCCTGTTTTAAAAACTCTAGAGTCAGGCCTTTTTTTTTCCAAATTTTGGCCGACTCCAATTTGCATTCGGCTCTTACTTCTGTGTTTGGATCAATAAAATAATGGATGATTTATTGGATGCAAACAGTGCACATTGGTGGTTTGGCTAAGTCAATGCTGATTTTACCAGAAATAACAGTCACACAGTTTATACCCTACCTGTAATATCTAAGAAAGAGCTGCACTGTTTCAGTAAAAAAGCAACCAACGAAACTATATAACACATATTTGTCAGTTTCAGAGATTGGGTTGAAATTAGGCAATTCTCGATAACAACATAGCACATATACAGGACGCTAGGTTTAAACTCATTCATTAAAGCATCAAGAATTATAATTTGACGTATATTATTTTGTTTTTTCGCAGTATGTTTTTATTTAACATCTCTCAACTCTAGCTTTTCCCGCAGTGTTAACTCAGACGAAGCCCCTCTCCTCCTGAGTTAAGGACACTTCTCCCAATGTAACTCTACCTGCTGCTGTGCTCTGGCCTGTGCGGATCAGATCCCTCTGTCTGACCTTCTCACTCTTTGTGATGGACCCGTGCCCCTCCTCCTCCTCCTCCTCCTCCTCCACATTTCCTCAAGGTGCTCTGAGCTCAAAGTGATCTACAAAGGTGCTATGGTGCTGTCTGTACCCCGACAGAAAAGTGGCACAAACTAGGATGGTCAAAAATCCACCTGCTTTGAAGATGTTATTGCCTAGAATGTTCCTAAATTTGTTGTTAAACTCATCTATCTAGCATTTAATTTAATTCAGGGCGACTATATAAAAGAAAATACATTGTGAGCTTGCTCGCCTCTCCACAGATCTGGCCTGATACTTCAGCTAAGGTAGTCCTGACCAAACCCCAAGCCTGCTCAAGATCTGGGGACGTGTCCTGGGAGCTTTACGGCAGGAGTTCACTATCCTAGCAACACTTGGTTAAAGGATGGGTCAAATGAAAAGAATTACTTTCCCTCATATGGGATCAATAAAGTGTACTCGAACCTCCTTGTCTCCCTGGAAACAGAAAATTATGGGACATTTCAGGCATTGCAATAACAGATAACCTCCACCAAAAAAATAAAATAAAATAAAATAAATATATAGTGGACCTTTTAGTTGTCCTTGAAACAACTCAAGGTAACTGGTCTGTACCTCCTCTCTATCTCCTCCTCTGTCCCAACTCAAACCTCTCCCTCTGCAGTGTGTCCTGTGCGTCTGATGCCAGGGCCGTGGTCCCTGATAAGTGCCCACAAAGCCCCCTCTGTCTGAGCGACCTGTTATTCTTCTGCTGCTCTGGTCCTGGAGCAGTGGGGCGTGAGCCGGACGGGGTCTCTGAGTGCCCCCAACTGCCCCTACCTCACCCCCTCTACCCTTCTCCTCTTTCTCTCTCTATTTCCCTCTCTCTTCTTTCTCCTTTTTCTTAGTTTGAATTATTTTCTCTCCTTTTTCCAGCTTTCCTTCTCTCCCTACCGTTTTCTCGATCCCCTTCTCTGTCTTTCTGTCCTTCTCTTTCAATCTCTCTCTCTCCATCCCTCTTGTTCCTTCTACCCTTTTGTATCCCCTTCTCACCCCTTTCCTCTCTCTGTTTCTCCCTTTCCTTCTAGCTCCCTCTCTCTTTCTGCCTGCCCTCCATCTCTATCTCTCTACTACCCTCCCTGTTTCCATCTTTCTTCTTCTTCCTTCTCTTCATGTCCATTCCCGTACCTGCTCTGTGCATTCAGCCATCACTTGCATTATTGTTGGAGAGCAGTTGCGTTACTCAAAGGGTAGAGTGGCCAGGACTCATTTGACCTCTTGGTGTGTACTACAGAGGGTTTTGGCTGGATCACTATAGTCTTAGGTTTAGTTAAGCTCCACTAGTCCTTTGGTTCTCATCTTGGAGGTCACAAAGCAACTTCAGGGTGTCCCCAGATGATATGAGAGAAAATAGAACATTTGTCTGAGTTGCAAATAACAAAAGCCGCTATTATGGGGTTTGCAACTGAAGTAGGCTGAAAATCACTGATTAGTTGCCTGAAATCCAGAATACACACTTCACAGGGAGCTCAAAAGCACTGCTGATTTCTGCAGAATCAATGAACAAATCACTAAACTCTGTGCTAAACTCTGAGAGAAATTCAATTTTGTTTCTAAATGACAGGTGACCCATGAGCTCCTTCACTTCACGTGTCACTGAAAAAAAAAAAAAAAATCTGCTTGCACGGACATGTTTGGTTCTGACTTGTGCTGAGACTGACTGATATCCCAAAATACAAAGAGACTTCATTCTGGATTTGTCAGGCAAACCGATCAACAGTGAAACAAGTAAACAGATAATGGTCCCAGGACATCCCCTGTTTATAGCCCCACCTACCTCACCGAGGGTCTGCCACCTGCATGTCTCTGCACTGCCAAGAATGTTCCACATGGCAGTAACACTCAGGTGACGCCACCAGGTCAAGCTACAGGTTTATCAAGTGTGCGTACCTACAAAAGATTTGCACATGTGAGTTTTCATGTTAGGTTTGTGATGAATATAAGGGCTATGATACTTGACATGGAAATGAGTGGTCGGGTTCAAAAGCTCTGAACTTTATGCGTCAGGGTTTCATGGAAAGTTTTATAAGTTAGATGGGGGATGGGGATTTTGCTATAAAAACACACGTAATGTAATATGCCAAATAGATAATTCCATACTGTAATAGTCCAGGTGAAGCAATAACATCTCCATAGAGAAAACTTCTGTAGTGCACCATCAGTCTCTTCTGATGGCTGATGCATAGGTCCACTAACTTGGATCATGTTAAGTCTTCAATACTTGTGTCTCTTTGTTGACCACTCTGCTCCTCTGCTGTCAGTCATGCAGCCAGTCCAACCTTATACTTTGAACCTCTGAATGCTCCTAATGGGTCTTGTTATCCACTTAACTGACCGGCTCCCTGCGTATGAATAGAATACATCTAATGGAACTAGTTTGCCACTCCACTGCCCTCCTTCTACTGGTCCTTTATCAGCCCTGATCACTGTAGTGTGTCCATGCACTATCCTCGGCTCTGGGCGTTATCAGTTAGCATCAGTGTAGCTAGCTCTGAGCCGGCCCCTGTCTGTAGAGGTCATGTTTTCACTCGGCCGATCGCTGCAGCGCTGATAAGACAATTTGTCCGGTGGAAATCAGAGAGCTGTGGACTCGGGGAGACTGGGGAAGAATCAGGGGTAAGGGGGGTGTGAGGGATATAGGGAGGCCCAGCGAAGGTGCAACGTGTTTTGATGGGGAAAAATGGAGGACATCGTGTTTATCAGAAATCTTCTCGTATAAAAAACTGTAAAAAGAACTTAAATACAGTGTCAAGCAGCCCTTCTCCTCTTTGGGATTTAGGTATAATTAAAACTTAAATTCATTGTATTTTTGTAAAGCTCAAAATCACTACTACAGTTACCTCTTGGGGTTTAACAACATTTAACCAACAGAAAGTTAGAAAATCCAACAGTGAAACAGACATTGGTCAATAAGACCCTGCTTCTCTGCTAGAAAAAAAACTGTGTGAAAAAGGATCAACCTCGAGGAGAACCACAGTGAAGGAGAGATTCACTCCCATGGACTAAACTAGGAAAAACTATCCTACAAATGTGACTAATGTGCATCCATTTGCAGATAAAGTTCAAGTCTGTAGGGCCAGAGTCCACCCACGACTAAAGGGCAGAGGGGGGCTCAACCAGAATAGGGTAGAGGTCATCCAGCCAAGTACTGAGTCATCCAGCCAGGTGAGGGAAGGGGAGGATCCGGGTCCATAGAACAGGGGCAGGGTATAGAAGGGGCATCTGGGGTCCAGTCATCACTGAGTGGTCAGTAGCTAAGCAGGCAACTTCACACGAAGTTCACACATAGCTCCTTGCCAATGCCTTGTCACATCTCAGAAGCTAATCAAGGCTGGGCGTGGTTAGTTGGATGGGAGACGGTTGGGGATACCAGATATCAGATACCAGGGAACTGTGGTTGTGTCCTTAGGTTAGACACTTACCCACATTGCCCGGTATAATTATGGTGTATGTTTGGTCATTTGTGGTGGCTGGAGGAGCTGATGGCACTAATCGACAGCCTCACTTCAGTCAGTCTGACCCAGGGCAGCTGTGGCTACAGTAGCAGCTAACCATGACCTAGTATGGAGTGAATGAATGTGCTTTGGGTCTCTATATAAATCCAATGCATGATGTAAAAAGCCTTGGCAACTTTTGCGAATATATGTTGTCAAAATAAATGTTTGAATTAGTGAACATACTCTTAAACGTTAGTTTTGTCTTGATAACAAAAGTTAGTTGCAAAAAGTTGCAAATCTTTTGCAGTTCTAAGTAGATTAAACTTAGGTGGATTTATTTTAGTGATGGACCATTCAGCTCCTTTGTAGGATCCAAATCATTTAGATCTGTTCTCTTCAAAGAGCCGCTCAAAAGACTGGGCTCTTTTATACTATATGCAAAGTTCTCACTTGTGTCGCCTGCTCTGCTTCAGTGCTGATTCTTGTATTGGTTTAGCTCCATATTAAAAATTAGAAAGAAAAAGATTTGGTTCTTTAAAAAATGAGATCCGATTCCAACCGATCACATTAAGAAACTGTTCAAAAGAGCCAGTCTTTCACGAACATGACATCACTGATTTATTTATTTATTAGTTTGTTTGTTTTTTTGCCATTTGACCCTTCTGTTCTTTTTTTCTTTTTTCACTTCACTTGTTCTATTTCCTGCAGTTCTTTCCCCCAGAGTCCTGCTTGTATAGAATCAACCTTGACTTTTAAAAACACTCACACCAACCCAGATGACCACCACGAATCACAGACCCAAGAAATGCTATAAAACTGCAGAGCTCGGCCTGATTCAATAGAAACAGTGTGAATAAACAATAACAAAAAAATCTTACTTGAGCGTTATAGACCCCATCTCGTCACCGTCCCGCTGGGAGACAAATTTTGTGCTGTAATCGGCGCCTACATGTGTCTGCTTTTATAACTGCACCAAAACACTTTCGGTCAAATTGATCCGGAGTAACCCAGCAATGAGAATTAAAAGAGTGTCACCTTGTTTTTGGAGATGAAAAATACCAGCGAAGAGAAAGTAGGGAGGAGAGTTATCAGATTAACGCTAGCTACAATTGCATCTGTGTAGATTAGTCCCGGTGCTGTAAATGCGATTGTGGGCAATAATGTTTCGATTAGGGGCCAGAGCGGACGATTGGAGCTGAGCTGAAAGTGCGGAGGAGGAGGACGGGATTGGATTAGAGAGGGATGGAGTGAGACCCGGAATACTGATCAAATGCAGGAATATCCGGAGAAAGGAGCGGTTCAGATCACAGGGTTTATGCTTTAGAGTTGTCATATGTATATATTTGTAAATTTCCCTCTGCTGATCAGATTTTTTTTAAAACTGCAGGAAGATTTTAATGAAATTTAAAGGTCCTATATTACACAAAATTAGTTCTTGTGAGCTTGTTAGAATGTTGTAATCTCCTCAAAAACATACCTGGAGTTATATTTTGTTTCATTCACATAGGTTTGTGTAATCCTGCATTATTAGTCTACATCTCCAAAGCTCAAAATGCTCTGTTCCACCTTGTGATGTCATGTAGTGGTAGTTTCAAGTTAACAGCTACTTTTACCTTAATTTTTAGTAGAGACTGACAATTTCAGAGTTGAAATCATCCAAATGATTCAAGTGGAGGTGTATGGAGTTTTAAAACACAGTGGAGAACTTTCTGTATTACCACATGACATCACAAGGTGGAACAGAGTGTTTTCTGTTGAGAGAGAAGAACTCAGCTTAAATATGCAAGATTTGTGTGTTAAAGATGTGTGAATGAAACAAAACACAACTCCAGATGTGTTTGTGAGGAGAAAATCAGAAAACAGCGTCATATGGGCCCTTTAAGTGATGTACAAGCTACAAATCTACGTGCACTAAATGGTACAGTGATTAAAAGCGTCACTTCCTATAAATGTCTTACGTTTTGGCTTGATGAAAAGGTATTCTTTAAAACATATATTGGAATAATGCAACAGTTTGAAATCCAAATGATAATTTTATTACAGAAGTAAATCTTGTATCCCATTGAATTACAAGACAAGTCATTGTTCAAGTAAAGCAAAAGAAATATTAGATTATAGAGATATAATAAACATGCAGACTTCAGCCTCTACTTTGAAACCTTTAGATCCACTCTTTCATTCAGCCCTTTGTTTCATAACAGGTGGTGAATTTAAAACCATCACTGTGCACTCTATGAAAAAGTAGGCTGGCCATCGTGATCTGTCAGAATGTATCTATAAGGGACGACTTGATCCACTGCCTGAATATCTCACTTAATCATTAATACAGGAGCATTTAATACAAGATCATATTTGACTGTGTAAGTCTAAGGACGAGCCGCACCAGAACTGACATGGGGAAAAAGGGGTTTTGGCTGTTTTGCTTCACCAAAATGGAATATATTTTAAGGACAAGTAAAATATGTGTTAATGTGATGTTTTAAAGTCAAGATATTTAGTAACACATGAAGTGCATTTGGGATCATGTTTGTAGAGGTTTTGGAGAGTGAAGGTTTTGTTGTTTGCAGTATATAAAGAATATATGAAGAGTTCAATAGTAAAACCAAATATCTCCCTTTTGATTTTTTTGTCTTTTTGTTACCATTGTCTAGAGATATTATCACTGAAAATAACATGGATTTTATCAAGAAGGGATGGAATCATACTTTTAGAGCAGTGAAATACATTTGGCTTTTGAAAATATTACTATACAAAGAGTACAGTACAAGCTTGTAGTTCACGCTGTTTTTTGCAAATGAACTCTTCACATAAATAAATACAAATAAATTGCAACCTCAGATGTGGAGGAGCAGGGACTCTACTCTGAGCTCCTCATACTGATACAATAGCCTCTGTGTGTTTTTGGATGCGTGCGCCCCTATGACAAGTTTTGAACAGTGTTTGAGTTCTATCTTGAGATAAATGTGAACTGTGCATAAGTAAACCATAAATGTTTCAGATCAGATCTGTGGAGAGGCGGCCCCGCTCACAGGGCAAATAACCATAACCATAATTCAAGAATTAGAAAACAGCAAATAGGTAAATGGCCTATGGAGCAGGTGACGGACCTCTCACCAGAAAAGTTACATAATGGGTTACTTAACCAGCCCTGACACAGTTCAGAGTCTTTTGCTGAGGTGTGTTAGGCTCAGCTCCGTGGGTCTTATGGGACAGTGTGACACACAGAGACACAAAGGACAAGCTCACAAACGGCTTTAGCAGCTCCAGGACACGGGCCCCGGGCGTCTGCAGGCGTCCCCCGTCTCACTCAGGCTCCAGGGGCCATTCTTTGTTCCCCGGGCAGCTCCCCAGGGCCCTGCTCCGGGACACACACCGCTGCACTACTGTCTCTGCTTCTCTCCCTTTTCTCCTTCTCTCTCTCTCTAGATTTATCGTTTTTTTCTCTCTCTCTCCCCTTCACTTCCACCATCTCTCTCTCGTTTTCTCTCTCCACCACTGCACTTCTGTCTCCACCCTTCTCCCCTCTCCTCTTGTCTCTTTTGCTTTAACTTTTTCTTTCTCTCTCTTACCTTCACTCCACCATAGCACTTCTCTCTCTCCTCTTCCTCTTTCTCCACCACTCCTATCTCTTTTTTTCCTCTCCTTATCTTTAGATCTGTGTTTCTCTCTCTCTTCCTCGTCTCTCTCTCTCTCTCTCTCTCTCTCTCTCTCTCTTAAGGGAGGAGCCACTCATCCATTCACACACACATTCACATACCAGTGTACGCCGACACAGGGAATCTCTCAGCCGAAAAGTTACACAGTGCTCCTTTAAGTTTGCCTGGGATACAGAATACACATTACTCCAATACTTGTGATGAATCTCCCCAAGTTCAGATGGGCGTGATTGACAGGTGGATTAACCAATCAGGGACACCCGTGGTCTGTCCATATAAAAAAAAATATATAACTGCTTACGAAGGAAAAAAAACAAATAGTTGTGACCAGATTTACAACCTTTAAATGACTGAAACATTAACTAAAACCTGACCACAACACCCCAACTATTGTGAAACGTGCACAAAGACTGTGTCCAGTAAGTGCCGCAGTCAGCAGTGGTCAGCGGACAGGGTCAGGTGGTACATGGGGCAGCCTGGACGCTCCTGCCCTGTCCTGACTGAAAGGGGTGTGAGGAGGAGGGTACGGTACGGTGTTTGGGGGGAAAGTGGGGGGGTGACCCGGGGGCCCAGCCGAAGGTCAAAGGTCAGGACACGCGCTCACACCCAGCGGGAGAGCACATAATTAAGAGTGAGCATGATTGACAGACAGTTCATCAGGCTGTCAGAGGCACACATACAAACGAAGGGCATCGCTTTCCCATACACCAGAGACACAGGACACGTAGGAAACAACTGTCATAAGAGCCACGGGATTCAGGTTGTATATTCTTATCCTATTTCCATTCCACTTTTGTCATTTTGATTTGAATCGTTTTATTAGTTATTATAAGCAATGGTGGATGACGTACTCGTTACTTTAGTCAAAGCACAGACACAGGAGCAAAAACATACATAAAAGTAAAAGTACGACATGAAAAAAATGACTTAGTAAAATAAGTAAGTAAAAGTATTTTGCACAGATTCTGAGATGTAGTAAAGCTTCAAATGTAGTTATTGTAGTGTTTGATAAAGATTTATTCTGAAGTAACTGAACATTTTTTTTCTAGCTGTTCTTCTTTGTATATTTTAATTTGCTTAAACTACAAATCTGCTAAACATAAACCCTTCAGCCTTTTCAGCAGCTCTTAAACAATAATAAAAATACTTTTATCTCAGTACTGCTCAAAAATGTAATGGAGTAGTAAAAAGTATCCACTGTACAGCAAATGGACTTCGTTACGTTCCACCATTGCTCATAAGTGGCAGTTGAAACGTCCAGATGACTAACTTTGAAACATTTTCTTCCATATTATGCAATATCCACATGTATGTTTTGTCTTTAATCTTTGGTTTCTTGCATTCTAGACATCACTGCTTAAAAAAAAGTTTTCCCCCTGTCCTCCAAACACAGCCACTGATCTGTATGTCACCTGCTTCATTCTCTATTTTTATAAACAGCTACTTAATATGTGTTCTTTGAACAGTAAAATATCTACAAAAAGAGAATAAATGCATCTTAATAAGAACATTGTCCTGACACCTGTTTTTACCATGTTTGGAGACGACTCTCTTAAAAGCCTGACGCCGCCGCTGACTAGAATAAGACTAATGCATTCCCAAGTCTTTTAATACACCTCTAATATTCCCAGGACTATTATAAAAAACATGCATGTCGGGGCTGTCATGTTGTTGTCCTATATGAAAAATGCTGTATATATTTACGCACCCACACTCTGTTGCATTGTTTGGACTCTGAGTAATCACTTGGGTTCGACCTTTACTTCAGCCCTCCCATGTTTTTGTGTGGGTGACTCAGACATCCATCATCGCGCTCTGGTCCAAACCAAAGGAGACTTATTCATATCTCCACTATATCAGCTTACCCTGACTCATATCTGTCACCATGGCTGGAAACAAGCATACATGAAAAGAGAGAGATTTAAAACTACTCAGAAAAAACAGTTTTTTTAGAGAAATTTTAAATTATAGAATACACGCAATAAATTTCAGTACTGCAAATTTGACTTATACCTTATGAAACGTGTATTTGTATCGAGAGTAGACTCGCCTCTCAACAGAAGTGACCTAACCTGCTTGTTTCCATAGAGACAGATACATTTAATGCCATACTTTAGAACATTACACTTAATAAACTCTCCATGGAGTCAAGCAGGTGGCAGACCGTCCTCTAGAAAAGTTACAGTGCGTAGTTTTTTTTACCACATTTTTGACTAGTTTCTCAGATAATCTGACTAAAAACGTGAATATAACCCAAGATTATTTCATTTTAGTTGATAAAAACAAACTCAAACTACATGATCCAGGTATTTTTATTTCGCTATTGTGTCCGTGAATCAATAACAGACAAATCAGGGACCTTCTTTCCCCGAGGTCGCTCCCGCTAGAGTTGACAACATTTGAGTGACAGTGTTGCCCACTCTGTGCTAAACCAGAGGTGCAGACGAGAAGGGGCGTTACCTTCAACAGCCTCGCTCTGGATTGGCTCTTTGGTTGCTATGATACTCGTGGTCGTAATTCCAAATGTGGAACTCGTCTCCAAATTCGTCCCGCTAGCCTCGATACGCTTCATTTGACTGGAACTGAATGCAATGGGTGACGTCACACTCACTTACTCCACTTCTTTATACAGGCTACAGTGTGAATGGGTGGATAGTTCCTTGACTTAAAGCGCTTTGAGTGCCTTGAAGGTGGAAAAGCGCTACATAAAAGTGTGACCATTTACTAAAAAAAGACAGATTTTAAAAAATATTTTATTAAAAGAGAAACACTTGTGAGAATGGAGTGGTGCTGTTTAAAGCTCCGTAACATGGACAGCTCTGTGCAGACTGCATGTTCACCTTTGAAGAGTGCACTTAGAGGTCTATGGGTGTGTGTGGGGCCAATGGGAGCCATAAAAGCAGAGATGGAGAGATGGAAGAGGAGGGGGGTGAGGAGGGGTCCGACCTGTGGATTGAAATGTGCGCCTCCCTGGTCCCGCCCCCCTCTCCTTGGCTCTGAGAGGGAGCTCTTTCTGCACTCCACAAAAGGGTGAGATCAGGTTACGGCGGGACATTCACCGGCCCACTTTGTTTTCAAATTGTTTTGTTTAGTTGTGACACTGTAGACACCCAACACCTTCCAAGCATCCGAACTCAGGTGGAGAGGAGCAGGGATGGGGTGAAAGAGGGAGGGAGGGCGAGATGGAGCGGTGAAGAAGAAGAAGAAGATAGTGTGGGGGCGGGGAGGAGCAGGGGATAGGAGAGAGAGATACAGTGGGATAGAACAGAGAGAGAAGAGGGAGGAGAGAAGCAGGGATGAGGGGAAAGAGCAAGGAAGGGCGAGATGGAAAGGAGAAGGGGATAGAGTAGGGGAGGAGAGCGGGAAGGGATGGGATATAGTTCAGAGAGAAGAGGGATTAGAGGAGTGGTGGTGAGAGGGAGGGAGAGAGGGAGGGAGACATAGAGGAGAAGGGGATAGAGTAGGGAGAAGGGAGGAGAGAGGTAGGGGGATAGGGGGAAGGAAAGGGGATGGGGGGGTAGCAAAGCGAGAGAAGAGGGAGGGAAAGATGAAGAGGAGAAGGGGATAGTGAAGGGGAGAAGGGAAGAGAGGAGCAGCAGATAAAGAGGGAAAGAGAGAGGAGCTAGGGTAAGGGTTTGGGTAGGAGGAAGAGAGAAGGGTAAGAAAGAGTTGGAAGGGATAGGGTGAGGGAGTGGGAGAAGAAGAGTGTGGGGGGGTGGATATGAGGAAAAGAGAAAAGCAGGGGACAGCATATAGGGATAAGGAATGAAGAAAGTGAAAAGGATTGGGTTGGGGGAGGAGAAGAGGAGTAGGGGAAAGGGTGCAAGAGATAAAAAGAGAGGGAGAAGAAGTGAATGGAGAAGAGAGTAGGGAATATGCATAAGAAGAGGAGAAAAGCAGGGGAAGGAAAGATTAGAAGAGGATATGGAGGAGTGAGATGAGGAGGAGAAGAAGCAGAGGATTCAATTCAATTCAATTCAATTTATTTTTGTAGAGCCCAAAATCACGACAGCAGTCGCCTCTTAGGGCTGAACATGAGAGTTGATTAACCAACAGAATTAGAAAATCAACAGTGAAACAGAAACAGTCAAGCAAATTAGAAACAGACAAGCAAATTGTTCCAGAACATCCCCTGTCCTTAGACCCTCCTCCTCGGCAAGGAAAAAAAACTCCAAAAAACCCATTGGGAAAAGGAGAAACCCTCGAGGAGAACCACAGTGAAGGAGAGATCCACTCCCATGGACGGACAGGCTATAGATGTGTCCAGGACTAAGGGCGCATCCAGTTCAAGTCTGTAGGGCCAGAGTCCATTCGGGCAGGGCGATCTAGAGTTCGGCCATCACTGGACGATCAGGAGGCGATCTAGGGTCCAGCCATCACCGGACGGTCAGGATATTGTGAAAGATAGAGTAAATTGGGGAGTAAGAGATGGGTATGGGGCAAAGTATAGCAGAAGAGAAGGAGGGTGGAAAGAAGCAGGGAAGGAGTAGAGAGAAGAGGGGGAGGTGTAGGAGATAGGCTGAAAAAAGAGGAGGAGAGAAGAAGGAGATGGTGTAGGGGAGAGGGTGAAAGAGGGAGAGAGAGGGAGAGAGACAGAGGGAATGGGAGGAGAGGAGCTGGGGATGGATAGGTGAGTGTAAGAGGAGCAGGGGATGGAGAAGAGAGCTAGAACGGGTGCAGAGGGAGGAGAGGAGAAAAAATTGGTCATGGACAGGTATGGGGTGGCTGGGGAAGTTGGTGGAGCAGGTAGGTGGTGCAGGAGCGACTGGAGAGCCAGGACATGCAGCCCACAGATGAGGAATCTTCAGGAAATTGAAATTATCCACACTTCGCCCTCCTCAGTGCAGCCTGGGGCTTGTGCTAACATTAGTGTTTTAGCTGAGCCCCCCTCGGAGGTGCTGTCGGACCCCTGACTGGCTCTCTGGCGCTCCCCTGTGCCCCTTCACGTCTCCAGGCGTTTTACACAGCGCCGCTCCACAGGTTTAAGCAGATTAACATGACTCTGCCCACAAAGACTCTGATCACACATGGCTAATACTGTTAACTTAGCTTGCACTTTTCAATGGGATTTTCTCAACTTATATGATCTCTAAACTGTAAGTATTTAATGTGAAGTATTAAATGTAAAAAGAAATCACATTTGCAAAAACACAATATCAAATACAATCATATCTGCTATATTAGTTTTCATTTGCTAATCTCCTCAGTCTCCACACCTTTTCTGATTTTAAAGACAGGAAATCAGAGAAGCTTGTCATGAATGTAGCTGTATTAAAATTATGTCTTCAATAATAGAAATGAGCGATATATATACATACATACCTACATAAATACAGACACATATATACTCATGAGCATGTGCTATAATTGTGTAATAACCTTTTCTGAAACAGCTGTAGGTTTACATGTTTGATTTGGGAAAACTGATCCATGGAATAGTCTATGAGCCCAATTTATTTAGGCAATGAGTGTTACTTCTTCAGTTTTAAAAAAAATACCCATTCATCCATTTTCTTCTGATTATTCAGGGCTGGGTCGCGGGGGCAGCAGTCTAAGAAAGTCTAAAAAATTACTGTGAAAAGAAAAATCTACTTTTAGCAACAGACCTGTAGCATTATGGTCATCTTTTCTACACAGATGACCATTATGAGTCTGGTGAAGGCAAAGCAGCACTGGGTTTCAATTTGTCAAACTATAGACGATGGGATTAAATGTAGTGGTGAAAGAAGTAATCAATTTTGTTACTTAAGCAAAAGCACAGTTGCCAGAACAAAAAATACTCAAGTAAAAGTAGAAGTATAACATGAAACAATCTACTTAAGTTAAAGTATTTCAGTACGTGTTTAAAAATGTACTTAAAGAGTAAAAAGTAAAAGTATTTCACACACATTTTTAGGTCTTATAAAGCTTCAAATGTAGTGATTTTGACATTGAATAAAAAATACTTTTACTTTTCAGTCCAGTTAAAAAATGTAGTGGAGTTAAAAGTACCGATACCTGGTCTTAAATGTAGTGAGTAAAAAGTACCAACTTAAAAGTACAGCTACCTAAAACGTAGACTTAAGTACAGCACTTTACTACTTCATTACGTTCCACCGCTGATTAAATGTGAATGAAACAAAATACTTCTTAAGCTCATGTTTGTGTTTTTATGACGAAACAATATGATCTTAACAGGCTATTCTGCAAAATGTGACTTCTTAATCTTTAGAGAAAGTATTTTATATTGAAATACTTCCATATACTTGAGTTGGAGTAATTAGTAAGTGTCCTAAGTGAGTGCATTTAAGCTGCTCTCAATAGGAACACGTCTCCGGTGTGTCCGTGCTTGACCGGCCCACATTACCTGAGCATAGCCGGGGGCCACCGAGTCAATTGCTACACATCGGCAGCGCTTTGAAGGGCAGGGGTGCGTGCAAAGCTACCCACAATCCTCTCCCGGCAATGCACACCACCTCCCTTAGGATGGGGGGCGCACCAGACCCAACCGCACAAGTTTTAGGGGCACCTGAGTTCACCGTGAAGAAAAAAAAAATAAAGCGACGAAACAAAACAAGCGCCAAAGTGTGTGTGGAAGAAGGGATGAAAGCTCAGGAGAAGGAGATAAAACGCGATTGAGAAGTGACAGAGTGAAAGACGGTGTGTGCAGAGGAGGAGAGGGATGAATAGGGAAAGAGTATCTCCTGCATTAAGCTACCCTCCACAGTGCCAGGGCTTTTCTGCACTCCTCTTTCAGCTCGGAGGACCCCAGGGACGGTAACGCAAAGCCCGACCCCATTCTTCAGGCACAAACTTTGATTTCCTATTAGGTTCCTTGCTTCTGATGGGGAACCGGAGGGGTGGAGAAGAGAGGAGAAGAGAGGAGAAAACGATGGACACCCATGAAGAAACAACAAAGAAAGAGGCGTGCAAAAATTACGTAAAACAGTATTCATTGGTTCAGTTTCATGTTTATAGGCGCCATTTTGAGGACTTTTGACAAGAATATTTTCAATTGTTAAAGACCTAGTATGTAACATTTAACATATTTGTTTCATTATGGTTGCTTTTATTGCAATGAAACGCATTCTGAGAGGGCTTGCATCTCCACAAACCTGACTCTTATTTGGCCTGTGGGAAGACTTCCCCCTGTTTGTTTCCAATGGCATAAAACTTACCTCCATGAATGTTCTGTGAGGTAAGTGTAACTAATCACATGTAAAACTATTTTTGTACTTTTATACAATTTTTCAAATAAGTATAAAAACTGAAAATAACCCTTTTTAAGTGAGAACATTTTTTATTTGTCTTACCTCGTTTTATTACGTCCTTTGTTACCTGTTCACTTTGATTTAATCTGGTCATGTGCAGAGCAGCAACATCCTATTGACAACTAATGTAAAAAATATACACTAAATCAAAAAACTCTCTGCTGAAGTTGTGTTTAGTTTCATTCACGCATGTTTGAGTAACCTTTTATTATTAGTCTGTCTACATCTCCAAAGCTCACAGTGCTCCATGCCACCTTGTGATGTCATGCTGTGTTAGTTTTCATGCTAACAGCTCCTTTTACCTTTTGTTCAGTAGAGACAGGCAATTCCATGGCTGAAATTATCCAAATGATTCTAGTGAAGGTGTATGGAGTTTAAAAACACAGTGGAGCATTTCTTGTATTACCACATGACATCACAAGGTGGAACTAGAGTGTTTTTATTTTGGTTTGAAACAAAAACTGAGCCTAAATATGCAGGGTTTGAGTGTTAAACTTGTGTGAATGAAACAAAACACAATTACATGTCTGTTTGTGATGAGGAAACAACATTATAACATAGATTATAAAATAACATAATATAGACCCTTTAAAAGATCCAAAAAGCACATTTTCCATGATAAACCCACTACTTTAAAAGTCTGTCCTGGTTGAAATGAATAGGTGATAGTGGAGTGAGATGTCGCAGGGCCATTGTTTAGACCGGGCCCATTTAGTTGTGACCTTTGCAGTTGGCAGACACACAGGCTGAGGGGGGCAGACAGAAGCAGGGGGACAGGAGACAGATCTGCGGAAAGCAGAGCAGATAAAACACAAATAAGAATAAGCACGAGGACACAGCGCCACTTATGCACACTCCATGATTTGATGAAGTGGAAAAAAGGGCAAAACGTGCCACATTGTTTGAATTACCAGCTCACATCATGTGTATAAAATATGAGCTTGATTCATTTCATGATTATAGGAGAATATGGACAGTGGAGCGATAGTAGGCAGTGAAAGTGTTCTTTCAAACCTGCACAGTCCAATTTTAGTTCACATATACGGTTTATGAAGTGACAACAAAACAAAACAAAACAAAACCGTGAATGTGCATTTTCTGAACCTGTCTGATGAACCTGTTTGAGTTCTGCACACTGGGAAAAGGCAGAACATGATGAAAATAAAAATCAAACTTTTGTTAAATTAAGTTGAGAAAAAAGTACAGGCACAGACTCCCTCTGCATGTTTTTCAAAAAAAAAAGCAAATGGTCTGTACGCTCGCTAAAATAAGCTGAAACATGTCCATCAGCATCGCCATGTTTGTTTTGGTTTTGTTTGGGTACTTCACCGTTGGCTCCGCCCAAACCTCAATGCTGCCCTGTGATTGGTCTAAACCACATTGACCTGGTCCCGATCACAGCGTGAGCTCGACCAGATGGATTCTTGCAGTTTGTGAGCTCACAAATATTGTGAAAATTGTCTGCAAAGGTTATCAAACCATGTGGGCGGAAGTACCTTTTGACCAGTAGAGGGCATCATGACATCTAATTCAAATGGTCTCTTTAAAGTGGGGTGTCCACTGCATGATTTTTTCCGATTGTTTAAAAAATTTTGAGTTGAGTGGTTAAAAATTGTGGGTCATAGGTCTCAGAGAGGGACTGGGACAAAGATCAAACTTAGAAACAATACAACTCTGATGACTTTGCCACACAGAGCCAAGAGCCTGATATTCACTCTGACAAACTTTGGTCTGGGCCGCGACACAGTGTTGGGTTTAAACTCCTCATGTTGTGTAGTGTGACATCCAAACACCGATGGAACAAAGTGCAGACATTGTTTTAAGTTACATATGTGAATTTGATGGGTTTCCAAAGGTTCCTAAAAAGCCAGAATAGAGCCGGACATATTGTGTTTCACTGAGTACCATTAACACCTCAGCCTTCTCCTCTCTTTGTTGTCATATTTGCATGAGTGGAGCAGATATTGATCAGCAGAGGTTTGGAGTGTCCTGTCCCCCTGTCAGCTGTCATAAGTCATCTCTCACTTGTTTCTATGATGCTTTGTGTGAGGGTCTTGGGCAGGTGGGTCTAAGATTGCAGTGCAACAGCTCTGGGCCGTATCCCTGTGTCAGTGTACAGGACAGACAGTACATGACCTCCCATGAGGCCAGAGCAGCAACAAAAGCCCTCTGCTCTTTGGGGATCTATTGTAGCATTGGCTCTATACAGACTCAGTGCGTTTGACCCCATTATGGTGACAAGTGTATGCTAATAACGACGCAGGCTCCAGGTGTATCCTCCTGGTGTTTGTCTGCTTTGAACTGACACGTGGCACCGCACAGAACTGGATCTAAAGTATTTTTTAAAGTTTTATTTATAGAATGATCATTTTGGGGCAATTTAGTGTTGTTCTGTCCTATTTTAAAGCAAATGCTGCTCTTGAGATTTCAGTGGAGAGTCTTTAAAAGCTCTTTAAAACAGGGTATGTCACTTCTATGAGGAATTAACTGCGAACACAAAATATATTTAAATCACATCACCATATTGCCTTTTATTGTTTTGAAAATGCTATACACTGGTCCCTCGTTTATCATGGGGATTAGGTTCTAAAAATAACCCGCAATAGGTGAAATCCACGAAGTAGTCAGCTTTATTTTTTACAATTAATATGTATGTTTTAAGGCTGTTCCTCACCACACACTTTACACACTTTTCTCAGACAGGCATTAACATTTTCTCACATTTCTCTCTTGTTTAAACACTTTGTATTATATCCCTCTTCCTCGATGAGTCCAAAGTGTTTCCGAAATTGAAAGTTTCATCAACATCATGGGTTTTGTCGGGGAGAAAACTTGCAAACATACAGCACTTCAGAGTCACACTGTGATCCAACATTTATGTAAATTTGTTTGAACACATTCTGTACTGCACAGGAGACAAGGCACAGAGGAGACTGATGGACAATGGTCTACAGTCCCTCAGCCAATCAGGACGCACAACACACACACACACATGTTTTTTTCAAGTTTTTTTTTTTTTTTTTAGCATTATACCTGTAATTGAACAAATGCAAGTTTAATAGATAAATTCAATGCCACACTCTGGTACATTCAAGACAAAGAAATAACATCTTTATGTAGCAACAAGCAGAATGTAGACCACCTACCAGAAAAGTTATGTAGTACACTTTATTTGAGATAAAACATGGATACTTCTTGTTCAATGCTTTGATGATATATTGTTTTCCACTTCCTTGAGTTTCAAGTGATACAAGATAAGAACTGTTGCTATGACAATAAACAAATAAATATTACATCACATGACACGGTTACTTTTCTGATCAAAAGTCCTCAAAATGGCACCCATGCATGAAAAACTCACATAACTAAAGCTCACGAATAGCTCAGATTTGTACTGTTAGCTCTCTTAGCAAAAGAAGGTGTAGGTTTTGGCTCTGTCTATGTGGAGTTTGCATCTTGTCCCTGTATCTTGGGGTATAATGGTTGGGAACGATAAAGTCACCTCAACAAGCGACATTAATTTTTACAACACATAACCATCACTATCTGCGCATCTCACTAACAAACCAACAACGGATCTACGGCAGTGAAAACATGGCCTCTGCTCCGGCTTTACAGTTCACTGCCCAAACCAGCAGACCGCAGCAGACAGGGGCAGACCCGCTATGGAGTATGCTAATCAGAAAGTTAGCATGTTTGTCACTTGTTTTGGTTTGAACATGGATTTGATGTTGAGGAGGCCTGGAAGGTTTCACGTTATGGCATTACACTTACACTGCATTCATCCATTCAGTTACAGTTGTTTGTGTTGCTTGAAAAATTATGCTTTCACCAAACGGCGCATTTCAAATCTATAATGTTGATCTGTTCATGGGTTTTAGAGTGATGAAGTATGAGCACTGTTGTCATAGCAATCAAGATCAGTTTAAAAAATATATATATATATGTTCAGCTTCCTGTTACATGGCGCCATTTTGAGGACAGCTGACCGTTCAGAAGATATAATATTTTGCTGTGGATTGTTAATCGTTTTGGCAGTGGTTCATATTTATCATCATTCTGAAACTCATTGATAAACAAGAAGCTGAAAACTGTTGATTTAAGGTCAGGTGGATGGACCCAAATCCAGATCTGAACAAGAAGTATGATCAGGAGAGCATATAGCTGGGAAATGTTGGTCCAGATGCAAAGAATATACAAACTCTCTTTTTTGGATTTGAAACGTCAACACTGTATTCTACCACGATGCTTCTAACTTGACTTTTACTCATACAAAATAGTTTCCAAAAGTTTCAAAAATGTGTCAAAACCTTAGCCTGACATCCAGGATGCATGCCCAAACTGTGGCCCGGGGGCCAAACACGGCCCTCAGACCAATTTTTCTCGGCCTTCAAGCTTCCAGGTGAATGGGCCCAGATTACCTTAAACAGTACTTTTTGCTGTAAATTTCTGTAAATCTACTTTAACAAGCCCACATCAAATATTTAATGTGTCCCGTTGAGGATTTAAGTATGAAAGGTCTAGTGTTCAGTATAACTTGTAATAATAACGCAGATTTGAAGTATTCACTGTATTGGCAACCAGTCAATCGTCCCTCAGCTTTGTCTGTGTTTTTGTATGTGACCCTTAATGAGAAAAGTTGACATACACCCTCAGAATCATAATTCATGCAGCATAGGTTTATGTTTTACTCTTTTTGGTTTACTATTTCATATCAGGTGGAATTTAAAATGTTATTGATGTGTGCGCTCTATGGGTCCTCTTTATTTGAGGGAGTTACTGCAGCCCTTTACTCCACCCAGAGTCCTGAGGGGGGCTGACCAGCTCAAGACCAGGTGTGATAGAAATATCTTGGTGTTTTATTGTACTGAAGTTGTTTTTAAATGTGCTATATAAATAAAATGGAATTGAATTGAACCCTTTGGTCCTATAATGGTTTGTATTATGTGTTACCATATTTACTTTAATGCGCATTAAGCGAGCGGTCATGGGGAGTTCATTTCTCCATGACTGTGAGACCAAAAAACAAACTTGTGCTTTATTCAGATGTGGCCGTGGCTCCTGTCCTGTGTGGGAAAGAGGATGAGACGAGGACACATGTCGTATGGAGACTCAAAAGAGGCGGGACCTGTTGGATGATTGATTGATGTGGTCACTGAGGCGTCACTGATCTCCCCCGGAGCCCC
The DNA here is from genome assembly GCA_019594935.1 of Periophthalmus modestus. NCBI lineage: Eukaryota > Metazoa > Chordata > Actinopteri > Gobiiformes > Gobiidae > Periophthalmus > Periophthalmus modestus. The sequence goes on along the minus strand of JAIEZT010000012.1, from coordinate 21,872,186 downwards.
CCCCTCCTCCCTCCTTATACCCCTGCCCCGCCCCCCCTCCACCACCTCTACACCCACCCCCAGCCCGCTCGCACACATCCTAGAGTGTTTCTTAAAAATGCCTAACGCAACTATTTTTATTTTTTTCCTTTTTCTGATGGAGGGACTGCCACCTGCTGGTCTGGAATGTTTCAATAGGGCATTACACTTATACTGCATATAGTCATTCAGTTACATTTGTTTTTGTTGCTAAAGAAATACCTTAAAGAACTAGTGCTCTAATTGCGAGTGGTCTTTCTACAGATCTGACTTGTAACTTGAACTGGTGGTGTTGCCAATATGTTTGCATGAATATCTTTAATGCCATACTGTGGACAGACACACACCACACAACTAACACACATCACACACAGAGACACACACACACACACACAATTACACATACACACACAAACACACGCACCAGAACACACACACACATGACACACAGACACACACACACACATACACACACATACACACACAGACACACACACAAACACACATACACACACAGACACACACAGACACACAGACACACACAGAGACACACACACACACAAACACACGCACACAGACACACACACACACACACACACACATACACACACACAGACACACACAAACACACGCACACAGACACACACACACACAGACACACACACACACCACACACACACACAAACACACACACACACGCACACAGAATAGATTGGCCCTTATGATGTGAAAGCATAACCACTTTAAAAAGATAAAACTGAAAAGATAAAACTGAATTTAATAGAGTGAAAGAGAAACAGAGAAATTCCCATGGAAACAGCTATTACATGCACTTTTACAAACAACCATAGAATCTGCCTTTTTTTACTGTCAAAACATCAGCAACGTGTTTCAAATGAGATGATTCATTCACATTTTGACATTCAACTTATCTGTCTCCATGGAGACAAGTAAGTGGCACCGTCAGATCTGTGGAGAGGTTTCCCTGATCACATTAGAATTCCTGTTCTTCAGTGTATTTCTGATGGTAACTGGTCACATTTTATATAGCACTTTTCCACCTTCAAGATACTCAAATGACTTTACATCAAGAAACCACTCACACATTCACACACGCACTCATACATCAGTGTACGCAGACAGTGGGTGCGAGCTGGGTTAAGTGTCTTGCCCAAGGACACAACGACAGCATTCATCTGTGGGAGCTGGAATTGTACCGCTAACCTGTACGTCTGACCGCTCAACCAATTCTTTTTTTTTTTTTTTTTATGTCGAAAGCGGGTTTTTGGATCAGTGAACAGACACATCATCATGGATTGAGCTACTACGCCCTATGTAACAGAATAACTGCAAAATAGATGAGTGTTATGCCATACTGCGGAGCATTCCAGACAAAGCAATCATCAAACATCTCCATGGAGACAAGATAGCGAGTTACATTATATGGTGGAATCATTTATTTATAGACTATTAATTTTGTATAAGAAGTCAGTTTGAAACCATGCGCCTGCAGAGTGAGTGGTCAGTGGTCAGTGGGAGTGACAGGTGCAGAGTGGGACGTCCCGTTTGTGTTGTGTCTCTGTAGAAAAGGCTAATCCATTACAACAGCAGGAAATGTACAGCTTCATTACTCTGTCCTTCTCATCCTCATCCTCATCCTCCCCCGGCTTCGGAGGAGACGCCTGCAGCCATCCCCACACGCAACAAATACAACAAATATACACCCAGAGACAGGAGAGGTGGAAGAGGAGGTTGGTACTTTAGAGGTACACTGTAACTTTCCTGATTACTTTAAAGGGCGATAATACACTATTTTCTGATCTCTGTTATAATGTCGTCTCCTCATTACAAACACAACAGAAAAAGTATTTGTGGTAAAGTACTGAGTGTGCGTATGGTTATGAGAGGCGCACATTAAAGCGCCCGTATTGAAGTATGTGGAGAGGCGACCCCACTCAGTAAGAACGCACATAATGCCATATTGTGGAACATTCCGTGTAAAGTAATGGCATCTCGAAGGAAACAAAAGGTTGGCTCCTCTACCTCAGAAGCGACATACCTTCAGTTGGCTACTTTCTAACACGAGAACAAAAAGAAGAGTAAAAGTATGTGGATTTGGGGAAGTCACTGGTTCCTCCCAGCATGCCGCGGGGCGCTGTTGTGAGGATCAGGAGGGGGTCCTGTTGCTCCTCTCTTCACTTTCGTCCCAGGGCTAAAGTGTTCAAATGAGATCTCCAGTAGAACAGAGAGCACGGAGCAGCGGCACTAAGTGGAGGAAGTGAGCCGTGAATGGGACGGTGTTTTGGGCCTTGTCTAAGCATGGCCCACATAAACAAACACTTACGGCCCACGCTCGGATTATTGAGGATCACTGAGGACGGAGGGAGGGAGGAGGGAGAGAGAGAAGGAGGGAGGGAGGGGATGGAGGGAGAGAGAGGACGAAGGGAGGAGAGATGAAGGGAGGGAGGGTGGAGGGAGGAGAGAAGGAGGGAGGAGAGAGGGAGGGAGGGGATGGAGGGAGAGAGGATGAAGGGAGGAGAGATGACGGGGGAGCGGACCAAGGGAGGAGCGAAGAAGGGAGAGGGAGAGAGAGAGGACAGAGGGAGAGAGAGGATGGAGGGAGGGAGAGAGGACGAAGGAAGGAGTGAAGAAGGAAGCAAGGGAGAGAGAGGATGGAGGAAGAGAGAGGACGGAGGGAGCGAGGGACGAATGGAGGGAGAGAGAGGATGAAGGGAGGAAAGAAGGAGGGAGAGAGAGGAGGGAGAGAGGGATGGAGGGATGGAGGAGAGAGAGCGAGGGAAGGAAAGAAGGAGGGGGAGGGAGAGTGAGGATGGAGGAAGAGAGAGAGGAGAGGAGGGAGAGAGAGAACAGATGGAGGAGAGAAGGAGGCAGGGAAAGGATGGAGGGAGAGAGAGAGAGGGGATGAAGGGAGGGAGAGAGAATGTGGAAGGTGAGAGAGGACGGATAGAGGAGAGAAGGAGGGAGGGACAGAGAGGACGGAGGGAGAGAGAGGACAAAGAGAGGAGAGAAGAAGTAGTGAGGGAGAGAGAGGGGATGGATGGAGGGAGGAGAGAAGGAGAGAGGGACGGAGGGAGAGGACGGACAAAGGAGAGAACAAGGGAGGGAGGGGAGAAGGAGGGAGGAGGGGGGAGGGGAGTGAAGGAGAGAGGGAAAGAGAGGTGGACGGAGGGAGGAGAGAGAAGGAGGAAGAGAGGGAAGAACGGAAGGAGGGAGGGAGAGAAGGAGGGAGGAGAGGGGGGGCAAAGGAGAGAGGGAAAGAGAGTGGATGGAGCGAGAAGAGAAGGCGGGAGAGAGGGAGGAAGGGAAGGAGGAATGGAGAGAAGGAAGGATGGGAGAGGACAGAGGGAGGGAGAGAGAGAGAGGGGAGGGATGTACAGAGTGGAGAAAGGAAGCAAGAGGGAGGCCAGATAGGAACAGAGAGAGGAGGGAGAGGGAGGGTGTTTTCTTTCTCTTTGTTTGCATAAATGGCTATAATTGAATGGAGGAATGATAGATATACTGTAGGTTGTATGCTATATTGTGAAAAAAATAAAAAAAAAAAAAAAAAAATCAAAGCAAAACTAATTCTCCATGGAGGATCATTAACCAGGACCAGGACAAAACAGTATTTAAACAAGACATATTTTTTAATCTGCAAAAAAAAAAATAGTTAGTGATCAGTCACTTTAGTCCTGGCTCTGTCTTGTCCTCCTCTGGTGCAGGTAAAGAGAGACACTCACTACTCCAGTCAGAGACTTAACCAACCTAATGATCCTTAAGACCTGCATGACTAAAGACTAAAGAGGGAGAGACAGAGAGAGGAGAGGGAGGGAGAGAGAGAGGGAGAGAGGGAGGGGAGGAAGGGAGGGAGAGACAGAGAGAGGAGAGGGAGGGAGAGAGAGAGGGAGGGAGGGGAGGAGGGGAGGGGAGGAGAGACAGAGAGAGGAGAGAGAGGAGAGGAGAGAGAGAAAGAGAGGGGAGGAAGGGAGGGAGAGACAGAGAGAGGAGAGGGAGGGAGAGGGAGAGAGGGGGGAGGGAGAGAAGAGGGAGGGGGGGAGGAGAGGGAGGAGAGACAGAGAGAGGAGAGGGAGAGAGAGAGAGAGAGGGAGGGAGGAAGGGAGGGAGAGACAGGAGAGAGGGAGGGGAGGGGAGAGAAAGCTGGAGAGAAAGAGAGAGGGGGGGGGGGGTTGAGAGAGGAGAGAGAGAGGAGAGAGAGGGGAGAGGGGGGAGAGAGAGGGGGGAGAGAGAGAGAGAGAGGGGAGAAGGGAGGGAGAGAGAGGAGGGGGAGGAAAGCTGGAGCGAAAGCGAGAGAGAGGGGAGGGGAGGAGAGAGACAGAGTGAGGAGAGAGACAGGGGAGATGGTGGAAACAGGAAAGGGAAGAGAGAGAAACAGAGAGAGAGAGAGAGAGAGAAAGGGGAGAGAGAGGGGAGGGAGATAAGAAGAGAGGAAGGGGAGGAAGATAGGGAGAGAGATGTGAGAGGTGAAGGGAGGAGAGGGGGGAGTTAGAGAGGGACGAGGGACAGCGAGGGAGAGGTAGAGAACGAGGGAGGTTGAGAGAGCAGGGAGAGAGAGATGGAGAGAGGGGAGAGAGGAAGCCAGAGGGAGAGGAGAGGGAGGCCAGATAGGGAGGGCGAAAGAGAGAGAGAGCGAGGGAGAAAGGGGGGGAGAGGAGGGAGGACTGAGTGCTGCAGTGGCTGTAACCGATACCCTTGTGTGTTCCTATTGCCCTGGTACCAGCCCGCTCCACCCAGGCCGGCCCTGCGAAAGAGTGGGGGTCCCCTGGGAAGAGGACAGGACGGGACAGGGGGGTAGGTGCAGGGGTGGAGGTGGGGGCTTTCAAATGCAGAGAAAAGAGAGGAATCGAATCCAGGTCCAATCTCCCTGAGTCTACTGTATGCTGTGTATGTGAGTAGGGCAGCCGGCTGTAACGGGATCTGAGGGGCTCTGTACAATGGGCCGAGAGGACAGGAGCAGGACTTAAGGCACAGATATGAGGAGTGTGGAGGAACGATGTTGTTTGTGAGTCGAAAGCATGAATGAACAAGTAAAAGGCTTTGTGTCTGTGAGTAAAGCAGCTCGGTCGGGGTCTGCACTTTTACATCCACCGGCCACACGCATCCATCATGATCATTAAACACTTAAATGCACTGGTGGAACATAGCGACGTAAAAATAGTCAAGTCCTGTATTTAAGTTCACATTTTATGTATCTGTACTTTACTTAAGTGGGTTTTAAACTGGATGCTTTTTACTTTTATGTCACTACATTTGAGAGCAGGTGTTTGTACTTTCTGCTCCACTACATTTTTGAACAGGACTGAAAAGTAAAAGTTTCTTAATGTTTGAGACCTGCTGAAAAGGGTTTATTTTTAGCACGTTCATAATCTGAGCAAGCAAAAAAAAAACTGATAAAAAAAACAGCTGGAAAAGTTCAATTGTTTCTGTTGAACAAAATTCAGCACAAATTTTTGTATCAAAAATCACTACATTTGAAGCCTAATAAGACCAACATCTGTGTGAAATACTTTTTTTTTTTACTCTCTAAGTACATTTTTAAACATGTACTCTAATACTTTTACTTAAATAGATTTTTTTCATGTGATACTTTTACTTTTATTTACTTTTTTTTCTTCTTCTTCTTTTGCTTTGGTATCTGTATTCTTACTTAAGTAACAAAATTGAGTACTTCTTCCACCACTGCTTAAATGTCACCACAACATGTACATTTTTTTGAATGGTCAAAAGTCCTCAAAATGGCGTCTGTACCACAAAACTAAACCCTATGAATAAAAGCCTCCTTTGGACAGGTGAACAAATACTCCTGATGAAATAAATAAATACATTTTGAGAAGCCATAACTCACTATTTATTTCATGACATTACTGCCATATATGTGCTGATTCTACCTGGCCAAGTTACAGGTCAGATCTATGGAGAGGTGAGCGTCTTAACTTTTAAAGCAATGTAAACACCAGCAAATTAATGCTACACTGCGGAACATTCCTGGCAGTAATATGATCTACATGGAGACAAGTGAGTAGTGAACCCTTGACCAGAAAAAGTTCCACAGTGCACCTTTAACCTTCAGAAATGACCTCCATAATGTTTATGCTATTTAAATACTGAATATTACATCAACTTTCCTCTATTAGAAGCATTATATTACACAGTGTGTTCATGCTTGTGTGGACATTAAAGGTCATATACAACGCAAAATTGACTCTTGTGAACTTTTAGCCATATTATAATGTTGTCTCCTCAAAAAGATACCTCGTTGCGTATTGTTTCACACATGTTTGAGCAATCTCCAAAGCTCAAAATGCTCTGTTCCACCTTGTGATGTCATGAAGTGGTAGTTTTCAAGTTCACAGCTATTTTTTTACCGTTTGTTCAGTAGAGATGGGCAATTCCATGGCTGAAATTATCCAAATGATTCTAGTGAAGGTGTATGGAGTTTAAAAACACAGTGGAGTCCTGCCTGAATTACAACATGAGTGTTTTCTACTTGAGAGAGAAGAGCCTAAATATGCAGGGTGTGTGTAAAAAAAAACCCACAACATAATAATGATGATAATAATAAAAAAAAAAATAAAATAAAAAAAAAAATTATATATATATATATAAAATAATAAAAATAATAATAATAATAATAATAATAATAATAATAATAATAATAATAATAATAATGCCTTACACATAATATGGGCCCTTTAGTTTTATGTAAATAATTAAATAAAGTTATCTTAAAATATTAATTATTTGCTTTGAACTGACGTCAAATACTAAAATGTGTAAAGGTAATACAATATATTTAAGTAGGATCAATATCTTTTGAGCGAGAATAGACAGAACGGCTCCAGACTTCACAAAGTTCCCAGACTAACTTGGCGAGAGTGATCGATAGCTTCATCTGTGTGTGAACTGAGGTGAGCCCGGAAACACATCGGGTGTCAGGTGAGTGCACACATGGGTGAGGTCCAGGTGGGCCACAGAAACCGCCGCTCCGACGTGTCGCAGACTTTTGTATAGACATAACCCCTGTCCCACCTCTGTCACAGCTCTCATGTTCTAGGTGTGAACAAGAGTGAACGCAGCCGCAGGTCAAATCACTTCCCAACACGGGTTTTGATGTTGGCAGCAGTCAGTCAGTACAGCAGAAAGAGGGAAGAGGGAGGAAGAGGGAGAAGAGGGAGGAAGAAGAGAAGGAGAGGAAGGGGGAGAAAGGAGAGGGAGAGAGAAAAGGAAATAGAAAGGGAGGGAGAGAGAATGCTGGCAGCAGTCAGTCAATACAGTATAGAGAGAGCGGGTGGGAGGCAGAGAGAAAGATAGAGAAGAGGAGAGAGAAAGAGGATGGAGAGAGAGAGGAGAGTGGAACAGAAAGGAGGAAAAGGGGCAGGAGAGAGAGAAAAGAGGGGGGGGGGGGGGAAAGGGAAGAGGACAGGAATAGGAGAAGAGAGATAGAAATGGAGAAGAGTGGGAGGGAGGGAAGTGAGAGGAGAGAGAATAGATAAAAAGAGGAGAGAGCGGGAGGGAGATAGAGAAAAGATGGAGCGAGAACATATGGGTATATGCGATATAATTAGAGAGAGAAGAGGAAGAGGATGAAGACAGAGAGGGGCAGAAAAAGAAGATACAGAAGTGGGGAGGAGAGACAGAGAGAAGAGAGAATGGAAAGAGAGAAGGAGGGTGGTAAGAGAGAGAAAAGAAAGGAGATGACAGAGACAAAGAGAGATGGGATAAGTAGGAAGGAAGTAGGGAGGAGTTAGAAGGAAAGAGAGAGATGGAGAGGCACAGTGGAGGTAAAGAGAAGAGAGGAAAGACACTGCATAAAAGGCAAGAGATAAAGGAGGGGGGAGAGAGAAGGAAAAGAAAGAGGGATAGGGACAGAAAGGGGGTGAAAAAGAGGATATGGAAGTAAGGGAGGAGAGAGACAGAGACGGAAGTGAGAGAAGGGAAAGAAGAAGATAGAAAAACAGAGATGAAGAGAAGTAGTAAGGAGATAGAGAGGAGTTAGAGGAAAAGAGAGAGAGGGGGAGAGGAGAGAAGAAAAGGTGAGAGACAGAAGAGGGGGGAGAGAGAGGAAGGAAAGGTGAGAGGGATGGGGGCAGAAAAGGGGAGAAAAACAGGATAAAGAAGTACGGGAGGAGTGACAGAGATGGAAGTGACATAGGGGAAAGAAGAGCGGAGAAGAGAGAGATAAAGAGAGATAGGGAGAGGTAGGAAAGAGGTAGAGAGCAGTTAGAAGAAAGGAGCGAGCGGGAGAGGCACGGGGGTGAGGAGGGAGAGAAGAGAGAAGTAGGTAGAAAAGAGAGAAGGATAGGAGACAGAGAATAAAAAAAGACCATCTAGAAGTAGGGGAGGAGAAAGAGACAGAGATAGAAGTGAGTGAGGAAAGAGGAGGAGAGAGAGAGAGAGAGAGAGAGAGAGAGAGAAGAATGGGGGAGAAGAGGCCCGCACGCTCCGGAAACTGGATCCGTCCTCAGTCGTTGGGTGTCAAAGGGAGTGAATAGCCTCACAGTTAAGGTGTTTCCTATTGGGAAGTATAGAGGTGTACAATGCTCCGGCAGCACACACCCAGCGCACTGAAAGACATTCTCACTTTGAAATCACAGACCCGAGATCTTTGGCTCTTCAGGACCTCCTCTCCAGCGCACAGCCACAAGTGCACTCCAGGAACGCAGCCTCAACTAGCGGCAGTGCTGGAAGAAGTACTCACAAAATACTCAAGTAAAAGTAAAAGTATGACATGAAAAATATCTACTTAAAGGTCTTATATTACACAACATTTTACTCCTCTGAGGTTTAAGCCGTTACCTCATCAAAAACACACCTAGAGTCATGTTTTGTTTCATTCACACATGTTTCAGTAATCCTAGTTTATTAGTCTGTCTGCATCTCCAAAGCTCAAAATGCTCCGTTCCACCTTGTGATGTCATGAAGTGGTAGTTTTGAAGTTAACAGCTACTTTTTACCTTTTGTCCAGGGCTGAAATGATCCAAATGCTTCTAGTGAAGATGTATGAAGTTTAAAACCACAGTGGAGCACTTCCTGTATTACCACATGATGACATCACAAGGTGGAACAGAGTTTTCTGTTTGAGAGAAAAAACTCCAGCTAAATATGCAGGGTTTGTGTGTTAAACATGTGTGAATGAAACAAAACACAAGTTTCACCGGAGGAAATATAGGTATCTAAAAGTAGGTATGGATACTTTTACTTTTCAGTCCAGTTCAAAATACAGTGGAGTAGAAAGTACAGACACGTGCTCTTAAATATAGGGAAGTAAAAGTAGAAAGTATCCACTGCAAAATCTATGTAAGTATGTCCATCAGCAGAAGAATTACTTTTTTTGTCGTTTTTTAACATTTGATTATCACTTATTGTTCGCTTATCATTAGTGCAGACAGGCTAACGCTATTCGTCCTGGGGTGCAGTTAAGATCATTTAAAATATTTTTACATTTCTGCCACATGAAGCTTCGTTACAAAATGCATGGATAGACATTTTGAGTAGTAACATTTTTCCAGTGGTTAATGTTATCACACAGTTAGCAGAACATGAAGAAATTGTGCAAATAATCCAGGTCTAGCCCACATAAAAGTATAAATTGTAGCTATTTGTACTTTACCTAAGTAGATTTTAAAGTGGATGTTTTTTGTGTTTACTTCGCTACATATGAGAGCAGGTATCTGTACTTCCTGCTCTGCTACATTTTTGAACAGGACTGAAAAGTAAAAGTATTTTTTATTATCGATTGCGACCTGCTGAAAAGTATGAAGGGTTTATTTTTAACATGTTATAAAAATATACAAATAAAAACAAGTGGGGGAAAAAATATTGATTTAATTGTTTCTGTTGTTCAAATTTTTATCTTTTTTTTTTTTTTTTTTAACTGTCTGTACTTTTACTTAAGTAACAGATTCGAGTACTTCTTCCACCACTTGCTTTCAGATGGAGTTCAGGGGCCTCTCCATGGGTTTCAGAGTGACAATAATCTAGCATAGCAATTACCATAAAATATTATATCTCATGAATGGTCAAAAGTCTTCAAATATTGAGTCACTGTTTAGAGAGAAATATCCAATCCACATATTTTGAAACTTATCATTATTTGTTTGGGACTGGCCCCAAGTTCTTCCATCTGACAATCCCATCTTTACGTTTGTATAATGGCTCTACTTTCTGATGCTTTTTATGCTGAGCTGTGCAGGAAGAGAAGGGAATGAAGACATGTTTTATACAGAGATAAATAACATGAATTAATATTGTTTTCCAAAGTGCCAAAATGTCAGTGTTCGGCTGTAATCTGTGATGGACTGAAGCATCAGCAGTGTAGTTTATCATGGAGGCTCTGATTTGAATATGAACTGCGTTAAATGTAAGCATGCACAACTCTGCAATATTTTGAGTTTTAAATCATGATGTAGATCACAAAATGCTGCAGCATTTGTGCACGGTATGGGATAAGACGATAAGAGTTACACCATCACTAGAAGGTCTGTTGTACTTGTGTCTGATCTGTGTATACATATATATATATATATATATATATATATATATATATATATATATATATATATATATATATATATATATATATATATATATATATATATATATATATATATATATATATATATATATATATATATATATATATAAAAGATCATTATTATTATATTACTGTATAAATAGTGTAGGCACTTTAATATTAGTTGTGGACCTGAGGTTTGGTTCAAAACAAGGTAGTAAAAAAGTACCACAGGCAAAAGCCACATATCCAGCTCTGAAACCTGCAAATATGATCTGTTTTACAAAGTTCTCAGGAAGGACCCGTAGACCCCCTTCTTGCTTGTGTGTAAAAGCAGAAGATGCCTTTGATTGATAGTGTAGGCATTTTAATATTAGTTGTGGACCTGAGGTTTTTTCACACTCCATCCAGCTATATAGCCAGTAAAAATGTGATCTGTTTATTTTTTATTTATTTATTTATTTATTTATTTATTTATTTATTTATTTATTTATTTATTTATTTATTTATTTATTATGTATGTATGTATGTATGTATGTATGTATGTATGTATGTATGTATGTTGTATGTATGTATGTATGTATGTATGTATGTATGTATTTTTATTTATTTATTTATTTATTTATTTATTATTGCTTTCTATTTATTTATTTAATTTTTATTTTTAATTTTTTAACAAAAATTCTCAGGGAGGACCCCCAGACCCTCTTTCTCCTGCCATCCGCTTGTGCCCCTCATAGTATAAGCAGAAGATGGGTTTGTACTCAGATGTATCAGACAGACACAGTGTAACTGAGCCAGAGCGGAGCACAGGGATAATCGCCGCACTATTGTCACATTCTCAATGGCCGTCACCCAAGAAGACTCATGTTCCCGTGCATGTCCGTGTGCTTTGAAGGTGCTGCACACAAAGAGCTCGGCCCTGCCCACAACAAAGGCCTCCAGACCCCGCTTCACCTATGGGAGCCTTCCAGGGACAAACCGCACACTCACAACCACTTCCTCTGCTCTATGTGTGTGTTAGCCTAAAAAATAAAGGTCCTATATTACACAAAACTGACTCGTGTGAGTTTCAAGCCATGTTATCATCAAAATCATACTGGAGTTGTGTTATGTTTCATTCATGTTTGAGTAACTCTTTATTATTAGTCTGTCTCCATTGCCAAAGCTCCACCTTGTGATGTCATGAAGTGGTTTTCAAGTTATCAGCTACTTTTTACCTTTAGTTCAGTAGAGATTAGTAATTATAGGGCTGAAATCCTCCAAATGATTCTAGTGAAGTCAACAGTGGCATTATATTTCTCTAGCTCCATGAAGACGACCTGGTGATGCCGCCAAAGCATCTATATGAAGGTAATAAATCAGAATCAGAAGAAGTTTTATTGCCATTTTCCGTGAGCAGAGCTCACAGACTAGGAACTTACTTCGGTGATAAAGTGCGACATACAACAACACACACACAAAAAAAAACACACTAAATAAATACAAATAAGGGCATGCAGGAGGTAGAAATATATACAATAGTAGAAATATATACAATAGTGGCATCAAAAACAACAACAACAGTGCAACATGGGTTATTAAAGTGACCAGTGTTATGAAATGTCCAGTTTAGTGCAGGTTTAGAAGTGTTCATGAGGGAAACGGCAGAGGGGAAGAAACTGTTCTTGTGACGAGAGGTTCTGGTCCTGATGGACCGTAGCCTCCTGCCAGAGGGAAGTGGCTCAAATAGTCCATGTCCAGGGTGAGAAGTGTCAGCTGCTATACGACCTGCTCGCCCCCGAGTCCTGGAGGCGTACAGGTCCTGGAGAGATGGAAGGCTGCAGCCAATCACCTTCTCAGCAGAGCGCACAATGCGCTGCTGCAGTCTCTGTTTGTCCCTGGCAGTGGCCCCAGCGAACCACACAGTGATGGAGGAGGTGAGGATGGACTCAATGATGGCCGTGTAGAACTGCACCATCATCTGGACCGGCAGCTTGGCTTTTCTCAGCTGCCGCAGGAAGTACATCCTCTGCTGGGCTTTCTTGATGAGGGAGCTGATGGTCGGCTCCCACTTGAGGTCCTGCATGAAATTAAATAAATGCAAGACAGGGAAACATAGACCTTTTCAGCAGTGATGTGTTAACGCCTGCTAATGAGGATCTGTGTGCTTTTTAGTCACCAAAACAGCCCTGTTGTTTCCAAAGTGTGCAATGTTTGGTGACTACATTGTTCCTGCTAAATAAACAACGCAGTCTTTTTACGATGAGTGTGAGTTATAGGTCTGATATTACGCAAAATTGACTCTTATGAGCTTTAAGCCATGTTAAAATGTTGTCACCTCCTCAAAACATACCTGAAATTGTGTTTAGTTTCATCCACACATGTTTGAGTAACTCTATTATTAGTATGTTTACTTTTCCAAAGCTCAAAATGCTCTGTTCCACCTTGTGACGTCATGAAGTGGTAGTTTTCATTTAAAGCTACCTTTTACCTTTAGTTAAATCGAGATTGAAAAATCCAGAGCTGAAATCATCCAAACGATTCTAGTGAAGGTGTGTGGAGTTTAAAAACACAGTGGAGCACTTCCTGTATCACCGCATGACATCACAAGGTGGAACAGAGTTTTTTCCTGCTTGAGAGAAGAACTGAGCCTAAATATGAAGTGATTGTGGCTTAAACAACTGATCAGGAAACATTATAACATAGATCAGAAAATACTGTAATATGGGCCATTTAAATAGTAGAAATGGCTTATCGGGTCTTATCAGGGTGACTCGTGGGTGTCTTGTTCGCTAAACAATGACATCATATAAACACTGAGCTGTCTGTATCCAGGGCCATTGCAAAAGTAATGAATATTTCACGTACAGGGCTGACAGTGAAGGGCACACGTCATGTTTTGGTAACGATACAAACAAAAGCAAAAGGTTAGTTACTGGTCAGTGAACCTGTTCACATGATACTGAGTGAGGTCACAGGGCTTTGGAAACTATAGTCTGTTTAAAACATCGGCATAAAGCTGTGGGCAATGGTAAACTAGAATCCCCAGGGGAGGCATGCAATTGTGTTTTGTAAAAAAATAAATAAATAAATAAATAAAATAAATAAAATAAAATACATACAATAAATAAAATAAATAAAATAAATAACATTATGAAAGTTATAAATTTTTATCTTAAATTTACTGTGAATAATTTTGCAATATTTTGAGAACTCCCTGCTCACTGATACCTGTGCTCAGACAGTAGTGGATGAAGTACTCTATTTTGTACAGATACAAAGGCAAAAAGTTACTGAAGTAAAAGTAAAAGAATGAAAAAAATCTACATAAGTAAAAGAATTAAAGTACCCGTTTAAAAAATTATCTTTAGTGTAAAAAGTAAAAGTATTTCACACAAGTGTTAATTAATAGATGTTAATTAATTTGTTAAATGTAGTGATAATGATTCAAAATTAGATATATTTTGTCCAACAGTCGCAGTACAAATCAGTTTCTTAATTTTTCGTATGAATTTGTGTATTTATTTTTGTTTGCTCAAAGCCGAAGCTTGAACATGAAAACTTTAGCCAGGATGTTTCCACAAACATGGTAAAATAACCCCTCAAATCATATGAAAACTACTTTTTACTTTTCAGTCCAGTTAAAAAATGTTGGAGTGGAGTAAAAAGCACAGATACTTGCTCTCAAATGCAGTGAAGTAAAAGTAAAAAGTATCCACTGTAAAATGTACTTATGTAAACCACAGATACCTAAAATTCATGCTACAGTACAGTACTTTACTTCTTGTACTTCATTACATTCCACCACTGACCTGGAACAACAATGCAAAAATACATAGACCTAAAACTTGTAACTTACCCTAAAGTTTCTATTAGAGTTTCATTTACGTTGAAAATATGACTTGGGATTGGAAAAAAAAAAAAAAAATGAGAGATAGAAAGTTTTGCCTTAAAGAACATGTCAGTCTGTCCACATCTCCAAAGCTCAAAATGCTCTGTTCCACCTTGTGATGTCATCTGGTAAGACAAGAAGAGCTCCACATTGTTTTGCACCTTCACTAGAATCATTTGGATGATTTCAGCCCTGGAATTGTCAATCTGTACTGAAAAAAAAGGTGAATGTAGCTGGTAACATGAAAACTACAGCTTCATGACATCACAAGGTGGAAGAGAGCATTTTGAGCTTTGGAGATGTAAACAGACTGATAATAAGGGGTTACTCAAACATGTGAATGAAACAAAACACAACTCCAGGTCTTATAGCTCACAAGAATCCATTTTGTGCAATATGGGACCTTTAAAGTGATAGTCTGTAACTTTTTGGGCATGGAAGGTCCACTGCATGATTCCATACAAATACAAATTAATCTCCATAGAGGTAGATACATGTTATGCCCATAGAGGTAGATACATGTTATGCCCTACTCTGGAATATTTTAGCCAAAGGAGCAACATTTCCATGGAAACAAGCAGGAGTCAGGTTTGTGGAGAGGCCCAGTCAGACACATTTTTTTTTAGTTTTTTGTTGCTATAAACATCCATAATGAAAAAAACATGATAATTTTTATCTATTTTTTTTTGGCAAAAACGTTACACTGGGCTTTAAAATGACTTGTGTTTGTTATAACGTTATGCCCCTCCCCTCTATAAGCAGCTATTACCCAAAGGTTGGATTCATTTAATTTACTTATAAAACTGTAGAAGTTGAAAAGTAATGATTAAGATTACATAAGATTACATGGAGCCTCCCTTTCCAGATGTACTCAGTGAGTAACTAAGAAATTGTAGTTCTACAAGTGAGCATAAAGCTGTGTAATATATTTTGGACAAATACTTGATTTTTGATTCCTCTCATTTGAACATGTGTGTTTCTTGCACCGCTCCTTCGGATATGATTGATTTAAATGTTTTTGTGCCTATTCTTTGAAAAATACCAAAGCTTTTAACTACACTGTCTGGCCAAAATACCTAGCCTCCTCCCAGTTGGTCAGGTCTAGGTTCAGCAACAGTCTGTGCTCAAAGAATGAGGTCAGCTGACACCTGAATATACTGAATGACCAGGTTATTCCATCAATGGATTTTTTCTTCCCTGATGGCACATGCATATTCCAAGATGACAATGCCAGGATTCATCGGGCTCAAATTGTGAAAGAGTGGTTCAGGGAGCATGAGACATCATTCTCACACACGGATTGTCCACCACAGAGTCCAGACCTTAAACCCATTGAGAATCTTTGGGATGTGCTGGAGAAGATCAGACTCGACCATCATCAATGCAAGATCCTGGTGAAAAATGAATGCAGCATTGGATGGAAATAAATCTTGTGACGTTGCAGAAGCGAAATCAAAACGACGAAATATGTGTGACCTGTGTGACCTTTTTTTTTTGGTGGCAACTTATTTTTTGTCCAGGCTATGTATGTTATAGTTTTTTCTTTCGCATTTACCCTTTCAAAGTTGTATTTGGAGTGATTCGTGCATGTTTGAGTAATCTTTAATTGCTTATTTTAAAGACGCCATTTTGCCAATCAACTCCCATTTTAACCACCACCGGCATACACCTGTTGTGGTGCACTTAGTTCGTTCTCCTTTTTTTTTTTTTCTTAATCAGTAATATATGTAGGATTCGACAGCGTCACTTAGTTATTTTGGTACAAATGAAAAAAACCCAAAAAACAATCCACTGCTATTGTGACCTGCATACCTCCCATTGGGCACCGTAGTTTTCTAATATGGATGTCAGCAGACTTTTATTTATTTTACTGTTTTATATGAATATGGATGGATGGTGTCATAGATTATAGTTATAGACCAGGCTCAAGCACAATAGGTCATCTTTAATGTTTAATCCTTCAAATTTTTTTAACTTCTAATCATAAATTAGATGTTATATCCGGGCAGGTGCTTTTTAAGTGACTCTTACTTAACTGGTAGTTTTCTCTGATGCTTTTTTACTTTTACTTCATGTCATGGGCTACTACTTAAGATGAGTAATGTGATCTTGAAGTAACGTTATTACTTAAGAACCTTTTTTGGCTAGTCCACCCACCTCTGTCCATACCATTAGTGCAGCGCCTGTGTTAGAAGGCCGTGCACCTCCAGAGCCCCCCCCCTGCCCTCCTTGCCCTCCCCGTCCCCCCGCGCTGGTGTGTCTCTGTGGGACAGCAGATGGAGACCATGGCCCAGTTCTGCCTTTTGTTCCGGTCCCCAGAGAGCGGTGGCTTTTGGGCAGGAGCGCAGGCCGGCTCCACATATCTCATACAAAATGCAAGTGCTTTTCTTTTCATTAAGAAGAAAGAAGCGCAGGAATGCATGTACTATTTTGAATACACACAGTCCAAAGAAAAGGATGGGTGCTGCAGGATTAGATCACCTACAGCCCTGTGGGATTCAGTCAGACACTTGAAAGAAGTGATCTGAAATAGCTGGTTTACCTCACACTGTAGTTACTGTAAAAATGTGAAAGTCAACCAATGCACAATACTCACATGTAGAGAGTTTAACATGATTTATAAAGACATTCGAAATATACTCAAGGATCAGGTGTCAATGGGAACAAAAGATACCAACGTGATGCAAAATGAATGTACTCAAGTAAGAGTAACATCACTTTAAAACAAAAAGTAGTCTCTCGAATAATTAGTGAGACAAAAAAGTATCTGCAGAGAGCTAATACTTACTGACGAATCTGATTTATGAGTTATGATTAAATGACTCTTAAGGCAGCTATAGATTTACTGTTGGAAATAGTAACCAACACTAACTTCAGTGAGAGTATTTTTACTTCAAACAAAATACAACTCAAATTAAACACAAGTGTCAGAAAATTACCCTGAAAACTATAGGCAACAATTTTTTTCAAAAAGCGACTCTTCCACAGACAGAGGTTCTTGGACAGCAGTCTTGTGCACGTGCGTCGGTGCATCTCGGGTTCTTCTTGCACACGGCGCACTGTTGTTATTTTTCATAACGTCTCTGTGTAAATAATTAATGTGCGTGAAACCGTTACACCGCCGCGCTCCTGCATCCCACCTGTTGACGCACAGAGCGCACTGTTGTAACGCATCAGACCACCTCCTCTTTTCTGGCTCACTTAGAAACAGGTCAGGTTCTTCAAACTGGTCAGTATTTTATTAAGTCAAAACATATTTATTTAGCCTATATTTAAAGACTATATAGGTGAATAAAGGTATTTCATGAGTGTTTTCATGTGTATTTACAGTCACTCTTGACTGGCCTGTGAGCTCTGGTGACGTGTGCCCGCAGCTGCGTAAATGTTTAGCGCACCTGTGGGCCTCACGTTCATTTAACAGTTTTTAAAGAGTGATGGAGTCTGAAATGGGCTGAAACCAGAGCGCGCGGATCGCAACTGGAGCTGCAGAACCTCTGATCATATCTTTTATCTCAATTATTCAAACATATTGTCTTTATCCCGCATCTCCCGGGGAGCTGTGATTGGCGGAGCGCAGGTGGGCGGACACTTGTGTCAGGTACACTTCAGGTGCGTTCATCAATAATTTGTGCAGCTTCACTCTGCAACTGCCCAACAGTAGGCCGCGCGTGCACGGGTAGTGCAGTGTGCGCGTTGGTTCATTTGTTGAAAGAAAAAGAGAAAGAACAAACTAAAGAGCAGGAGGGAGGGGCACAGTCTTTCTTTGGCCAAAGTGTGTTGCTCTCGAGGCAAGTCCTCGGGGACCTGCTGGGACCCGCGAGCGCTAACCAGCTGACAGCGCGTGCTCCATGAGGCCATCCAACACCTCGGCCCACGAGCACACAACAATGGCCTCCAAATGCACGCTCCCGAGTCCAATAGTGGCACAGAGCACGCGGGCAAGGCCCTGCGCCGCGCGCCGTCACCGCTGTACTCCACTGTCTGATTCTGTCGCAGAGTTTACGACCCTCACGCGCTCACTCACACCGGGGCGCGTGCACCGCAGCATATGGCTAGCGAGCGCGTGCTGGTCACGTTTCAGTTGCAGACACTTTCCTATAAATTACATAAGAATGGTTCAAATGTCCTAACTTTATTTAAGTAAATCATCCGGGTAGAAACCGAGTGACACAGGCCTGCTGCGCGCAACAGCTTTAGGCCTACATGTAGCCAAAGCACACGAGATCCATGCAAATGATAATGATAATAATGATAATAATAATAATGATAAAATGATAATAATAATAATAATAATAATAATAATAATAATAATAATAAATAATAATAATAATAATAATATATACAAAGTGCACCCCAACGATGTGTAGCCCTAAAACATGCAAATTACTGCAAACTTTAATTAAAGGCTAAACGGAGCAAAGGTCTGTCTAGAACCTTGTTTTTATTTTCATTATTATTATTATATTATATTATTTTTTTTTCTGTGTGTTTTTAGTAATCTAGCTATAAGCCTTCTTCTAAATTCATTTGCATAGCCTGCTGTAATATGCTAACTTCATTTAATTGAACAAAAGATATACATTTTTAAACAATAAAACGGTATCCGAAATGAGTTCACATTTTTATTTTCATAATCAAATTCATATGACAATGAATGGCAAATGATTGAGCAAAATCACAATAGTTTTATAAAAAGCAAATCAAATTCAACGCAATAAATACAGTTGATCTCATCAAGAGAAACCACACAGTGTTTATAAAAGACTCATGGCTACGTTAAATTAAGGCTATCCCATTGGCGCTTCTACACTAACAAAAAAAACAAAAAACAAAAAAACATTATGGGAGAACACAAACAGAGCAAACCTCTGGCTCGCTTTTAAAGTGCACATCATGAACTTTTGAAGTCGCAAAACAATATACAAAAGTCTATACAAGAAAGTTATAAAAACTAAAAACATTTTCCAAACAGAAAAGGGACTTGCTACAAAAAAATGACACGTATCAAACAGCGTGAGTCTGGAAGACTTTTGGTCGGAGTTGCGGTGGACCCATGGCAGTGCTGCGCGCAACATGGCACAGGGCTCCGGCCGCGTCTCCATGGAAACTGACATTACTGTACATCTATTGGCAGAACCGAATCAGGCCAACTATAATAGACTTCATCTTTAGGCTATGTTACAGATAAAAAATAGACTTCTTCTCGCTGAACAGGGCAGATGAGCATGGTCACCCTTCAAAGGCCTTCAGAGCAACAGGTTCGTTATTGACACGGTGTATGGGCACAGTTCTCCGTGAGCTGGGAATGACGGTCATAAAATAAGTTTTGAGCTCAGAAGGGCACGTGCTGCTGGTGGCGCGTGAGCTCCGGAAGCTCATCCTCTTCACTGGACTGTAGCTCGAGCGCGTTCTCGTCAGAGTCACTGAAGTGCGAGCGCGGGGAGAACTCTCCGTCGCTCCTTGGAGAGGCTTTATGCACAGAGTCCGAGGCCGAGCACAGAGCCTCCTCCAGGGAAGAGAACGGCATAAAGGACGCTCCGCTCATTTGTGCAGGTAACGCTCCACCTGGCGCAGACGTTCCCGGTGACCCCAGCCTCACGTCCGCCTTTGGGGAGCCGGCGCTGGAACCCTCCGCGCATGCGCTCGGAGCGGGTCCCTGCAGAAGATCAGCCAGAGCGTTGATGTAGATCTGCGCCATCTGCAGAGTTTCGTATTTAGACAGTTTCTTGTCGTTGTCAAACGCGGGAATGACGCTGCGCAGTTCATCAAATGCGTGGTTCAGACCGTGCATGCGCCTTCTCTCGCGCGCGTTTGCGGCCACGCGCCTCTGCTTCTGAATGCCGTTGGTAGGTTTACTGGAGGGCGCTCTCTGTCTGCTCGGGCCGTCCTCAGAGCCGCTGACAGCACCTTTGAGGCGGCACAAGTCCCGCACCTTGAGCGAGGATGGGGCTGGACTCTTTGCAGTTTTTCTGAAGCTTGGAGGGCTGGGATGTCCGGAGGACCCAGGAGAGACGCTCTCTACAAGAGGACAGAAAACAGCGTTAAAGCATGTTCACAAAACTTAGTTTCCAAAATCCGTAGTCTGCAACAGGCTCGTGCAACACTCTGAATGGAGCGGCTCTTACCATAAGATTCAGTGCTGGGGCAGGGAGAGTGGCGCAGGTACTCCGGGGAGGAGCAGGTGCCAGCGGGCTGCAAAGGGGCCAGCCAAGCGCGTGGGTCTCCGCTGCTGTCCACGAGCGTGAGATCCCCGCTGCCTGTCCCGCCTAGGAGAGCGCTGCTGTGGCGCACTTTGGACCAGTCTTCCATCACAGGTAGGACGTCCATGATGCAGGCGCAACAGGTGTTCTCTGTCTCTGTAGGAAAACACAAACAGTGGACTGTCCACGCGCTAAAGTTGCGAGAGTCGCGTGCAGGACTCCTTCTCTGGTGTCTCTAGACGCAGCGTTTCCTTAAAAAGCGGCACGCGCCTGGGAGCCCCCCTCCTCGCGCAGGTCGCGTGTGGACGTCCAATGAGGAGTGGCGCTGACCCGAGAGAGCCGATTATGGCCCTCCCTCCTCCGAGCCACTGTTTACGAGATCATCAGTTTATGAGGCTTTAACGCAGGGGACGTAAGGAGAACCTCCCGCAGGACGCACGTGCACGAGAAGACCCTATAGGTGAGAAGTGTGGGCAGCACGAGACCAGAGGTCAGAAGACTGAAACTGGAAATGTGTTTGTCAAAAATATAATTCTATCATTATAGACCTGTCAGATGAGCCTCGCAGGTCAATTTAACTCTTCACATTAGATTGTTTTGTTCCTCTGTTTTTATGAACTTCCAAAACCTCTGTAATGGCAGATGTGTATTTATTTATTAATCCTTGTAACTGTAAACGACTGTTAAAGAATACTCTTGTGGTCACTTAAATGTAGCTAAGCGCCCTCCACTTTTGGTTTTAGTAGCTCACACAGACATATAGCACATCATAGCCACATTAACAAGCACGAGTAAACAGAACTTTAACAGTGAAATGTGCAACAGTGTGGATTCTGCGGATAGTCTAAAGTAGTGGAGACTTGAATAAAGCCGCGGTTCCTGCTCTTCCCCTGCATTACTCCGAGCGCATCTCTGGTTTCCTCTCCTTTTGTGGCGGTGCAGCGGCTTTTGATCCGGCTCTCGGAACGCCCTGTCAGGAGAAAGGCTCTGTCAAGAGGAAGGCCCTGTCAGGAGAAAGGCCCTGTCAGGAAAGAGGCCCTGTCAATATAGAAAGGCCTAGAGAGGAAACACGAGCAGACTCTTCACGCTTTTTAACGCGTTTCTGGAGAGAGCGTGGCGCGCGCTGCAGTTCTATAGCCGATGTGATGGTGTAGGCTAATCAGATTACTTAAATGGATGCCCTGTTTTTATTCTGAATTTACACACTTTAGAAACTTATCGATCTTATTACATATGGCTCAACCGGTCCACGGGTCAGTTTAATTCTAAGTTTGGGAAGAAAGCACATTTTACGCACGGCACTTACGTTGTTTTGGCTAGAAGAATCTTGAGAGATGAAGACAAAAAAATGTAATAAAAAATACAGTGTATGATTTTATTTATTTTAGGGGTAAAGAGATTTCACTTAAATTTTATATCGCCATTCAGAAGACAGAAGGTTGAACAAAAGATTATAATCGCCCAGTGAGTGTTTAACTGTAAAGAATAATGGATGTTTTATGAGACCAGAGAAAACAGTTCTAGTATATTTTATGATGTGATGACATTTTATTTATTTATTTATTGTTGTTTTTTTGTTTAGTTTTTTTTAATCAATCGTTACGCACACGTGAAACATTGTCATTTACAGTAGCTCCGTTCAGCTCAGGTCAGCTTGGGGTCACCTGTATCCGCTGATCAAAGGCAGCTCATTAGTGACCAGTGATCGTCGCGAATTGACCAAAAGAACAATGCGCCAGTAATTACCAGGTGGAAACGACCAATTCCACCGATTTCCACGGTGCGCGCTGGATGACGGGAGCGTGCTTATTAGCGCAGGTGAATGAGTGACTCATTTAACGCGCGTAAAGACACCAGCCTGTGAAGTCAGCCAGCAGCCTGTGTCATAGGCGTATAATGGACGTGTTAATAATAATGCAGAGATACAGCCTGAGAAAATGAATACACTGGAAGTCAGATAGCCTACATCAATACATTTTAACCAGGGGAATCCAACTTTTACGCACGACATTTCAGCAAAGCATATTCTCAATTGCACGGTGAGGGACACAATGTTTTATTTTTAGGACATATTTGGTTTCAGATGTTACAAAAATCTCAATATACCACCTTAAACGTAGTCATCAAGCAGAGAAAGTTTAAACCAACTTTGCAAACTGAAGTGTAGTAAACTAAAGGCGATCCAAGAGTCTTCAGCTTTTACGCAAACTGGCACAATAGGTTACTTTTGTCTCTAAAATGAAGTTGTGGTAATTTCATTTGATTTCTCCAAACTGCATAATGAAAGTTGTCCAGCCAAACATTTGATAATATTAAAGTTTGTGCGTAATTTATTCAGTAGCCTTAACTCTTTAAACATTTTTGGAGACGCTGGGTCAAAGAACTGCTGTACTGTCATAAATCACTTTGTAGTAAGCCCGTTTTAATGCGCCTGAAATCAACTTTGCCTTGACTTTGACTCGTAATGGATGAGAGTGTGGAAACGACATGATTTGGGGAGATAAAATGCCGTGACTCCATTGTGTTTTTATTCATGTATTCCTCGTCGCGCAGTCTCGGGGGTTGAGGTCTGGCGCCGATCGCTCGCCCCCTCGTACCACCTACAAGCCCCGCTCCAACAGGCGAGCCGGGTTCCTGAAGCTACCGACAGGTTGGACATTGTACCCGGCGATTATTAAAGTGTCGCCGGCACAATGGAGACTCTATGTTCCATTGGTCACGCCAGGGGAGACTGCAGCGCGCGGAGGGGAGGGGCGAGCGCGCGGAGTCTGCGTGCTGCCGCGTCTCATTCCCGTCTCCCTGGAAACGCACCGGCGCGACAGGAGAGGGACTGAGGCGAACCTGAGAGGAGAGCGTGGAAAACTGTGATAACTTACCCAAGTCTTAGTCTAAACAGGGTCTGGCAGTGGTCAAGAAGTAGCCAAAACGTTTATTTTGAGCCAGAATCTCACTTTTTTGTGGCTCATATTTTGATAATGCCCCAGTGTTTTCCAACAAGTGGCACAGGAACCTAAAGGGGTAAAGCCAGCAGACTGTTATTGGTATGGTATGGTATGGTATGCTTTTATTTGGACAGGGACAGTGCATGACATTACACTGACCTTAAAAAAACAGGAAAGATGCCAGGTTATAGCATAAATACTCATTTCCACCTGTTGTCCCTGGACAGGCTGATGTTGAGTAACAGTTTAGTGTAAGTGGATGAAATACCTGTAAACATATGGTACATACATCAAATGCAACACATCTCACCCCTCAAATACACCATTTCTAAAAACATTCAGTTCACACACACACATCCATACAAATTTATTCAGAATCAGCAGACTTTTATTGCCATTGTCAGTGAACACACAATCTTACTTTGGTGATAAAGTGCAACATAAAAACACTGCGAAGTACAAATAAGGGCATGCACAAAGTTACAAAAGATACGCTTAAAGATAAAATAAAATACTTGGAGGTAAATATGTACAACAGCAACATCAGAACAACAGTGCAAACATGGCTTAGTGCAGATATTCTTTAACTATTCCACTGACTCACAGCAACAAAGAGAAAATTGAACTATTAGGCCACTGACTGAAGGAGAGGCGACAACTGTAGATCTAGCAGTTAGTTTTAAATATGCAAGTCAATAGAAATGTGTTGAAATAGTGATTTTTAAAGTTCAGAATGACACCAGTAGGATCTATTTGGGCTGATACTTACATTAGGCCTATTTATGATTGATGGAAACATGACAACTTCAGGTCTATGTTAGCTTCAAAAAGGTTATAGGCAGAAAATGGGTAAGACATAATAAAATATGTGTGCTATATGCAGTGGTGGAACGTGACAAAGAAAGCAAGGCAAGTTTATTTGTATAGCACAATTTGTACACAAAGTAATTTAAAGTGCTTTACAGAAAAAAAATACATCTTTAAAATCCCAAAACAACAAAGCAAGCCATAAATAATCATCATAAAATTACCATTAAAAGAGAAGAGTGCAGAATAAAACCCTTTCAGTCATATGCACAGCTAAACAGACCTGCTTTGAGCCTGGATTTAAACATTGTCAAAGTCGAGGCCTGTCTCACATCTTCAGGAAGACTGTTCCAGGTTTTAGTGGAATAAAACTGAAACACTGATTTTGTTTAGTCCTGACTCTGGCACCAGCAGGAGGCCGGTCCCTGAAGTCCTCAGAGTGTGAGATGGTCCATATGACACTAAGATTGGGGAGATGTACTTTGGTACTAGGTCATGGAGAGACTTGTTCACAAGCAGAGCTGCTTTAAAGTCTATTCTCTGAGCCACAGGAGCTAGTGCAGAGACCTGAGCACAGGACGCATGTGTGAAGTACTTCTTGGTTCTAGTCAGGACCCGAGCAGCAGCGTCGAAAAAGTAAAATTGGTACTTAAGTGACTTTTGCAGTGGATACTTCTTTGCTTTTAATTCACTGCAGCAGTGGAGACAGCATTTGTTCTTTCTACTTTACTACATTTTGAATAGTACTGAAAAGCAAATATATTTTTACTATTGTTTGGGACTTGCTGAAAAGGCTGAGGGTTTATTTTTAACACTTCAATAGTTTGAGGAAACAAAATTATACAAACAAAAGAAACAAGAAAAAAAACCCAAAACTGTTCAGCACACAAAAATTCAGCACACATCTTTATCAAAATTTGAAGCCTTGTAAGAGCTCAGAATATGCACAAGTACATTTTAAAACTTTAATCCTTTAACATAAGTACTTTTTTCTGTGATACTTTTACTTGAGTATTTTTTTGCTCCAGTATTTATACTTTTACTTAAGTAACAACACTGAGTACTTGTTCCACCATTACCTACGTGCTTACAGTTGAGAATGAGCACAATGATTACCAGTATATTTTAAACATTTACGTAATGACTTTTGTGTTAATTGTTGTCAGTTTGAATGTGAGGTCTTACTCACAGTGTGGTCAAAACGCTGGGGTCAAACCTGCTGGACACCTCTGCTGGAGCCTGTGGCCTGGGGACGAGCTGTCATTACCTGAGTTCCTGCATAACTTCACAGAGGAGCTCAGTGATGCTACTTGACTATTGTCCTTTCTGTTTCATATGAAGTTTGTAGCTGTTGTGCTGGAAAAGGCAAAAACAACATTATTTGGACAAAAAGCAGATTTGCATTTAATTGTATTTTGATGTAGCCTAACTAAAATAAAATATCAAATGGGCACCATGAGCACATGAATTATAATACATAACAGGCTTTATATAAGAAATGTTAACAAAATCTCTCACAGTTATGTACTTATAGCAAAATTTAGTAGTAATGAAGTACTATATACTTAAGTAAAAAAAAAAAAAAAAAAAAAAGAGAGATCTGTACCTTACTTCAAGTCAAATTTACAATGATACTTTTAACTTTTACTTCACTACATTTGAGAGCAGGTATCTGTACTTTCTTCTAGATTACAGTTTTGAACAGGACTGAAAAGTAAAAGTATATTTATTACAGTTAGAGACCTCCTGAAAAAGCTGAGGGTTTATTTTTTAACATGTTCATAGTTTGAGCAAACAAAAAACAACTAAAAACAGCTACAAAAAAAGGTTGATTCAGTTGTGTCTACAAAATCACTACTTTTGAAGCTTTATAAGACCTCAACACCAGCACAAAATACTTTTACTTTTCACTCTTTAAGTACATTTTTAACGCGGTACTTTAACTTTTACCTAAATAGATCTTCTCATGTGTCATCTGTGCTTTTACATTACTGTTTGTTACCTTTTTCTCGCTGCAGTACCTCCTGTAAACGCCTCTCATTCATCACAGCGGCGGGTGGCACTGGAGGAGCAGCATGGCGCCCTCTTGTGGCTCGTCCTCGGACCTGCACGGTGGCTGCGTATTGAACTTGACAGCGGTGCGTCACAGCGGTGCGTCTCTCCAGCTGTTAGCAGCGGCAGTCCTGGGCTCTTTTGAAGTGAAGGCCCATTTGAGGAGAGGCGTACAAAAGCCTCGCTCAAGCATGAAGTCAGGACCTATAGCGCACAGCGAGTGTTTACTTTGCCCCTGAATATTCACCCGGATGGAGGGGAGAGAGAGAGTAGGTGTGTGTGGAAAAGTCAGCCTCATAGAATAATTGTCAGATTGAAGTCATTTTTAAGGTTGTTGAGAAACTGTGCATTTATATTACTGTAATAAAAAAAACAACAGGACTGGCTATAGATCGATTTCCCCTCAGTTCAGCATTAAAAACTTTTGAAAACACCCAGACTATTTCATACTTATACAAATCTTTAATATTTGCAACTTGTTTCTCAAGGGAGCGAACTTGTAATGGGCTGTAAACATCTCAAAAATAAATGGAACATTGCAACACCATTTTTACAAATATTCCTACAAGAAATCTGCCTGTAAGATTACAGACATAACACTAAAAGAAACTAGGAAACAATTTAATAATAATTGATTTAAACTTGAAATTTAACATCCAATACTGCAGAAAACCCAGGCATGTTTTTATCACAGTACAAAAATTGCTACAGGCCTTTTGATTGGCTGAGTTTGTCTCAAATGATTTTTTTTTTACAACGTCTGGAGAAGTTAGACCGAAATCTCAATTTGAAAGCTACACTTTGTAACTTTTCTGGTGGATTTCCTGTTGCCCGGTTGTTGTACACCATTGGACGTATTAATTTCCATGGAGACGAGAAGGCGATGCTACCGGGCCAAGTTACACCGGGTCACATCTACGGGGAGGTGACCCCGCTGACGGTAATGTTTCTCAAGGAAGATTTTAAAGGTCCGATATTACACAACATTGACTCTTGTGAGTTTAAAGCCATGATATAATGTTGTCACCTCCTCAAAAACATGCCTGGGATTGCGCTTTGTTTTAGTCACACATGTTCGGTTAATCCTGCATTATTAGTCTGTTTACCTCTTCAAAGCCCAAAATCCTCTGTTCCACCTTGTGATGTCATGAAGTGGTAGTTTTCAAGTTAACCGCTGCCTTTTACCTTTTTTAGTTCAGTGGAAATGGGCAATTCCAGGCCTGAAATGATTCAAATGATTCTAGTGAAGGTGTATGGAGTTTAAAAACACTCCGTGGAGCACTTCCTGTATGACATCACAAGGTGGAACAGAGTATTTTCCATTTGAGAGAAGAACACACACTAAATATGCAGGGTTTGTGTGTTAAACATGTGTGAATGAAACAAAACACAACTCCAGGTTTGTTTATTATGAGGAAACAATATTACAACATCAAAAAATAGTGTAATATGGGCACTTTAAGTAGTAATGTCATTTATACAAGGAAGATGTGTTTAATGCCAGGCTGTGGAACTTTATGCTATGAGGCTGACTACGAATAAAAACAGGTGTAGCCTCCCAGTGTAGAAAACTTGTTTATTAGACAAATTATACACAGAAAGCTTGCCACTTGTAACAGAGGCTCCAGTTTGTTCAGGTTTTGAATAATATGCAACACATACAACAAAATAGGCCTATATTAAATACTGTACATCAATCTGAAATCTGAAAATTATCAAGTAATTCTGGAGTCCTATGTTTAAACGAAAAAAAAACTAAAAAAAAACTGAACAGATAGCGCAAGATAGCAAGTTTGTGCATGCTTTCTTTTTACTCAACTTGCCCTTTAAATGTTATTTAGCCGGCAAATAATAAAACCGAGAGCGGATGGCGTGGAGAAGCACAGGGTTGTGTTGAAATTGACCATCGGGGGGGCGGGGCTAAGGGTAAAGGCAGTCATGTGACCGCCCAACGCAACACTAAAGCTCGTCATGATAAACTCTCTTCTGTTAAACAAAATAGCATCGACAGTTATGTAAAATATACACTTTATAACTCTCTTGTTTAATACTTAATAAAAATTTGTGTCCTATATTGTCATTCAAAAGCTGTAGCCTAATAGAAAGAATGAACGCCTAACAATTATATGCTCGAAACGTGATCTCTACGCACAACGATTTGCGGTTTTTAGTCCTTAAAGATAAACGGAAAGCTAATCAACTATAACATTATCAGTTATTAATACAGTGTTAGTGAAAAAAGAAAAAAAAAAAGTTTGGTTTCGTTTGATCACCCCCTGTTGTTCACAAAAGGTAATGCATCTACCCATGGGTTTCAGTGATGGAAAAT
Source organism: Periophthalmus modestus (assembly GCA_019594935.1). Taxonomy (NCBI): domain Eukaryota; kingdom Metazoa; phylum Chordata; class Actinopteri; order Gobiiformes; family Gobiidae; genus Periophthalmus; species Periophthalmus modestus. The sequence goes on along the minus strand of JAIEZT010000012.1, from coordinate 21,843,433 downwards.
TGGTACAGATGCAATTAACGATCCTAAACAAATGATTCTATCTTTTGAATGATATAAAGTCCTCAAAATGGCGCCCGTAACAGTAAAAAGTCAAGTGACCGAAACCCATGATTTGTACTATCCCCCACCCCAATCCCAAAATGCACCTTACTGGTCATTTTTAATAATTGGCACTTTTAAAAAACAAGTGATAGAAACCTTAACATTACAGGAATTAAACATTAGGAGAATTCTCACTTAAAAAGTTAGCAACAGCTCACGCGGCTGTTGTTAGCTTGATGTTCATTCATGGTTTGGGGGTTTGATTGACAGCAGGAGGGTGAAGATCACTACCTAAAGTGACAAACAAAAGACATATAAGGCCTGTTCGAAGATGTTGTTCAAAATGGCTTCTTCTTTCTACCTCAGACACCCGTTCGCCGACATTTCCATCCAAGCCACTCGCTAATAAGAAACCGCTAACGAAAATGCATGTTGTAATGATGCAAAACAGACAAAGCACTAGTTCTGAAGTGTCCCAAAGTTCGCTGCAAGGAAAAAAAGAACATTTAAGACCAAACAATGTCATTTTTTTTCCCGACCAAAACACATTCCACAAACTCAAATCTTTTCGAAATCAATAAAAGACATAGAATAAGCAGTAAGTTCATTTTTTTCTTCTTAAAGTTATTTTTTTTAATTATCCCTTTTAACGATTCCCCGGTAGGTACCTGGAAAAGCCGAGAGCACAGTACGCATGAGAAAAAGTCAGCTCTGGATACAATCAAACTTAGAGGTCTTTGCACTGATACATGGTACAGTGCGGCGAAGTTAACCCAATTTTCGTCAGGAGAAAAACAGTTGTAGGCCTTGCACCAAAATGGCAGGGATCGTTCGGACAGTGTCTCTCGGTGGCACTGTTATGGCATTAGTAGAGGTGCAACTGTGAGTTTTTGAGCCAAGCCGCCATTTTGAAGTACTCGAATTCACATAGGCCTATAAGACTGCTTGGTGCACTGTTAAAATGCTGGAGCTCCTTTGGATTGTTCACTTAGAGGCCACTGAGCAGAGGCAGCCCTGGAGTTTAACCAACAACCTCGTGTTGGATGTTAAGGTCATATCGTCTTTGCGCACGTGGCAGTCCTCAAGTCATAGAAAGGAACGATAAAGAAATAAAAACTAAAAAAAGTAACTAAAAAGAGTTACACACATCCCCCAAAAGAATCACGAACAACCACAACAACGACATCAACAAAGCAAAGATCGAAACCTGCTTCAGCTACATGGCAAAAATGTATATTTAACATGACTAAATATTACTTACATTTTGGATATCAACCTTGACTTGAGTAGTTGAGAAGTTTGAACTTATTTCCTCAAGAAACCTGGAAACTTCTGTTAATGCTTCCAATATATTCTTTACGTTTCTAGTCGTTGAAGTACTTTGTTCCATTAGGGTTGAGGAACACACCGAAACATTGTGAATTCTTTCCCTTTGCATCCATCCTATAATTATGTGGGCTGGAGAGTTGAAGTGTGTTCAACTTATCGCCTATGTTGTTTTTCAATTGTATTTTTCTTGTTCTGGCAGCTTGAATATAGCTTGAAGAGGGTGTCAAAACTTTCATCATCGAATACCGAAACGTGGACGAAGTGGATGGCCGATTGACGTAAACAGTCCGATGGCGGTGACTGGTGATACAATTAAAGAGCATAACTTTTCAGAATTCAATTTTATAGCCTGAATAAGACACTCAGTCTTTATTGCAGTAAAAACTACTACTGAGCTAATTCAGTATAGAAGGGGCCCTAAAAAGTTGGTCTAAGGGCTACATTTGGACCACGGGCCATAGTTTGAATTTTCCTGTCTTACAAATTCATAACCCCAAACTTCTTCAAACTTCTCCAAACTACCTAAAGCAAGACTGATATTCAGATTTCAAGTAATTTCTAGTCATGTGGGTAATACATGTTGGCCATGCAGGATCATTTCACCCGTCACCCCCTCCTAATCTCAAAATAGACTTGTTATAGATTTGTTATGTACACAGACTACACCTCAAACTTCCCATCTCTTCTGCTGAATCCCGCCTCTTTAAATGGAGGTACCCCTATCTGGATCGTTGCCGTATCCGAAGTTGGGCCCTGGTCCGGTCGGCTGGTAGGGAATGGAGGACATTGTTTTGATTGGACTCCGAAAAAACCCACCGTTTGGCGCTCTCTGTCTGAACGGTCCAGTCCGGTGGTCCTGCAGTCCGCCTCCGCCACTTCCCCCGAATCCCGCGGAAAAGCCGGCAGCAGCTTTGGCGGACAGGCTTCGGCTCAGGGTCTGGATCTGTTCGGGGATAAAGGTCGTCGTGGTGATGTGGGTGTTACGGAAGTCGCTGATCTGCTCTAGGGCTTGGCGAGCGGCCGGGAGGGCATCCATGTCGAGAGGCGTTAGGTCAACGGAAGAGGTGGAGAACTGCTTGTGGGGGCTGTCGTCCTCGGTGCACAGGCTGTTAACGCGCCGGTGTAGGTGTTCCAAGTCGATCTCCTTATCGTCCTGCAGGGGGCGAAAGGGAGGAGGAAATAGGGCGGGGGTAGGCGTGGAAGGTTGGTGGATGCATTATGTAAAAGATCGATGTTTAAGTGGTTGAAATTGTAGTCGAAAATAGTGGAGAGAAGATGTTGATTCAAGATGATAGAAATGTATAATCAGAAAGAAGTTGGTGGGTTCAAAGAGATGATTTAAAATGTGAAATTGAAAAGAAAGCCAGACATTAAAAAAAAAAGCAAAGTGGTGTGTAAATTTGGTTGATTGGCGTAGTAAAAAGTAAGTGTGGAGTGAGTTTGGAAGAGTTTGGAAGAGTTTGGAAGAGGGGGGGTAACATTGAAGATAGATTGATGCCAAAGAAAAAGATTAGTTTGAATTCAATCAAATGTAATGGTAAAGGAACAGAGGTGGTTTAAAATAACAGTAGAATAAACATGTTATGAAAGTAGGGGAGAGATTACGTAATCGGGAAGAAGATCAAGGCCGTGAGGTGGATCCGAGAAGCCGATAGTAGCCAAACAAAAGTGTAGCGTGACAACATAATGCAAGTGAGCGAATGTGTGAAGGATTGCATAGTAATTTGCGTTAGAGATGGGAGGTGAGGAGGAGAGGGTGAGGGTTGGGGGAGATGGGGGGAGGGATAGAGAAGCACACTATGAGAAATGGTCAGAAATAGAGAATTAAACACACACTTATAAGGTCTTTAAGGGAGCAGCTTAAGTGGACTACAGGAGCATAACGTGCAAGTGTCAAACATCTTACCAATGACTACGTATACAGAATAACTTACTTTAAAGCCGTACCGTGTAACCTTTCTGAAGCAAGGTACACCACCAACTTGATGTCTACATGAAGATGTTTTAGCTTTGCCTGGAATGTTCCTCAATATGGCATTAAATGACTATTCTCAGGGGAAGCTACAGGTCAGATCTGCATGTTTTTCATTGAACAATAGAAACGCCTGTAACTAAATAAAAAAAACAGGTTTAATGCCATACTGCGGCACATTCCAGCAAAGCGGTATCATCTCCGTGGAAGACGAGCGGGGGTGGTGGAACGCGCACCGGGAAAGTTACACAGCGCACCTTTAAAATAACCACTTACTTTTAATCCATCCGGGCCCCATGCCGTGAATTCACGATGAGATCGCAACATCTCGTTTTCGTGTGAATTAACAGTGGCCAGATGTAGACTCTTACTTAATCATTGTTCTATAACATTCAACATACTTAAGCTATTCAAAGGAAACTTCAAGAATAGGTTACTAAACATTTAATATCTTAGCTTATATTACAGTATGGGTGATTGTCAGTTGAAGGTGGTCCATGCTAGTACATACAAGGGTGCAAAAAGGCAAAATTGGGTGCTCGTTTTGTTTAATAGTGAGATATTAAAGGGACAAAGTTGTGGACAATTGGTGCACATACACACTTAAAGGGGCAGTGTGCTTCTCAGGGTTTGGTGTCCGAAAAGTGAAGGAGAGGACGTGATTGTTTTGGGTATAGGACAGGCTGGGACATGGGAATATTTGAAGGGATTTGGGGTTGTTGATTTTGTTACTGACCGTTTCCACTGGTTTTTGCAGGTACCTCTGGCCCTAGTAGTGTATGCAGCTGAGTGGTACAAAGGCAGAGCAGTGACGCGCCCTGGTGGTCATCTAAAGAAGTGACAAATTGGAGGGAGAGGAGGACGAAAGGGGCGGATATTGGCTGTACTACTACTACTACAACTACCATACACACTTTGTTGAGAGAGATGAGGTGAGAAAGGCAGAGAGGGGGACAGAGGAGGAGGGTTTGCGAAGAAACTGGCTGCCTTAAGTCACATGAACTACCTCTCTGTAGTTTCATAACACTGAATTATCAAAAAAAAAAAAGCTACTCTCAATGCAAAATACATCAAATTCCATTAGACTTCTGCAGGTTCATATGTACAGTCCTGATATAATGTGAAAGCTTTTGAAAATAAAGCACAATATTGTTACATAGGAATATAACCTATTGATAAATATGCCATAACTGTACAATACAATGCTTGGTTTGCCTTTTAATAGAGAGACAGTGCCCTCTTGTGGTGTAAAGGCAGCATTGCAAACTTACATCTATAAAAAGGTGAAGATAACCTTAAAGTATGTCATAACTGTACAATGCAATGCTTGGTTTGCCTTTTAACAGAGAGACAGTGCCCTCTTGTGGTGTGAAGGCAGCATTGCAAAATTACATTTACAAAAGGTACGTTTGCTTCTAGTGCAGATTGTGCAGTGGATACACAAGTTGGACTCCTACCATATCTGATGTATTCTTCACCTATTTTCTAAAGTATTACTAACCAAAGCAAGTATTTTTCGAATCTTCTACTGAATGTATAACCTTGGGGTGGGGGGCGAGGTGGTGAAGGTGCTCATTCTCATTTTGGGTGCGATCTCGGGGGGGTTGGTGGGCTCGTAGGAGTGCTGCACGATTAGGGCGCAGGGTATATCGCAGCAGGCGGGAGGCTGGTAGCGAGAGGGGGCGGAGCCGGCGGTGTTGCCCGTGACGGAGCTCTGATTCTGGGCAGGCACACCCAAGCCTAACGGGCGCTCGTTGGGTGGAGGGGCGCACGGTTCACTCTGCCGCACTGTTGGGCCATCAACCTGGTTCTAAAATGAATTAAGGTTTGGTATAAAGAAGATGGGTACACATATGGAAGTGCATGCATGTTTTTGAAAGCAACCAGCCAATGAAATAGTAAAGCAATACATGGATGTTTTATGGGAGATGGGGCAAAGAGGAGGGAGTCCATGGGGGAGGACAGACAGGTGGGGTGAGTGAGAAGAGAGACATGGTAGTCAGTCAGCAGCACACACAGTTCAAGCATAGGTAGCCATTTTGTGCCTTCATAGACACACAATCAATACCTGAAAAAGGGGAGATGTTTTAATGGCATTTTCTATTGCTCTTTCTCCCTCAAAACAGAGTACTTATCTACAAAAACAAAACAAAGTTGCTATAAGCCACAGTGACACGAATCAGGAAGTAGGCTTAGCGTGAGAAGACAGGCAGTTTTACCAGTTTATCAATATAGCGTAATATTTCTGTTCTTCTCACGCTAATTCTACTCAGACCAAACCACAAGTGTTACAAATATGAAAAAGTTCTGACAAGGAATTTTAACATTTTGATCATTTGGGTTGTCATGGCAGAACTCTCTCATATTGAAAACATCCATAGAGCATGTATTTGATGACATAAACAACCGTGATCATTATATCTGTACAACCAGGTTAAAGACGCACTGAGTAACTTTCCCAGTGGAGTGTCTGCCCTTGTCTCCACGGAGATGTTATTATTTTGTTCAGAATTTCCCACAATGTGCCAAGAAACTTATCTCCAGGGACACAAGCACGTGACGCCTCCGGGCCAAGTTACAGGTCAGATCTGTGGCGAGGCGAGCCTGTCTGTAGTACAGCCCTTCAAGGTACAGTTTAGCAACAAAAAAACTTGTAATTGAATAAATTAACTTTGCAAAATTTGAATGGCATTCTGAGGAATATTCCAGGCAAAGAAATAACATCTCCTCAAAGACACTCAGTTGACGGACTCTTCGCCAAAAAGTTACGTAGTCCGCCTTTAAGACAAATAGCTTGTTACATTTGCAATTTGACTTTGATGCATAGGCTTTATAGTGGTATCAGGTTTCCAAAATGTGTTATATATTTAAAACCATGTCCAATTAATAAAATACTGAACAATAAAAACATATAGGCCCATTTATTTATCCTATAAAAAGTGACTCAGTTCAAATAGGCCGTAACTTCTCGTATTGTCCAACAAAAGTAGTGCAGTTTTAATGCGTTATTGCTAATATTTCTTTCTTTAGGTAGCTCAGTATGCATGCACGGTGAATTATGATCTTACTTCTGTCTATACAAGCTATCTAGGCTAAATGAGTGCTAACATTGATTCATTCTCACAATAAGTCACCATTTACAGTTGCGTGTCAATCAATGTATCGTAACCACGCTCTAACGGCTAATGGCTGTAAATGCTGCCTAGGGTAAATTTTTGCAAATTGACAGAGGGTAAAATGGGTACGCTTAAGCAATGATCCATACAATGTGTTAATTATACTAGTGAGTGGGTGATTGCAAAGCTCTGTGTTGCATTTCTGTTTTTTTTTTTTTTTTTTTTTTTTTATAATAACAAAATAGGATGGTGTATTTATAATAATTGCCACTTTCATTCATATTTTATGCAGGTATTGTTTTAAAAATATAAAACAATTACGTCTTTATTTTTGCCTAATTTTAAACATTATGAGTCTATGTGATGAAAGTTAAGCCACTGAAACAGCACTACAAAATGGGATTATGGAGTTTTTGGATGCAGCCAAGCAAACACTTAACATCAACATGCAAACTCACATTAAGATACAACCATTCCACAAACCTTTCCATGGGTTTCAAATGATAAAATGAAATATTAGGGTTGTTGCCATAGCGATTAATATCTTTTTAATGGGGAAAAAGTCTAAATCAAAATGTTGCATGTAACAGAAGCTGAAACCCATGAATACAGCAACAAGGCATGTAACAATTGGTTGATATTTGCTATTAATATAAGGCTTAAGGGACTACAATGTTTAGTTGTTTTGTTGCATGGTAAAAAAAAATAATTAGAGGAACTACATAGACCATGATGCTTTGCTCCAGTTGAAGACAGTACTTAAAGGGTCCATATTACGCTATTTTCTGATCTATGGCATAATGTTGTTTCCTCGTTACAAACATACCTGGATTTGTCTTGTTTCATTCACACATGTTTAACACACAAACCCTGCATAATTAGTCTGAGTTCTTCTCTCAAACGGAAAACTCTCTGTTCCACCTTGTGATGTCATGTGGTAATACAGGAAGTGCTCCACTGTGTTTTTTTTTAAACTCCACACACCTTCACTAGAATCATTTGGATAATTTCAGGTCTGGAATTGCCAATCTCTACTGAACTAATGGTAAAAAGTGGCTGTTAACTTGAAAACTACCACAATATGACATCACAAGGTGGAGAAGCAGACAGACTAATTATAAAGTGTTACTTCGACATGTGTGAATGAAAGAAAACATAACTCCAGGTATGTTTTTGAGGAGGTAACACATTTTAACATGACTAAAAGCTCACAACAGTGGGACCTTTAATAATAGTGATTTTTTTTTAAAAAATATGCCAAAACTAAAATTATTGGCATTTATTTATTTTTCCCTGCAAATGATCATTTCTAAAATACAAAAATGTCAGCCATCATTAACAATTTGGTTATTGTTACATCCCAAAAAATACAAACATTTGAACACAGAGTTACTCCAATGCAAAAAACACAGCATTACAATATGAATATAAAGCCACATGTGCAGAATATGATTATAAATGTTTAAATATGTGTAGCTGTGTAAAGCGTGGGGCGTGTGCGTGGGGGTTTTGTAACAGTTCTGTGTATACGGCGTGTGCATTGGCGCGTCATAATTAGCCGACAACAGTTTGAGCGTTCACGTTGATGGATGAAGCCAGCTTTGATTTATGCTCATCTTTAGCCCATGCAGTTGAAGTGAGTCCATTTTAAAGCCGGGTGGGTGTGAGTGGTTAAGCAGGAGATGGCTTATTTCCTGATTGCCGCAGGTGAAAGAAAAAATTGCAAAAAAACCCCGTTAAGATTAATAAAGCACATCAACGACTAAAGCAAGAGTGATGGCGTCTGTGATACAGCGTGGTGACCGCACTGGTGCTGCTAATGGGCGAGAATGGCGGCTCAGTGTTCAAGGTGTTTGGAGAAGAATTAACAGATATGAGAAAATTCTATGCATTTATACTTTCGATGGACCATATCTTGCCCCTGATCTTAAGGCTGCAGTAGTGTTAGCGAGATCATTTGGAGAGAGTGTTGGGAGTGTGTCGTGCCCTAATATCAGGCTGAACAAACTGAGGCCATCGTGCCAGAATCGTACACATAAATATCAAACTAGTCCACTGAAAAGAATAAGAAACATATATACTCAAGCCTTCTTTTATTTGGAAATGTGTTAGGATAATTAAGGCGTAGCATTTCAAGAGCAGGGATAGTGCCAAATTTTTGATGAGAGAGCGAGCGCACACATGTGGAACTGAGAACCGTAAATTGGCTTCTTCATAGGCCTAATGCTTTGTGAGTGTCTACGTTTAGAGAAAATTAAGTGCAAAATGGTTGGTTTGGACATTTACTTGTAATAAAATGAGATAACGGAGGATATGACAGAAATTATGAAAATATTAAGCATATATATATATAGCATAACTTCAAATTTGATCCCTTCTCTGATTCATATAACATGGTGTTCATCTGTTTTTTTTTTTTTTTTTATTTAGACCAGAGAACCATCATCTTCTCCACCGTAAAAGCACTCGTATCTCTTTGCGGCCTGGTTATGAGGTAAAGATTACAAACATTACCCACACTGGCAATGATTTTAAATGCCACATCGTTCACAGATGTGTTTAGATGCTCTCACCGTATATACAATCGTACTATCCCACGGCAGCTACCACCCGCCAAGTACAGCCTCTTTACGCTAGCATTAACACTGTGTAATGGCAGCGGGCGACCGACCTGGACACGCCCCCTCATTAAGGCTACTGCTCCCTTAAGATCGAGGACAAGATACAGCCTGAAATGTGTCAACAGGTTTTCCAGACATCAAAATCTACGCTTAAAGAACATATTCATTTTTCAGGCTACTTGTCTTTGGAGTTTGATAATACACATTTAAAAAAAAAAAAATCTATAACAGCAATGCAAGAACTCTTTCCCATAATAAAAAGCCATTACAAAAACGTATTATCATTGTTTTATGGCTACGGACTTTGGTAATCGCAATAAAAATTTCAATACGCACAATCATATTTCTTGTAATATTATAAAACATGCTTTATAGACCTTGACAACACTAAAATCCACATTTGAACATTAAGCCTTACAAAATCGTGTTCACTGTTGCCGTGACAGCGAGCGGTCCATGGTGTAGTTCATTTAAAGTGACAGATAGCACGGCATGAAGTGTGGTTAATTACATGCTTTCTGCTTTGCTTCCCTTCATTCCTTTAACTCAGATGACATTAAAGGCACCAGACGGACTCCGACGGCCATGACTAAGGTCAAATTGTGCGAAGACACAGACTTTTCCCCACTCGATAAATTGTAACATCTGCAATTTGTCTAATTAGCAGCTCTGAGGCAGGCTGGTATTTGTCTTGTGTTCTCTGGTGAGTTTGAATGTGGCGCAGGGGGGCGGTGGACACGCTCTGCTCCTTTCTAAGTATCTGTTTCTGCACATTCAACCACACATACATCCTTGGACAATTTAGTACGGACAATATTTTGCCATAGTTAGACAACATTCACCCATATTGAATAATCAGTATTTTGGTTTTGATTTGTCCTTTATGATTTACAACAACTAAAAACTAAAACTGAGTCATGGGCGCGCTTCTGGCTCTATCGACTCTAGCTCCAATTCACTTTACATTGAAAAATTGTCACCCCTCTTTCTGTAACTGGTGCTGTCAGCCTGGTTTCATTTTGGTTCTTAAAATGTTTGATATTAACCCGCTCTACATGATCCTGATGTTTTTAAGTATTTCTCTATTTTGTCTATTAATGGCAGACAAATCAGGTGGACAATTTAGTACGGAAAATATTTTGCCATAGTTCTTATCACTAGTGGTGCTAACCCGACAATGTGGGTGGGAAGGGACGTTACCTTCAACAGCTTCACTCCTGATTGGCTCTTATGGTTTACTATGATACAAAATTGAGTTGGAATTCCTAATATGGAACACCATCACACTCACTTAGCCCACTTCTTTATAGTCTAGGGGTGGCACTTTCAATGGAGCATTTGAGAAAAGTTTTGCTGCTTAAGTATGATATAAAGCAGGTTCATTTGTGTAAAAAGTTCTTTATGCTTGTGCACCAACAAGGCAACCCTGCACAGATTCTCTGGGAGGCTTTACAACAGCTTTGTAGTCCCCTGTAGAACTTATTATCCTGTCAAAATAAGCAGCTCAATACAATTTTGTGTGTGAATGACAGTTTGAATAACCAATCAGAGAAATGCTGTATCAAAACAAAGACGGAGGCTTACAAGTATAAAAGAAAAGAACAAAAATCACGTGTAACCAGAACCATGAATAACGATTGTTTAACTCTCTATCACACTGTTTGCCATGCTGGTAGTTGGGATTAAACTACCAACCTGAAAGAGAAGGGTATTATTACTCTGACCTCTCTAGTCAGCACAAATTCTCTCTTAAACCCCATTTAAAGCTAGAATATGGAACTTTCTAGAGGCGACATGACCTGCTTGATTCCATGACCCCCAGGCTTCCTTATGTGGGGATGTAAACCAATTCACATAATTCACACAACCAAAATTAAAAAAAAAAAATTTAAAAAGTGTATTTTTTTTAGCTAAAAGTTACACTCTGGGGCTTTAACCACTAATACCGTCCACTATAGAAGTTACCTAAATAATTAGACCAATATGTTCAATGACGGTGTTCCCTGTTGTTCTTCTGTGGTTCGGTGCCCTCATGTTGTTTGAAGAGCACGCCCCCTACAGTGTGAACAGCTGGCCGGAGCAGGTCATTGTCCTTCGACAGTTGAACTTTACTTGTTTTTATTGTTTGGGGTCATGTATCAAACAGGGCCATGGCTGACTGACCTCCACGCACCCGGCAGGCCACATTTTAATGACCAATCGCTGGACTACAGTTTGCAGCAATAATTACACTTTATATTAACCTAAAAATGCACAAAAAGTGTCAAAATAAAAATATATAAGTATGCTGTTGTGTCACTGGGAAAGGTGCTTTAAAATAAATGGCTGATTTCAAGGGAACGAGTATCGGGCGTAACACCTTCAAATTTAAACCTTGACTGAAAACAAAATAAGACAGAATATAGAAAGATACCAATCGAACAGAAGGGCAACAGTGGCTCTTTTTCCACCAACCCGAACATTGGAGTTCTGTCATTGTGTCCTTGGGCAAGACACTTCTCCCACTAGTATGAATGTAGTCTGAGTAAGTGTAGGAGGATCTGACGGTGCAGATTGGGAGCATCTCTTCTGTCAGTCTACCTCAGGGCAGCTGCATCACCCATTCACACACACACACATTCATACAGCAGTGTACACAGACACTGGGGGTGAGGTGGGCTAAGTGTCCCCAACACAACAGCAGTTTTCAAAATAAAAATTCACATCGCCGACCTGTAGTTCAGTGGGATCTGATCGCTCTATCAACTGAGCTACTGTCGCCCATTACTATTATTATTAACACTGCTGGTCCAAACTTCACCTAAGTGCGTGTTGTTCTTGTGTCAATGGGCAAGACACCTCAGCCACACAGCTTACCACAGAAGTCAGTCATTGTGCACCAGTTTTTCAAAGGTAATCTCGACGTAAAAGAAAGAAAATAAGCCAGAGGGAGATGATACTAATTGTTTCATGGTATGTTTTTTCTATGTAATCAAAAGCTATAGGAAGAACATTATGCAGCCTCAAAGCACTTAGCATCATAAACAGTCTCATTCACATTATGGCTTTTACAGACTAAGACAAACACTGTTTAGATCCCTGCTGTTTGCTATTGAGAGCTGTTCTCAGTGAGGGGCTGATTCCACCGGCTGCACTCGGGGTTAATGAAGACGGCGGGGGAGAACGGGGAGAGAGAGAGAGAGAGTGTGGGGGGGAGCACTACCATAGAACCTAACTGTGCTTAAGTCTTCGCTGTGTACTGGTCTGAATGACAGATTAAAGCTGGTGCGAGGCAGGGGCTCGTGGTGGGGAGCACAGGAGGAGTGTGTTTGAACAAGGAAGGGTATAATGGTGCCAGGAGGGTCAATGAAGGGGTCAAGTTTGGGGGCAACCTGACCAAATACATTTAAAGGAAAAAAGAAAAAAAGCTTATGTTATATTCGTTATATTCATTTTATAGAATTATGTTAGTTGTGCTGAAATCTGGAAAAAGTATTACTGCAAATGTACTGAATGAACTTTTAGTTTTTTGCCCAAAATGTCAGTAATGTTCATTAGTGATACTGACAAAACAAGCCACAAAATGAACACTTTAGTGAACCCAAATTTAGTTTGGCATTTGTCTTTTAAATAGTAATTCCCTGCTCTTTATCTCAGTAAATTCCACAATGATAGGCCAAATGTTGGGAAGTAACAACAAAGATATATACTTGTTGGGTATATGTTTGGGTACAGCTATTCTTTCATTTGATGACATTCAGAAGCTGTATTTGATTACACCATTTAGGCTTCAAACTGCAAAGCATTAGTAAGGAAAACAAATGCGTTTAGTTGTTCTTGTAACACTTTATGTGTTGTTAACGTTACTGCTTTTGTAAGTGGCCCTTGGTTGCTATGCCGACAAGTTGATGTAAAGTTTCTATTGGTCTGTTACTGGTCTGTTTTGGAGAATGGCTGGAATAAGTTGTTTTGCTCTTGTCTTGATGTGGGTTACGTCCTACAGTAGCCCTTGCGTTCAGAAATAAACCAATGTTGTTATAAAATGACATATTTCAGTGTAAAAGTATCCCCAGCATACAGTCCTACTCTAATTGGGCCATGCAACAGAATATAAAAAAAGCATTTTAAGGTGGATAGTCAGTATTCTGTACCTTGATCATTTAGTCTCGAGAACAACCAATGCCCTTCCACACTCTAAACCGCCTGTAGACTGAACGCCGCGTGTTGCTAGGCCCACTCCTCTCCTAAAGAACCCCTCTTAAAGCCACATACACGGGGAGCGCGCTAATTGGCAGTTAAATATCTCCCTGCTGTACCTGCGGAGCTCAGGTGGATCCATGCTCTCTCTGCTCATAAATCTACCCAAGACACGGGGAGTGCAAATAAAAGTGAACAATTACACAAATCAATGAGCAAAGAGCCCGGAGGAGGCCTGATTCATACGGGCAGCACTTTCAAACGGTTGATCAGGGGGACGCTATGTACGCCGGAGGAATTAGCACTCAGCAAACAAAGCTCCTGGAATGGTTAGCGTGCTTTATCAAACAAGCTAATAACACATTTGACATTGTTTATCTACTGATGAGAGCTAAATCCTCTTATCCTCTTCTCTGCGGCCAATGCTGTCTGCTAAATGAAATACAGAGGCTACTCCTGGAAGCGGTAATGTGGAAATTGTCAACATTCCAATTGGGAGGAAAAATTAAAGGTAAATATTGTCAGCGTCACTGGATTTAATTGGCTTATTTTGAACTGGCAACGAAGATATAGAGGTTTTGTACACTGCAATGCTTAATGCCGACAACGCACTGTTTAAGCCAGGAAAAGTCTCAAATAAATGTTATGGTCTGTGTTTGCAACTCTTCGGAGTTTAGCAATAAAATATCAAGTATTAAACTTAGCCGTGGTTCCATGGAGACAAGCAAGTGACACAGTGAGGTATTTCTAGCAATAAAAGTCTCATACTGTGGAACATTTCAGGCAAAGCAATAACATCTCCACGGAAATACGCATGTGGCAGACGCTCTACCAGAAAAGTTACATTGTGCATCTTTGTCTGTGTAATGCCTCAGTCGTCCAGGTCTGATCCATAGTAAAAGACGGAAGATGTTTAAATCTGTCAACTGGACAAATTGTTGTAGGAGTAAAGACGTTTTGCTGCTCATCCAAGCTGCTTCTTCAGTTCTGGTCAGATCACTGGTGGACACTGCCTTATATCCATCTGACGGGAGGGGCTAACTACTTGTCTCCAGTTTCAGCCTTTAATGGTCCTATTCAACCTTTAATGGCCCTCCTTCTTCTGTTTGCTTAGGGTCTGAGGAGAGAATCATAAATCTGTGAGAGATCATGTCTCAGGCCCCCATTCCTGTTCAAATCCTGATTGTCTTTCCAAACAAAAATAGCTTCTTTAACTTCCCTCTCAAACCATTTCTTTTCTCTGGCCCAGATCTGAGCTTCAGTATCTTCAAAGGAGCGGTTTGTGGCTTTGAGATGTAGATGTACAGCAGACTGGGGTCCAGACGAGCTCTCACACCGGTGTCGGTACATTCTCTTACGGAGTGGCTGTTTAGTTTCTCCAAGAGTGTGCATCTTTATCTAAACGATCCCTTCTTCAGTCTCACACACACTCAACTATATGAACTCCTCCTCTCCTCCCATTGGTCAGCCTCCGAGTGAGTGACAGGTGGATTTGACCCATCACAGTGTTCATGGTCAGAGCAGATCTATCACGGTGTTCCCATGGGATTGCGCATACTTATATCGGTCAGACTGTTACCAAATTAAAAAATTATAGCTCAAAATCCTAAAAAGTAAATTTAACCATGTTCTTAGAGTCCATGCGTTTAGCCTGTATGCTAATCATTGCATTTATATCATTTTTTATCATATTTCCTTTACATTTATTTGAGCAATGTTTATGATAAATTATGATAAATATGAGTTTTTATGTGGTCTATCCTTTGAAAATACCATATTTTGTGCATTATTTAATATATTGTCCTTCCAATTACTTTCACTTTAAATTATAAATCAGATGTTGTTTCCTGCAGTTACACTTTGACCACTACTTTGTACTTCTACTGTGAGATAACTGAGTGGTTTATTATTAAAACATGTGGTTGGCGTGTTACATTTTATCACCCGTTCTATTTTTAGTCTCTCTTGTCTCAGATATATGACTATAGCTTGCAGTTCTAGCCTGTTCTTCTACCTCTTCTGTTTCAATGAGACATCCTTTAGGTCACTTTTATTAGCTTGTAGTAGCTTTAAATTAGCATGGGACTAGCTATTAGAGAAATCTCATTTTCATCTCTTTTCCTCACTCCACTCTGCACTTCAATTAGGCTCAGTTTTCACTTCACTAAACCAGAATGTATGCAGAATACCCAATACACCCCATGGCCCAAACGTGCTGATTAAAACTCTTAAAACTGTTTTTATATCTCTACAGGCCAGGAGTAACGATAGGTTAAGTCATTGTTTTACAGAGGTGGAAGAAGTACTCAAGCATGTCTTATCTACTATCTTATGTACTATTAAAAGTACAGGTAAAAGTACAACAAAAAAAACGCAAGTAAAGATAAAAGTATTGCATTAAATCTACTCAAGCAAAAGTATTAAAGTTCCCATTTAAAAAGGTAATCAAATTTTTAAAAGTACGTGTTTTGAGATTTTATAAGGCTTCAAATGTAGTGATTCTGATAAAGATTTTGTTCAACAGAAACAACTGAATAAATCATTTTTGTAGCTGTTTGAATTTGAATATTTTAGTTTGCTAAAATTAACGTGTTAAAAAATAAACCCTCTGCCTTTTTAGTAGGTTTCAAGCAATAATAAAAAGTACTTTTACTTTTCAGATACCTGCTCTTAAATGCAGAGAAATAAAATGAAAATGTATCCACTGTAAAACTGACATAAGTAAAATTTGTGCTTATGTACAATACTTTACTGCTTTTACTTTACGTTACATTGCTGTTTTACAAGTACTGCCTGTGTTCAATTTGACACAATTTTAGCAGCCATTTAGATCATTTTTTTTTACACAAAACTTGATTAAATAAACTGTTTAAAGTTGTTTTGAACCACAACTGGGAAATTCTTTGAGGTCTGGCCAATCAGAGCAGATAATGCAGAGCTGCTTTTGGAGTTTGTAGGTATAAAACGAAGCAGAGACATAAGGGACTTGTGCTGTACTCACTAACTCAATGATTTGAAAGGAGCTGGACGTAAGAGCTTTTAAACTTGATTTTTCATAAATAAGACCTAATGATGTCCCTAGATATTAAGTAAACAAGTTCAGGTCAAATATAGCTTTAATTTTAACATGTTCATCATTTGAGCAAACAAAATACAACATAAAAACAGCTAGGGAAAAAAAAGAAGATCAGTTCAGTTGTTTCTGTTGAACAAAATTCAGCACAAATCATTATCAAAATCACTACATTTGAAGCTTTATAAGACCTCAGAATCTATGCAAAATACATTTGCTTTTTACTCTTTAGGTACATTTTAAAGGGGTACTTTATTACTTGTATTTAAGTAGATTTACTTTTACTTAAGTAACAAAACTGAATACTTCTCCCACCACTGTGTACGTCCCACCCTGCTCTTCTATCTTTATTCATCTTTCTTATATTTATTTTGGGACGGGATCAATCTAGTTGCAAAATTAAACTGTTACAAGTGCATTGGCTCCAAAAAATATTATTTCACAGTTAATTTCCTGCAGCTCCTCTGTGGCCCTGTTTTGCATATCAGATTTGCCACACTTTGCACCAATTTCACAGTTTTGATTAGTTATTTACTTCAAAACCCGCAGAGGAGAAAAAAGGTGGTTGGGATTCATGTTGGGCTGTATTGGTGCTGATAAGATAGCTGTTAGAAGTCAGAGGGCTGCAGCAGTGGCTAAGTTGATAATAAAAATGCATCTCCCAAATGTTGATATCTAAATCATAGGCGGAACGGGGCGGGCATAGAATATCAATCATCTGAATGTAGCGTTTTGTGTCATATTTGTATTCCAGATCAGAGTACACGAGTTTGTCCAATTTGTGGGTGTAGTATCAAGGAATAAATATTTTAAACACCATGTAAAGTGATTTCAGCGTTAAAATATTTGTGTTACACTGCTTTTTGGGAGACTCATTTTCGATTTACATTGTAGTAGTAGTAATATAATTTAGCATTTAATTTAGCTACTTAGACCAGGGGTGGGCAAACTACGGCCCAGGGGCCACACACGGCCCATTGGGCTTATTAATCCAGTCCGCCAAACGTGACCAAATTAATAAAATAGGTAAGGGTACACCTTGTTCAATTTACGTTTCCCAAAAGATGGCACACTTCAGCTACATCAACCTTGTTCTACTCTCTTTTCTTATTCTTCTGCAAAACTTAGCTCATCAAAGAAAAGAAAAGTGTATAGCGAGCGCTGAGTGGATAACAAAATATTTTTTCACTGAAGTCCAATCAAAGTACCAAGGCAAGTTTTTTGCTGGCAGTCAAACTAGCAAAAGTTGGCAAGCCTTTCTCTGAGAGTGAGTTTTTAGAAGAATGCATTTGGAAAACAATTTGTACAATGAGCCTTTTCATATTCATGCTTTGCTACACGTTACAGGTCAAATCTCTAATGTAATAAATACACACATATATATATCCTGGCCCAGCCCCTTTGTCAAATTTTCGAACCCGCTGTGGCCCGTGTGTCAAAAAGTTTACCCACCCCTGACAAATCTGATGTAACAATGTAACTTTCCTGGTGGTATTTCTGTCATCTACTTGTCTCCATGTTTTGCTTTGTGAGGAATATTCCAAAGAATAGCATTAAACTTTTGTACTTATGGAGGTGACGCCACCAGGACAAGTTGCTACTCAGATTTGAGGAGAGGTGAGCCCGGTCATAGTAAGAATGCATGTTTTTCATGGTATGTATTTAGCATGGAAAAAAACAAAAAAATAACAAATACAAGATAACTAAGTGTAATGCTGCACTGTGGAACATTCCATAGAAGTTCCAAAGTGAACTTTCACAGGGTCTTTATATGCATTATTCATTCATGTTACGCCTAGTGATAGTAGGTCTATAGCCACAGCTGTTCTGGACGTAGGCTGATAGAAGTAAGGCTTTCAGTGTCTTTCCGAGTGCCTCGCTTAAGGACATGACAGCTGCATGTGTGTAAAGTGCATGATCACAGTTTGAGATTTAACTTTTAAGTTGTACAATTGGCTATCTAATCATTCCTTCAAAAAGTCATAATGAAGCATAGTATGATACGACAGGGCGAAATAGTGCCTATAAGAACAAGCCCTCCTCTCGTATCCCATAATAAGCCAGCAGTGTTTGCGATTACCGTGACGATAGCCCCGCTGAGGTGATCAAGCACACACAGGCTGATTGGGTATTTCACGGTGTGTTGCAGCTAATTCACAACAACAGAATCTAGCTCTGCGTTACTGGATGAGACTAGTTTGAAACAGCCACCTTTAACACAGCACCTGCATTTTTAAAATGCATTTCCCATTGTAATCATTTATATTCACTTTTAAAAGAAACTTGAACTAGCAGTACTCTTTCTTGAGTTAAAGTCTTAGTTGCTAGTCCTGCAGTTAATATTAAGCTGACAGTCATTTAAATACATACATGCATTTCTGACAACAACATTTATGTAGTCCCTTTCACTTTTTAATGCAATACAGTACTACTTTTTAGAGGTAGTTTTCAGACATATCACTTTTACTACACACTCATATAACACTCATTGAGTACAAGTTTTGGCTACTACAAAAACTTTAAGGTGTTTCTTGCAGTGTTACTTTAGATTATTTTTTTACTTTTTAACTTTTTTCGTGGTCTGTCCTTTGGAAATACCAGATTTTGTGTATTATTTGATGTTTTGTCCTTCCAGTTGCATTCTCTTCAAATAAATCAAGCATCCACACACTTACTTAGTAGTAATAGTAGTAGTTATATACTTTTGACATTGGCTGTGTGCACAACAGCGCCCCCTCACTGTGAGCGTCCCGTGTCAAATATATCTTTCTTTCAGGACCAATTACTAGGGGTACAAGCTGTAATGTACTTGAGTAATATTTTGCATAACTGTACAGGCTATAATCTTAATTTTTTTGTCTACTACCCCCTTTGCCTCTTATCCATTTGAAAAACCAACACGCTTGATTATCCTGTTGACACTGGTGCATTTGCGTCACTTTCAAAAATGAATTTCCGACGTAAAAATAGCATTAAGATGACATTAGCGGAGAGGTGATACGCGTAAATGCAGACTAGAGAAGATTCAAACCCCGAGGCGAAGGTTTTGTAAAGATTAAGGCAGCGTCCATATTGTCACTGCCAGATAAGGATGTGAGGGTTGCCACGGTGACGGCTACGTGAGGCTGTAAAGAAAAATGCTGAGGAATTAATACCTGGAGAGATTTTGCGGCTGTTATAAAATCCATACATTCAGGCAGGCATGGGATGTGATGCGTAACTTTTCTGGTGGAGGGGGATCTAATCGCTGGAAGGTTCCACAGTATGGCATTAAACTGATCTATTTAGACCAACTATCTGTGGAAAACTGAACATTTCTGAGCACTCCAGCCTCAAATGTGAGACAATACAAGATTACTCAAACTATTGAATTGAATTACAACTCTGAGTAAGCTTATGGTAAGAGAACACCATTACAACAAGGCTGAAAAAGTCAGTATTACGTAATAAATCCCCTTGAACCAATCATTTATTTTTAAAGTGATCCAGTGAAACACATTTTACATCTTATTCAAATGAAGCCTCATGTATTATTGAGTTTGCCTGATCAGCCAGTTCCTTCTTCATTCTGTTCGCATCCAGAAGGGTCAGACCATAAAGCGTGAAGAGCCTCTGTCCTCACTTGCGCCAACCACAGTCGCTAATTTGTATCACGTGTGTCAAATACAGAATTAATCCTTCTTGAAAATTCTCATACAGAACTAAATATACCTGATTTATCTGACATAAACAGTTTGGTGCTTCGATTGTTGATTCTGCAGAAATCCACCCTGTTTCTCAGTCCTCAGTGTTGTCTGTGTAATCTCTCAGTCGTCCAGGTCTGATCCATGGCAAAAGACGAACAACGAAACCCTCCTGCAACTATTTGTCCAGTTGACAGATTTAAACTTCATCTTTTGCAATCCTCAGTGTTGTTTGTTTTGCTTTTTTATTCCCTTTTTACTTGTTTATTTTGATACGACCGGACCGTGCGTTTCTGTGATTGGTTAATCTGCCAACTGTCAATCAGGCCCAGGAATCGGGGAGACAGAATACAGTTCCAGACCCACAGGCCTTTGCAAAGTTCTGTTAAAGCCACAGACTGTATATATATAAATGGACATAGCTAACCTGATAGTTGCTGCATTCCAAATAGGAAGTGAGGATGGACAGCCTTCTGGCTCTATCTGTATTTTTGCTTAGCTATTTTGTCCGTAAATCAAGCTATGAACATTAATAACAGACAAATAATGAGCTTCTTTCCCGAAGGTCACTTCTGCAAGCATTAGCAACAGGTTTGATTGACAGCGTTGCTATGCGCCAACTCCGTGCTAAAGCAGCAGTGCGGGCGGAAAGGGGCGTTACCTTCAACAGCCTTGCTCCAGATGCATTTTTGGTTGCTACGATACTTGCAGTCGTAATTCCACATACAGAAATTGGCTCCAAATCCTCCCCCATAACTGCTAACCACGATGAGTTTCATTTGACTGCAGCCCAACGCTATGAGTGATGACACACTCACTTCTTTATACAGTCTATGGTCAAAGTGTGTGGTTTTGGCTGGCCTGGTAATTATTGAGATGCATAACTAGTGCATAAAGTGGGCAGAGAACATGCATACTCATTGCCTATTCTGCATTCTATACATTGCAACCCCGCTGGAACAGAGCATACAATTAGCTGACAGAAAACATCAGCTTAATTAGGCCTAAACCATTAGAACAGTCGAAACAATACCCTCTCCGCTACGTTTAATTAGCCGTTTAATTTACTTTAGCAAATGTGCTTTTGGCAGCGTAATATCTACACGGCTTTATCAGTCTGATGATCCGATGGTTATTTCCATTAAGCTCAACAATTAGACATAATAGAGGAGCACTTGTGGTAGGCTCACCTATCAAGGATACAGCTAATATGAGCAGAATATGAACAGTACTTCTGCATCTGCTGCCCTGACTTTGACACTCGCTCATTCAAACAGCTCCGAGCACAAAAAGAGGATGTGAGCAAACCAATAGAAGTTACATCACGAAGGCTTATTATAGCACCCACAGGAGTCTACCAGCGCTGAGGTCTCTAGGAAAGACGTTTACTAAAATGATTTGTAAAAACTGCTGAACAAATTCTATCTATAATGCGTTTTTAATTCGTTGGGCTTTTATTAATTATCTCCATAGAAATGTCAATGCTTTGCTTGTAATATTCCCCAGAATGACATTTTTGCTTGTTGCTCGAAAGGTCATCTCTCCACAGACCTGACCTGTAACTTAGACTGGTAGTGTCACCATGGAGATAGACTAGTTCAATCCTGTACTGTGGAACCTTCCTGTCAAAGCAGTAATATCTCCATGGAGACAAACAGGTGGGTGATCCTCCCCTCAAAAAGTTACATTGTCCGTGTTTAAGCAGTAGAGTTTACAATAATTACATTTAAAGGTGCACTATGCAACTTTTCTGATGTAGGTTTTGCCACCTTTTTGCCTAGAAGGTTCCACGGTGTAGCATTTAATTGATCTATCTATTGCAATTATTCAATAACAGGTTTTTTTGGAATCGTTTTGGATATGCCTCTCCACAGATTGAACTTGTAACTTGGTTTGATTGTGGCAACTGCTTGTCTCCATGGAGATAGACAAGTTTAATATCATACTGTGGAATCTTCCTGCCTGTCCTCTCTATGGACACACGGACGCAAGTGACCGAAACTCTCCCAGAAAAGTTATACACTGCACCGTTAGAATTAGACTCACCTGTATTCTTCTAACGTGATCTTTTTTTGTTATATTAAGATACTATTTCTTGTTTATAGTACTTGGAGTGGAGTATTTGGACACTTTCTAGCCAAAGACTAGACTTGTCAACATCACAACTTTGTCCCAGCGCGGCCCTCCCCCGTCTAATCTGGGTTCGTCATACATCTTGACTTTGAGAAAATTACCTTCCTTATCGGCGCTCCAAAAGGCTTAGTGCTTTTAAGCGCTAATGCTACATTTTTCTGCTCTAAGCTATGGACCACTTCACACCTCCCCCCATCCCATGCACTTAAAGAGGCTGTGCAGAGGGTTCAGACCTGCTCCGAAAGACTTACTATGGATAAAGATGTCCTCATTTTACACATGCATTTGTTTTACTGAATAGACTTAACGCTACTATCCGTAAGTAGTTTTTTTTTCTCCTGTAAATGTCAGTTCTAATTACATATGCTCACTTCCTACAGTCTGTGATTTACTACTGCTTCAACCCTTATTCACACAATACAGTGTCACAATAAAGCTGGTAAGAGTGTCTTGCTCTTGACAGAAGAGACGTGTAGTGAGAAAGAAAGCAGGAGATGGAGATTGAACCCTCAACCTTCTTGCAGTGAAAAAAGTAATTATGCCAGCCTAAATTATCCAAACATGAACACAGAAAAACCTAACAATTTTTTCACTGTGAAGAATTTGCCTTTACAAAACTGCCAAATTTAATCATTTTGAAAACTAGGCAGATTTTGAACTATGGTTTTGCATTGATGTGAGCAAAGGAATAGTTTTGATGTTTGATAAACTTATTTAGCGCTAAGTTTTGGTTGCCATGGTAACAGCCTGCCGCTAAGGGGTGAATCTAATCAACAAGTCTAAAACTATTCTTCAAAAAATGCAATGATTACTTTCCTTAATTAGCAACTTCTGGCTTGAGTTTGATCATTGCTCATATTATGTAAACTAAAAATAAAATGTGTTTGTTTGTGCAAATGGTTCATGGTGTGTTCACACTTGGTTCTGTCCTGGTTAGAGCCTAGTTTAGTCCTAATGTAGACTTGTTTTGATTTAGTTCTAGTTTTAGTTTAGGTTTAGTCCCGATTTTTGGTGTCTATACAAGTAATTCTGCTCTCTGTTGATGGTAGTTTTAGTCCTGGTTTAGTCTCGGTTTAAGTCCCTGTTTTAGTCCTGGTTTAGTTTCGGTTTAAGTCCCTGATGAATTTGAGTAGTTTTAGTCCTGGTTTAGTCTTGGTTTAAGTCCCTGTTTTAGTCCTGGTTTAGTCTCAGTTTAAGTTCCTGTTTTAGTCCTGGTTTAGTCTTGGTTTAAGTCCCTGTTTTAGTCCTGGTTTCGTCTCGGTTTAAGTCCCTGTTTTAGTCCTGGTTTAGTCTCGGTTTAAGTCCCTGTTTTAGTCCTGGTTTAGTCTCGGTTTAAGTCCCTGTTGAATCCTAGTAGTTTTAGTCCTGGTTTTGTCTCGGTTTAAGTCCCTGTTTTAGTCCTGGTTTAGTTTCGGTTTAAGTCCCTGATGAATTATAGTAGTTTTAGTCCTGGTTTAGTCTTGGTTTAAGTCCCTGTTGAATCCTCGTAGTTTTAGTCCTGGTTTAGTTTTGGTTTAAGTCCCTGTTTTAGTCCTGGTTTAGTCTCGGTTTAAGTCCCTGTTTTAGTCCTGGTTCGTCTCAGTTAAGTCCCAGTTTAAGTCCCTGTTTTAGTCCTGGTTTAGTCTTGATTCAAGAATGTTCTGGTGGAGTCTTGCTTGAAGCAGAGGTTTACTCTTATATAATGACGGCTTAATCTTGTATTGACTATAATTTGCCACATTTAAGTCATATTTTGGTCCTTGGTTAACAGTCACATTTTCATATAGCGCTTTTCACACTTCAAGACACTCAAAGCATCAAGAGCCACTCCCATTCGCGCACACTTTTATGCACCAGTGCACGCAGAGACTGGAGGCCTTGTGAGTTAAGTGTCTTGCCCAAGGACACAATGACAGAATTCATCTTGGTTGAAATCAGGTACTGCCAAATGATGATGATGAAGAACTGATATCTGTATCTGCAACTGCAAACGCTGGATTGGCCCATCTCTAGTTTAGTCCTTATTTACTGATGCTGAAGTTCACTTTAACTCTTTTTCCCTCCAGCCCTCCCCCATGGCTAGCTTAGTCCTTAAATAGTGATGCACATAGTTCTGGTTCTGTTAAACTCTTGTAGTACAGTTTTCACAATACAAGATTCATCCAAAGTAATTTTGCATTTTATATTTCCCCAGTATTCCCCACCGGTACCCCTTATATTCCTCCAGCCCTCCCCCAGACTCATACCTCCTTGGATGGGACGCGGGAGCCCTTTCGTCTGGACCACCAGCTCTCCACCATGGCGATGAGGCAGGAGAGCAGCACGCCGGCCGCCAGCACGCAGAAGACCCCCGCGAAGCTGTGGATGTCCAGGGCGTTTCCGCTGCGTCTGGTCTGCACTGAGCTGTACAGATCACAGGGGCTGTCACGAGGCCACCACTTCAGCTTCAACACGTCCATGTCCCCGTTCTGCTGCAGCTCCAGGATTCTGAGGGACAACAACAGTTTGAGATGTATAAGAGTTGTGGAATTGTACTTAAAATCACACCCTGTAACTTTGTCCTCTAGGGCAAGAAAGAAAGTCAGATCTGTGGATATGTAAGCCCATTTGCAGTAAGGATGCGTGAAATAAAAACAGCTGAAATAATAATACAAAAAGAGAAAAATATAAATAATAATAATAATAATAATAATAATAATGCCTTACACTTTACAGGCTTGTCAAAGCCTGTCAAAGCGCTGCTCTACAGTCATTATTTATTCAATCCACACTTGGTGACGGTAAGCTGTTATTGTAGCCACAGTTGCCCTGAGGCACACTGACGGAAGTGAGGCTGCCAATCTGCGCCATCGGCCCTCCAACCACCACCAATCATTCACACACACACACACACACATACACAGGCAACACACACAACACACACACTTAATCCGAGTGGGACTCAATCCTCTACTAGGCAATGTGGGGGACCAAATCTTGCCTAAGGACACAACGACAGAACTTAAAAGAGCGGGACTCAGATCCTCTGACCTTCACAAAAGGGACCAAAGCTCTATTCACACTAAAATAATAATAATTAATAATTATTTAAAAAAACATCATATAAGCATACTTTTTTCCACTTTCTTTTTTTTCTTTTTAATTAATCTAATTCTGCACATAATGTTTTGTTTTTTTTATATTGGTATGAACTGTTGGAAACTTACTGTGTTGGACATAGGGACATTTTATTGTATTTTACTGCTAATGTTAATGATGAATGTAATTGTAATGAAATGTGTATTTTAATGCGTGTTCACCTGCACATGGACTGCACATGGAAAGTAGCAGTAGCTAATTCTGGTACAAATTATCTTTTCTTTTGTAGATTTAATAAATAAAATAAAGAAAAGAAAGAAAGAAAGAAAGTATCTTACCAGACTACCTAAGGAGTCTAAACCACAAAAGGGCTTGAACTGGGAATATTCACAGACTAAACTAGGAAAAAGAATAGTGGGTTTACATACACAGCATACTTGTTAGCTCCATGCGCATTACACTCCTCTAAACACAAATATTTAAAAGTGGCCAGTAATTTAAAAATAGCAATCAGGCATATACATAGTATACATATAAAATAGTAAAGGTTAAGTAGCAATAGCAATATTATACACCAAATTACTTTACTTTAACCAACAGTATTTAACTCTGATGTTCTAGTAGAGATTTTCCATATGACTACACCACTGCACCACCTTCTGCAGTCACACCTCTCCTGCCGTCCACGTGGGGGCAGTGTTGTCTAACCCACAGCTCGTGTTGCTTCCCGACAGCCACATTGGGCTGTCAAACTCATTATGGCTAGCATTAATATGTTTTGCAGCAGCACGGAGCGGGTACACTGCCACAATGTCATTACGCAGGGCGGCTTTAGCGCTGGATTGATGACTTCACTGAGGATAGCGCTCAGAGGTTGATGGGGTCCCTCTGTTTGCCTTCAGCGTATTATTTAAAGCGATGCGTTCATTTGGATGGGCACACAACGGCAGATATAAGGCAGTCTGCCGGAGGTTAGAGGTAGCAAAACAGAGGAGCATAGCAGCTAAAATGTAGGTGTTTAAAATAAGGAGACCGGGAGAGTGAGAGTGCTGCAATTTCAAAATAGTAGTAGTGTAGGAACAAAAGATGCACTATGCCCGGGTGGAGCAGGCGATGACACCAGGTCAAGTGTTGGAGAATTAGCTCTGCTGTGCTGTATTGAAGTCGCTCGCTGCCAGCTCAGTCCTTGTTATCTTAGCCTACTTCATCAGAGGTATAATACTCCCTACAACAGAAGCACAGCCAGATTGGACTGCACTAGAATGGGCAAAACTATTACAATATGTTGACGGTTCAGGTCTCCGGGTGCTGGGTCCTCCAGAACTCCAGCCTCATGCCTCGTCTTCCAACTTTTTACTCTACAACACCAAGTTACTAGTCAGATCTGCGGGAAGGGGACTTTGCTGCCTGTAAGAATGCATATTTTTAGGGTATTTTTGAGAAATTGAAACTGCTGTACTAAAATAAATGCAAAATAGGTAAGTAGAGTGCCATATGGTAGAAAATTCCTGACAAAGCAATAACATCTATTAAGACAAGCAGGTGGTGGGTCTCCATCAAAAAGATTACATAGTGCATCTTTAAGTAGCTCAACTAAACTTTATTTGGAGAAAACTTTAAAAACAACACAGCTGACCTAAGTGCTGCATACAAATTAAACAGAATAAAAAGAATAAATACCAAGGAGAAAAAGGGAGTGGGCTTAAAAACAGAGTGAGTGCAGAGGGAGCTGAATCTGTGAACTTTGGCCAAAATGATATATGTAGTCATGTGTAGAGTACAAATTGACCTGGGGGAACTTTAAAGTATACCTTGAATAGGTAGAAAGAAGGGGGGTTTTGAGAGCTGATTGGCTTAGAAACAACGATAGCCGTCTGTGATTGGCTAACGGGGTTGTATTTACCCTTTAGATTCATCATATCTCCCAACAGATGTTCTCAATTATGCACCAAGCTCACTGGAGGCGACCACCCTGCAATTCCACTGACATGAATGACAATGCCCTCCCCCTCTTTTCACCGCCAACACAATGAAATCAATACAAATATGCAAAGGAGCCTGCAAAAAATGTTTACATAATTAATTTCAGTTTTCACAACAGTGTGCTACTGCAGCATGAAAGCAATGAAGAAATGTAAGTACCTGTATATGGACATAATCTTGAATGTTTCACTGTATAAAATCAAACTATGTAGCTTGAATTTCTTATTTATTCAAGTGTTTTTAGAATTACCTTGAAAAACATGTATTCTTAAACTTAGCAGGGTTGCCTTTCCGTAGATTTGACCTATAACTTGGCCTAATGGTTGTTTCCTGTTTGTTCACATTGAGACAGATCAGTTTAATGCCATACTGTGTACACTGCTGCTACAACAGCAACAACATCTCCATGGAGACAAGCTGGTGGCGGACCCTCCACCAAACATGTTACACAGTGCACCTTTAAAGCTAGGGTCAATTGTAAATGGGCACATTTTGGTACAGCGCTTTTCCACCTTCAAGACACTAAAAGCGCTTTACATCAAGGAACCGCTCACCCGTTCACACAGACACTCATACACCAGTGCACACAGACACTGGGGGCAAGATGGGTTAAGTGTCTTGCCCAAGGACACAACAACAGTATTCATATTGGGAGAAGGACTTGCACCACCAACCTGTGGGTCAGTGGATCTGGCCTCTCTACCAAAAGTGTTTGCGTTGAGAGCGGGATTTGAACCACCAACCTTCGGATCAGTGAATGAACACTCTAACAACTGATTTATTGTCATCCCACTTTTTTGTAAATAAATGAATTTAATGTTTTCCCCCCAAGAAGTATACAGTAAAAACAGAACTCTGTGACAAAATGAGTCCACTGCACACTGTCTATAGCTAATATGAAAGTATTTGTGTTTCTCCTCAACCTGGAGGTAAAGCCAGCGTTCTGATTGGCTGTGCTTGGGCGGTCCGTCCCAGTTTCACTTCGCTGTCTGAGAAAATCTGTATTAAACCCATAGAAACCCATTGTCCTGAAGAGTTTGTGAGAGCGCAAGGCGAGGTAGACAGATCTAACTTCCTCCTTCCGCAGTGTGAAAACCACGTACCCCAGATTTAATAGCAAGACGGCTAAAAATAAATGATGTCCATGAAACTCAGTATATGACATTTTGGGTTAACATCAGAGCAAGATGTCAAAGTGATGCAATGCTGAAAAACTGAATTGGATGGAAAAGATGAGCAAATGGTGGGGAAAAATATTTTGGAGGAGTAGTGGTAGCTGGTCTGAAAACTGTTGACTGCCTGGACACGAATATTGTTGTAATGCCATGGCTGCAGTTATGTAAAGTAAACCTTATGCAATGCAGAGCGGCAAAAGACAGTGAAAATACACAAGTAACAGGAATACAGAATTTCACAAAATAGTGTCTGAAACAAATGTGCAAACTTCCAATGTTTTGCTTAAACTTCTACCAACTGTTGTAAAATCATCTATTTTTAATGCAAACCCAAATCTTGGTTCACAATACTTTATAGCTATTGTACACAGCGTTTGCATTATTTATGTTGTAGTATTGTGCACAACTCTAGGTCTAATGTCATTTTTGACTCCTTATTTAGCTTGCAGATTTTGCTACTTTTTATCCCACTGCTGTGTTTTTGCAACACTTAAATTCCTCCATTGTGGGACAAATAAAGGTAGTCTTATCTTATAAAAGGTGGGCTGTGGAAGTTTTGGTGTGGGGTGTCTGCCCCGTGTTTATCTCTATGGAAATGTTATTACTTTGCCTTCGACAGAGATTTAACTCTTCCTGATTCTCAGACAATAAAATGCTTTAAAATTAAATGCAGATAGTACAATGTGGACTTCGCTGCTTATACAATATCTCTGTACGAAAACATGACCAGTCAAAAGTTTGGATACACTTTTTCATTTAGTATTCTCATTTATATCCACGATTATTTGGAGATTCTCACTGAAGGCATCAAATCTATGAATGGACACATACGGAATACAGCAAACTTGTTTTAGATTAACATATTTTAGATTAACATCTTTGAAAAATAGCCTTTACCCTTTGCGTTGATCACTTCTTTGCACTTTTGCAAGCATTTCTTGACCCTGATAAGGCACAGCTGAAGTGAAAACTATTCCAGGTGACTCCATCAAGAAGCTCAGTGCGCGAAGGCCAAGGGTTTGCAGCTCTGTCGACAAAGCAAAGCTCGGCAACTTTGAATATAAAATATAAAGAATATTTAGTTGCGTTTTCTTTACTACATAATTCCATGTAACTTGCTTCTGCATCTAAAATGTAGAAAGTAGTAAACATAAAGAAAAGAAAAGAAAAAAAACACTGAATAAGAGGATGTGTCCATACTTTTGTCTGGTAGTGTACATGAAGAAAAAACATTTACATGGCCTTCAACTGCAGTCAAATATTAGCTAAATCACTGCAGTTGGAAATGCTTGCTTTTGAATTCACTTATGATTCACTGACGACAAACTTACAAATAGACCATGACTCATGCAAGCGATTCATGGTATTTAGGCAGAAGAAAAACTTTCGAGATTGCATCAGCTTAACTTCTTAAATTACAATTGTTTGTCTTCATCAGAAAATACAGTCTTTAACTTTAACCCATCCATCATACAATATAATGCATTGTAGCCACTCTTATAATGAGTGGCCTGTCTGAGGGTGCACTTCTACACACACACTGCAGTTTCATCAAGGTCAATGGGAAAAATATTCTGCAGCAGACTGTTTCCTCAATAGAATTTAATGGTCAATATGAAAGTACAGGCGCATAATAGACCATGGGTTTCATAACAATTAGGGCAGCTGCCATATCCATTAACAATTTCCAACAAAGTATAATATGTCTTTTGATTGGGGAAAATGTCCTCCAAATGTTGCACATGACAGGACGCCGAAACCCGAGAACATGCGACCCCGGTGGACTGAAAAGGCATGATTATGTGTGACATTTTGCACGCAACGCTGTACTTGTTAATAAAAATAAAATTAGAGAATGAAGTATGTAAAGAGTAGTCCGTCTCTTATCGGTGGAGGTAAAAATGAGTAAATCAGAGTAATGATGTCCTGAATCACTCCAAATACAACTTTGACATGGTAAATGAGAAGGAGAAACAACTATAACATGATTAAAAGCTCAAAAAGTTAATGAATAGGTCCAATTTAAGTACACCTACAAGCATGATTCATTGATAAACATAAAAGTCTAGTCTTTACATCGAAAATTAAATAAGTAATGTTTTAAGTGTCTTGCCAAAGCATATAACGACAGATGTAACAAAAAATAAAAATAAATTGATTAGTAAAAAGGCAACCTGCAGTGAGTTATTGAGATTAGGGTTTGGGTGAAGTTGAATTATCAAATGAAAGGGCATAATAAGCTACAAAGACTCAGGATCTCTTTAGAGTTTTTCAAAAAATCAATCTCTTAACATTGGATAATAAGTGTTGAAAAGATCCGGGTGAAATGAAGTCTTGAAATTCTATTGAGAAACATTTTACTTTCCATTTTCCACTTTAACAATTTCCAAGTGAGCAGCCTTTCTCATTTTTTCTTCATAAAAATTCAGAGGAAAGGCTTTTTAAATTCTCAGCCTTGCAACGTGCTTGGTACTTAGCTACAGGGCCTGTACCAGATTTTATTATTTTTTTTCATGTATTTGAGCAAAATGTGTCTTGCCTCAGTACAGATATAGTGTATAAGCAGCTCTTGAGGTCAAAATATGTCTGCTGTGTGCTGTCTGCATTTAATTAGAAAGTGTTTTACTGTCAGAAAAGCAGAAAGTGCGCTTTTAGTTCTAGTTGTTAGCATTACTGCAACAGCAAAACTTTGCACTGGTCTCTGGAAGTTGTGGAAAGCGCTTATAAACTCATCGCGGTGAATAATTAGGATGCTCACAATGGATATGGTAAGCGAGGGATAAGTTTGGACGACTGCAAACCCTTTAAAATGAACATTTGTTTTAATTTGGTGTTTTTAACTCTGGAGACCCCAAGAACCTTTTTATTCTTTGGAAAATTATGAACATTGCATTACATTATGTCTATAAGTTCACTGAACACTGAAATATCCACTTTTTCAATAACTCTTTATTCCCTAATTTAGGATCAGGGCCAAATTTGACCCATTGGGCTCACTAATTTATCCAAAAAGAATATAAAACGTACTTCTAGACATTCTGCAAGCTATTACTAAAAAGATTAACCAAAAAAACAACCAACAATGGTTTGCTCAACAGGT
The DNA here is from genome assembly GCA_019594935.1 of Periophthalmus modestus. Lineage (NCBI taxonomy): Eukaryota > Metazoa > Chordata > Actinopteri > Gobiiformes > Gobiidae > Periophthalmus > Periophthalmus modestus. Next base: position 21,811,973 of record JAIEZT010000012.1, on the reverse strand, counting down.
CAGCCATCTTGTCACTACCACTTTGGCTCATTTTAGTTTAATATTCATCCACTAGGTGTCTCTATGCAGAGGTCAGAAGTGGCACTCTGGGCTTTTTGAATTTTTTGAAATGAAATTTGAATTTTTTTTGTTTGTTTGTTCATTTTGGGTTGCAGTAATTAACTGCAGCCAAATTTGACTTTGTGGGTTTTTCAAGGTTAAAACAGTAAAAAGTACATTTAAAGATGTACTATGTAACTTTTATGGTACCTGGTCTCCATGGATATAGAGAAGTCTCATGCACAGAGCACATTTAATAAGAAAACACAAATCAAACATAGATTGATTTAAACCTATTGTTTCGTATTTTCCCTCGGCTTCGTCTTTCATATTGTCCTGACCTTTTCATGTGTCGCCGTGACAACAAAGGCGTCACTCCAGATTGAACAGGTTCGCAGTCTGCCATGGCATCTCCACAAGATGGATTAGAAAGGCGTTAATGAGAGCAACCCTGCACCCATCGCACCTATCATGACCGCGGGGCTCTGTTTTGTCAGATATTTCATCATTTTGCGCTCTCCCCAAAGCAGCAACATCTGAAGATTCATGTTTGTGTTTGCGTCTTTTTATGTTTATCAAAAGAGACGCGAGGCAGAGCAGAGCTGTCGTTATTGGTCAAAAAAACATCTTGGACACGCCGCACATAATAACTGAAATGGATTAGTTGACTTGAATTTGTGCGGTTTGGGATCATTTATTTACTTGCTGGTTCCTGAGTAGTTTCAAGCTAAAATATCTGTTAATGGAGAAAAAACAATGGAGAAATTTCAAACCAGTTGAGTATGCATGATATTATAAATTGACTGAGGAAAGTATAAAGATGATTTTATATTGTTGAGTCAGGGGAACTGTCAGTTTTTTTGTTTTATTACAGGTCTATCAATGCCTTATTACTTCTTAGTGGTAAGGCATTAAAGAGTTATGTAAGAAAGCCTTGGAAAAAAGAGATGACAGTTGGTTTTAGTAAGTAAAAGTAGTGAAGTACTGGGCTTTTACTTTACTACATTTAAGAGCAGGTATCTGTACTTTCCGCTCTACTACATTTTCGAACTGGACTGAAAAGTAAGTGTTTTTCATTATTGTTTGAGACCTGCTGAAAAAGGCTGAGGGTTTATCCTTCACACACACAAAAAAAATCACCACGTTTGAAGTCTTATAAGACCTCAAAATATGTACAAAATACTTTTACTCATTAAGCATGTTTTTAAGCAAGTACTAATATTTTAACTTAAGTTTTATTTTTTCATCTGATGCTTTTACTTTTACTTCCATCCATCGATTTTTTTATCCGGGGCCGGGTTGCGGGGGCAGCAATCTAAGCAGGGACTCCCAACCTTCCCTCACACGAGACACTTCCTCCAGCTCCTCCGGTGGGACCCCAAGGCGTTCCCAGGCCAGCCGAGAGACATCAGTGTGTCCTGGGTCTCCCCCGGGGCTTCCTCGTGGTGGGACGTACCCGCAACACTTTTACTTTTACTTGAGTAGTTTTTTGCTCCATACTTTACTTCTTCCACCACTGATTTTAAGCTTAAATCCACAATTTCAGATCATTACAAGAGGGAAAAATAGCTCATGAATTTGGATAATGCTAAGGTCATGGGCACAGACAGCAAAAAAAATCATCCATCATTGGGTCAGGGAGCCCATTGACCCCAGACCAGACTGTAAATCGAGATAAGGGGCCGTACCGACTTTCTCACACCTGGGATACAGTTCTTGTAGGAGCCATATGGGCGATTTGGTTGCTATGGCAATGCGTGAGGGGCGGGGTTCATGGTAGATCCAAAGGCATCGGGTTTGCTGCTGTCTAGAAGTGGAGAGGGGAGACGCTATGTAGCTGTTTTTTTTTTTTTTTTGAGTTTTTTTTTGAGTTCTGAGGAAGTCAGATTGGAAGTCCAGGTTAGAAGACAGCGACAAAATCTGTGTAAATCAACTGAGCAGACATGTCACAGCGCCACCACGTGACCACTTTGAGAAAGGCCGAAGAAAGGCCGAGAAACAAACTGGTCAAAACCTGCACAACAGACTAACCCAACAACAACACAAAACCGAGCTGAAGATCTGGCTTCCCGGGTGCTGCAGTGCTTACCTGCTCTGCTGCAGCAACAAACGTAGCTTAACCTAGAAACAGCTCAAGATTAACATCCCAAACTGGGGCCTATTTAACTAAACAGTCATTTTTTTCCAGTGCAGGTTCAGCGGTGCGTTCGAGCAACCTGCGACGAGTCACAGTTACCTCTCTTTCACGTCCCAGCACAATTACAATGGACACAAGTAAAGGCCTCGGCGACAAATGTTACAAAGGCTGTTTACTGGTGACCTTTGGGGCGAAAACAAACTCGGCAGAATCTAATTAACATTTCAGCTCTGGCAGAGAAATGGGACGCAGCCCGAGCAAACTTAATAAATCAAAGGAGACACAGCACTTGAACTGAGACAGGCCTCCTCTGCTCCGGGTCAGGGCCAGATCTGAGAGCAGACGATAAGAGTGTATAACTGCTTTTTCAAATATTAATGCAGATGGACAAGATGTTCAAAAATAAACTTAAAGACACTTAAAATATAAACGTAGCAGTAAAACCAGCAGTCTGCAATATTCACAAGACTGGTTAAAGTTTAAATAGAGGGAGCTATGGCGATGCCGCTGAAGGCCCATTCATGGATTTCGTAAGGCGTAAGGATTCTTTCCCAGGGCATGGCAACAGTCCTCCGTTGCTATAGCAATAACATGATTCAAAATAAAATATTATATCTTTTGAAAGGTTCTCTCAAATACCTTCAAATCAGGAATGAATCATTTGCCTGAAACCATAGGCTGCATATATAAATAGGAAGTGATCATGGGCGTGCTTCCGGCTCCATCCACTCTGGCACCAATTGACTTTCTAGTGAAAAAACATTGATCCTCTCTTCGTAACTGCTGCTGTCTGGCTCGTCATTTTGGTCTTAAACATGTTCGTATTAACCCGCTCTACATGATCCTGGGATTTTTATTTCACTATTGTGTCCGTAACTCAAAGTATGAACATTAATAACAATGACGAATCAGGTGCCTTGTTTCCTGAGGTCACTCCCAGTAGCATTAGCAACAGGTTTGATTGACAGCGTCGTTAAGCACCCGCTCCCTGCTTAACCAGAGGTGCGGGCGGGAAGGGGCGTTACTTTCAACATCCTCTCTCTGGATTGGCTGTTTGGTTGCTATGATACTCGCAGTCGGAATTCTAAATATGGAACTAGGCTCCAAATTCTCCCCATAACTGCTCTAGCCTCGCCTCGTATTTGATCTGCATTTGACTGGAGCTGAACGCTATGGGTGACGTCACGCTCCCTTAATCCACTTCTTTATACAGTCTATGCCTGAACCCCATGAAAACAGAGGCAGTTCCAGTTTTTGTAGTGCCTGGTGAATTGGGATTACACATAAAAGGTGCAGTATGCAACTTTTCCCTATAATTATAACACACATAACTGTGAAACAACATCAAGCAGGGCACTAAACTCTTATGTATCTGAAAAATAAAGTCAAAATATTTCATACTGAATGTTATAATATTTGTGAGGAGACGCCTTTCACATTTCAGAGACCTGCTCATGTTTTTACAAGATATTTTGAGGAATTAAAACATCTGTAATTAAAGCCACGAACATTAAGTAAATCATTAACATCTCCACTGGGGAAAGTGAGCAATGGTGGAAGTAACTAAGTAAAAGTCGTAAATTACTCTACTTAAGTACAAATTTTAGGAATCTGTACTGTATTTAAGTGAATTTTAAAGTGGGTACTTTTTACTTTCACATTTGAGGGCAGGTGTCTGTACTTTCTACTCCACTACATTTTTGAACTGGACTAAAAAGTTAAAGTATTGTTCATTATTATTTTACCGTTGAAAAATCTGAGGGGTTCATGATTTGAGTGAACAAAATATATGAATTGTTAAACAAAACAACAAATTCGTATCAAAATCACTACATTTTTACAGTTATAATACCGCAAAATGTGTACTTTTTACGCTAAGTAATTTTAAAACAGGTACTTTAATACTTTTTTTTTTTTTTTGCTGCAGCATCTGTACTTTTACTTTAGCAACAAAACTGAGTACTTCTTCCACCACTGAAAGTAATTTACAGATGTTGCACTTTGCACCTTAAAGCTTTATTTAGACTATTAATACACCTTAGCTTGGTGGTGTATAGCCATAATGTGACTACAGAGATTATCACATAACCTCCTCTCTGTGCCGTGGAATGATGGAAGTGGGCAATAGTGTTTGTAAGAAACTACAGTACAATAAAATCTGATTTCTATTACTCTATATTATAATGTTGTTTCCTCATCACAAACAGACCTGGAGTTGTGTTTTGTTTCATTCACACATGTTTAACACACAAACCCTGCATATTTAGGCTGTGTTCTTCTCTGAAAAAAAAAAAAAAACAACAAAACACTCTGTTCCACCTTGTGATGTCATGTGGTAATACAGGAAGTGCCGCACTGTGTTTTAAACTCCATACACCTTCACTAGAATCATTTGAAAATTTCACCCCTGGAGTTCGCAATCTCTACTGAACTAAAGGTAAAAGGAGCTGTTAACTTGAGAACTACCACTAGATGACATCACAAGGTGGAACAGAGCAGTTTGAGGTTTAGAGATGTAGACAGACTAATAATAAAGGATTACTCAAACATGTGTGAATGAAGCAAAACACAACAGGTCTGTTTTTGAGGAGGTAAAAACATTGTAACATGGCTTAAAGCTCACAAGAGTCTGTTTTGTCTAATACAGAACCTTGAATGAACCTAATCGGATGAAAAGAATTGAACTAAACTAAAAAAGTGAAGGCCAATTTAACAAACTTAGTATTACCACAAGATTGTCCTAATATTAAATGTGTTTTTGATCAGGATCCATTGAACAACATCAGGACATGGTTAAACTCTCAAAAACATTACCTTAGCATAGTGTGATATAGGACCTTTTAAACCACCGCATCTCTAGCTAATTCAGATGACATTTTTATCCTTTATTATTGGCGTTTCCATTTTTCTTTTTGCTGGTAATTAGCTTTATTGATCAGTGAGTGTTTTGATCAAAAGCTTTGTAAATCCGCCTTACCCAAGAACTAATAACATAAAAAACACATCATTTTTTTGTCTTATGCTTACTTTCCACTAACGCCTCAGGGATTGCAGCCTATCATAGCAAATATGGGCTTTTTAAGTTTGTTAACAGACACAGCCCTATAATATTATACAAAAATATGATTCTCAAAACATTAAACATTATATTACACAAAATGGACTCTTTATCACGTTGTTACCTCATCAAAAACATATCTGGAGTTGTGTCTTGTTTCATTCACACATGTTTGACACTTTATTATCAGTCTGTCTGCATCTACAAAGCTCAAAATGTTCTTTTCCGCCTTGTGATGTGCTACTTTTTACTTTTTGTTGAGTAGAGATTTGCAATTCCAGGGTGAAATTATCCAAATGATTCTAGTGGAGGTGTATGGAGTTTAAAAACACAGTGGAGCACTTCCTGTATCACCACATGACATCACAAGGTGGAACAGAGTGTTTCCCATTTGAGAGAAGAACACAGCCTAAATATGCAGGGTTTGTGTGTTAACTCTATAGCGTCAGATGCTATCGTTGTGGACTTTCCATTACCGTAACTCTGCAACCAATTGTGCTCTCATGTAAATTCAAATGGCATCTCAAAGCAGAAGCGTGGTGCTCTTTAGATATTTTACCGTCATTACGGTAATCTGCCTGTGTTGTCCCTCGAAGATGACGAATGAGAGCGCAGGATTTTCCCAGTCACTTAATCAATGCGTCAAAGAAAAAATACAGATGGATATGTAAAATAGAGGTAGTTGTGTGGAAAAATGCAGTATATTCTGATACTTCCTTTAACATGATTTTTATGGATAAAAAGGAATAAAAGTCTAGGGGAGCTGTACTGGTTTATAGTGAGCTCAGTTATAAAAGGGTTAAATATGTGTGAATAAAACAAAACACAACTCCAGGTCTGTTTGTGATGAGGAAATATTATAACATAGATCAGAAAATTGCGTAATATGGGCCCTTTAAACATAGCCCATTATTCAAAATTGAAGTTTGTTAAGAAGGTCTGATTTGTGAACATTTTTGAAATGAGATGGGTTCCACTATTTTTACTAAAAAAGACGAGGCAATTCCAAAACATGGGGCCAGAGATTAAATGGGCTGTACCATATTTTCATGTAATAAAGTCAAATTAGTCTCACCCCAGTCCAGATACAATCTAAAAGCAGCTCTTAGGCTCAAAATGACGTCTGGATCCAATTCAGTGCGTTTCAATGTCTGCGAACCAGGAAGTAGCGCTGTTTCTCAATGTTATGCTTATGAACTCATCACTGTGAATAATTAAAATGCTCTGAATGCATACGGTAAGTTCACGTTATACTTTTGCGTGTTCTTGTTCTGCGCTATGGCCCTTCATAAAGTCACTTCAGTTCAAATTACATTCTCCTCAGGACTCAGCCGTAGACTTCACCATATTTGTAAATGAGCCCATTAACAGAAAATATGCCTGCAATTAGATAACGAACCGTCTCATGTTCCGTATACATTATGTTCAAGTCCACCTCAGTCATGATAAAACAGTGTGGTACCCTTGGAACAGCCTTATTAGAAAGTGCCGTCATAAATCTTTAATCTTCTATATAGGCAGATAATTCTCCTCTTACAACACTGATTTCAAATGAAAACGCATTAGACTGGACGTGCTCTTAATTTGCAGTGGGACATTGGAGAAGTCATTTGCGATTGTTGATGGCTCTTTCGCAACCTCTCCTCTGTCTCTCCTCTCATCCTCTCTTTATCTTTCTCTCCTTCCCCCTCTCTAATTTTCCGTCACCCCCTCTCCACGTCTCTTCTGCTCTGTCCCTCTCCCCGTTATAACCTCCCGATGTGTCTCTCCCTCTCTCCTTCTCCCTCCCTCTATCTCGCCAACCCCATCCCCTGTTCATTATGACCTCCCTCCCTCACTCTCTCCCGCTCTCCGTCTCCCCCTCATTATGACCTCCCTATCTCTCTTTCGCTCCCGTCTCTTCTTTTCTTTCCCTCTATCTCACCCCACCTTCTCCCTCCTCATAATAAGTTCCCCATCTCTCTCTCTTTCTCTCTTACACTCATACTCCCCCTCTCCATCCCTCTATCTTGCCAGCCCCTTTCCTTGCTAATTATGACCTCCCTATCTCTCTCTCCATCTGTGTCTTGCTCTCTCCATCCTCCCATGACACACCCTCTCTCTCTTTCTCTCTCTTTAGCATGCTACTTCACTCTCCTCTTTCTCTCTCCACTATCTCTTTCTCTGACCCTTCTCTCTCTTCCCCACCTCTCTCCCTATGTCTGTATTCTATCTCTCCGTCCATCTCTCTCATCTTTCTGTCCCACCTCTCTCTCTCTCTTCTACGCCATCTATCACCCCCTTCCTCTTTATCTATTATGGCCCTGCTCTCCTCTATTCCCCCTCTTTCCATCCCGTACTCTCTTCCTCTCTATCTGTTCTACCTTTCCTTCCCTTTCTGTCTGTCCTTTCCACCTGCTCCTCTCTCTCTCCCTCAGTTATTATAATCCTGATTTATCTTCTCTTTTTCGCCAACAATCTTCTTCGCTCATCTCCCTCTCTTTCTCCTTCTATTATGACCCCTCTCCCTGTCCGTCCTTTCCTCTCTTCCACTCTCTCCACTCTCTCTCCTCTATTATGACCCTACTCTCTCTCCCCCTTTCCTCTATTCCTATGTTTTCTCTCTACCCGCTCTCTCTCTTCTCTGTTGCGACCCTGCTCTCTCTTCTCCCCCTCCCTCGTTTCCTCTCTTCCTCATCACCTTTTCTCATCTCTCACTCTCTCTCCTCTATTATGACCCTACTCTCCATCCTTTCCTCGCTCCTCTCCATCCATCCCTCCATGTTTGTCCTCTCTATCCCTCCGACTCCTCTATTATAGCCCTGCTTTTCCTTCTCTCTCCTTTCCTTTCTACCCTTCTCTCCTCTCTTATGTCTCTGCCCCCTTCCCTCTATCCCTATAATTTCTCTCTATACCTCCTCTCTCTCTCCCTCCCTCTCTCCCTCCCTCTCTTATCTAGTATCACCCTCCTCTTCTCTCTATATCTTCTCTCTCCCTCTCTTATCCATTATCACCATCCTCTCTCTCTACTCCCTCCCCTCTTTCTCTTCTATTATCACCCTCTTTTCTCTCTTCTCCCTCCCTCCTCTTTCTCCTTTCCTCTCTTCCTCTATCTCTAGCTCTCCTCTCTATCTCTGTCCTCCATCTCTTCCCTCTGGCTCTCTCCTCTATTTTCATCCTCCTCTCTCTTCTCCCTCCCCTCTTCCTATCTCTCCTCTCCGCTCTCCGATCTCTGCTCACCCTCTCTCTTTCCTCTTGTATAACTCTACTCCCCCTCTCCCTCTCCTCTATTTTCACCCTCCTCTCTCTTTTCCCTCCCCTCTTCCTATCTCTCCTCTCCATCTCTGCTCACCCTCTCTCTTTCCTCTATTATAACTCTACTCCCCCTCTCTCTCTCCTCTATTATAACCTTGTTTTTCCATCTCTATCCTTCTCTCTCTTCTGCTATCTCTTCTCTCCCTTTCTCCTTTCGTCACCCTCCTCTCTCCTCTATTATAACCTTGCTTTTCCATCTCTCTCCTTCTCTCTCTTCCACTATCTCTTCTCCCCCTCTCTCCTCTCTTATCACCCTCCTCTCTCTCTCCTCCATCTCCTTTTTTCTTGTTCTATTATGACTCTACTCTCCCTTCTGTCTCTCTCCCTCTATCCTCTCTCTCCTATTATAACCCTGCTTTTCTGCTCAGTCCTTCTCTATCTCTTCTCTCCCTCTCTCTCCTCCCTCTTGTTCTATTATGACCCTGCTCTCCATCCTTTCCTTGCTCATCTCCATCCATCCCTCCATGTTTGTCCTCCTCTATTATAGTCCTGCTTTTCCTTCTCTCTCCTTTCCTTTCTCTCCTCTATTATGTCTCTGCCCCCTTTCCTCTATCCCTATCGTTTCTCTCTATATCTTCTCTCTCCCTCTCTTATCACCCTACTCTCCCCCCTCTTTCTCTTCTGTATCACCCTCTTTTCTCTTTTCTCCCTCCCTCCTCTCTCTCATTTCATCTCTTCCTCTATCTCTCCTCTGTTCTCCATCTCTCCCCTTTGTCTCTCTCCTATTATCGCCCTCCTCTCCCTTCTCCCTCCCCTCTTCCTACCTCTCCACTCATCTCTGCTCACCCTCTCTCTTTGTTCTATTATGACCCTACTCTTCCTTCTCTCTGTCTCTCTCTATCCCCCTCTCTTTTCCCTCTATCTCCCCTCTCTCCTCTTTTATAACCTTGCCATTCCGTCTCTCACTTTCTCTCTCGTCCGCAACCTCTTCTCTCCCTCTCTCCTTTCTTACCACTCCCCTCTCTCTCTCCTCCCTCTTCTTTTTTCTTGTTCTATTACGACCCTTCTCTCTCCCTCTATCTCCCCTCTCTCCTCTTTTATAACTTTGCTATCCCGTCTCTCATTTTCTCTCTCCCCTCTCTCTTGTCACACTCCTCTCCTTTTCTCTTGTTCTACTATGACCTTTCTCTTCCTTCTCTCCCTCTCTCTTTCCCTCCTCTTTTACGATCCCTCTCTCCTCCACTCCTCATCATGTATCATTGTGCACTAATTGGCCTATCAGAGCCATGCAAAAGGCAGCTCCCCACCAGGCCGAGGTCCCATAAAACCAATCAGGAGCCAAAGACACTGCACACAGCTCCGAGCGCTCCTGCCGATAACGCACGACACGAGCCAATGGAAACACCGTAATGGCCCTGTCTAAGTCACAAACTCCCAACACCATAGGAACAATGATTAAAGTGTGAGCACACAAAAGTTTAGCTGGAAATTGGCTGGTGCAATATCCCAAAATAAAGTGTAAGTAACGAGTATATGTCCAGTACATGAGTTACACATTATGTTCAGTGTTGCTTAAAGTGTGCATGGAAAGTTTTTTATAAGATTCTCTATTATACAACCTGCTGTAAATATACATTATAGTTTTACACTAGTGGTAGAATGTAACAAAGTACTGTACTTAAGTATAAATTTGAGGTATCTGTACTTTACTTAAAGGTCCTATATCACACTAAATTGACTCTTTAAGCCATGTTATAATGTTGCTGTCTCCTCAAAAACATACCTGGAGTTGTGTTTTGTTTCACTCACACATGTTTGAGTAATAATTTATTGTTTGTTTGTCTACATCTCCAGAGCTCAAAATGCTCTGTCCCACCTTGTGATGTCATGAAGTGGTAGTTTTCAAGTTATCAGCTACTTTTTATATTTTGCTTAGTAGAGATTGGCAATTTCAAGGCTGAAATCATCCCAATGATTCTAGTGGATTCTATTCTAGTAAATTTTAGTGGATACTTGGATACTTTACTTTTACTTCACTACATTTGAGAGCAGGTATCTGTACTATCTACTCCACTACATGACCCCGTTCACAGTAAGAATAGGTATAACACCCCTGTAATTGAATAAATGCCAAAATAGATATGTTTAAAGCTATTTTATGGAACATTTTATCCAGACCCACCCCCAGAGCAGTTATATAGTTCACCTTTAAAATAACTAACTTTGTCTTTCCAAAACTGGAAACATTCTGTCTTATTTTAGATTCTTTTTGTTTTATAGAATCAAACCCTTATCCTGCAGTTATCAAAATCCAATTCCAAAATCCTCTGTTTTCGTAAGTTTGTGAACATTCATTTCAAACTCTCCAAAGCTTGTGTTGTGTGTCGTTTGTCTCTATCCTATACAGCTGACAGGAGGAGGAAAGGCCAGTGCGAAGAGCCAGACAAAACATGGCCCAGTCAAAGGTTCCCTGCACAACACCATCTGTCTACAGCCCCAATATGGCCGCCACTGCCTTCCCGCAACAAATGGATCCAGACTGGAAAATACCACAACAAAAACATGTACAGACTCACGGTGACAGGGAAAATGATGGCGAGACTTCAGTGATTTGTAATTCTTTTGTTTGTAATTTACTGCACTGTTAGAATTAGGTTAGGAAACAGTATTTATTATAAGTTTTTCATAGTTTTTGTCATCGGTCATCTAAAAAAACAAAAGCTTTTCACCATAGACCTTGGTCCACTTCTTTATATCATGTGTAAAGAAGTGGACTGAGTGTGATATCGTTCGGCTCCAGTCACGTGAAGCTCATTGAGGCTAGCGGTTATAGCAGTTATAGCGGTTATAGCGATTATAGCGGTTTTAGCGGTTATAGGGTGAATTCGGAGCAGAGTTTCATATTTGGATTTTCCGACTGTGAGTATCATAGAAACCAAAAAGCCGCTCCCTCCCGCACCGCCGGTTTAGCAGGCAGCAGGCGCTTAGCAATGCTGTCAATCAAAACTGTTGATAACGCCAGCGGGAGCGACCTTGGGGAAAGAAGGCACCTGATTTTCTGTTATTAATGTTCATATCTTGATTTAAGGACACAATAGCGAAATAAACATTTTAAGACCAAAAATGACAAGCGTGACAGCAGAAGTTAGGGAGAGAGGGCTGACGGTTTTTCAATGTTAGTGAATTGGAGCCGGAGTCGATGGAGCCGGAAGCGTGCCCGCCCTTGCTCACTTCCCATTTGGAATGTGTTAGCTTTATCCAATTATATATACTGTCTATGCGTTTTACCTTACTTAGAACATGTGAATGCGTCGGATTTATATACTTTTTTTGAACACTCAGTTTCTGACAGAAGCAAGTCTTCCAATCTGCGCCATCGACCGCTCTAACCATCAATCACTCACTTAAACAGCACTTTCATACTAGGCTGAAGTGTCTTGCCTAAGGACACAATAACAATTTCCAAAAGAGCCACTGCTGCCCCACTGTGGTACCTGGTATTCACAGCGGTCTCCCATCCAAGTACTAACCAGGTTTGGCCTCGCTTAGCTTCTGTGTTATGATGAGATAGGGCATTGACAAGGTGTGACTACAACTTTTATATTTCCTGTAAAGTAATTAATAATACTGTATGTATCATGAGTATGAGCTGCCTCAAAATCCCTTTTTTTCATTTTTAAAGCAGACTTATTTTGCAAAATCGACTTTCCATAGCTTTTAGCCATGTTACAGTTGTTTCCCTTTCTCGAAGTTGTACTTGGCGTGAGTCGTACATGTTTGAACAATCTTTAATCACAACCTCATATTGCCCATCAATTCCCGCACAAAAGGTCTTCCGCGCGATGCCATATAAGTATGTTATTCCTCAAAAACACTACACTTTCATCTAGCTCTTTCAGTGGTTCAGGTCTGGTCTAGTCTACATGTACGTGTTTCAAGGAATTACTGACCTGTTCAGTCACAGCGTATAGATTTCAGTGCAGAAAATAATAACCACTTCAGTCTTTGAAAAAAAAAAAAAAAAAAACAGTTGCAGTGTCAAACGTGTTAAACTGGACCAATTTACTCCAATCATCACTTTAGTTATAAATATCTACTGTGCATAAACTGAAGTGAGACACTGTTACAACTGCAGCAAGTCTATTTCAAAGGTTAAACATCAGGTAATCTAAAATAGTGCTGTAAAACTGCTAGCAAGCTGTTCAATAAATCAATACTTCTCCCTTGACAATTAACCACCTACACTCTTCTGCTTAACTATTTTGAGTCTTCACTATTATAATTTGGTTCCCTCTTTAAAAATATACCTGAAGTTGAGGCATTTTTGAGCAGTGTCATGTATCAAACACAATAGCGTCTTTTTCAATGCACTTTTCCAGTTAAAGATTCACTATAGAGCTTTTCACGCATAATGACTATATGCACAGGTTGCCAAAAATACCCAGTTGGATAAGATCGGACTAGATCTGACCTGAACTTGGCCTGATATTCTCACGTTCTTGACTCCATGCTGATGAATAGATTTAAAATGCCATACTGCAAAACATAGTAACATCATCTTGAGTAAACTTCTCCCAGAAAAAGTGCATTTGAAGGATTTTCTGTTTTTTTTGGTGGGATAGTTAGATAGATAGTTAGTTAGATTGGTGGGATAGATAGATACCCGTGGTTAATATTTCTCATATTTTTACATTAGCTAAATGACAGTTTGTGGAAAAAAAGTTAAAAAGAAAAGTATAAAAAAATAGAGGAAGTAGTGCTGAGTTCTAAAACAGAATCGCTCTATCTATGTCATCAACAGGGCCGGCCCAGCCCATAAGCAGACTAAGCAGCTGCTTAGGGTCCCCGATGCCACCAGAGGGCCCCCAAGAGCCCAAACATTAATATTGAAAAATATATATATCAAGTTTTATTGGACACAGGGCTGGTGCGTTTAAAAGAGCCTAAGCATCACTCTAAAATGATTACATTCTTGACCCCCCTTATATGTTTGTGTGTTGTAGTTGTGATATTCTGGACGTTTTTAGTCTGATGTTGGTCATATAAATACAAATACAAGTGGTCAAGGTGATGAGAGCAGAGTCATAATGTTGTCAAATGTGAATCACCAATATCTGAGCCAGAGTACATCCGCTGCTGGGGGCCCCAGAGACAAATTCAGCTTAGAACCTCCTGAAAAGCTACAGCCGGCCCTGGTCATCAAACTGAAAATTCCATCCAAACTGCAGGGACCATTTACACGCAGCACATTTTAAACATTATTTTGACAAAACAGTGTAATATAATTCATTGTATTAGTCTAATCATACATATTGAGGAATTTTGCCCCTTGTTAACATTGTGGTTGCTAGGTAACAGTTTTGGAGTTACCTCTATGTGGATTGGCCCTTTCTTATCTCTGTGAGCTTCTGCATGTCCCCAGCAGAAATCAGCAGACCAGATCATTTTGGATGTTCCAAGGTCCCGGCTAAAAAAACTAGAGGAGACCAGGCTTTAAATACTTTTAAATCTTTGTTGAAAACTCATTTGTATGCACTGGCTTTTAACACAAGCTGAGCGGATTGTATTGTATAGGTTTATGTGTTTTTGATGTTTTGTTTTACAAGACTGCACTTTATATTGCCGTTGTGCAGCACTTTGGTCATCTGTGGATGTTTTTAAATGTGCTCTATGAACAGGTTTGACTTGAGTTGACTACGTATGTCACATCTGCTGCCTGTGTCCAACCAGGAAGTTAAATTATAAACTTGACCAACATTAATCCTCCCTAATAAAACAAGGCATCCAAAAGTATTTATAAAAGAATGTATATGTTGTACCTTTTCCTCACCAAAGATGTTCTATAACCTTACAGACAGCCATTTTACCCTGCTCTCCAATGCGTCTGACAGGGGAATATCGCCCATCTTGTTTTTTGGCTCTGAGTGACCACAACAAGACAAGTGCCTCGTTTTCACTCACTGCTCAATTATAGATCTACCGTTGGTAATAAAACGCCTATGGTTTTCACAGGGCTGACTTGAGCTCCCCCTAACCACATGTTAACGGCTAATTAAAGGTCTCATTTACCAGAGGAGTGAAGGTGGCGAAGTCGATGTGCGCAGTGCGTAAGTGTTAAGAGTACTGCCACTGTGAAGAGTGTGTAGATGTGTTTGAATGGACAAAATGACTGACAAAAGCTGCTCTCTGGGAGTGAAAGAATGCATTAGCAACAACCAGTAAAGAGAGATTACATTTTACTTGAGTGGCTTCTTAAGATATTGAACTTTTCTAGCTGCATACTTTTTACTCCTATACTTGAGTAGGCAAGGCAAGTTTATGTGTACAGCTCTATTCGTACACAAAGTAATTCAAAGTGCTTTACAGAATAAGAAAGACATTAAAATGATAATGCAACACATAAAATGATCACAAATAATCATCTTAAAATTACCATTAAAACAGAAGAGTGTAGAATAAAAACCTTTCAGTCATATGCACAGCTAAACAGAAGTGTTTCGAGTAAAGTAGAAAGTACCTGCAGTGTTCTGGATGTACTGCAGCTGTCTTAACGCTCGTT
Organism: Periophthalmus modestus; assembly: GCA_019594935.1. Classification (NCBI taxonomy): domain Eukaryota; kingdom Metazoa; phylum Chordata; class Actinopteri; order Gobiiformes; family Gobiidae; genus Periophthalmus; species Periophthalmus modestus. The sequence continues at coordinate 21,796,946 of JAIEZT010000012.1, read as the reverse complement.
TGGAGAGGTAGTCTAACCTATTGGAGACAAATGCATGACTAAGTCTCTCTAAGTCTGGTTTTGACAGTATACCTTTGATTTTTGCAATGTTTTTTTAGATAGTAAAACACTGCAGAGGTTATTGATTTGATGTGATGTGAGTAAAAGTTGTGGTTACTCTTGCGGGAGCTGGAATCGCACTGCCAACCTGTGGATCGGTGAATCTGACCGTTCAGCTTACGCCGTTTATGTTGAGAACGGAATTCAAACCGCCGACCTTTGTATCCACGGACAAACACTCTACAAACTGAGCTTCTGTCGCCCGCAGACAGACTAATTTAATGTTTTGTCTTTCAAATGACATAATCTTCAATTTATAAATCAGTTACATCCCAAAAGCTACAGTTTAACTTATTCTTACTTGAGTAGTACTTTTCCCAAACACTTTTTTCCTCTTACCTTTTTCCTCTACTTTGTACATCTACTTCAGTAATATTATTTTAAAGTAATATTACTCTTACTTGAGCACAATTTTGGCTACTCAAAGGGCTGCTGAAGAACGCTATATGGTGGTGATTGATGTTCCACTCTTAACATATTTATAAAGTTGAGATGTACAGAAGTGATGCGTAGGTTGTTCAGTAGCCACGAGTCCGCCCGTGTGTCCCGTGTGGTTTGAAGCGGGTCAAATGTCTTAATTAGAAAAACAGAGAGTGTGTGGAGGTCAGCTCGAAGCACCCACTCACTGATAACACATGTTGAAATGGCTTAAAGCAGAAATAGCCTAAAGTATAATTTGTTTTGCCACAGTACAGCTATAAAAGCAGCTTATAGGGGTAAAAATGAGACCGCTGCGTGTCGCTCTCTGCCTCTAATATGAAGTATTTTTATTAACTGTAAACCTGCAGTTTTATTAACTGTAACATGCTAGTGGTAAATGGTCACATGTTTATATAGCACTTTCCGGTTTCAAAAATGCTTTACATCAAAGAACCACTCACCCATGCACACACCGGTGTATGCAGACGCTGTAGGAGAGAAAGGTTAATCGTCTTGCTCAAGGACACAATGATAGCATGCATCTGTGTGAGCTGGAGTCACAACGCCAACCTCTGGAACAGTGGACATCTACCCACTGAGCTACTGTCCCTGCGGTAATGCCAGTGGTTGTTACTGTGAAAATGAATTGCTTATAAATACACGTACTGAAGAAGTAAGATGCTAGGAATGCGTTGGTGACTTTGGGACGCTGCAAATGGTTTAAAATGAAGTAGTACTTTTTTTTCATGACAATAAAATCAGATACAGTGTATTAAAGCGCAATGGACTAACCGCAAAAGGCTCATATCCTTTTGAATCCTTTGAAAACCGATTTTTGTAAGGTCATGCTTCTAAATCGCAATTAGTTTTCTTTTTGCCTGCTCTCAAAAAAATGATGTCCACCCTAATTAAATAAATGTATTCAATATTTCAAAATGGGTGGTTCATAATACCATGCACTTTACATACAGCAATTTTCAGCTATTCGAAATATGGATGTCATGAAATTATGTTGCCTGTGACTAGAAGAGTCTAACTTTAAGTAGTCAGCTTTTATAGCTCTGGGTAGTCAACAGCTAACTACATATTTACAGTTAATTAAAAGGCTCATTTGTGGCAAGAGAGCGCTGGGAAGTGGAGTTACCCATTAAGACTAACGCCACCGTGACTGGATGTTAATGTGTTTGTTTATGAAAAGGGTGACTGGTCTGTACAAACTATATCTTTTAAAGAACAGATATGCTTTCTCTTTCGGTTGCCTTGTTTTAAGTATTTCACAAATTTCCAAATTTCCAAATTAAAATAATATCTGCATGCATTATAGAATATGTACTTTTTAAACTTCACCGTAGTTTCCATTGAGGCATTTAGGCGCTGCAGCTCCCTCTGCTGTCAGCAACGGGAATTAACATTTACAAAGAAAACAATTTAAGTTTTCAAATCAGTCCCAGTCAAACTCAAATAAAGCTATTATTCCTAAGGAGCTAGGCCTATGCAAAACCTCAAGACAAGGAAGGAATTATACGTATGAATGTACGTAGTATCATATCTAAATTACATTACATTAAAGTCTGGGCAAATCAAACAGACCCAAATATATGTATTATTATTTTCTGAAACGTGGCTGTCAAATAAAAAAGTATAGTAATAAAGTATAAACAAAATCATTATTGAAAATGATAGTTTTTTGTTGTGACAGGCATTATAAAGGAGGTGGTGTTGCCATTTATGTTAGAGATCACCTGTCTTTAAAATTTCTATTCTCCTGCTCACAGCCTAAATGTTTTGAACATCTGTCTCTATCTGTTATGTAAATGATCCTGATAAAAAAAAAAAAAATTAAAAAAAAGGCTATTGCTGATATTTATCGTGCCCCTTCAGCACCTCAAAATGCTCTTTTTAAACTGGGAAATTATTACATTATTACAGTCACATGTTCTCTTTAAGACATTTCACTTACAGTGCTGTGAAAAAGTATTTTCCCCCTTTCTTATTTCTTACTTACTTACTTACTCTTACTTTTTGCATGTGTGTCACACTTGACTGTTTCAGATCATCAAACAAATTTGAATATTAAACAAAGATAACCCAAATAAACACAAAATGCAGTTTTTTCCTTTGTTAAGAGAGAAAAATACTAACTACTACTCCAAACCTACATGACCCTGTGTGAAAAAGTAACTGCCCCCCTTGTTAAATGATGAGGTAACTGTTATTAATCATATTACTGTGGAAAGCTGAGTTCAATTTCATAACCACACCCAGGCCTGATTGCTGCCAGACCATTCAAATCAAGAGATCACTTAACGAGAACCTGTCTGACAAGGTGAAGTCGGCCACATTGGCTAAGACCTTATCCGTGATCCAAAGAAGTTCAGGAGCAGATAAGAAGAAAAGCAATTGACATGTCTCAGTCTGGAAACGGTTACAAAGCCATTTTTAAATCTTCAAGACTTCAGCGAACCACGGTGAGAGTCATTATCCACAAATGGAGAAAGCATGGTACAGTGCTGAACCTTGAGTGGCCGGCCCATAAGAATTAGAACAAGAGCACAGCGACGACTGATCCAAGAGGTCGCAAAGGAACCCAGAACAACATCTAAACAACTGCAGGCCTCACTTGCCTCAGTAAAGGTCAGTGCTAATGACTCAACCATCAAAAAGAGACTAGGTAAAAATGGCAGAGTTCCAGGGCAAAAGCCACTGCTGACAAAAAAGAACAAAAAGGCTCGTCTCACTTTTGCTAAAAAAAAACAACATCTTGATGATCCCCAAAGGTTTTGGGAAAATATTCTGTGGACTGATGAAACAAAAGTTTCTTTTTGGAAGGCGTGGATCCCGTTACATCTGTCGTAAAATGAACACAGCATTTGATAAAAAGAACATCATGCCAACAGTGAAACATGGTGTTGGTAGTGTCATGGTTTAGGGCTTTGCTGCTTCAGGACCTGGACGACTTGCTGTGATTGAAGGAACCATGAACTCTGCTCTACCAACAAATCCTGGAGGAGAATGTCCACGCATCAGCTTATGACCTCAAACTGAAGAGAATTTGGGTTCTGCAGCAAGACAATGATCCAAAGCACATCAGCAAGTCCACTTCTGAATGGCTTAGTCAAAGTCCAGACCTATATATATCTCAAATAAATAAAGATAAACAAAAGTCCCTTTTCTCCGTGATGCTAATAGAGACATTTGTTTTGCTGTGAACACTATGTGACCATGACCATTTGAGAGAGTCTGGTGATGGTTTATGGGCTTAAAAACTGCGCAGGAGAAGTCTGAAGTTTTATCTGTGACGTAACTAAACAGGCAAATGTAAAGAGATAATTTTTGAGTGCTCAGACGAGATGGTTTTGGATCAATGAAACGAACGTGAATGAAACAAAATACAATTCCAAGTATGTTTTTGATGAGGGGGCAACACCAACAACGTCAAAAAAAAAAAAAGTCAATCTGGATAACATGTGTCCTTTAATACAGTACCTATATAACAATGAAGAAGTAAAAATGGAGACCTTTTGTAAAAAGTTGTACTCCATATAGTGAAGAGTGAAAAGATACATCAGCAGTACGGTTTTGTCAGGGTCAGCTTGACGATTGAAGCTGACCCTGACAAAACCGATTGAAGCTATATTTAAGCGCTGAAATGGAATAGTGATTTTGCACTGACTATTTTGCTGACTTCTCCAATCAATACTGTTGTTGTCTCCTTAAGCTAGACACTTCGACCACAATCTTCCAAATCCCAATAATAGGTGTGAGAGTACCCATTAGAGCCCTGAATGATTATGCTACGTATGACTCAGGCACAACAATAGGTGTGCTTGTTTCAGTGTAGTTAGCTCCTCCCTTCAGATAAATCAGCAGTGACCAATAATCTGACCAGAACTGAAGAAGCAAAATGTCTTCACTTTAAAACTTTTGTCCTGCTGAGATTTGAATTTTTCTTTTAGCACAAAAAAAAGAAGTTTATACATATTCAATTTCCTGTTGCATGTAACAGAACAGTCTCATTTACATTAGGCAGGGGCTAGGAGAGGCATTCAACTGCATGAGGTAAGAAACAGGCAAAAATTAGACACGTGTTTGGACATGTACTCGTTTTAAAACAGCAGCGATGGCTCGTAACTAAGAACTAGCTTGTGTTTTTTTGTTTTGGTCCGCTATGCTAAAGTAAAAGTAAAAACTACCAGAGGTTCAATGTGTTTCTTTGTGATGCAGAGAACAAATAACTTGTGATTAACGAACTTCTATCTGAAAATCAAATGCTCACTGCAAATTAGATGGCACGTTTGTCTGCCCAAAGTGTGTTCATATGTATGATAGTTTGTTTTTTAGTAGCAATTTTAGCTACGGAGTTTTAGTGCCCATGATGAAGTAGCCTCATAGCCCCCCCGTTCGCACCTGTTTGTTTGGTTGACCTGCATGTAGACTGGGACTTCAGCGGTCTGAGAGGTTTTGGGGGCAAAGATTTGGTTGTTTAGTGCACTTTGGTTCTCTGTGCATCTAAAAGTAGTGAGTGTTCGACTGTGCTTTTCCATAATATTTCCCACACTCCCTCTCCCGCTGATGGCTCTTTGTGCTGTAGCGTGAGTGAGGGGCGAGCGAGAGTAAGTGATCCACTGCAGCGGCCAGAGCGGTGCCAACCCGCTGTCACCATGGCAACTGTGTGGCAGCAGCCTTGATACAGGAATGATCACACATTATGAGTTTGAGTCAAGCAGGCGAAAGAGGGGACCGGGGTGATTTGGATAAAGGGCTGGACCGCAGGATAGAAGAGAAAGAGAGAGGGCAGAGGAAAATCACAAAAACAATGTTAAATGAATTTTAAAAAATGCGAACAGGATTAAGTTGAGCAATTTACATCTACACATGCATATGGCGTCGTTTTTAGTTCACTCAAGCTCTGCTATTACACTAAAGATTAAAGCAGGGCAATGCACACGTAGTCAAGTGTTTGAAAAATGGATTTAAATAACACATTTTCAGGAGCCTGTGATCAATACGAGCATTCACGGTCCCATTTAGTTGTTTCATTTTCAACATAAAAGATGAGTGAGTGTGACTAACACTAAAAGCTAGCTCGTGATGTTACTGTTATTTGACAGGGACAGCATCAAATCATCTCACTTGTTGTACCTCCATGGTCAGATTGTACTAAAACAAGGCTCAGATTAAAGTCTAGCTTGCCTAACAGAGCTTTACACAGAGCAGTGCCTCCAGTTGGCACCATTTCCCCTAGAGAATCTCAGTGACATCAGTTAAGGTTAATTGAATGTCAAAAACTTTACCTTTGTGACCAGATATGAAGACACCCATAAAGATAGATTAGCTAATTCAAGGGAAAAATAAAATAAAATAAAAAAAAAAATAAAATAGTAAGAAATTAAAATAAATTAATAATAATAATAATAAAATAATAATAATAATAATAATAATAATAATAATAATAATAATAAGAAGAAGAAGAAGAAAATATTAATACATTTTTTTTTAAAGCTGTAGAATAACCCCATAAGCTGTTGTGTCACTCCTTTTTATCACACTAAAGAATAACGTTTAGTATTTAGTGTCATAAAATCTCCATTAGTTTAACATTAGATAAACTGAAAATTCTCTGTGGTACATCCTGAGTAAGATCTGACATTCAAGCTTTGAATGCATGACAATACAGAATTAGTCAAAACAATGAACCAAAAAACCACTGTATAAGAGAACTCCTTTAAAAGAGCACAGTAACATTCAAAGAGGAGAGGATGACCTTGGTCGGCAAAAAATCAGGCATGTAACAATTTGTCAAATTCCACTAAATCTTCAACATGTGCACTGTGAAAACCTAAGGCTATGTCCAGCTAATATGAAAGTACCCGAGTTTTCAAGTAGGAACCGCACCACCGCCAGCTATTTGGGAATGCTGTGAAGTCCAAGTTATTAAAAAATATACAGCAACTACAACTTTTAGGGTGTCCTTAGTTCATTTCAGATTATTTCAGACTAATCTTCTTAAAAATGCATACAATATAAACGTGCAGTAAGTAACTTTTCCAGTGAAGGGTCCACTACCTGCTTGTCTCGATGTTGCTGTGCCAGAAATATTTCACAGTATGATATGAAACTTGTCTATCTAGCATTGACTCAATTCATTTATTGCTCAACCTTGAAAAACATGCATTCTTTGTGTCATTCACCTTTTCACAGATCTGACCTGTAACCATAGACTTTATATATAAATGGACATAGCTAACCTGCTAGCCGGCACGTTCCTAATGGGAAGTGAGCATGGGCGCACTTCCAGATCCATCGACTCGGTTGATCGGTTCTAATTCACTTTACATTGAAAAACTGTCGTCTGTTTCCCTGCAACTGCTGCTGTCATTTTGATCTTAAAATGTTCATATTGACCCGCTGTACATATTCTTAGTGTTTTTATTTGACTATTTTGTCCCTAAATCAAGATAAGTGCATGATAAGAACAGTCAAATCAGGCACCTTCTTTCCGCGAATTTGATTGACACCACTGCCAAGCGCGCTCCATGCTAAACCAACGGAGTGGGCGGGAAGGGGTGTTATCTTCAACAGCCTCTGGAGTGGCTTTTTGGCTGCTGATACTCACGGTCGGAATTCCAAATATGGATTTCTGCTCCGAATTGGTCCCTATAACTCAGGGTGTCCAAACTTTTCTCAGTAAGGGCCACATATATATATAAAAAAAAAAAAAAAAAACATAGACAAAGCTGAGGCACGATTGAAGGCCATAGACTGTTCACCAATACAGTGAATACTTCAAATCTGCGTTATTATTACAAGCTAGACTGAACCACTAGACCTTTGTTCATGCTTACATCCTCAATGGGACACTTTCAGTATTTGATATGGCCTTGTTAAAGTAAATTTTCAGAAATGTACAGTAAAAAGTGCTGTAAGTAATATGGGCCAATTCACCTGGAAGCTTGAGAGCCTTGAGGGCCGCATTTAGCTCCCGGGCCACAGTTTGGGCATGCCTGCTTCATTTGATTGTAGCCGAACGCAATGGGTGACATTGCGTTCGGCTACAGTCAAATACCTACTTGTCTACACAGGGATAGAGGTGCTATATCGATGCCGTATTGTGAAATATTAATAGGTGCAAAGTGAGAGCATCTCTATGGGGACAAGCAGGTGGCAGATCTTCTACCAGAAAAGTTACATAGTGATACATGTATATTACTTTTACAAATATATGTATGTTTAATATTTTCCGCTCTAAAAAGTGTGAAAATGTTTAAATCTAATAGGCCTAACTCTTACTACTTTTCTCCAAAGTTTAAATAGTTTTGTTTCGTTATTTGCACTTTTCTAAACTTGTTCAAATGCTGCAAAAACACTGAACATAAGGTTACATTGCTAAAACTGGTTACATTATCTGTACTCTGTAATAGCTCAGTATAATTATAAGGCCATATGAACAAAAAAAGTGCCGTGTAAAAGAATATGTAGGCTAACAATTCCAATGAAACAGAAAATACTGCAAATTAACCAGCGTTATGTTCACCAATCTAACACTATGCTTCTCGTTAGCCAGAAAGTTCAAATTTACAGGGCAATTAGGTGCTCAAATGTACTTGTGCTAATTGTAATGAGGAACCCTAGTGGTGAAAAATGTCATCTTTAGTCTGGTTCAAATCGCCAGTTAAGAGCTTCCCCACGCAGTTCTGCAGCTACAGTGAAGGCAGAATCGTTCTAGCTGAAATAAATCACCCGAGCTTATACATAGCCAGTGTACAAAGTGTTTTTGAATAGACGATATTTCAGTACCTTGCGTCGTTGCTATTGATCAAGCCGGTTACCATCCCCCGTTAGATATATCATGGTTCTTTGCTGGGATGATAAAACTCGTAGTTATTGGGGCTTTAAACGCATCGCAACTCAATATAATGTGTTGATTCTGCAGTCCTCCATAGGCCTATATCCAAACAGCTTCCCCCATGCTGTTTCCCCCCTATTACAGCAGATGTAGTTGTGCTTTTAAGTGCACACAATTATAGGTTATACAATGAACCAGCATCTCACAAAAGTTCACGGAATGGCTAGATAGACCGCTAACTGGTCATGTGCAAAGGTTAGAGAAAGTTGTCGCAGACTCCATTGGAAAATATGTTACCGTTATTATAGCAATAACAGTGTTCTTTATGGGAATATGGCTCCATTTTGATGTCGGCAGAACGACAATTTGAGACAATTGATAGTGAAGTTCTCAGTGAGAGGAGAGGTGGCAAGAGATAGAAGATAGAGGAAGAGGTGAGGGAGAGAGGGAGAATACAGAAACAAGAAAGAAATGACTGTTGAAAATGGGAGCAGTAGCTGACAGTCAGTTCAAAAAGGTGGACGCAGAATAGATAGAGCGAGAAAGTCGACTCCAGAGGGATGGAAGTGATGATATCGCTCTGGTTGTCATGGCAACGTGTACATTTCTTTTGCTATGAACGAGCCTAAACAACTGTAACTAACCCAGACCATATCCTAACTTTAAGGAGGGGGGTACTATGCCAAATCGGACTTTCATATGTCATCCATGCATGTTTGAGTAATTTAGCGATTTCCCCTGGACCCTATTCAAACCCTTCTTATGGTTCAAATAGGGTCCAGGGGAATTATTTGTCCAATACATTGCCCAAAAAAATATTTGTCCAATACATTGCCCAAAAAACCTACATCATCCACACTCCCACATGACAATTCTCCATAAATATACAAAAGCAGGATACAACACAAGGCACTACAACTTCACAAAAATTCATGTTTTCAAGGTAGATTTTAACCATAAAAACACCAGTTGAATAAATGAAAGGTAGTTTAATGCTATAATATGGAACATCCAGGAAAGTGCACCATAACCTGTGTCGTAATTATAACCCTGTCCCTAAACTCCATCACTTCTAATGACCAATCAGAGAAGATCGTCAATCTGGAGCAAACTAATTACAATTAACCACTAAGATTTATTTTAACATCACAAATTTTAAAACGTGGTATTGTCCCATTCTGTTTTACATTAAATTAGGTAAATTTTACTACCTTTACCATTGTGAATCTTAACCCCAAATTCAGACAAATGAAAGATCGATTTTAGTTTACAAAGTTTCCCTGAACCCCCCCGGCGTTCTTGGTTTTTATTAGAGCCCCTTAAGAAACTTTGTACATCGTTTATCATTTGGTTAATAGTACCCCGAAACCACTTATAAATATTAATGATTATAAAGTCTCTTAAACAAATGGCTGCACCGGGCTGGCTATTGGAAAAAATAAAGATCCAAATTTCACAAAACTGCTTTATCAAAACTGAATATGACTGCGGTGTAGTGGCGTCTGGATCGTGAACAAAAAAACATTTTATTGAGAAAGTTTCTTCGAGTGTTTCCAAGTGCTTTTTTGTGTGAAAATCTTTAAAGGGTAATTTATCAAAGCTTGAGTAAAGATGTGGGCTTAAAAGAACATCTCCAAAGCTAAAGCACAAAGGTTCATACCTCTGCAAATTTCATCATGCCGTATTATTGGAGTGTGGCCCTGGATCTTGCCTTCTACTGACATATAGATTCTGTAACCAAAATCCCCCCATCAAGCTTTTTTGAAACAAGGGAATTTATTTTAATAGAATCTTCTGTGACATGTCCGTTAAGCTGATTTAAACAAGTTTGGGCGCCGTCTTCCAACCGGTGGAGACAGCACCATCTGCAGTCCGACTTCTTCAGGACGGTATCCCAGGTGCGCGGCAATAAAAAGCCCCCCTCGTCCTGGTTTAAAGTCCCATGGGCACATTTCTGTATTTCGATTGCCTCCTTAATCCAGCGCCGTTGTCCTCCCCATAATGGTGCCAAAACCTGTTTAAAATCAGCTGACCAGACACGTCACAGCAACATCATGTGACCAGTCTGAGCAGTGAAAACAAACTAAACTTTGGTCTGACAAAAGAATCAATCAAAATAAATTATGGGAAGGCCAAATGAACCTCATTGGGCTATGAAGCAAGGGAAGTTTATTTGAAGAACTGACTCCACAAAGTAATGCTCTGCGCTCTGCTTTACAGAACAAGAGAGACACTTGAACTATTTGCTTTACTTCTATGTTGTCTCTGCTATTGCCTCCACAGTATGCCATTAAACAGATCTCACAGAAATTCAGTAACAATGTTTGTATTGATGAAGCATTTACTCTGAAAGACACGCATTCTTACTGGTAGCAAGGTCACCTCCCCACAAATCTGACCTGTACCTTGGCAACAATAACATCTCCATGGAGACTAGCAGGTAGCAGACGCTTCAGAGTAGAAGTCTGTCTCTCATCTTCAGGACTGATTTTAACAGGATAAAACCAGAACGTTGAATACCTATCTTTTCACTCGAGAGTATTTCTGTACTGCAGTAGTTACATTACTATACTTTCTGACAAAACCAGCACTTTGCAAACACCGTGCTTTTACTCCTACTTGTGTAATATTTAGTTTTAATGACATAAACATCATTAGCAGAGCAGGTGCGACTCCAGCTCCCACAGTCGATGGCTGTTGTTGTGTCCTTGGGCAAGAGACTTCATCCCCCTCGTCCTCAATGTCTGTCTACACTGGTGTATAAACGTGTGTGTGAATTTATGAGTGTTTCCTTGACGTAAAGTGCTTTGAGTGCCTTGAAGGTGGAAAATCGCTATATAAAACTGTAGCCATTTACCATTACTAAATCCTAGCTAGATAAATACGTTTAATGCCAAATTGTGGAATATTCCAGGCAAAGTAATAACTAAAATCTTCAGGGAAACAAACATGTGGCTATCACTCCACTAGAAAAGTTCCACAGCATCAGAGTATTATCAAAGTAAACATTTTGACTACATATTCAGCTCTAAGACATTTTCGCCACGTCCTACAAGTAAAATAAGCAAATCCTAACGATGTCATTATCCCTTTCTGCCTTCTCTGTCCCACTACTTAAGTACTATTATTTTGAAGTAATGTTATCGAACTGAAGTACATTTTTTGCCTACTCTTCTTCTCTCGGCTGTAATGCCCGAAGTACTTTCAGCTGAAGTTTACGATGGCCATTGAATAGGCCCAAGCTCCCTGTGCACTGTCAGGCTTGAGCAGGAGAGTGTAAAGTGCACCAAAACAAGTGCATTGAGCGATCAGACAGGTTTCTCCATGGCCGGGCAGTTTTCCTATTAGGCCAGTAGGTAAGAGCCAGGCCGATATTAGAAAGGGCCAGCGCTGAAGTGGACAGCCCAAGCAAGCGTGTCAACAAACAGCCCTCGAAAGCATGCTCAGATGTTAAATGACCAAAAAGGCCAAGTGTGGCGGACTGATACTCGACCAGCAGGTTAAAAGCAGAGGCAGGGAATCCAAAAGGAAAAATTTATTAATGACGCTATGGCATTGGTGTTGGCCCATCGGCTCCATCTCACAAAAGAAGAAGACGTTTTTTGAAATCGTACTTGACCACTTTTTCAAACCAAATGGTGAAGCGTTGAACTTGCCATCAATACCCAAAGCACATCTTTTTTTACACTGCCACGTAATGATGATTCATGTAAGAAAAATTCTGTACTTTTTATGAAGGGAGGATCTGCTGCCTTACATTTAGTAATTTGCCAGAAATGTTTGAAAATGAACTCATCAGTCTTGCATTTATTCAGTTACAGGTGAAATACAAAATCTCTTTAAAAACATGCATTATTACTAGTTGTGGGGTCGCTTCTCCCCAAACCTGTTACTTTGCTTGGTAGTGTGCTGCTTCTCTCCACGATGATAGGTATTTTCCTATTGTGAAACATTCCTGGCAAATCAATGACATCTCCATGCAAACACTAGGTGGTGGACCTTCCACCAGAAAGTTACATAGTGCACCTTTACATATTGCAAAACAAGTCATAACTCTAATTACACACAACTAAGTATGGAAGGGTATTATTGACTGACTGACTAGATAACTAACTAAAATATATTAATATTAAATGTCTCATCTATATCGTCTGCTGACAAAAACTAAGAGATGAGACTTGCACTGGCTCTCTATTTTATATCGGGTGCAATACAAATTTTATTGATTCTATGTTTAAATGTGTGCACTATGGGTCCTCTTTATTTGAGGGAGTTACTGCAGCTCTATACTTCACCCAGAACCCTGAGGTCCACTGACCAACCTGCTGCTGTGCCCAAAGCCAGGCTCAAGACCAAAGGTGACAGAAACTTTTCTGTGGCAGCGCCCAGACTATGGAACAGCGCCCTCTGCCTGTCAGATCCTCTCAGTCTTTAACGCTGGCATTTAACACTAACAGGGTATCATGGACATGTCTGGGGTGGGGGAAGTCTGGGAGTCCCTGCTTAGACTGCTGCAACCCGGCCACGGATAAGCGGAAGAAAATGGATGGACGGAGGGTATCATGGTGTTTTACTGTTCTTTGCCTAAGTATTTTATCTGCATATTAGTTGTTTTTTTTTGTCAACTTTTATGTGAAGCACTTTGGTCAGCTGTTGCTATATAAATAAACTTGAATTGTACTGAATATCTTCCTAATTTCTTACCCATGCAAATGATGTATTTAAACAATCTGACTGCTTCCCTTGACAATGCAAGAAGTGAGATGTTCAAAATTTGGCACCAAGTTCCATAAAACTTCTAGACTCTAAAATGTATCAAAGCGCTGTGCTTCAAAGTTCAAAGTTTGTTTATACAGTAGTAGTCTTGCCTCTCAAAATACTATCTGACTATCTCACAGTGGCATATTCTGTGTAGGTAAGTATGCAGTGAGGTCGCTATAGTCTTTGAGAGCAGTACTTTTTGGCATATCTTGAATGCAGATAAAACGGTGTCTGTCGTTCCATTGTACATGACCCGGGTACATAGACTGGATGGGGTTGAAATGCATCCAGGCATCGCACAGTGGATCAAAGAATTATAAAGTCAAAATGACGTGCCGAGACCAGACCTGCTGTTATCTGGGTCAGAGTAAGAAGAGTACATTGTAGTTTGTGCTACTTTTGTTTCAGCAGTTTTTGTTGAAGGAAAAATATACAGCAAGTTGAAGTTGGAGACTTACCGCTGTGCAAGTAATGAGATTTTAATCGAGAACGAGATGCACTCATTCCTAATAGTTAATTATTAGCTTGTTTCTTATTTTAATTGAGAGGTATACAACCAAAATTAACCAAAAAACTGTTCATGGGACTTCTGGGTTTCCAATCTTTATGTAACAGGATTAACAAATCAACTCCAGGTATGTTTTTGATAAGGGAATGTTATGACAATGTAAGTATCTTATCAAGAGTTGTCAAGAGTGGTCTGTCTTTAGAAATGTCCAGAGAGCTGAGACAAAAGCATTTGTTACATTCAAACCATAAACTGTGTAAAGAAGTGGACTAAGTGAGTGTGACGTCACCCATAGCGTTCGGCTCCAGTCAAATGAAGCTCATCGAGGTTTGTGGTTATAGGGACGAACTTGGAGCTGAGTTCTATATTTGGAATTCTGACCACGAGCATCATAGTGACCAAAGAGTCTGGAGCAAGGCTGTTGAAGCTAACAAACCTTGCCAAACCAGGGGTGCAAAGCTGTCAATAAAGCCTGTTGCTAACGCTAGAGGGAGCGACCTTGGGAAAGGAAGCTGATTTGTCTCTTATTAATGTTCATACCATGAGTTTCGGACACAATAGTGAAATAAAAATACCAGGTTCATGTAGAGTGGGTTAATATGAACATTTTAAGAACAAAATGACTCAAAAGAGTCTGACAGCAGTAGTTACAGAGAAAGGGGCGGCAATGTTTCAATGTAAAGTGAATTGGAGCCAGAGTTGATGGAGCCCGAAGCGCGTCCATGATCACTTTTTATTTGGAAAACGATGGCTAGCACGTTAGCTACGTCTGTTTATATATGCAGTCTATGATTCCTACTTCTACTTTTTCCTATTCAATATTTTTTTTACATTAGTTCTCTCTCTGTATAAGTCATTTCCTCATCTCAAGAATAGTCCGTTCTAGGAATTGACCGATGTGAGCCAGCGGGCGATTGAGTCAGGCGAAATATCTTTGAAATGCCAATCCTGCCACCAAAAAAGTTCAAATTTATCTTCATCAAAGATTAAGTATCGATCATAAAAACTGCAGAAACGAACTGACATTGAAGCTAAATATTCCCGGAAGAAAAAGTGAATTTCTGATTTATTGGATTTTTTTTGCCAACATAAAATAAGTGGTAATAAAAATGGAAAACGATCCTCAAGTATTTAAACAGCTGTTCCAAGAAGTGTGACCTATGAAATATACAGTAACTGAACAGCCTATTGTGTTCTGTGCTCATTGTCCATTTATCCGAAGTTCGGCGGTTTGTCTCGATATAGACATCAATGGTAGAGAAGGTCCGATCCACTGACCCACAGGTTGGCGCTCCAACAGTTGAATGCTGTTGCTGTGTCCTTGGGCAAGACACTTAACCCACCTTCACCCCCAGTGTCTGCGTAAGCTGCTGTGTGAATGGTGTGAGTGTGAGTGTGTGGGTGAGTGTTTCCTTGATATAAAATGCCTTAAAAGTGGAAAAGCATTATACAGGGTGGCCCAAAAGACTGACACGTTTAAATCTTCAGTAGCTCCTATAATTCTTAAGTTATACTCACCAAATTTTAGCAGTAGGTAAACTGAACCTTCCGCAATTTTTGGCAATATACACGGTTATAATTGTTCACTTACACTTGAACTTATCACTACTTAAACTAGGAGAAGTAAAAATAACCTTTTTTTTTTTTTTTTAAATAATGTTTTTGAAGTGTCCATCATTTTTGGTTTCACACTGAATAGCCCGATCCAACATACGTTACATAACATTTAAAGCATTTTTGGGATTATGGCTTATGGCTCGATTTATGTTTTAAGTGATCCTCGAGGTTTATTCACAAGCACCTTTTTTAGTCGTTTATTGTGGACCAGTGAGGTTCAAGATCACATAAAACACCTTTATTCTTTAAGATAGTCCCAGAGGAATAAATTAAAATGGAACGGTAACACCGCTGGATTGTGAATTTGACCCATGTGACTCAAAGTACCACTGTACAATGAGGGTTCGATCCTCGGTGCTATATTTGCTCATATTAATGTCGGAAGGGTCGTTCTAAATGTTCTGAAAAAATAAAATAAAAATATTTAGAAACAAAAGAGTTATGAATTTTTTTCAACTGTCAGTGACTTTTGAGCCACCCTGTATAAAAATGTGACCATTTACCGTTACTAAATCCCCAAAACTCTAGCTAGAGATATATGTTTTAATGCCATACTGTGGAATATACCAGGCAAAGTAATACGATCTTCATGGAGACAAGCATGTGGCTTTCACTCCTCTAGAAAAGTTCCACAGTGCACCTTTAAGCATCGGGGTGAGAGGTTACAGTTGGATAATATTTTTTTTAATTAAGAGTATTTATCAAAGTAAACATTTTGACTACATATTTACGTGCTAACTAAGACAAACATTATCAGCATGTCCCACAAGTAAAATAAGCAAATTATTTCATTAGCCCTTTCTGCCTTCTCTGTTGCACAACTTGTCAACATAGATTTCAATTAAGCCTCATTAAAACCACAGAGTTAACATTTCACCATCAGAGCTGCATAAACAAGATGCTAAAATTAAACAGCCATTAAGTGCCATTTACACATTAGTGCTAATAATGATTAATAAGGATTTGATGAACATGGAGAGTGTGTGGGCTGTGGGGAAGTTGATATATGGGCTGCAGATCTAACAGTTAGACTGGGACTAAATGTGATGTTTAAGTGCATACGATAATTCTGACTTGGTTTGATGGGATAGGAACTGTGGCAAATATACACTACCTGGCCAAAAAAAAAAAAAAAAAAGGTCACACACTCTAATATTTCGTTGGACCCCCCCGGCATGCATTCGCTGTGGCATTGTTTCGATTTCGCTTCTGCAATGTCAAACAACTTATTTCCATCCAGTGTTGCATTAATTTTTCACCAAGATCTTGCATTGATGATGGTCGAGTCTGATCTTCTCCAGCACATCCCAAAGATTCTCAATGGGGTTAAGGTCTGGACTCTGTGGTGGTCAATCCATGAGTGAAAATTATGTCTCATGCTCCCTGAACCACTCTTTCACAATTTGAGCCCTGATGAATCCTGGCATTGTCATCTTGGATATGCCCGTGCCATCAGGGAAGAAAAAATCCATCGATGGAATAACCTGGTCATTCAGTATATTCAGGTAGAAAGATAATCACCCATTCAGTAATTATGCAATAGGGGGCTCGTACCTATTTGCTTAGTTAAATCCAGGTGGTGACTTTTTTTTTTGCCAGGCAGTGTATATCATAATTTTACATCAGCTAAAGAGGACCTATCACGCTGGTGTCTGCTCTATAGCTGATTTCCACGTTAAAAAACCATGGTGCCCAATGGGAGCTGATGTCGCAGTAAACGTCGTCACAACAAAGAGTCGGCACCTCTGATGGATAGCTGCAGATGACGCTAGCAAGAAGCAGATTTTTTTTTTTTCATCTGTACCAAAATGACTAATGCAATGCTGCCAAATCCTGAACGTATCATCGATTAAGAAAATAAAGCTGGAAAACGAAGTAAGTAAAGAGCAGTGTGTGTATCCCGGTGGCCAGCGGTTCATCTGCAATATGGCGTCTTAAAAATATGCGATTAAAGTTTGCTCATGCAACTTCAGGAGAGTAAATGGTAGGGGGGAACAACTATAACATGACTGAAAGCTCTAAGAAGTCGATTTTGTATAAGAGGTCTGCTTTAAGTGGCAGTTTGTGGAAAAAACGTTGAAAAGAAAAGTACAGACATAGCCGTGGTGAGTGCTACCTATGTCATCAGCACTGAAAATGATGCGTAAAATGCCAGGACAATTTATGCACAGGAAAGTTTTGGGCCTTGTTAATGTTATGGTTGCTAGGTAACGTGATAAACTTCACCAAAATAAAAGCCAAAAAAAAATTGTCTAAGCTGACATATGAACTTTAAATCAATGCTTTTGCCACTTAGAACAGTATGAATCATCCAGCTACCCCCTGAAGCTATAGGACGAGTGATCCCTCCTTTACAGAAATGAAAGATTCTGTAAGCGGAGAGCGATTCCACGGATCGGGAATGTTAGGCTTCGGAGCGCAAAGCTTAACAAGGATTTTCTCCAGCAGGACTTTTGAGGACAGGATCAGAGAGGATGTACCGAATTTAGTTAAGAAATGGGAGTTCAAAGATAAGTCAATGAACAAGTTACTATGAATCAGCAGATGTACCGGATATATTTCTTTCCACTTCAGAGAGCAGCTATTTCTGACTTACCAAAATGGACCGTTAAAAACAATTGAGCAGCGATTTGTACATCTTCAGATTCTTAAACACGTTGGACCAATAATCGACTGAGAAAATATTTGTCATTTCAACTCAAGTGCTTTTGTATTTTCGTGAATTCCTTAGTCATTTATTCAAGTCATAATTGGTACAGTGATGGTATAATACTCCTGGAGCCACAGCTAATGAGGCTAACATGGCTGTCGTTCTGTGATTTCTCTTACCCTCACAGTCATGCTAAAATATAAAAGATGGGTGATGAGCATAGATTGTATAAAGAAGTGGACTAAGTGAAAGTGACACCTTCAGCTCCAGGCAAATAAAGCTCGTCGAGGCTGCAATTATGGGATAAATTTGAAGAAAAGTTCATATTTGGAATTCTGACTGCGAGTATCATAGCAACCAAAGAGCCAATATGGAGCGACGTTTAACAGGGAGCGGGAGCTTAGCAACGCTGTCAATCAAACCTGTTGCCAACACTAGCGGGAGAAACCGGCGCCTGATTTGTCTGTAATTAATGTTTATATCTTGACCAGGGTCATGTAGAGTGGGTTAATATGAACATTTTAAGTTCAAAATGATGATCCTGACAGTTGTGGCGAGAAAGGGGCGACAGTTTTTCACTATAAATTGAGTCGATGGACCCGGAAGCACGCCCATATTTGGAACTCGGCGGCTGGTGGGTTAGCTATGTCCATTTATACATACAGTCTATGATCTTCTTTCCTAGCCTCATGCATTCCGCATTACAATCTACAAAGAACATTTGATGCCGTCAGACACACTGTTGACTTTGTAGTGCTAAAATCTCTTCTAAAGCTAAGAACATACAGTACAATCCAATCAAATTGCTTGTGAAAAGTGTTTGTGGTCCTGGCTGAATCTGTCAGTGCAGTGTTGCTCAGACAAAGACTATTATGGTATGTCAACAGATCGAGCTGGGGTTGCAGAGAGAGGCTGCAGTTTGCATCACTGTGCAGGGTCCATTAAAATCCAATCCACTGCTCAACGACGATCATTCAGAGGATTATCACAGGAAACAGAGAAACACAACAGAAAGCTGCACGGGTCTATTCACTGTTCATTTACTTTCATCAGCAGTCGTGAGATAAGTACGGAAGATAAGTGACTGCGGGACAGAGGGTTGTTAGAAAGACATGTTATGTTTTGGGGGAGGATAGCATAGTATTGAATTTCACTTTTTGTTTATTGCAAATATTGATTCAAAGTGGCTTAATAATTATAAAGAAATCAGATCTATTAATTTCCTGTTAAAAACTGTGTAGGTGCACCTCTCAATAGAAGGCCCACCTTTTAATAGAAGGCCCACCTCTCAGTAGAAGGCCCATTTCTCAATAAAAGCTCCAACTCTGAATAAAAGGCCCACCTCTAAATGGAAGCCCCACCTTTTAATAGAAGGCCCACCTCTCAATATAAGGCCCAACTCTTAATAGAGGGCTCACTTTTTAATATAAGGCCCACCTCTCAATAGAAGCATATCAAAAGAGCAGATACTCACATACTTGTGTTACCTGTTGAAACATATCTACATGTATGACCTGGATACATATTTTTTGGGAATAGTTGCACGTTAAGTACACAGCTGTGGGCGGAGATAGGGAGTAGGTAAAAGCTGAATTATCCTGAACACTCAAGCCTTGAATATGAGACAATGCAGGATTACACAAACATGCAGGAATCAAAATACAACTTTGAGTGAACTAATAATGAGGGAACACCATTGCAACATGGTTAAAAGCTCATAAAAGTCTGTTTTATAAATCGCCAGCCTCATAACTGCATTTGGCCAAATTAAGTTTTCTCTCTCTGACCTTGGACAGTCAGAACATTTTTAGAACCTAAGACTGTTATTCAGTTTTTTTTCTATATTGAAAACCTTGAAAAATAACTTCAAGAATTATGCTAAGAGGCTAAAAAAAATGTTTTCCTTCACCATTTGACTCCAGAGCGTGTTAAAATACTCCACAGTGTACATATGTGAAGGTTATTGAAAAACATAAGACCTGAGACCGGGGTCTTATTTAAAGCTACACTATGTAACTTTTTGGTGGAGGGCTTGCCACCTGCTCGTCTCCATACAGATATTATCACTTTTCCAGAAATGTTCTACCGCATGGTATTAAACTTATCTATCTTCATATAAAGTAGCATCAGCAGACCGAGTTACACGTCAAATCTTGACTCTAATAAATGCAAGATAATGCCATACAGTGGAACATTCCAGGCAAAGTGACACTATCTGTATGAACCCTCCTCCAGAAAAGACGGTGAACCTTTAAGAGGGCAATATGGCCTTTAAAAGTAGTTAAATACTAAATGTGCAATGGAGTTTCCTTTATAAATTCATGCATTACATACATTTTGACTGTAAAATCGGAGTAAAGTTCCTGGCTTCTCAAATCTCTATAACATTTATGTAACATGTTTATCTTTATGAGCTGATAAGATCATTCTAAAGCTGATACTTTTACAACCATCTCTTAAATAACGTTCCACAAAACCCAAACAGTTGAATACATCTCCCATAAAGGATTTGTTGAACCAGGGCCGTACAGGAGTAAAATAGCACACTGGTAATTAAGCAGGTGCAGGGAGTGTCGCAGGCTCTGTAATTACATTTATTAACATTTTAAGAGGTTTTCCATGGGAGCTGTTTTTATGGCATTGTTTTTTTATTGTGTAGAAATCTTAATGTTTGTGATAATATTTATAAGTGAGCCCATGAAACAGTTCATCTGTGTTTTACGGCCTGGAGTCTGGAGTTATAAAAGCAAAACTAACCAAAGTGTTTATGGACCATGCTCTACACTCAGACCATGTGCAACTTTTAAATGGCTTTTAAATGACTAACTGACAGTCCACAGACCCTCAACTGCAGCTGCACGATAGCAATAATATCTACTGTAATTGAGTGATATTTGTATTGAAGTAACGGTATTCTTACTTGAGTAAAAGTTTTGGAGTAAGTCTACAAGGGACAAAAGCTTTATGTTGACAATATGAAATAATTTGAACATTTAGATGTGACTTAGTTTGTCTTATTTCTGTATCTGTCCTTTGAAAATACCAGATTTTGTTCATGAGTTAATATTTGGTCCTTCCGGTTTCATTTACTTCAAATTATAAATCAGATGTTACGTCCCGACAGTTACTCTTTAAGTTACTCTTACTTGAGTGATTTCTTGAACCACTACTGTGTATTATTTTGAAGTAACGTTATACTTACTTGAGTGTAATTTTTGGCTGCTTTACTCACTTCTGACAGTATTTGAGTTTTTTTTTTGTTATTTTTACAGGACATATTAAGCAAAATCAACTTTTATGACCTTGTAACCATATTGTAACGGTATCCACTAAACTCAGTAGTAGTACAGGGTGTCCATAAACATGTCTTTACAATTTAGTTGATAAGATATTTTAATCAGGATAAGATATCTTAATCAGGCTTGTTCTGCTGTACTCAGTGGTTTCCAAACTTTTTTTTTTTTTTACCTCAAAACCTCTATATGGGCACCATTAGTTGCACGAAGCATATCATGATGGTATTGGATTTCTTGCTATGTTCTCCGTAGCAGAGGCTCATTAGTGGTTGCAAACGCATCTGTTACCTTTTGCTTTAGTTCAACCTTTTATGACCACTGAGTACAATAGTTAATATATCTTATTAATTGCCTTTGTAATCACATTTTTAAGTTGTAAAGAGTCTTTAGGGACACCACATATTTCAATTGATTCATGTGTTTGAGTATTCTTGTTTTGTCTAACATTTGAGGCTTGAGTACTCAGAAAATATTCGTTTTCACTTCCCCCCTATACCTGCCAACTTTCTTGTAGTAACTTGCATTTATTCAAATATTCGTAATACTAGGTCACACATAGGGTTCAAAATGTCATGTAGCATTTTTCAACAATAAAAATGCGTAATCTAAAGAGGGAGGACTTATCAGTTCTGTGGTTTTCAACAGGAAATCAATGGTTTTATATCAATATTGTCATCTGCAATAAAAAAATTTTAAAAAAAAGCTAAAGGAAAACATATATCGATTTTGAACACATTGTCACAAATACATTTGATCCCCAAAAAAATGCAATTTACAAACCCACTGCCATTTATATCACAAAACCAGGGCTGGACCAGGACAAAACCAAGCTTACATGAGGACCAAACTGGACTCAAACCAAACCAGGACTAAACTGAGACCAATCATAACGTCTTTGTGCAAAATCACATCACGCCAAAACTTTTCAAAAGGAAGGTCGATATAGAAAACTTCACTCAGTCCCACAAACTGTACTATAATGACTAATAATACAATACATTACCCACCATTATCAGTAAACAGAGCCGTACGCGACAGAAAATGAGATAAGGCTTATTAGAGAAATGAGACACAAAGAATGCCATTGTTTTTACATTTGTACAGTAAGACCTTGAGAGGAGCCTCTGCTTGGTGCTTTGTTGTAGCCTTCTTTCGCTCCAAGGTGATAGACCATAATTAACATGCGATGCGAGGTCCTCGTTCACATTTAAAATTAATAACGGCTTGACTCTAAAGATGTTTTCCTGCACGTCACAGTATCTCATATAAGGGTGACAAACCTATTACTGCTAATGGTAATTCAACAGAGTGCAGTTGTTATAAACCTTGCAACCCCACGTTTTTATAGTCCATTCGTCTTCACTTGACTCGTTTGGATAATTCAGCGATTCAAATGCCTTCAACTAAATCAGCTTTAATGTAAGCAGCTATTGTTTTTAGCATTCTTTAAACCACTTGTCCCACCGGAAGGAGGCACCGGGGTAGACCCGGGACATGCTGGAGGGATTATGTCTCTTGGCTACCCTGGGAACACCTTGGGGTCCCACCAGAGGAGCTGGAGGACGTGTCTGGGGTGGGGGAAGTCAGTCTAGGAGTCCCTGTTCAGACTGTTGCCTCCGGATAAGTGGAAGAAAATGGATGGATGGATTAAACCACCTCCCTTTGTCTGCAGGTACAATTTTTAAGCACTCTTCTGCGGTTTAAAGGTGCATGATGTCACTTTTCTGCCACCATGGATATCTAGCAAATGAACATTGATACCAAACCTGAAAACTGCAGCAGTTAAACAGGTACAAATCCAGGGCGACCCAGGCCGGCCGAGAGACATAGTCCCTCCAGTGTGTCCTGGGTCTTCCTCATGGCCTCCTCCCGGTGGGACATGCCCAGAACACCTCTCCAGGGAGGTGTCAAGGAGGTATCCGGAACAGATGCCCAAGCCACCTCAGCTGGCGCTTCTTGATATGAAGGAGCAGCTCTACAATCAGCTCCTCCCATGTGGCTGAGCTCCTCGCCATATTTATAAGAGAGCGCCCAGCCACCCTCTTTTCGACCTCTTTCATCAATGATCTTGTTCTTTCGGTCATTACCCAAAGCTCATGACCATAGGTGAGAGAAGGAACTTAGATTGACCAGTAAATCGAGAGCTTTGCCTTTTGACTCAGCTCAGCTTTTTTTTTTTTTCACCAAAACAATCCAATACAACGACCACATCACTGCAGTCGCTACACCAATCTGCCCATCAATCTCACGCTCCATCCTTCCCTCACTCGCAAAGGTATAACATCGAACTATTAAATCAACATGAGTACCTCAAATCTAGCATTACAAACCATATTTCGTTTTCCTGCGAGAGCCTATGTACTTAATAGAACAAATAATATAAAAAATGACCAAACACTTGTACAGTTGCCATAAAACATCCAATAAATGATGTAATGTTCAGTATAACTCAAATATATTCTGACGCTGCAGTGAGGGATACTAATGATGAAAGAGCAAATTAAACTGGCACCACACCAGTCTAATGCAGAGCTTTAATTAAGCACTTCTAAATGGTTATACAAATCTTCAAAAGTCATTATTCTTTAATTGAAGTGCATCTTATTCCATTATGTCCAGTGTGTTCCTGATTTTTATGTCTTTAAGAAATATATTGCCTATATATTTAAAAGTCCTCTGTCTAACTTTTGTGGATGAGGTTGTACCACCTGATTGTCTCCATGGAGATCTTATTGCTTTGCCTGGAATGTTCCTGAGTGTGGGATTATACGTATCTACAAGGGACTCTCTTCCTTTTCATTTATATAAGTGGGCCTAAGTGGCTTCTTCCTTCAGGCCCCCAAATTTCCGTTGATGGCCTGCTTATGTACCTTGCTATAAAAATCTGTTTTGACTCATACGTTCCTTTGGGTTAAATGTCTAATACAGCACAGCCCTCACTTACTAACCCGATTGGGAACTCAATTAAAAGTATTGCTTCTTAAACATCCCCTTTACTTTATTATCTGTATCTGAAAGAATATACCCGTGGTGATTTCCAAATTAAAATGTAGAACGTAGCGTCCTGTCTATAATGGTGCGGCCTTTCATCTTTAATGCACACTCGCTGTTTAATATGCACAATGAAAGTCTAGCCTTGAGCTGCAGCCCCAGAGATCTGACCATCTGGTTTGGATCAGATTTTTCACTTTATACTTGTACTATGTAACCTTTCTGGTGAAGTGTCTGCCGCCTGCTTGTTTCCATGGAGATGTTATTGCTTTGTAATGTTCCACCCTATAGCATTGAAATGATCAGTTATGTGTGTTTTTCTTGCTCAAAAATGTCTTGAAAAACATAGAGATAATTTGGCTCTGTGCACAATGGTAGCCAGCTAGATCCAATCAGAGGGACAGTCAGCACGACCATTTCCACTGTAATGCAATATCTATGAGGTTTTTGCCAAGTCGAAGTCAGAGCGTGGACAGGGAACTGTGGGTGTATGTTAAATATAACATAACAACAAAATGTAATTTGTTATAAGGACGATCCAATTATTTTTAGATATAGATTATTTCAGTCAGTTATTTAAAACAGAACAGCCCCCTGTCCCCTCATAGACATTACATTACTGTAGAGTGGACATGGTCACGCTGATTGTCCCTCTGATTGGAACTTGTCGGCTACCGTGAATAGACCAGTTGATAACCGATCCATCCATTTTCTTCCACTTATCCGGGGCCGGGTCGTAGGGGCAGCAGTCTAAGCAGGGACTCCCAGATTTCCCTCATCCTGGACATGACCTCCAGCTCCTCCGGTGGGACCCCAAGGCGTTCCCAGGCCAGTTGAGAGACATAGTCCCTCCAGCGTGTCCTGGGTCTTCCCCGGGGCCTCCTCCCAGTGGTACATGCCTGGAACACCTCCCTACGAAGGCGTCCAGGAGGCATCCTGAGCAGATGCCCGAGCCATCTCAGCTGGCTCCTCTCGATGTGTAGGAGCAGCGACTCTACTCCGAGCTCCTCCCGTGTGACTGAGCTCCTCATCCTATCTCTAAGGAAGCACCCAGCTACTCTGTGGAGGAAACGCATTTCGGCCACTTGTATCCGTGGTCCTTTCGGTCATTACCCAGAGCTCATGACCATAGGTGAGGGTTGGAACGTAGGTTGACCAGTAAATTGAGAGCTTTGCCTTTCGACTCAGCTCCTTCTTGACCACAACAGTCTGATACGGCGACTTCATCACTGCAGATACTGCACTGATCCACCTGTCAATCTCACACTCCATCCTTCCCTCACTCGTAACAAGGCCCCGAGATACTTGGACTCCTACACTTAAGGCAAGGACTCACCACCCACCCTTTTTCCAGTCGAGAAAAAAAACAAAAAAAACAACAACAACACCTTAAGTCGCATTAAAGGGCCTGTACTGTGATTGTGTTTCCATATATTTAAGCAAAATGTGCCTTTCTCCAGTACATATGTAGAGTATTAGCAGCTCTTGGGGTCAAAATATGTTCGCTGCGTACTGTCTACGTCTAATTATAAAGTGGTTAATTGTTATAAACACACAGTGACTGATTAGGATGCTCAGAATGCATATGTTAAGTAATACCTTAGAAAACCTTTAAAATGCCCTTTTTTTTTTTTTTTTTTTTTTTTATTTTTTGTGCATTCCCAGCAAATTATTGGTTCATTATGAATTAAGTCTTTGCTGATGCTTTGTGAAGTCTAATTAAGGTGCAGTTATTATAAAGTACAGACAACTTTAATACCATTGTGAAGATCTCAGACGCTGCCGTAACATCTCCACGGAGACAAGGAGATGGCAGATGGTCCACCTGAAAAGTTACACCCTGTTCCTTTATATTTTCACTGTCATAGCAGGTAAAAGTAATATATTTCAGAGAGAGAGGGGAGTTATTTTTGAGCACACTGTTGCCCCATCAGCACTTCAGAGCAGCCTGTCACTTTAAATGATCCTACCAGTCTTTCCCGCTGCTGTTTTCTGACTGAGCTCCGTCTGACGCCTGTCACCATCAATCACACATCCCGAAGTCCGCACTACACACACTTGTTGTTCCATAAATAAATCAATGAAAGCATAATGGACGCTCTGCAATAAATAAATAAATAAAAAATTCAAGCTTTGAAATATATTAAGACAACATAGAGGTGAGGATATGTCAGCACCAAAAACTACTTTCAGGGTGTCTAAAAAGAGCCGAATAATTGATACTTTGCAGCTGGAGGGTGTGATGCTAACTGGAGGCGCTGCTCGGTCTGAAGGTCTGTTACTCAGGACGTTAATCTGAGGTTTATTTTAACACAATCTGATCATAAAGAACTGACTGAGTTGAAACTGCAACAGGTGAGCTGAGTTTTTCAGACCATCTTAAAACTTCTTTGCTGCTTTTCTCCATGGTAACCACTGAACATTCCAGCACAAATATGCAAATAGGACAACCCCAGTGTGATGTCAAAGTATTACTGAGTGTTATCTCAAGTGTATTATACGGTCACATTTTTACACAGCACTTTTCCACCTTCAAGGCACTCCAAGCACTTTACATCAAGGAGCCACTCATCCATTCATACAGCAATGTACATAGACAATAGAGGTGAAGGGGTTAAGTGTCTTGCCCAAGGACACAATAATAGTATTCAGGTGTGGGAGCTGGAAGGACAACGCCGACCAAAGATGTTTAAGTCGAGAGCAGGATATGAAGTGCCAGATTGGTGGACAAAGCTCGACACACTGAGCGACTCTCGCCATATTTATGCACTGATTTTTACATTAATTTATGAGCATGTTAAGCCCATTTCTTGACGTGTGCAGGGCGATGTTTAAAATGACCTTGCACAAAAACGGTTTAGTGATTTGTGGTAAATGAATTGTGGAAAAAAAAAAAGTATGAAGTACATTTTTTAATATATATTTGTTATTCATGATTAATGGAGAAAAAAAAAAACCTTGAAAAAAGAAAAAAACACCGTTCAGGTACTGGTACTGAAAATAAAAAAAGGTTAAAAGGCCCATGCTATGTAATTTTCTGATTCTATGTAATTTCCTTTTTTTTTTTTAAGATACACTTTTGTCCTTTAATTTGACCCACCCTTCAGTGCTTTTCTCATCTCCAGATCTTGAGCTACTCTTGCTCAGGAGTACCTCAGCTGGAGCATTTGACCTTGTGTTGTGCTTTTGGGTTGATGGGGGAATGGTTTGTAGAAGGTTGTGACTAGTGTTCTAGCTGCATCTGTCAGATTAGTCAGATGTTAGTCAGATGTTAGTCAGCCATAGAAATCTTACTAGAAAATGTGTTGTATGAAAACAAACGTGATAAACAAATTTGGTGGCCAACATTATTTTCATTCCACCATTATCAAAATAGCAAGAACACAATCAAACTGAAAGGGTGGTGTCACTGACTGAGATCTTCCTTGGCTCTCTTATTCCTCCTCTGGCACAGCTGATCTTTGGCACATTTTGGTCTCTTCCACAGAACATGGTCTGTATCTCCAAATCCTCCTTCAGGTGATAAATCTGATACAGCGCGAGATGGCCGACGCGTCGCTCCTCTCCATCCTCTCCTCTCCATCCTCTCCTCTCCCTCTCATCCTCTCCTCTCTCTCCTCACTCCCCTCCTCTCCCTCTCCCCTCTCCTCTCCTCTCCCATCCCTACTACCTCCTCTCCTCTCTCTTCCTTTGTCCTCTCCTCTTCTCCCTCTCTCTCTCTCCTCTTCCTACTCACCTCACTTCTGCTCTACTCTCTCCGCTCCCTCCTCCTCTCTCCACTCATCTGTCCCTCCTCTCCCTCTCCTCTCCCTCCTCTCCCGTCCCACTACTCCTCTTTCTCTTCCTTTGTCCCTCCTCTTCTCCCCTCTCTCTCTCTCTTCCCACTCACCTCACCTCTGCTCTACTCCTCTCCCAGCTCTCGCTCTTCTCCTCTCCCTTCTCTACTCTTCCCGCCCTCTCTCTCCTCTTCCTACTCACCTCACCTCTGCTCTACTCCTCTCCTCTCGCTCCTCTCCCCTTCTCCTATCCCAGCTCTCGCTCTTCTTCTCTACCTCCTCTACTCTCTCCTCTACTCTCCCTCCTCTTCTCTTGCTCCTCTCCCTCCTCTACTCTTCCCGCCCTCTCTCTCCTCTTCCTACTCACCTCTCCTCTGCTCTACTCCTCTCCTCTCCCAGCTCTCGCTCTTCTCCTCTCCCTCCTCTACTCTCCTCTCCCCTCCTTTCAACTTTCTCCTCTTTTTACTCTCCTCTTCCTCTCGATCCTCTCCCCCTCCTCTCCTCCGCTGCGGCTCTCCTTACCTCCCCTTCCTCCTCTCCTCGCTCTCGCTTCTCCTCTTCTCCTCTCCTCTCCCTCCTCTCCTCTCCCCTCCTCCTCTTTTCCCTCTTCTCCTCTCCTCCTCTCTCGGTCGAGTGTTGCTGCTCGTGTGGTGTGTTGTCAAAAATGGCAGTGGGATTTGGTCCTGTTCCACTACATTTGCCCACAGTCCTGGTTTTGGAGCAGAGACATGGGTCTGTGGGCCACTGATAACTGGACAAACACCACTGACACTGCGCTTGGTGATGTTTAGCGGGTTTTTAACGCAGGCTGTACTAAGACAAAACATTTTAACTGCTACAAGACAAAGCAAAAGTGAAGAATTCCCTGCAAATTTAAGTTTTGATAAATACACAAACTAAGCGGCCCACCAGTCGCCAGATGCTTGTGGAGAGCTGAGGAGTAATTGTAAAGCTGCAATGCGTAACGTTTCTCATGGAGGTTATACGCCACCTGCTTGTCTCCATGAAGATGTTATCCGTGGATTTCAGAATGATGTCAAATTAAAACCGTTGCCATAGCGAATAATAATTTCAAACCAAATATTATCTCAACATTTAAAGCAGACCTATTCAGAAAATTACCTTTTTAGAGCTTTTAACCATGTTATAGTTGTTTCCCCTCAACATTTACTCACCCGAAGTTGTATTTGGAGTGATTCGTGCATGTTTGAGCAATCTTATTTTGAAGACGTCATATTGTTGATCAACCCTCGTTTTTACTTTTCATGACCACCTGCATACGCCCTCTGCTCTCTGCGTACTTCGTTCTCCAATTGTATTTTCTTAATCGATGACACGCATAGGCTTCAGCAGTGTCACAGTCATTTTGGCACGCTGCGCACTAGCATGATCTGCATCTATCCACTGGAGGTGCCCACTCTTTGCTGTGATGACGTTTACGGCGACATCAGCTCCCATTGGGCACCGCAGTTTTCTAACACGGAAACACTTTCATGAGTATTGTGATTTAACCCAGGAGAACCCACGAGGTCAAATTTGGCTGCAGTCATTTGCTGCTACCCAAAATGAACAAACCAAAAAAATATGTCAAATTTCAATTCCAAAAGCCCAAAGTGCCACATTTGGCTCCTGCATAGAGATACCTAGTGGATGAATATTGAACTAAAATGAGCCAGAGTGGTAGTGACAAGATGGCTGACCTGTTGAGCTGGAAAACTCCCCAAACAAAATCGTCTTCTCAGCAAACCAGCCGTTGAAATTGTGTTTCTTTTTGTTAATCTTGTTAGTAATAGCTTGCAGAATGTCTAGAAGTACATTTTTTTTAATTCTTTTTGGCTAAATCAGCAAGCCCAATGGGTCAAATTTGGCTCTGATCCTAAATTAGGGAATAAAGGGTTAAAATTGAAAAAGTGTTCGGTGAACTTATAGCAGTAATTTAATACAATGTTCATAATTTTCCAAAGAAGAAAAGGGTTCTTGGGTTCTCCACGGTTTTAAAATGTGCAAATTATAACATAATGATCCAGGGGTGTCATTATAACTAAAGAGTAGACACAAGCACAATATGTCTTCTTTAAACATGTTGCATATAACAGGGATGTGAACATTTTGAATGCACACAGTATGGCTTTAAATACTGTATTATAGGACAAAATCTGGTCTTTCAAATTCTACATGGCTCCTCCACCACTTTCTGGTTTCTTGAAACAGAGCAGCAGACACACCATATCTCCCACTTCAAATAATCTCGTCGTCCCCTTAAGAAAAAGTGCCTTGAGCTGGTCTGCTTTCTCAGAGTGAGCCGTCCAGTCCTGAAACACTACACCATCTCATACGCGCGAGGCGGGTACACACACAACTTTTAAAAACATCATGGTTACTTAAGAATCAAGTCTGTGACCATAATTAATAATGTCATGGTATGTTTCACCCTGTAATCTGCTTTTATGTGGCTTCTTCACTTTATATCTTTCTACTAACCTTTCATATATAATGTAAATGTTGTCTTTCGTGCAGGTATTTTACACCTTACCAGGGGCCACGGTTGAAAACTATGTACGTTGTCCCCCATTCTGTGTTCTATCTACATCTAATTATAAACAGTTAACAAATCAGGTCAGGAAGTGTGCGGTTAGCATGCTTGTTGTTGTTAGCATTACCATGAAAAACACCTGTAAACTAAATTACGGTGAATAATGAGGATGCTCTTAAGACAGTACAAACCGGGTACAATCCATCCATTTTCTTCCACTTATCTGGGACGGGGGCAGCAGTCTAAGCAGGGACTTCCCTCACCCCAGACACTTCCTCCAGCTCCAGAGTTATTTAACAATCCTGCTTTCTTTTGACAAGCTTAAAAATATATAAAGGTGATTATTCTCTTTAAATCAAGCTTCAAATGAGGATGTAATTACAAAAAAATGAAAGCCCGCTAATAACTTTTAATCATGATTTTTGAACCATGACGGGTATGTGGAAGGTATAAAGTACTTTTGTTGCAAATACATAAATATAGTATGAATATTGACATCTTTGTAGCACTAAAAGATCTGTTCCTTTAGCCGTGTATTAGGACAGGCAGGCAAAGCTAATGGGAATAACATTTATTTCCAGGTTAAAGTTGTCTATTGTGATTCTAACTGAACCGTGCCACTCTTTTATTGATTTGTTTCATCTGAGACAGAAAAACCCTCTCTAAATCAAAACAAAGCAATTATAAAGTCTTCTCGACACTCCTCCGGTGTAGTCCCCAGTCATCTCGTACACAGCAGAGTGATTCAGACTGTCTCTCCACAGTGTCACGGCGCTCTGGTATAATAACACGCTAATGAAAACATGGACTGTCAATTAATGCCTTGTTTATTTTAATAATATCCATGGTGGCCAATATTCTGCTGCTGAACGCTCCAGTGAGCTCAGGGTTATAAACTGCTCATGACTACCACAGTACAAATATATGTCTAATACAAAAAAAAAAACAACAATATAGTATATCGTTTAAATGGGGAAAAAATCAGACACTGTATCTATAAATGGACATCAACTCTAGTTCCAATTCACTTTCTATTGAAAAACTGTGGCTCCTCTCTCTGTAACTGCTGCTGTCAGGCTCGTCATTTTGGTCTTAAAATGTTCATATTAACCGACTCTACATGATCCTATTTTTTTATTTCGCTATTGTGACAGTAACTCAACATATGAACAAGAGACAAATCCATCCCCGATGTTGCTCCCGCTAGCAGCAGTAGGTTTGATTGACAGCGTTGCTAAGTGCCCGCTCCCTGCTAAAACAGTGGTGCGGGCGCAAAGGGGTGCTAACTTTAATAGGCTTGCTCCGGATTGGCTTTTTGGTTGCTATGATACTTGCGGTCGGAATTCCTAATATGGAACTCGTCTCCAAATCGCCTCTATAACTGCTAGCCCCGAGGAGCTTCATTTGACTGGAGCCAAATGCTATGGGTGACATCACACTCGCTTATTCCACGGGGACAGGTCCTCACAAAATCCAGAATCTAATTATAGAGCATTTTATTGTTCAAGAATCAGGAAATGTGTGTTAGCATGCTAGTTATTGTTAGTATACTAATTTGTGTTAGCATACTAGTTGTTGTTATCATACTAGTTGTCGCTGGCATACTATTTATTGTTAGCATACTATTTGTTGTTAGCATAATATATCTTGTTAGCATACTAGTTGTTGTTAACATACTATTTGTCATTAGCATACTAGTTGTTGCTGGCATGCTATTTGTTGTTAGCATACTATTTGTTGTTAGCATACTATTTGTCATTAGCATACTATTTGTCATTAACATGCTAGTTGTTGTTAGCATACTATTTGTTGTTAGCATACTAGTTGTCATTAGCATACTACTTGTCTTTGGACGACTGCAAACCACTTAAAATGAACTAGCTCTGTGCTTCATGTTTTAAGACGCTAAAAAAACAGCTACAGCGCTCTTAACCTTAGCTTCAACAAAATTCCTACAAATCTGTGTGTTTTTTCAACTCCACAAACTTTTAGGTTTTGAAAAACAAACATACAAAAAACTGATGTAATTACTTTCTTGACATGTTTCGACTGCTAGCTGCGTGTCGTCTTCTGAAGGGGCAGCTGAAGTATGTCAACAGGTTAATTATATTTTCTTAAATTTTTATGGTCTTTGAAAAGAACTGAAGTTTACGGAATTAAACTGTCTCATTCATGGAGAGGGGAGTGGGGAGGGGACTCGCTGACAGAAAGGATGCATGTTTTTCAAGGTATTTTTGAGCAATAAATACACCTCAAATATGTATCGATGAACATTACAAATCTCACACAATGCTTTTACATAAAAAACAATACATAAATAAAAGGTCCGTATCCCCAGAAGGTTTTTGGTTACCTTTTCTGGTGGGAGGTCCGCTTGTCTCCATAAGTATATTATTGGTTTGCCTGGACATTCCATATTATAGCATTTAACTTACATATCTTGTACTTTTTCAATTTTAGGTAGTCAAGGTAATAACATCATGGAAAGAAGGAAGTGGCCGACCACCATCCACCAGAAAAGTTACATAGTGCACCTTTAAATCTCTGCTGCTGGTAAATCATATTTGTTGCCTTCACTGTCTGTCTGTGTTGAATATGAAAGTGGATGCGCTAAGCCCTAGGGCAGAATGAAATAGTTCTATTAAACTGAGCAAGTTACCTGACTTGTTCCTTGTATTTGATAAAAAATAAAAAATGTGTCTTACCAAACCACGACAGATATAGTGTATAAGCGGCTCTTGAGGTCAAAATAAGTCCGCTGGGTGCTGTCTGCATTTAATTAAAACTGTTTTCTTGTTCGCAAATCACGTCAGGAAGTGTACGGTTAGCATGCTAGATGTTGC
The DNA here is from genome assembly GCA_019594935.1 of Periophthalmus modestus. NCBI lineage: Eukaryota > Metazoa > Chordata > Actinopteri > Gobiiformes > Gobiidae > Periophthalmus > Periophthalmus modestus. The sequence continues at coordinate 21,763,606 of JAIEZT010000012.1, read as the reverse complement.
CCATGAACTCATTGCGGTGAATAATTAGGATGCTCTGAATTCTCGAGCCAGGGGTGTCCAAACTATGGCTCGAGGGCCAACTGCAGCCCTCAGACCAGTTTTTATTGGCCCTCAGGCCTCCAGCTGAACTGACCCAACTGATCATAAGCAGAACTTTTAACAGCAAATTAAACTATTTCTACCACTATATCCTCAAACATCACATTGCAGTGTGATACAGACCTAAAATGAATGTGTTCCAAGCCTTATTAATACACAGCGGCTCTGTCAAAGCTGTGTATAAAGCGCAAAGTGCATTAATCACTGGTTTGCAGCCCTCCGCTTCGAATATGTTTTGAGATGCGGCCCTCGATAAAAAAAAAAAAAAAAACCTTAGGCACCTCTGTTTTAAGACATCAGAGATCAGGTGCAAACTCTCCTTTCACCTCCATTGAACATAACCACAGACACCAGCACAACAGCACAGCACAGGTGAGAGAGTGACCTTTGTGATACAGCCTGCGGGTGTTACTGCATGCTAATGGCCACAAGGGGGCGGTGGACTCCACAGGGAATACATGAATGAGTAAACCTGCCTGATATGAAGATAGTAAACGCTTCGACCCAAAGTGGCCCCGCGGTGAGATACATACGAGGTACACAGCAATACAAACAAATTGAGTGATTGTAAGAAAAAAAAAAAAAAAAGATGAAAGAGTGTAGCCTCCTGTGGTAAACGGTCACATTTTTATATAGCGCTTTTCCACCGTCAAGGCACTCAAAACACTTCACATCAAGAAACCACTCACCTATTCACACACACATTCACACACCAGTGTACGCAGTGGGGCTGAGGTGGGTTTAGTGTCTTGCCAAAGGACACAACAACAGTATTCACCTGAAGGAGCTGGAATCACGCCGCCAACTTGTGGGTCAGTGGTTCTGAACGCTCTACCAAAGATGTTTTTTTTTTTAGTTGACAGCGGGATTCGAACCGCCAACCTTCAGATCAGAGGAACACTGAAAAATTTTAGAGACGCAGCACCAGGTATATTTGTATAAACACTTTTCAGGTTGTAATGGTGTCATACTATTAGGGACGTAACAATAATCGAAATATTGTGATACTGTATCATCAAAAGTCTCTTGCTTTGTTGCAGCAGTAGCTAAAAAAAAACTATACAGGGACCTACATAGACCATGAGCCTTTGCTCCACTTCAGTGCGTACTACATGAAAAAAAAAATCTGTAATTATGCACTTTTAAATCTTAGCTGTGACTTAGTTATGACTGAACCGAAGTCATACATTGGTACATACTATCAGATGTTTTTATCACAATATTACATTTACAAATACTACCCTAGGTCCATTGTCGCCTTGTTTATTTGAACACTGCAGTGGGCCTGGGGTTTTAAACTGCTCATGACAAGCAAGTTCTCATACAAAAACAATAAAGTTTATCTTTTGAATGGGGAAAACAGGGACAGGTCCTCACAAATCCTTCACATCAGGAAGGAATCATTTTGTCTACCTGAATATTTCATTAGAGTACAATGTGTCTCGCTCCAGTACAGATGTATCGAATAAGCAGATCTTGAGGTCAAAATAAGTCCGCTGTGTACTGTCTGCATCTATTATTGTTCGAGAATCAGGAAGTACGCGTTTGCATGCTAGTTACTGTTAGCACACCGCAATGACAAAACTCTGCTCCGGTCTCTGAAAGTTGTGAAAAGAGCTTACAAACTCATCATGGTGAATAATCAGGATGTTCAGATTGCATAAAATAATGGAATAAATTTGGATAACGGAAATAGTTATGTTTTTCATGTTTTAAGACAGAAAAAAATCTGTTTTAACTTTAGATACAAATGCTGACCTAGGTCCATTGTTGTTGTGTATCTCGAATTCATCGCAAGCACATTATTGAGCGATTGAGCAGTTAAAAAATTGCGTCTGAAGCATCTACCATGTCTCCTTGAGCTGACAACTCGTAAGAACAAGTACTTCCCCATCGTTTTGGTGTTCAGGTAAAGTGCCCCTCTGTCATGGCTTCCGTTGCTTTAAACCCTTGTCGTCCTCTCCTTTAAAACCGTACATTTGCAAACACAACTTCCGATCCTCGTCTTCTATGTGTAAAGTTGTTGCCGGGCAGTTCCGCACAATGTCCACTACCCATTCAAACTACACTAAGTTGTCAAAAAGCTCTCCTCCTCTGCTCTTACTCGACAAACATAAACTTTAATCTGTTTTTTACCTGCTGTCTGGCCTGGGGCTGCGCATTTCCACCCCCCTATACTCCAGCGCACTTTATGGGAATGGCCATTTTTATATTGTACAGAAATGAATTTGGGAGGACTAATAAAAAACTTACATGACCTCTCGAGCAAGTAGAGAATATATATGAATGCAGCTCTCCACAAGTCATCTCCCATTTCCGAAGCTAAACCGATGACAGAATGATTGAGATGAGGACCAGGTATTAAATCAACATGCACTCCCGACGCGCGCATTAAATAATAAATAAAAGATCGTCAAGGCTGCGGTGAAGGAGGTTGTTTACAGCTATGGCAAATAAGATGGCGGTTGGACAGAGACGTGGCTCAGCTATAGTCCAACGAGTAGGGATCGGTTAGCTCTTGCAGTTGTTGTCACGGGATCCCAGCATGCACCTGCAAACCCCAGAGTGGCAGTGGTGGCGGCTAAGAATTCCCGTAGGAGCTAACTGTGTCGGCTGTAATGAACAAGCTTTATCCGAGTTTCAGCGATTGTGGATTATTGTTGCGCACCGGGATGTACACATTAGCAAAGGTAGGAGAAAGCCTTTTACCGGATTTACAAAGCTGCAGATTGACGTGTCTGGGGTGAGGGAAGTCTGGGAGTCCCTGCTTAGACTGTTGCCCCCACGACCCGGCCCCAGATAAGTGGAAGAAAATGGATGAATGGAATAATAAGAATACATTTTTTTTTATAATGCACTTTTCCTTCCATAGAATCTCAGAGTGCTACAATAAAACAAGGACTTTAAACCAATATCAAACTGCTAAACGCTAAAAACATCAACAATAAGCTTTTCTAAATAAAAAGGTCTTTAGATTAGCTCCAGGCTCTGTGTGGTTCTGTGAAGGGAGGCAGTTCCAAAGTCGTGGTGCAGCTGGACAAAAGACTCGGTCCCACATTCTACGGAGCCTAGTGGGGGACCTGAAGGAGCCCCCTGAAGATCTGAGGGTGCGGTTTGAAGATTGCAAAGTGATCAGGTGTTGCAGATACAGCGGTGCCTGACCAGTGATGCATTTATGGGTCAGCAGAAAGATTTTGTATTCAATCCGGGGGTAAAACAGGGAGCCAGCAGAGATTTGAGAATAGGAGTGATATGTTCACATTTTCTGGATTCTGGCGGCGCTGTTTTGAAAGTATTGTAGTTTCCTTGGCGGGAATCCCAACAAAAAGTCCACTGCAATAATCCGACCTTGAAGAGATAAAGGTATGAACATGTTTTTCTGCATCTGGGAGGTTTAGAAGGGGGCGGAGTTTGGAGATATTTCGTAGGTGGTGAAATGATGTCTTGCACAGGTGTTTTATGTGGTTACTGAAAGTCAACTGTGGATCCAACCGAACCCCCAGATTAGTGACTGAGGAGGAATTAAACTCTGGCTGTATTTTTACACCATTTACACCATCCACCTCATTACGTTTTCACTATTTAATCAAGTTCACATCATTTAAACTGTCAATATCAGTAAATGTAACACATATAAGGCTTTATAATAACGTCTATTTTTCACAAGCATCTCCAAAGAGTATTTTTGATGACGCAAGAAGGTGAAAAGTAATCCAAATGTCCAGATATTACAGAGTTAATCCCAAATCTACACAATCTATACGCTTTAAAATGACACTCCTGCAAGGTAAGGGCCACTAATGTTTTATCTGATCAGCTTTAAGATAAATTATTCTCTATGATTTCATTTAATAACAAAAAAAAGCGACTCGGTGCCATTCATTACCCATAATTCAGCACTGTCAATATAGCATCTGTGTCAAATTCAATCACGTAGGTGTCGGAGTTCCCCAGATATCGTTTTTACATTGGTCCGATATTGAAAATGTAACCGATATTTGGTACAGATATTTTTTTCTCTGCACAGCTCAAGTCTGTAGTCGCCCCTGTGTCAGTCCCAGTGCGTCCTCAATGCATCACACTTGTCTTTTTGAGCAGAATAAGTAAGTCATACAACTGAACTGAGGGGTGTCAGTAGCTCAGTCGGGATAGTGTTCGTTCTTGTGGTACGATTCCAGCTCGACTTGCCCTGAACCCTTCGTACACTGGTGTATGAATGTGTGTGTGAAAGTGTGGGTGGTTCCTTGATGTAAAAGGTTTTGAGCGCCTTGAAGGTGGAAAAGCGCTAATGTCTCCATCCATCCCATCCAACCACATTCACCCACTTACACCAACGAACTTCATGCAGTTCATTTCACAACACCCTTAAGCCTCCTCTTAGGTCTTCATCCAGGCGTCATGTTTCCTAGGAACAGACTCATTCTTCTTGGAAAAACAACCACGCTATACCGATTTGCAACTCCCACTTTTTCCTCTAAAAGCTCCAAACCAAAACCGAACTTTCTTTGCGGTGGCACTTCCAGTTAAGTAGCAATCCTACTCATTTTAATAGTTTAATTTGTGTAAAATGTTCAGTGTTCTTGTACACCAACAAGTGAACACTGCTCCGATTCTCTGAGAGGCTTTAAAACAGCTCTGTAGTTCGTGTACAGCTTAATTCCTTTCAAGATTGGCAGCCCCATGCAAAATAATACAACTGAGTCCTCAAAATGGTGCCTATAACTAGAAACGGAAACCTATGGCCTCAGGTTTCCTAGGAACAGACTCTGCATTCTTCTTGGAAAAACGACCACGCTATAGCAATTTACAACTCACAGTTTTCCTCGAAAAGCTCTAAACCACACTTTCTTTGTGGTGGCACTTCCAGTTAAGCAGCAATCCTACTCATTTCAGTAGTTTAATTTATGTAAAATGTTCATTGTTCATGTACACCACATGTGTCAAACTCAAGGCCCGTGGGCCAAATGTGGCCCCTTAGGTCATTTTATGTGGCCCGAAACAAAGTAAATTAAAAGGTATGACTGTCTTAAAATATCAGTTTATCAGGAGATACACAGTTACACAGCCATTTTTTCATACCTATGTAAATCTAACATTTAATTAACAAGATTAAAAAGTAGTTGCATTTATTTTACATTACATTTGGTTACATTTAGTTACATTTATCTTACAATTACATCTCGCCCTTTGAGAGCAACCATTTTGTTGATGTGGCCCTCTGCAAAAATGAGTTTGACACCCCTGATGTACATCAACAAGTCACCGATTCTCAGAGGCTATAAAACGTCTCTGTAGTCCATGTAGAACTTATTTGCTGTCAAGATCGGAAGCCCCATGCAAAATAATACAACCTGAGTCCTCAAAATGGCGCCTGTAACTAGAAACTGAAACCCATGTATAAATTAAACATCTTCCTCTTTAATTTTTTTTTTTTTTTTCCACAGATGAAAGAGAGGAACTATACTTATAAAATATGGAAGTCGCCTCTGCATTAAATCCGCAGTTCTCCATATGTGTGCACTGAATAATACACAGCGTCTGGGGAGGTTGAGCTGTGTTACCTCTGAGAGAAGATGTCCCTGTACGGGCTCCCGTGTTGCATGGCGATGCCGTAGCCGCGGTCCGGAGCGTTGTTACTGACGGTGTAGAAGGAGCAGTCCTCGTCATTATTGGCTACGTACTCCAAGACGGCAGAGTCCCACACGAAGCCAAAGCGACCGTACTTCACCTGGAGAGAGGAAAGAGAGAACGTGAAAAAAACACGGGAAAGTGAAAAATGCATGGTTGAGAATTTGAGCGTCTACGATCTGAGGAGAGACGCACACAGTGGTGGGAGAAGTACTCAGTTTTGTTAAGTAAAAGTACAGAAAACAGAACAAAAAATGCTCAAGTAAAAGTACCTCAGAAAAAATGTGCTTCGAGAGTAAAAATTTAAAGTATTTATTGCAGATTTTGAGATATTTGATAAAGATTTGTGCTGAATTTCAACAGAATCAACTGAACAATCGTTTTTGTTTTTTTCCCCCAGCTGCTTTTATTTGTATATTTTTGTTTTCCTAAATTGCGAATTCGTTAACAATAAACCCCTCAGCCTTTTCAACAGATCTCACACAATAATAATAATAAAAAAAAAAAAATTACTTTGCCATCCACTTAAAAAAATCTAGTGAATACAGATACCCGCTCTCAATTGCAGTGAAGTGTCTGTTTCCCAAGACGAAGCTCAACTTTAACCTCGCTTTCCAGGAGTAAATTTGCCACTAATTTTTCTCATAGACTTTCAAAAAAAAAAAAAAAAAAAAAAAAAATCATGTTGAAAAGGCTTAAGAGCAAAACACTTGACTTGAAGAGATTCTTTGTTGTGAAGAAGGTAGGAAATTAATTATGGGTTGAGATTGGTTTTAATTGTTTTTATAGTTGCAACTAATACCAATGTATATTTCTAATCTTTCTGTAAAAAAATGTGTATTGCATTAGAAACATTATTAGCATGGAAAATAAGTATTTTAGTCTTGATTTCTGTGCATTCTGCGTAACTTTTCTAATGAACGATCTGCCACTTGGTTATTCTACGATCGCAATAAACTTAACGACATGTTCAGGTAAAGTTACAGGCCAGATCTGTGGAGTGGTAAAAAAAAAAATAAATGTTTGGACTTAGATTACATGTCTGCCGCCCTCTACTGGCAACAATGGGGAGTGACACATGTTAAATGCCTAAAGAGCAGCACATTTACTTGCAACTTCACTCTAATAGATTCTTTGTTGTGAAGCAGTTGGTAACAGATTATGTGTTGGAGACCTTTTTAACTGTCTTTATAGAGTCTTAAAATTGAGTTTGCAACTAATAAAAAACTTTAGAAGATGGTGATAATAAATAACGGCAGACCAGTGATCTTTGCAGCAGAATTACAGGAGCCCTTTCATTCCAAACACCACACATTGAGATCTTTGAATTTTAATGTCCACTATATAAAAATTCATATAAGCCAGGAGCATCTGCTGCACTTTGTGACCTAATCTTTATTTGATAGTGTGATATTTATTCAGTATAGGTTATGCAATGGGACAATTTTTGTGCAGGACAACTAATGTTATCAGAAGTCACGTGTGAAATATCAAAAACGCTGCAAGTTATGGATAAACACACATAAAAAAAAACTTTAAAATATGTATTTAAATATGATTTGAGCAACACATTTTCCACACAATTTTAATTTGAAATGTAATTAAATTCACTATAATTATAAATTAGCTACATTTTGTAAAGACGTATCAATCTTCTTCTTTTTTTTTTTTTTTTTTTTTTAAATAAATAAAGCACAGTATTTAAAAATTGCATTCTAGTCAGTTAACACTAAACACTTATTAGAGGCTAACCCACTGATGGAAAGACTATGAAAGGTTTTACAATATGCTACCTATTTCCTAGTAACAACAAAGAAAATATGTACCACCGAGTACCATGAGATCTAACCTAGGTCTACAACAGGACTATTCCAAGAGCTAAACCAGGACTAGAAGTGCACTGCATAATTTCCACTAGTTATAAATAAGAAATTATCCAAAAGTAAGGACAAAAAAGTGCATATATTGACCTGTACCACCTATAAAACTCATGTATACCACCAGCTGTAGATGTACCACAGTTTGAGAAACACTTCTCTACTCCGATATTTCATACAAAGCGTTAATTTTACCGGAAATGTGCTGATTATGGCCTTTTTCAAAAAAATATACCAACTTGATTGCAACTCCCTGTCTTCCCCTGGACCCTCTAACTCAACTTGTGTGTTCTGCGTTCTGCGTTGTCATCTGATTCTGATTTGCTCACATCTATGTCCTTGTTATGGCCCCCTGCATGTGCCGTAAAGTGCTTTTTGAAATTGATTATCCATAACTCAAGTGGGGTGGTTAAAAAGCTGTCAACTGGGCTCTTAATTCATGCTAAACATATTTATATTTCCTCAGGTATTGAAAAATGGGGAACAAACACGGCAGAAGTCAGATCGTGAGCGGTCACCTTGAAGCACAAATCAGTCAGGCAGCAGAGTTTAATGGACATGAGTCATTGTTATGAACTTGGAGCATCATTAACTTAGTGTTTGAGAGCAACAAGACTCTCCTCCAATTGTCTTTTGATAGAGCGAGTTCTGAGAAAGCGCAAATAAGCCATTCTCGGCCGTTATGATTCAGCCATCGTGAGTCATTCTTCTCTCAAAAGTTTACAGGTCGTATATATTTCAGATTTGTTTTTCGTTTCACAACTGCAAAATGTGTAATGCATTATGAAAGCTTCTTGTGCGGAAGATAAGAAAATGTATTATAATGATCTGATATCGTTTGTTTTGCTCAGAATTGACATCTTTTGCTGTTCTTGTAACCATTTATGTGTGGTTAATGTAACTGCTTTTTGTATGTGACACTTGGTTGCTACATACAGCTCAGTTGGTATCTTGATTTACTAATGCTAAGATAAATGACACGTGCCCAACAGTGAATGCGAATGAAATGCGTAGGGGAAAACCAAGACGCCATGCAGACCAGGGGAGGTTTACAAGGACATGTGGACAATAAGGTAGCAGCTATGTCCTGGTCATTTTGGTTAAAGCCACATTTCTTAGCTGTACCCCCTCTCACTAAGGAGTGTGTGAAGGTTATAAAACAGTCGCCTTGTTCGACTTTGCCTAAAGTTTCTTAATGTGTAACGCCATGCAGACCAGAAGAGGACCTGCCTTACACACAAACACACACACACACACACACACATTGAGAGACACTATAAAAGCTGTCAACACCCACATCTCAGGACTCCCTATCTTTTCTTGAGAGTCCGTTGCATCATTGTTCACTTTACCTGTGTGGTACTCACTAAACCCTTCTGATTTTATGTTTCAGACTGTTGGTTCTCTTTGACACTTACACCAGAGCGAACATTCTTACAGTAAAAAAGGTCAAAACATGAATAAATTATCGCTCCGTTAACAGCTTTTTTTTCATAATGAGCCGTTCAGTAGTGCGATAAACCAACACTTCTATCTGCTTTCATTCAGTTCAACTCTCGCCATGCATTGTGGTCTATATTGATGCTCTAGTGACCACTGATGCCCAGGTGCAATGTGGGAAATTTTGTGTGCGAACAGTGTGCACATTCAGACACAGCCTGGCATTGCTGAGTTGAGACTGCACTTGTTTTGCAGTTGTTTTAGCGTGGGTTACGGCCTACAGTAGCCCTTGTGTTCAGAAAATACATAACCAGAAGAAATTTGGCCTGTTTCCTTACACGAGAACGCTACAGTATTTTAGTCATAATTTCTGTAGAATCTGAGCGAAAAGAGCTGCCTCAAGGATAAAGCTAAAACAATGAATTCAATGGTGAAATATCTAACTTTTCTAATGAATAGTCAGAGTGCCACTTGATTGTTCAAACATAGCAATAAACGCGTCTATCTCCATGAAGACAAGCTGACGACATCAGCTCAAGTTACAGGTCAGATCTGTGGAGTTATGACACAGTGAACATGTTTTAAGTGATTTTTTTCAGCAATAAAACACCTGTAAATGAATAATAGCAAGATGGATAAGTTCAACGCCATTCCAGGCAAAGCAATCTTGGTGGAGACATCGTGAAAAAAAAAGCATCCTTTTTCTGTTTTGTGCTTAGTGCTGAAAAGGTATGATTTCTGTATTCTCAACAATGCCGAAAACATATTCAAATCAAACCCTGATTTTACAGATAACATTATTCACAGTTACAACAACATTCTGACTGAGGAAAAAAGTTGTTTGTGTTTACATTTTATTTTTGCAAGTAAAATGAGCTCTTCGCTTCAAGTTGCCAGATACTATGGCTGAAACCAGCTTGTGCCCTCGATATATTGTATCTAAGGAAAGCCCGATTTTAAACCAGCATTTTACAGCTATCATATTTAAATTTCAGCTATGCAATTTTTCTAGACGAGGGTATACACCATCTGATTGTTTTAATGCCGTGATATTGCTTTGTCTGGAACACTCCTCAATATGGCATTAACCCTATTGCTTCGAATGCGATCGCTGCCGATAGAGTCGCGGTTGTGGACTTTCCATTACCGTAACTCCGCAACCAATTGTGCTTTCATGTAAATTCAAACGGCATCTCAAAGCAGAGACGTGGGGCTCTTTAAATATGTTACTGTCATTACGGTAAAGTGCTTCTTCGTCCCTCAAAGACGACCAATCAAAGTGCAGGTGCTGCCGGGATTCTCCCAGTCAGTTATTTGATGCATCAAAGGAAAAATAAGGATGGATATGTAAAATAGAGGAAGTTGTGCTAAAAAAAGGCAAAAGCACATGCTGATACTTGCTTGAACATGATTTTTATGGCTAAAAAAAGTCTAGGCGAGCTATAATGGTCTATAATGTGCTCAGTCCTTAAAGGTTTAATGAATCTCTTGTATTTATTTATTTATTACAGGTGTGTTCGTTGCTGAAAAGTATATTGAGAAACATGCCTTCTTTCTGTGAGCAGTATCGCCTCTCCACAGATGTGACCTGTAACTTGGCTTGGTGCTTTTACCTGCTTGTCTCCATATAGATCACTTTAATGCCCTACTGTGGATCATTTCAGGCCATAGACTATATATATAAATGGAAAATAATACATAATAAATAATAGCTAACCTCTCGGCTAAATTGTCTCTGTCAATTCACTTTCTATTGAAAAACGGTCGCTCCTCTCTTCATAACTGCTGCTGTCAGGTTCATAATTTGGGTCTTAAAATGTTCATATTAACCCGCTCTACATGATCCTGGTATTTTTATTTCGCTATTGCGTCCATAAATCAAGATATGAACGTTAATAACAGACAAATCAGGCTCATCGAGGTCACTCCTGCTAGCGTTTGCAACAGATTTGATCGACAGCATCGCACTCCCTTAGATTGTATAAAGAAATGGAATATGTTTCAGGTAAAGCAATTACATCTCCATGGAGACACGCAGGCGTTGTACCCTCCTCCAGAAAAGCTGCATATTGCAACTTTAAAATTAAGGATGCATCCCCACACTCACCTCGTAAAACAGTCAGAACATCGAGAAATCTGTATGCAGTGCTGCTTTCTTTGGGCATCTCAGGTATTTATTCCTCCTGTTTGTTGCTTTTGTTGCTCTTATTTTGCTTTCACAAGTTTAAAGTCAGATTCCTGCAAGTAAACAAACTGCCTAACTATAAGTAATGGTTTCTACAAGACACACATGAAATGTATTATTCAACCGGTCTGTCTGACAAAAAAGAACGGAGCAACTCGACTCTCTCCGACTTAAAATTGTACCAACTATTTTCCCCATTTTCGTTTATCTTGGTATTTTCATGAGGTTAGCCCAACCTGATCAGAATATGTGACCCAGGCTGATGCAATACAATGACAGTGCTTATAAAAAAAAAGAAGGGAAAAAGTAACCAATCATTTTCGATAAGTGCGTTCTGAAATGGTCTAAACGCAGATTCCTCCTCGGGTTATACCACCACTGAGCAATGACCATAAAAAAGTTCTTTAGTTTGCTACTTCTTGTTTTTTTATCATCAACTCGTGAGCTAAGCGACTGCAATCACGTACAACTTTTATAGCCCCACCGAGCCTTCTAGCGCTTTCGTTTGCAGGTGTATTTTTGATAAACATGAAAAACTGCACAAAATTACAGCTTTTGTTTCAACTTTGTTTGAGGTCTCTGCCAGAATAAAAGGAATAGATTTTGATGCACACAAACAGCTCCATGACCAAGGTTGCGACAAGGTAATTAATAGCAAGCCATTTTCTATTTGCGCTACACTGACTTCACCCAACAACATGAAGCATTAGTGGAGCCAACTTGAATTCTAATAACCCTTTTGCAGCTTGTTTTTTATATTTATTTTTTGCTTGTGTGAAATCCGTAATCACAAAATTAAAGTCATCTCGTTGCCACCCTTGTCACTTCTGTTGCTTAAGCTCCTCTCTCATCTGTATGGCGCAGTTCAGAGAAGGCAATAGAGTAAATGCAATGTGTAGTTTTGTGCAGAGTGTCTCGTTTAACAGATTGAAAAATAAAATGTTTTGGTATTTTAATAAAATTACAAAAAAGAGAGGGACTGGGATCATTTGTAGCTTTTCAAAGACTGGCTCAAAACATGCGGAAGGTCCATAGGTTGTATAGATATAAATGGACATAGCAAACCCGCATCCATCTCCATCAACACTGGCTCCAATTAAGTTTCTATTGCAAGACTGTCGCCCATCTCTCTGTAACTGCTGCTGTCAGACTCATCATTTTTGGTCCTTAAAATGTCCGTATCAACCCGCTCTACATGATCGTGGTGTTTTGATTTCACTATTTTGCCCGTAAATCAAGATATAAACATAAGGAACAGACAAATCAGGTGCCTTCTTTCAGGCGTTCCCTGCTAACCCAGCGGTATGGGCGGGAAGGGGCATTACCTTCAACATTCTGGCTCCGGATTGGCTCTTTGGTTGCTATGATACTCGTGGTCGGAACTCCAAATATGGATCTCTATGGAAATGTCAGTTTACTGTAAATTATTGTAAAACCTGCATCTACAATTTGGCAGTGCCCACCAAACCGAATGTTGCTTATATACATGCTAACTTACTAATTGTGTATCTATTGGGAGCAAGTTGCATAGTGGGTGGGTGCTGAGTATCCACTAACGAGAGAGTAATTAGTTTTATCTTTTCCTTCTCCTTATATTGCGTTAAAGTACAGTGCAACTTTCTGGAGGTGGCATGACTCAATGGAAATAGAAATGAATTTAAAACCATACTCTTCTCTGCTTTTTTATTTATTTATTTATTTTTTTGGTTAAAGTTCCACAGTGAGGCTTTAAAACATTAATTAATTAATTAATTAACATTAATCCACAACTTGAAAAAAAAAAAAAAAAAAAAGTATCCTCAAATACTCAATATATGCAACAGGAAACACTTCAACAAATACTACAGCAAAATAGTAAAAATCATGTGTTTTAAAGTTTAAATATTAACACTTTCAGATCATTTTCAAGAACGAATTGTACAGTAGTGTCATTTTGTGTTGTGCAGGGAACACTTTGGCAAAAATGTGACTCACTGCTGGGACTGAACTCATTGTTCCCTATTTGATTTTGAAGATGAACATAACAACCATTTCATAACGGCAAAATCGTGGTGGCTCTATTAAAGTCATTTATACAGTCATTGTGGTCTTTAGCAGGAGAAGAAGCCTGAATCTTTTAAAATAGTCTGGTCATGGCACTGGGTTCACTATAAAGACGAACATTAAGGGTCCGTGGGTGGTCCTCTGTGGTACTCCCTATTATAATGCTGATAAATGCTGAGCTTCAAATGACATCGCAACATTCTATAAGCAATAATATTCAATAAAGGTAGGGGGGGGCAGCTAAAATGAATATGGTTAAAATGCAGATTCTCATTACAATACAGTGAGTTCTAGTTTCTAGTCAATTATAGAAATGATCAGGTTTAACATTTACCTTTTCAGATAATTTATGGAGAATACAATGTAATTAATAGTAGCAACTGGCCCCCATGTGGGACTGTGTCATCATCACATTCTAAAATCTGAAAACGATAAACATTAAGGGTCCTTGGGTTGTCCCCTGTGGTGCTCCCCATTGTATTGCTCATATAAGGTACATTTTCCCAGTCTTTAACCAAATTAATTAACTTGGTAATACTATTATCAACATTATTTGGTCTTGATCATTTAATGGAAAAGGCTGTATACATGTAGGAAACCCATACAGACACAAAGACAACTAAATACAAAAATGTCCAACTATGTGGGATTTGAACCTAGAGCATCAATAGTATTGCCACTGCATCACTGTGTCATCATATATAAACTTAATCTTTATAATTTTCAATACTGGTGGCTCATTTTTACAAAACATTGGCTTGTTCTTCTAGATTGGATCTCTTTGTCTATTCTTTCATAACATAATTAATAGTCTGGTCACCACTCCCTTTCCTGGTCATCTATAATTTAGAACAAAATCAAACAGTGGCTTTATTCACATGCGCTCCAAAAATCTCGTCATTATCTGATTTCTGGAGTCCCAGATTATTGAAATGTCATGTCTGTGTAAGTAATCAGATTTTTTTCTGATTGCTCCCCCTGTGCAAGTTTTGACAAGGAATGAATTATGCAAAGAAGGCAAACTAATGTGGCAAAGACAAAACCAAAATGAAGTGAAGTGAAATTCATTGTACTTTGTCTTTCAAATACAACAGCTACTCCTAAATCCTTTGAGCTAATCATTAGATTATCTGGTTATTCAAGTTATCAGATTTCTACTGGCCAAGTAAATCTACAGGTGTTACACTCTGTAACACTGTTTTTCAGTCCTCAGTATTTTATTTTTTCTATTTTAGTCATAGCCGCCATGTTTGTTTTGACACTAAGGGACTATGTTCTTCTCTGATTAGTAAAACCACATGTCAATCATGCCCATCTGAACTCTGGGAAATAAGATTTGACTCAGACTACAGTTTTGTTTATCTCATATCGATGCAAAGATCACATAGGGCCCTTCTGATAATATTGTACACTACATATAAAACAATGTAATGTTTTGTCCTTAGATTTAGTACTAATACTAATAAATATAAGCAAATATCTTATGTTAAGTTGATTTAAAACTCTTTTTTTTTTTTTCTTGCGTGGTGTATTGAACACTTTTGGGGCCCTCAATGCCTCGAGGCCCCCCAGGGAACCCTTTAGGGACCACTGCTATAGAGAAATGATGTACCCTTGACTGGGCTGGGAACCTGTCCTTAGCGTAGAAATGGCCTGAACAGTCTCATCAGTGCTAGACTTTGAACATTGAACAATTTGAACTATTACAGAAGCGGCAAGACATTTAGTGCAGTGTTTGCCACAGCGGGTTCATTTACATGGCCTGTAGAAATCAGATACATAGAACAATCAAATAACCCAATAATTAGATCAGATTGGTGTGTGTTTACATCATAGACGGTACAGTGGTCCCTCACTATTTACAGCAGTGACGTGCGGTGAGGTTCGTGGCTGGTGAGGCACTGATGATGTCACAATCAGATTTACAAACATATAAACCCGGTGTCAGTACATCTGACCCCGGGCCAATTTTTCTCCCAGTGACTTGGGGCCAGAATAAAAAAATGAAATAGCCCTAATAGTATGAAATAAAAAGCTGGTTTTGTAGTGTTTTTTATCCTTATTCTGTTTCCCCAATTTTCAGTGGATTGAAGTCATTACATTTCTTACCATTTTGTACGTCTCTGTTTGAAAAGAGGGAGTCTTTCATCCTGTAGTCTGTAGCAAACCATTTAGCTCCTTTAGCGTTGGTCTTCATTTAATTATAACCTCCTGCTTCGACCAAAAGTCCAGTTTAGAAAACTGCTTGAGCTTTAATATGTAATTTTCCTCCATTTAAAAAGTAGGGCCAGACAAGAAGAAAAAAGCGAATAGCTAAAGTTGACTTGCTAACTCTAAATTGTAGTTTGCGGCCCCTATTCTGCGGGAGTTACAAGAATCCCTGGGCTCATGAGTGCCCCCTAACATGAGGCTAGGTAACTGCGTGCCTCACCCGGCGCCTTTTCACAGCCGCTTAAAGCAGCAGCGTCACTGCTGAGCTACAGTACAGTCAGTCCATGGTGAGGCACGGACGGCCTGTGCCTCACAGCGCATCTCTTCTCAGGATTTCAATGGTAAATGTAAAAATTCTGTGATTTTGAGTAAAAAAAAAGAATAAAATTGCAAAGTTAACCATTTAATTTATTTTTTCTCTGTTATGACAGGTGAGACACAGCGTCACCTGCCTCACCTGACCGCACATTACTGATTTACAATGTATGAACATGCTTGTGTTCTGCGTCCTGATTGGCTGAGGGACTGTAGACCATGGTCCATCAGTCTCCTCTGTGCCGTTTCTCCTGTGCAGTACAGAATGTGTTCAGACAAATTTACATAAATGTTCAATCGCAGTGTGAGTCTGAAGTGCTGCATGTTTGCAAGTTTTCTCTGCGACAAAACCCACAATGTCGAAGAAATGTTCTGCACCGACAAATTTCAGAAACTGTTTAGACTTAAAAGTGTGTCTCTGCACGGAGAGGCCTCTGTGGATACTGCTGGAGCAGAAGCACATGATCAACAAATGTACAGCAATCATCAAGGAAGGGAGACATAATCTACAAAGGTTTGAACTTTGAGAGTGTTTAAACAAGAGAGAAATGTGAGGAAATGCTAATGCTTGTCTGAGAAAAGTGTATAAAGTGTGTGGAAAAGGGTTTTACAGCCTTAAAAAAAAAAAAAAAAAAAAAATAAATATATATATATATATATATATATATATATATATATATATATATATATATATACACACACACATAACCCCCACAATAAATGTCCATATAAATGGACATAGCTAACCTACTAGCTGTCGCTTTTCAAATAGGAAGCGAGGCATGGCGCACTTCTGGTTCCATCGAAAATGATCACCCCTCCCTCTGTAATTGCTGCAGTGACCATCATCGTTTTGATCTTAAAATGTTTGTATTGACTCGTTCTACATGATCCTGGTGCTCTTATTTCACTATTTTGTTGTGATTTAATATATGAAAATGAATATCAAACTGGAGGGAAGGGCGTTACCTTCCACAGCCTCGCTCTGGATTGTCTCTTTGGTTGCTATGATACTCGCGGTCGGAATTCCAAATGTGGAACTCGGCTCTAAACTCGCCCCTTTAGCCGATAACCTAGTTGCGCTTCAGTTGACTGGAGCCGAACACTATGGGTGGCGTCACATTAATCAAAAACACCTGGTGACATGTGTCAGTTAATCAGTGGATTTTTAGAGTAACTGCTGTATTTGAAAGACATAGCACAATGGATATTAAAATAACTGCTTCAATCTTGATTTTTTTTTTTTTTTTTTCACTTTTGTCTATGCCTCATTAGTTTGCCCTTTATTGCATAATTTGCCTTGTCAAAACCTGCTCAAGTGTGAATAATCAGAAAGGAATTGGATCTCTCTCTACAGATGTCACTGGCTATGTTCACATGCACACCAAAATTGGATTATTTTCTCATTTCTGGACCTTTAAGATTACATAAATCACATGTAAACTACAAAATCTGATATGAGTAATCAGAGGGACCATGATGAGAAAGAAACCAGATAATGCTGCTGTTCCCATGACATTTCAATAATCCAGAAATCAGATAACGATCCAGTTCTTGATGTGCATACAAACATAGCCAGTCACCACTAAACAAAGGATGTAAAAATGAAACATCTACAGTGTGTTTATTTGCATTCTTTGGTTAGTTTTTTTTTTCTATTCAACACAACTACAAGACATGAAACTTTCCAATTATTTAGTCCAACGAGCCCTGTGAGTGCTGGCAGGTTTGGAGTGGTCGTACTTTCCCAGCGAGGTTCAAACACCACAACATCAGAGCGCAACTTCAAAACGGCTAAACTACTCCAGGCTGCGCGCTCCCCTCCCTCCTTTTCTACCTCCCTCCCTCCTTCTTTCCCTCCCTCTCTACATCTCTCTCTCTCTTCATCCATAGCGCCGCGCTTTTAAAACACCAGAAGAAAAATGGTAGACTTTTCATCTTGCTCCTTCACACGAAATCAGAACTCTCTTGGTCCATAAACTGACACGGGATTACAAATACTAGGTTTAAAGGAGGCCGGTAACAAACAGCTTTTGCGTATGCGCTCTAAACAGAAGTCGGAGAGGTGCGAGGATACAAGGGAGAACAGACTTTGAAGAGGTTGTCAAATGGAGTAGGAAGAAGATGTGAATACTTAAAAGGGGTTTGGGGCATGTGAGTGGAGGTGCATGCACTAGCTTATTGGAGTAAGATGAAAATATGAAAAATAGTGCACGGCAATTGGATGGAAATGGGATAGGATAACGAGGGATAAATGTTTTTTGCAGTCTGTTTCTATAAAATTGCATCCATTCTCAGTGATATATTTCACACTGATTAATTGTCAAATGGGATATTATTACAAAAAGTAACACCTTTTTCCTCCCATTTAGACAGCATTTAAATCAATCAGTATTTCAATAAAGACTTACGTTCACAGTGAAAATTCCATCCAAAATGCAAACGAATGCAGACACATTTTATATAAAAGGAAGGCATTTTTAATATCTTAAGTTCAAGAGGCAATTTTTGTTAGGAAAGACAATCCATCTATGAACAGGAATGGTGGACTTTTTAACTCCATCCTCAGACTTGAACCAAAACAAGGAGAGCAATAGGGCAAGCCAGTATGATAATAGATGTGAAAGCACCCATTAAGGGCCTGAATGATTATGCTAAACATGTCTCAGGCACAGTTCACACTAGCGTAGCTCAATAGACCTACCTAACAAAACTGTGAACAAATAGGTGTTAGTTTCAGTGTAGTTATCTCCTCCTTTCAGACAGATATAAGGCAGTGTCCAGCAAGAAGCAACTTGGATGATCGGCAAAAAAAGAAACTTTCGTCCAGATAACAGAATTGTATTTCTGCTTTGTTATCTTAAACAGAGTAACAAAATAAGACAATATTAGTCAAATCATAACTGTTAATGCAATTTCGAGCTTTGTTAACGTTATGGTCGCTAGATAGTCACAGAATTACTTGTCCTTATGTCACATCTGCCGTCCTTGTCCAGCTAGAAAGTAAAATGATAAACTTCACCAAAACTGAAAGGCAATATTTTTAGTCAAATCTTAAATGCAATGTTTTAGTGAAATAAGCAACATTAGCTCAGCTGGTAGCGCGTTTGTCCACCGATCTGAAGGTTGGCGGTTCGAAAACCCGCTCTCGACATAAACATCATTGATTGAGCGGTCAGATCCATTGACCCACAGGTTGGCGGTGCAATTCCAGCTCCCACAGATGAACGCCGTCGTAGTTTTCCCCAGTGTCTGCGTGCACTAGTGTAAGGTTATGTGAGTGATTCCTCGATATAGCCCTTTGAGAGCCTTGAAGGTTGGAAAAGCGCTATATAAAAATGTGACAATGAGTGGTCTCACCTGCCATACGCACTTTAAGAAAGCAAGAGAGAGTAATGACAAGATATCAGTTTTCTATATCGTTTTTCCACCACTCACAACAAACTGATGCCAGGAGTGAAAGATTGTATTTGTGGAATAAACCGAAGCTTTACTTTCCGATGTAAGCGCCATCCATTACCAACATTTAAAATCTGGATCTCCTTCCCGAGCCTAATTGCTTGGCTCTCACTGCAGCCTTCCTCACTGTACTCCGCCGCAGCTCTCCTCCATCACGTGTCCCCTGGCTGGGATTTGTCAGATTTTGATGGATGAGAGGAACGTCGAGGCAGATAGCGAATTCAAACACTTCCCAAATCTCAAAGCTCGAGCGCGGAATAACTTGGAAACTTCACCCAATTTATAAACATTAAACGTGCAGTCCCCACCTCCCACCTTGGCATCACATAGAATACAATATGTTTGCTGGTGTTTGGCTTCACTTGACAAATAAGGACTGCGTTACAATGAAGAGGCTATACGTTCCCAAGCCAAGCGCTCCCAGCTGTCTGCAGCAGCCAGCTCTCCGCAGTTACGTGAGATGTGAATAAAAATAAGATTAGGTGCAGGCAAATCAATCTCCGCCTGCAGCCCTTCATGAATCAGACCGCATTGAAAGGCACAGCGGGTTGTTTTGGGACACTTTGGGATACAGTTATCGCATGGGAGCAGCGCTAGTGACAAATAAAAAGTTTGCTGTTGAGTATCTTCAGAAATAGTGCGAGGGAGTTTTTGGGAATACTGTGTCAAAGCAAAGAGAATATGGTAGTTCATATGTTTTGAACAGAGGTGGGAAGAGTAGACAAAAATGTACTCAAGTAGGACAGTAACAGCAAGGGTGCAAGAAATGACTGGAGTAAGAGTCGAAGTATTTGGGGAAACTGGGGATGCAACATCTGATTCATAATTTGACGTTAATTGGGGCAGTGGTGGGTGAAGTACTTCATTTTAGTTAAAGTAAAAGTGCAGATACAGAGGTAAAAAGTTGCTCCAGTAAAAGTAAAAGTATTACGTGAAAAAATATACTTAACGAAAAGTAGAAGCCCTCTTTTAAAAATGTACTTAAGGGGTAAAACGTAAAAGTATTTCACACAGGTGTTCTTAATTTGTTAGTGCTAAACTTAGTGATATAGCATAAAATGAGACATATTTTGGTTGACAGGTGTAATATGGATCAATATCTTCATTTTCTTATGAATTTTGTGTACTGTATTTTCTGGAGTATAAGTCGTACCAGCCAAAAAGTGCATAATAATGAAGAAAAAAAACATATATTTCACATATTAATTACATCTGAGTATAAGTCGCACCCCCGGCCAAACTATGAAAAAAAAGTCCAGAAAATACAGTATTTATATTTGTTTGCTCACAGCCGAAGCTCGAACTCAAAAACTTTACTCGAAAATGGTAAAAAATAACCCCTCAAATTATATGAAAGGTACTTTTTACTTTTCAGTCCAGTTAAAAATGTAGTGGAGTAGAAAGTACAGATACTTGCTCTAAAATGTAGTAAGTAAGTGAAAAGTATCCACGATAAAATGTACAGATACCTAAAAATCCTACTTAAGTACCCTACTTTACTACTTGTACTTCGTTAGCATCCACTGCTGATTGGGGGGGACAAAAAATTAAATAATGCACAAATTAAGTTGTTTTTTTTATTTTTTTTTATATAGCAGAAAACTCATACACAAAAAAAAACTCATTTGATATTGGTCAACATAAAGGTTTTGCAATTCTGGACTTACTCACAGTGGGAAAAGTAACAAAAACTTTTACTCAAGTAAGAGTAAAACACCTCTTGTCAACACGAAAATGAAGAACCGCATCATGTAACCGAAGTAGCAGGTTCCGGTGTAGACGTCTTAAAATAATCATGTGTCACATTCTTACTGAGAAACAAGTTCACCTCAATGTTGTAACACACAGTATTCAACACTAGGTTTAAGAGTAAAGTAGTAAAACAAACAACAACAAAAAAAAAAATCATGCTTTCAAATCATATCCAAGTCAACATAAATCTTAAGAGTTGGCAACTGTATCGACAGACCTTCCAAGAAATGCGTAGGCTGCAGAGATTAAATGTCAATATGTCTTTCTGTGCAAAAAAAAATCCGTATTACTTCTTATTTTCCATGTTATATATGCCCTGAACTTGTTCCCTGGGTAATTTTGTATTTTTTCCCCTTGACTGGACCAAATTTTAGTGCCATTTACAAAGAAGACACCAAGTTCTATTGCAGTTAATGACCAGTGAAGTTACATTGTCATCTAAACTTATAGCTGAAAACTTTAGATCCTTCGTAAGCGCAGTCCGATGGGGAAGATAATACAAATGTTTACGTATTAATTATTTACTTATTTTTACTTATTCCCAAACCTTAACAGCAGTAATCCACTCCTCCCATGCATATTAACACCTTATGAAAGTGTATCTTACGTGGGATCGTTCGTCTTCATATTACAGTGTTTGCATTCTGAGCAGCGTCCCCATTAACTCGTAGCTTTTCCACATTCCACCCACTCGTTCATACTGAAATACTGTAATGCATTGTTACGCCAGAAATTCTTTGATTATCTGCCTGGAGTCTTAAAGTACAAAATGAGTCAAATCATACTAATTCAAAAGCACGCTGCCAGCATATTCCCTCGCATTTAAGCAAAACAAAAGCAAAACTAATATTTTTAAATGTCTTAAACAGTAAAATAAGGCCATTGGTTGAAGTTTCCAAGGCAACTATTTTGTTCTAGTGTAAAATTTAAGTTTATATGTCACTTTTAGTTTGTAATCCTGTGGAACCGTAACATCTTCAACCCCAATAAAAGAGATATCGCTTACCATTAATAGTACACCACGTGTCAAACTCAAGGCCCGTGGGCCAAATGCGGCCCGCCACGTCATTTTTTTGTGGCCCGCGACAAAGTAAATTTGTTTAAAATATCAGTTTATCAGGAGATACACATTTTTTCATATCTATACAAATACATATGCAATATTTGTAACTTGAATAAGTATAAAAAAATAATAACAGTTAATTAAAAAAGATTAAAAAATGTTGTGCATTTATTTTACATTACATTTGTTACATTTAGTTACATTTATCTTACAGTTACACCCTGACAGCAACCATTTTGTTGATGTGACCCTCTGTGAAAATGAGTTTGACACCCCTGTAGTACACCATGTAACTCCCTGCCTTGTTTCCATGGAGACATTCTAGCTTTCCCTAGAATGTCCCACAATATGGCATTAAACATCCAGTCTTGCCTTTAATCAATTATAAGAATTTTCATTGATCAAAAATATCAGGGAAAATGCATTCTTATCGTGAGTGGGCGAGCCTGACTTGCAACTTGACCTGGTGGCGTCCCCAGCTTGTTTCCATGGAGATAGGTACATTTGATTCTGGGATATTCCCGGCAAAATAATTTAACCTTCTTTGGACGCGGCAAAAAAGTTACATATTTTGCAGTATAATAAAAGTGTGCTGTTCTGGAGGAGTGAATTTTATATAAATCTTGTACTGCGTTTCCTGGAATGTTACACAGTATGGCATTAAATGTATCTATCTCAAATGGAGTCAAGCAATGCAAATATCTGTAATTGAATAAAAGCAATGTAGTAGCCATAGTAGCAGCAGTAGTAGCAGTACATTTTATGCCATACTGTGGAACATTCCAGGCAAAGCAATAACATTATTTGGAGACGCTTGGATAAAGTAACACAGTGCAACTTTAAGTATCTAATCTAATGTTTCGATGTTGGATTTTCCTTCACACAAACACATTTTGATAGCTCTCCTTCCATCATTCTTATATTTCCTTTGGTGCACATCCCAGTTTTTCTGATCTCCAACAAATTAGCAAATTGGCTGCCCTTCCAGTCCCCATCACTCACATCCTCCCTGTGTTTGTGGCCAATCTCTGCCTGATGAAAGCAGAGCACAGGTGGGCTCCATGCTCCTCCGAACTCCCCAGGGACGCCCGAACGTCAACCACTTCCTCCTTTGTTTTCTCTGCTGTTTAATTACCCTCAGCTGTCATTAGCCCGCTTTGTTTCGCGATCACAGAAGAAAAAAAATACAAAAATTAATCGGTTCTTGCCATCGCCTATGCAAATCTTTACCCAGCCCGCGTTAAGCCGATGTGAGATAGGATAGCGCCGAAGAGGAGTAATTGCAGACAGATGTTGGAGCTGGATCACTGAGCTAAAACTAAAATGGCGCTCTTAATAGGATCCAACTGAAAAATGATTCGTTCACTCTTTGCTTTTCATCTCTCCTTGTGTGTTACATTCGCCTGCTTCTGAAAATATCAATCAAGACTTCGTTTATGTTTGCGGGTGCGCTCAATCCTGCCAAAGTTAAAACTAGAAATAATAATGAGTAATGAGCGACTCGGAAGGCGGGTGTCGAAGAAGAGAAGATGAGATCGGAGGCTGTTGATTTTGCTGCTGCGTTGAAGCGTGCATGGATGGAGAGGAAGAGAACGAGAGCGGATTGGTTGACGCGCAAAGGTAATGGGCTGTGATTGGCTGATAGAGACATACACGAGGAATGACCAAAGTATGACTATTGGGTAAAGTAGCCCAACGCTGTACTCGAGTATACAGGTAAACCAACGAATGAAGCAAAAAATATGTGTCGGTTTTAAGAATAAAGTGCAAAAAAACCCACATGTTCAAATAAGTTGATACTGTCATTATGAATCAGTGACTACAGAAGCTTTCAAACTTTTCTCAGTTAAACTTTTACTGGGTTTCAGATCACAGCATTCTATAAACCAGTTATATTTAGCACAGATGGGGACGGCAAAGATGAATCGAAATGCTGGTTTTTGTTCTAACACTGCGAGTTCTTCGGTCTCGTCACTAATAGAAATGATCGGGTTCAACATGTGTGCATTTACTTTTGGATATTTCAAAGTACAATGTTATCAATATGGAAAACTGGCTCTTGAGAAGCAATTCACAGAAGCGCAATTTCTTGAAGAAGTCACTCAAGTATGTTCACGTATATATCAAGCCACTTGCACTAAAGAGTATTTGAAAAGGTTTCTGCCTAACCGGAGACTTGACTTAAAAATGAGTGCGGTCCAATTCATAGAACAGATAAAAATATGGCGCTTATGGCGTTTCAGCAGGTGCCGTATGTGAACTGCATTGAAAAGAGTATTCCCTAAGTACTCCCTAACGTATGTACTTGTGTGTAGTTCTAGTATAATAAATCTACTAAAGTTATATTCTTTTACTTGTCGTGTTTTAATGATATCCAAAATTGTCCAACAGAATTTCATAACATGTATTCATAAGGATGTAAATTGTGCTTCCATGTATCACCATGCACCATGTACTGCTTGAGGACCCCAAGAGGTCCTAGTATCCCTGGTTGGAAAACACTGATACACTGAAAAACACGCACAATAGGTAAAATCCCCAGCCAAAGTTGAACAACCCAAGCCCAGCTAAAGACGGGTCAAATGCAGAGGACACATTTCCCTAAAGCACACTGAAAGACACAAAGTTTGAAAATTTGACGCACACAAAATTTGAAAATTAAAATAAATAAAATAAATAAATACAATGGTTGAAGTAAAAAAAAAAAAAAATCAAATAAAATAAATAAATACAATGGTTGCTGTAAAAAAAATTAAAAAAACAAATATAAAAATGGCACTGGCTATACAAAGAAAAGCTCCTACGTGGTCAGAGCTGATGGGGTTGGGCATTATTCAGGTTTGCCTCCTGCGCTTCCCTGAAGATTGGAAATGATTAAATGAGGAGGCCCCAGGGAAGACCCAGGACACGCTGGAGGGACTATGTCTCTCAGCTGGCCTAGGAACGCCTTAGGGTCCCACCGGAGGAGCTGGAGGACATGTCTGGGGAGAGGGAAGTCTGGGCGTCCCTGCTTAGACTGCTGCCCCTGCGACCCAGCCCCGGATAAGCGGAAGAAAATGGATGGATGGATGGAATATATAAAAATAAGATTGAGCTTATTTTCCCTGTTTTCCCGATGCACACATTCTTACAAACTTTAAAATGCAACCACCTGACTCATTTACCCTTTCCTGATAAGTCAAAATGACAAGCGTTGCCCGGCTGCTGGGGTCAGTCTTTTGACAGAACATTAAAGACTTTCAAAATTAAAGGAAGCTGCTTCAATTTGTCTCCAATTATGTGTGGTCATTTGGTGGGAAATTGCATGGTGTAGCGGTGAAGCCTGCATCCCTTGTGTTACGCTCGATGCTAATGAACAACTTTGTAATTGCGAGCTGCCATTTTTCTTTTTTTTCCCACTCGATATTCATACAGAAATGTGTTTAATTACTTACGGTGGTGGATTGAGTAAATGAGATATTTATCATGTTTACTATTTTAAGAAGAGACCCCAGCAGAATGTCTATTTGGGCTAAAAGTGCGGAGGAAGGCTGACTCTGTATACTGCTGTTTTGAACACATCGGAGAGATAATAGACATCATTTACTCATTATGTGGTTGAAAGGATGATTACTCAAATGGTGGAAACAGACAAAATTAAGCCATCAAAAACATGCCGAAACATTTCATGCAAGGAGAGATTCCACTTCCCAATCTTCAACCAGCTTTCTACATCTAAAAAGTGAATACGCCACAGAGTTGGGGCTGTTTTTTTGTTCATTGCGATTCATATTAAAAAGTAGGATTTGCTACAGAGCTATTGCTGACCTCGATTTCACCAGGAAATATTAGTGCAAACTAGGTAAATTTGGTCAGATAAGCTCAAATCTAAGGTCGTGTTGCCTTCAGTGGCCTCTGCGATTTCCAGTATTTGGTGACATCACGTATGACTGCCCCCAATTACGGCCAGGTGATTACAAACACCTGCTGCAGGGGCGGAGTTTGAAGTGTGGATACCTGTTAGGTCAATCACGCTGTTTCTCATGTGTTCAGACCCCGCCCCCCCCTCCTCCGCCCTCACTCTCGTCCTTAGTCCCCAGGTACTGCCCGGTCTAAAATGCAGTTGTGGGAGGAGTTTAAGTGTTTAGTCTCACTTTAAGAAACCCAGACGGGAGCCAAAACTCAACTCACCAGCAGAAGTGATCATTTGAAAATACATGCATTTCAGAACATGTTTGCAGAAGTCTAAACAAAGGGGGTAAGAATAGAGATAGTTATTTTTTTTTTTTTTTTTTTTTATGGCTGATGCCGATTGTTGGCCAATAAGCTCCACCAATATTTTTGGTTGATATGTAGAGCCGATTTAGATCTACCTCCTCCCAAAGTATCTTAATTTAATTTATTACAAACTCACTCACAACTCTGTTTCAACACAAACTGGATAGAGAGCGGCGTAGTCACATTTTGTGCCGTATCCTCTTCGAAATAAAGTGTTCAAATTAAGCTTTATACATATTTTTAAGCAGTTGTTGAGCACAAACCAAATATCGGCCTCTGGTGGAGATTTAAGACCGATAGACCATATACTGAAAAGTGCAAATATCGGCCCGATCTATTGACCAACCAATATATCGGTCTACCTTTAGTTAAGAATAAAAACAAATGCTGATCAAATACCCTTTTTGCTTCTAAAAATACCATGTACCCCACTAACCAAGTACTCCTGACATCCCTTACAACAGGAGTGTCACATACATTTTCACCGAGGGCCACATCAGCAAAATGGCTGCCCTCAAAGGATGTAAAACAAATCTTACTACTTTACTTTTTTCTTACTTATTCAAGTTACAAATATTGTATATGCATTTGCCTAGATGTAAAAATATGGCTGTGTAACTGTGTATCTCCTGATAAAATGACATGTTAAGACCATCATAACTTTTAATTTACCCTGTCGAGGGCCATATGAAATGATGCGGGGGGCCACATTTGGCCCGTGGGCCTTGAGTTTGACACATGTGCCTTACAACATATCTTTAAACAAAAAGAACAGACCCTCTGCTGACTATTTTTGCACAACTAAATAAAAACTGCTGAAACTACTATTTAAAGTGCTGGCTGTACCGCTCTGTGTTGTGTTTCTAGCTGTGACTCCCCGGCTCGTGTCCTGGTTAGTGTGAAATGAAGTCTGCTGGAGAGCGACAGTTGGACAAATGGGAGCGGATTCCTTTGAGAGAAGTGAAGATGTCTTAAAAACAAACATGAGAAGCGGCACACAGTGGGGCCCCTTCACTCCAGGAGCACGCCAGGGGCCCGCAGGAGGAGGAGAAGACAGCTCAAATGCTACAATCAGAAAAACACTAGTCACATTACAGAGAGGGGAGAGGACGTGAGGTTACCATGCCGACAAAGATTATGATCCTGTCAGGTTTCCAAATGTGTTGGCAAGAAAGAGGTGTAGCATTAAAGAAGAACTAAGTGATATTTTTATCCCTACTTTGGTTAAAGTGGAACTAAACACCAATTCAACTCTTTTTTTTGCTACTAAACTGTGTATATGGTGTGTGTGTATGGGATTTAAGAGCAAATTAGGTAAATTCTTCCTGTAAATTCTTCATCTTTCTGGTCAAAAACTGTTAAAAAGTGAGTGTTTGCCGCCTTCAGAGCAGAGGCCACTGCAATTTAAAGTACCTGGTGACATCACACATGACTTCCTGGATTACAGTCTGCCGTTTCTGATACAAACACATGGCTACCTTTAGTCGTACAGGTACAGCCCAAGTTAGAAATGTGGTTGTGGGTGGAGGTTAGGTGTCAAGTCCCATTAAATATGTATTTTTGGGGTGTTTGAAGCATCCGTTGTCTCCCCCTGCTGTCCCTGGGTGGAAAACCAGCCTTACAAATATACTGAAGAAGAAAAAGAAGAAGTAAAAGAAGAAGAGGAGAAAAAAAAACGCTTTTGGGTATAGTCTCTGATGGTGCGTCCACACAAGGGAACTGCAGGGGGAGCTCTAGCGCTAAAGTTACTTAGTTCTGCTTTAAGTAACAAATATAAATGTTTTTGAAAAGCACTTTGCTATTTGAAGATTACTTTGTCTAGAAAGATTTATTAATGGCTTTAAAATGATCAAACTCCATGGAGACAAGCTCGTGACATCAGAGTGGAACCTGGTGACTAATGCAAGACGGAGTTAAAAATAAGTTTATTATTATACTGTGGAACATTTCAGGTAAAGCTACATAGGTTATGGCTCCATGAAAAAGTTCCATAGTACACCTTTAAATAGCAATTCATATTTAACTAATTCAAATCTAAAGTTATGCTGTTTTAACAAAAGATGCTCTCCTGTTGCCTAAAAAAACCCCAAAGTTGTTCCATCGGATTGTCTCCTAATTCCCAAAACAAAAAGGAAGAGATCAGAAAGAAACAAAAAAAAAAAAAGTCTTTGATCGTTAAGTTCAGCCATTCTCTGCCTTTCATTTGTATTTGTGGTGAGCCTCAGTGTGTTTTGCTTTCTGACAAATATTCAAGTGGAAAAGATGTGTTTGGGCACATTGAAATTCTGTGTCAGCAACATAAACCACGTCAAACAAAATCCCAGGCCACAGTTTCAAAGACATGCAGAGAGGAGAGAAGGAGAAGGAGGAGAGAAGGAGAGGATAAGAGAGACAGCGAGGAGAGAGAGACAGAGAGAGAGAGAAGGAGAGGATAAGAGAGACAGCGAGGAGAGAGGAGAAGGAGGAGAGAAGGAGGGGATAAGAGAGACAGCAAGGAGAGAGAGAGAAGGAGGAGAGAAGGAGGGGATAAGAGAGACAGCGAGGAGAGAGAGAGAAGGAGGAGAGAGAGAGGAGGGGATAAGAGAGAGACAGCGAGGAGAGAGAGACAGAGGAGAGAGAGAGACAGAGAGGATAGAGAGACACAGAGAGAGAGAGAGGGAGAAAGAGAAGGAGAGGAGAAGAGAGACAGCGAGAGAGAGCAGAGGAGAGAGAAAGAGAAGGAGAAAGATAAGAGAGACAGCGAGGAGAGAGAGACAGCGAGAGAAAGAGACAGAGAGAGGATAAGAGAGAGAGGAGGAAGAGAGACAGCGAGGAGAGAAAGAGAAGGAGGAAAGAAGGAGAGGATAGAGAGTTAGCGAGAGAGAAAGAGAAGGAGGAAAGAAGGAGAGATAAGAGAGACAGCGAGAGAGAGAGAGAGATCAAGGAGAGAGACAGAAAGAGAGAGAGAGAGAGAGAGAGAAAAGAGAAAGATAATAAGAGACAGCGAGGAGAGAGAGAGAGAAGGAAGAGAGAAGGAGAGAAGAGAGACAGCGAGGAGAGAGAGAGAAGGAGGAGAAGAAGAGAGGATAAGAGAGACAGCGAGGAGAGAGAGAGAGGAGGAAAGAAGGAGAGGATAAGAGAGACAGCGAGAAGAGAGAGAAAAGGAGGAGAGAAGGAGAGGATAAGAGAGACAGCGAGGAGAGAGAGAGAAGAGAGGAGAGAGAGAAGAAGAAGATAAGAGAGAGACGGCGAGGAGAGAGAGAGAAGGAGGAAAGAAGGAGAGGATAAGAGAGACAGTGAGGAGAGAGAGAGAAGGAGGAGAGAAGGAGAGGATAAGAGAGACAGTGAGGAGAGAGGGACAGAGGGAGAAAAGAGAAGAGAGAAGGAGGAGAGAGCAAGAGAGAAGAAGGAGAGGATAAGAGAGACAGCAAGGAGAGAGCGACAGGGGGAGAGAGGGAGAGGTGACAGTAAGAGAGACAGCAAGGAGAGAGAGAGATGCACAGCAGAGAGAAAGAGAGGATAAGGGAGACAGTGAGGAGAGTGAAAAGGAGGAGACAGAAAGAGGGGATAAGAGAAACAGAGAGGAGAGAGAGAGAGCAGAGGGAAAGAGAGGATAAGAGAGGCAGAGAGGTGAGAGAGAGAAAGAGGGGGAGCAGAGAGAGGGAGAGGATAAGAGGGATAGTGAGAAGAGCGGAACAGAAGTGAGAGAGGAGAGAGAAAGAGGCAGAGGAGAGAGGACAAGAAGTGAGAGAGAGATGGAGGGTGGACAGAGAGTGAGAGAGAGAACGAGAGCGTGAGAAAGGAGAGAAGAAGGAGAGAGAGAAAGAGAGGAGGATCCAGGGTAGAGGAGGGAGGATAAAAGAAAAGAAGAAAAAAGGAGGGAGTCAGAGAAACATTGAATGAAGTGAAGGGAGCAAGTGTTGTTTTTGCATGCAGCCTGCATATGACTGCTTTAAGGCTGACACTCTGAAATGAAAATGGCCCTGTGAGCTTTCTCCTCCCCTCTGCTCCTCTACCTCTTACCCCTCTCCCCCTTTTCTCCTCTCTCTCCCCCTCCCCTCCTCTTCTCCTCTCCCCGTTCCTCGCTTCCTCTTCCTCCCTTAATCCTCCCCTCCCAAGTCTTTCTCCACTCCTTCTCCTCTCCTTTCCTCCTCCTCCGCCCCTCTTCCCTCCCTTCTCTCCATCATCCCCCCTCCTCTGCTCAGCTCATCCAATGCTTTACTGTCTGCCCCCGCAGGAAATCAGTGACGACAACCAAAACTATAACAAGACAATATGTACAAAACCAACAACACTGCACACACACACTACATAATCCTCAGTATTTCTCCACTGAACATTATGTAATTTTAATACTTCATTTTTTATTGCTTTCCACAGCCTCAGATGTAGGTACACAGTCGTCATACTCAACAGTTAAATGCCACAGCATCAGTTACATCCTCAGACTGTGTATATAAATGGATATAGCTAACCTGCTAGCTGCATGTTCCAAATAGTAAGAGCATAGGCGCGCATCCCCCTCTATCGACTCCAAAAACTGTTTCTGTTTTCACTCCATAACCGCTTCTGTTCATATTAACCCTACTGTACATGATCCTGGTATTTTTATTTTGTTGTTGTGTCCATAAATCAAGATATGAACTACTTACTAACAGACAAATCAGGCGTCTTTTTCCCCCCCGAGTTCACTCCAGCTAGCATTAGCAACAGGCTTGATTGACAGCGTTGCTAAGTGCCCGTCCCCAGCCAAACCAGCGGGAAGGGCGGAAGGGCGGGAAGGGTGGGAAGCCTTCAACAACCTCGCTCTGGATTGGCTCTTTGGCTACTATGGAAATATGGAACTCGCCTCCAAATTCGTCCTGCTAGCCTCAATGAGCTTCATTTGACTGGGGCCAAACGCTATGGGTGACACACTTTCTTAGTCCACTTCTTTATACAGTCTGTGGTTACAACTGAGTACAAACTGTAGCCATGTAGAAATACCGTATTTTCTGGACTATCACACTTTTTTTCATAGTTTGGCCGGGGGTGCGACTTATACTCAGATGCGACTTATATATGGAATTATTAAAATATATAATTTCACATCTTCGTTATTGTCACGCTGACACCCACTCAAGGGCACTCTAGGCTTGTGTACCAGTACTACTACTCCTGTACCATTGTAAATTTTTAATTTCAGCATTACAGTAATTTAAAAGACATCTGAGAAAGACAGAACAAAAATGCCCCCTAAAAGAAAATCAGATTCTGCTGAGTCTGATGATAGCCATGCAGAAGAGGAAGTGGTACTCCATATACCTCCAGAGTTGACAGAGTTGTTCAGAAGCGACACCGAGGATGAAGAATTCAGTGGATTTAGTGATTCGGAGTGAGATGCAGAGTAAACTTGTTAGCTTGTTTTTTATGCTTTAGTTATGCTTCATGTAGCTGAATAAATATAAATGTGTTAATTTAGCGTGCTGTACTGCTATTCAGGTAAAATGTCTGTTCTTGGTCTCAGATTTTGTAAAATAAATTTCCCCAAAAAATGCGGCTTATAGCCCAGTGCGACTTATGTCTTTTTCTTCATTATTAGGGGTTTTGTGGCTTGTGCGACTTATTCTCCGAAGCGACATATAGTCTGGAAAATACGGTACTGATTAACTAAAAGGTTGCCATTTCAGTTTCATTGTGTTATTAGACAAGACACTTCAATGTAACAATCCAGCATTTACATATTTCTTTCAAATCTTTGTGCAGAAATGTGTTGGTTAACAGCGATGAACTGAGCAGAATGGCCGACTCTGTCCACTGCCGTTTTGAA
The DNA here is from genome assembly GCA_019594935.1 of Periophthalmus modestus. NCBI lineage: Eukaryota > Metazoa > Chordata > Actinopteri > Gobiiformes > Gobiidae > Periophthalmus > Periophthalmus modestus. Next base: position 21,731,489 of record JAIEZT010000012.1, on the reverse strand, counting down.
CACATCGGAGAGATAATCGACATCATTTACTCATTATGTGGTTGGAAGGATGATTACTCAAATGGTGGAAACAGACAAACTAAATAAAGCTAGCACAATAAACAACATGCTACACTGTGTTATTGGGCAAGACACATCTCAATTGCCACAAGAAACATTTTGTGTGACTACAATCCGTAAATTGTTTCATTTTTAGATAGCACTTTTCCACCTTCAAGGCACTCAAGACTAAGTAACCACTCACCTATTCACACACCAGTGCACACAGACACTGAGGTTGAGGTGGGAAAAGTGTCTTGCTCAAGAACAAAATGGCATCTCCAACCTGTGGATCAGCAGATCTGTCCGCTCTACCAATGATGTTAACGTCGAAAGCGAAATTCGAACCGCCGACCTTTGGATCAGCGGACAAACACTCTACCAACTGAGCTACCGTCGCCCCATTTGAACAAATAAGGACATAAAAATGTAGTTATCTCCCATTTCTTCCCTTGTAAGGCATTGCTGCGATAGACCCAAAACATTGTACCTATAAATAAAATCAGTATGTGATAAATGCATACAATATTACAGATTTAATACAAACGCTCAACTCTGAAATGAAGTCTTTACAATATTAAACCAATAATTTTATGCATTTGCCAAGTTATATCACTCTATATCAAACTAATTTACTGCTTATAGTTCCCAACAGAGGTTTTCTTCTGAGAGAATATGAGCTGAGAATAGTCTGACCCCTTTTGTGTGTGTCAGCTGACCAAACCTGGAGAAAGTTATAAAAGTAAAGAGAGAACCACATTATGGACTGGGACGGAGCAAACATCCTTGAGACAGAGGACGACAAACATCGTCGCTGGGTTAAGGAGGCAATCGAAATATGGAAACGTGCTCACAGGGACTTTAAACCGGGACAAGGGGGTCTTTTTACTCTCTCACACCTGGGGTACTGTCCGGAAGAAGTCGAACTGCAGTTGGAGCTGTCGTCCTTCCTCCACTGGTAGGAAGACGGCGCCAAAACTTGTTTAAATCAGCTGACCGGACACGTCACAGCAACATCATGTGACCAGACGAAAACTGTCAGAGATGAAAACAAACTAAACCTTGGTCTGAAAAAAAATCAGGTATCACAGCTTTAAGTTTGTTTATGATGTCAAAGTTTTCCTGAGCTTCGTGCAGAATAAGCAGAAACAGCAGCACCTCTCCTGTACATACTGTATGTTCAACACATACTCACAATTATGTTCCCTAATAGCGGTCAATTTAAGACAGAGGTGGAACAACTGTAGGTAGCCTTTGGATTTCCAAGCTTTGTGTTTTTGGGAGTGAATCTATAAACAACTGAAACTCTGTGATATTTTGGACAGGCCTTGACAGACTCTGGCTTTTAATACTGCATGAGCTGTGTCTTTTTTTTTTTTTAACCCTTTTATTTATTGGTATTTTTGCTCTTATTTGATTTGACTAGCTTTTATTGCTGTTATAAGACGTAGTGGAGCTTTATTTTATGTTGTGTTTTATGTCTGTATTGCGCAGCACTTAGTTTTGTTTACAGAATGTGCTATATAAATAAAGTGGATTGGATTTCATATCAATCAATCAGTATCATTTTATTTGTCTCTGAGGGTCAATTTAAGCACATTGAGCATTAGAATGAAATAATAAAAGAAAGATCAGTGCAGCTCAACGGGGTAAGGTCGTCAGAGCCAATGTTAGGGCCGTTCGATGAGTGTAACAGCCCTCAGGACAAAAGTGTCCCTCCTTCAGCCCCGGCATCAGCAGTATCCAGGGGGCGCCAGATGAACTCTGGACACACAAAGTAAAAAGACTCTTCTAAGCCTCTCTCCTAAGGCTCTGTTGTTTCTGTCTGTGATGAGACGGGACATTCCCTCGAAGTGTTTCCTCGTTTTCTGCCATATTTGGTGTAGAAAGCCTGTCGCATTATTAAAAAAAACCTCTGTAGCATTTCAAAGCTAGCTCCATGCAAAGGCACCATGGATACAAGAAAAAAAACCCCAAAAAAACCTGCTCAAATCACACAATCCAATCGTCTTTAACATCTGGCAGCTTCTTAGTTAGTTGGTTAAAAAACTGCTCAGTGTGCCAGCCAGTCGGCCTCAAGAGCAGCCAGTCCACGACCATGGCAACCACAGAAAAAACAACAATTTGGATCAAAAGAAGAATGAATACTGATTACATTTTTGTCTACTGAGTCAGTGTTTATGAAAATTACAATCTAACTCCAGCAACTTCTTTATCCATGTACTGAAATCAACCGAGCCAAAACCATGTTCTCATTTACCTGAACAAAATCACACTCATTTCTGAATTCTTACTGGCAATATTTACGAGTTTTAATTGGAATCATGGGTAAAAGTTTTGAAGAGGAAGCAGAAGTTCTGCTGCACTTTTGAGAGCTCTCCAAACATCAGTCATCTCCTCCTGAGTGCCGTTTGCTTCAAAAGACTGAATAATTACCCCAGAATATCGCTCCCTATTACTACCTGAAAGGGGTTTTTAAGTAACTAATTGCCAATATGCTTAGCTCAAAAGATACAAGCAAGTTAACTATCTGCCAACATGACAAATTAACACTTTTGATGATTTTTAAATCGATGTATTCAAGACGAAATTCAAGCGTCGCCAACAGCTGCTGTACGGGCTTCAGATTTTACAGATTCAAACCAGCCGAACGTCAGCAGCACTAAAGTGTGTAAAGTACTCGAAAGTACCCTCTAATGATTCTCACATTTTGACATTATTTGGGGGGATAATACTTAGTGTAAATATAAACTATAGTTTTACCCCAATAGAGAAGCAGTTTGTGGAAAAAAAAGTTGTAAAATATGTTGAAAATTACAGGAAGTAGAGAGTTTACTTTTAGATATTGGATGACATCAGGCCATAGAAAGAGCTATGTCCAAAAGTTTGACGCAGTTTACTCAAGAAACACATTTTTTTCTAATATTTTCAACATTGTTTGAACAAAAATAAAGGTGTTTTTTTCAAATTCAGTGGTGGAATGTAATAAAGTAAAAATAGTAAAGTACTGTACTTAAAATAGTAAATTACTATAGTACTTACATGCAAATTTTAGATATCTGTACTTTACTTTTTTTACTTTACATTTTTAAACTGACACAGAGCAGGTATCTGTACTTTTTACTTCACTACATCTCTGAACAGAACTTAAAAGTTGTTATTTTAGTTTTTTTGTATGCTGAAAAGGCTGAGGGTTTATTTTTTATCAACTTCATAATTTGAGCAAACAAAAATATATGAATAAAAACAGCGAGAAAAAACAACCAGTTGAACGAAATTTCGCACAAATCAGTATCAAAATCACTACTTCTGAAGCTTTCTTAAATCTCAAAATCTGCAAAAATACTTTTACGTTTTACATTTTTAAACAGGTACTTCAAGTGATACTTTTAGTTGATTTGATTTGAGTTTTTTTTTTTTTTTTTCTCCAGTACCAGTACTTTTACTTGAGTATCAAAATTGAGTACTTCTTCCACCACTGTTCATAGTTTATTTGTCTAATATTAATTTCTGTATAGATTATATTAATTTCTATAAACATTATAGACGTTTTGGCCCAGTATACGACACGGTTGCTAGGTAACTGTTATGGAGTTCCCTAGTGTGATGTCACGATCAACAAACAGGAAGTAAAATATCAAACCCGTCATAGGCGCTTCAAGGGTATTATTTATAATCAAACCCACATGACAGAAATGGAAATAAAAAATAAGACTGATATTTTGTGCACATGCTGAACAAATTAAAGGACCTGTACCAGATTTTGACGTATTTGAGCAAAATGTGTCTTGCATCAGTTCAGATATATTGTATAAGCAGCTCGTGAGATCAAAATGTGATAATCAGGAACTATGCAGTTAGCATGCTAGGCAAAATTTTGCTCCTCTGCTCTGAGAGCTGTGAAAAAAAACACACAAAAAAACTCTTATATTAACTTTATATTTTATTTTTTTTGTACTTTTTTGTGAAGCACTTTGGTCACCTAAAGCAGTTTTAAATGTGCTACATAAATAAACTTGAATTGAAATTGAATTGAAAACTGCAAATGAATTAGTTCTGTTTTTTTTTTACATTTGCAACAGAGTAAAAAGTATTTGAACAAATCCAAGAATCCAGGGTTTAGAGCCATACTTCTGATGAGTTATCGACTTCCTAAATACCAATAACTATTAACGGATCTCGAACTTTGAGCGTTTCTTTTAAATCCGGCTGCCATTACAAAGCCTTAGGTCTCATCGCCGCTTCAAAGGTCGATTATGACAGGAAACTGAAATAGTTACAAGCCTACAGCACTAACACGTCTATTTGACCTTTTATTCCTATACTTAACCAAGTTGTCAAAAAAATAGGTCCATGGCTCTTTTGTGTAACCATTCTTGAGTGACATTTCTGTTCCAGCAACTGTGTTTCAAGATCTCACCACCTGGTACACTGCAGCCGCTAACATTTGAAACTAGAGTCCCCTCAAGTAGTAGATACATTTGTTGCATAAATAATTACTGCAAGAACAACATGGGTAATGCAAAGAAAAAAGCTCAGAAATGTGCACACTGCGCTTCATTGGGTCCATTCAAATCCGACAACGTTTTCCAAAATTCACATGTTTTTGCAAAATCAACATGACCACAGCCAGCATTTTATTTAAAAGTTAATTGATAACTTTTTATTGCACAGGTGTTTTGTGTCTTTATTCTAAGTTTGAAGTGTTTTTAATGAAAACTGTTGGAGGAGATGTCAAAAGATTACGATGAGTGATTTTGTCCATCCCGGGTTTGATTCAATATGGCCGACTTCCTGTAGGGTTTAGGGCGGGGCCATAATATTATTTTTCTGGACTGGGCGGAGCAATGTAAATCGATTTTTGAGGTGGCGTTACTGAGCCGTCTGTCATTACTTTTTCTCAAGATCTTCACTCAAAATTAGAGCTCACTGAACTACAAATTTTTGATACCAATTACTTGTCTGTACATTATTTTTCACTGTTTGATTTTTGACATTTTCCTCAGTATGTACAAATAAGATTCTCTCTGACTCGTCGTCTCCTCGCCCATTCGTGCTTGGGCCCTAACTAGAGTGACCTCAAATCGTAGAAATTGTGGAAAAAGAAGAGACGGGATAGTGGGGATGTAAGTTCATAAATAATTACTGCAAGAACACCGTGAGTTTTTCCTTTTTAACAATCATAATGCAAAGAGAGATTGGAATAGCAATAGGTGCCAAAAGATTACAACTCTGAAAGCCAGCACAGCCAAAAAAATATTGATTTCTTTTGCGTTTCATCGTCTCTCATTTCTATATTAATCTCACTTTTTTTTTGTATATCCTTCATGTGGCATCGGTGAAATAGTGGGACATTCTCCAAATACATGGGTGAGGGATAGAAGCCTCACAGCCAAACGAGGAACAGGTGGTCACACTATCTGAAATGTCTTTTTGATTATTCAACACAGGTTACGGTTAGCGACAGCTGCAACTCAGAGAAGGGACGATCACAGAACAGATTACCCACATTTCTTTTCCTTTTTTCCCTTTTTTTTTTAATAATGGGAGATTGTAGAATGTGGCGATGTCATACTGGTAAATGGGGCCATTCGTAACATTGTAGTGCACCATGAAATGAAAACGTGATATTCTCAATGACACTCTCCATTTGTGACTAGACGTAGAACTCACTGTATTACAATATTACTTTAACAATATTCATTTGAGCGTCTGTGTTAAAGGCCTGGATGCAAGTTTTCCCCCATGCAAAATTCTTATCCCAATACAGATAGATTGTAAAAGAAGCTCTGGACGTCAAAATATATGTATCTGCTGCATGTATAATCAGGATAGTACACGTTAGCATGCTAGTTGTTGTTAGCTTAGCTCTTCTCTGGTCTCTGGAAGTTAAGAAAAGTGCTTATAAACTCATCTGGGTGAATACTTAGATGCTTTTTCCCCCCTTTTTTTAAGTCAGTAAAAATCAGGTACAGCACCTTTAAATATTATTGGTCTATAAAATGTTGATGTCATTTGAAACCCGGCGATGGCAGTGGCCTTGAGTTCACACGGGGGCTGAGCTGAATGCTAACACGTGTCTGGACTACAGCGCAGACAGCCGGAGTGAAAGGGGGTGCATGGAGGTGCATGTCGGCCACTGTGATGTGGGCCGCGGAGGGAATCACAATAAGAACTGGAGAAGGTCATTGTTTGGTCTTTACGCATTGACTTCTGTGGCCAGACGTTTGTGTGAGGCAGATGTTTGAGATCCGAGCGTGAAACAGGTGGTAGAGATGTGATGAACAGCAAATGGCTCAGTGAACTATTACAGAACATAGACATTCGGGCAGTGCAGTGATGCGGTCGCTGTGTTGGACTGTTGTGGTGAAGAAGGAGCTGAGTCGAAAGGCGAAGCTCTCGATTTACCGGTCAATCTTCGTTCCTACCCTCACCTATGGTCACGAGCTCTGGGTAATGACCGAAAGGACAAGATCGTGGATAAAAGCGGCCGAAATGGGCTTCCTCTGTAGTGTGGCACGGGAGGAGCTCGGAGTAGAGCCGCTACTCCTCCACGTCGAGAGGAGCCCGCTGAGGTGGCTCGGGCATCTGTTCCGGATGCCCCCTGGACGCCTTCCTCGGGTGGCCTGGGTACGCCTTGGGGTCCCACCGGAGGAGTTGGAGGACTTGTCTGTGGTGAGGGAAGTCTGGGAGTCCCTGCTTCCCCCGCGACCGGTTCCGGATAAGCGGAAGAAGATGGGTATTCAGACACTGGGCCATCTGTAGATATTTCAGGTTTTAGGCTTAAATGTTCTGCACATAGTATCTATAAACCATGAGGAAAGAACACATTTTAGTTTGAACTTGCTCTGTCTCTCGTGTTGAACCATGACAGACAAACAACTCAGGAACAGTCAGTTTAGAGTTACCATCTGACTCCTTAAAGCATAAGTGATTAAACATTCATCGCCTTCAAACATTCACCTGAGAACTTAAGAACTTAAATTTTTGTAGCTCAACAAAATGTAAACGGGGAACATAAGACCCACATTTGTAACGACTAAGGTCAGTTTCAATAACATTTGAAACGTGATCACTAACGAGACTTGTTTGGTTCAAAGTTTTAAAGAAAGACATTATTCCATAAAACTGTTGCCATGGTAACCAGTACTACTTTCCAAAACGTGAAAGAAAGTTGGATTGAGTTGGTGAACATCAGTTTGAAAGAAGCTGGACCAAATGTACCTGAGGGAACTGCAGATTTTCAAATCCAAGTTTTAGAGAGAGAGAGAAAGTTACTTCCCTGGGGGGCTTAGTTTGCCAAAATTGAGAGACAATTCCCTTGGACCACCCATGTCCATGAAACAATCTATTTCAAAAGCAACAGCCACACCAGCTGAGATGACTAATCTTTGTGTTCAAGGGAGTCCGGGCCGAGCCAGCAGCACAGATCAGTCAAAACATCTGCACACATTTGGACAATCGCATATTTAGCTTTTTAAATCTCTTTAGACTTTAAAACTCTTTACTTACTATGTCAAAATGTGTAATAACGTGAATCACTGACATTATGATCTTCATGGTCTTTTTCATTATCGTCATCACGTCAGGATCCATTTAATCACTGAGTCTTGACATCTTAAACAGTGGAACGTGTAGAAGTTACTGTACTTTTAGACGTTATTGTACTTTTAGAAGGCTTTTGTTTTACGGGAAGGCGGGGCTTAGGAGCACTTTTACAACAAGGGCGGGACAGACACGTTGCTCGGCTCCTCCTCTCTTGCTCCACGTGCGCGAGGTAAGCACACAAACTGTACTTAAGCAGGGTCAAGTAATCACCAATTCAACTTTAGGAGGCCCCCTAGTGGTTGGTGGGGGCCTGTGCATTTACTCATGGCTAAATTCCTCCAGTTGAGTCCCTTTTTAAAGTAGAGGGCAGTGATATATCCTGGTGGGGTGTAATCTCCGCATCTTGTTAAACAGATTTTCTTGCTCCTGGTTTGCTCCTCACTCCACTCTGTAGTCCTCCTCTTCTCCTCTTCTCATCCTCTCTTATTTCTCTCCCTTAGTGCTTAGATTCCTCTCCTCCTCCTCCTCTTTCTCCTCCCTCCTATTTCTCTCCCCTGGCTCTGTCCCCCTCCTCTCTCTTCCTCTCCACTCTTATTTTGTTCCCTCTCCCCCCTTTACTCTCTATTCCTCTCTTATTCCTTTCCTCTCTTCTCCTCCATTATTGTTTGTTTTTCTCCTCACTCTGCAGTCCTCTTCATCTCCCTCTCCCCCTCTGCTGCTCTTCCTCTCTCTCCTCCTTCCTTCCACTTATTTCTCTCCTCTATTCTCCTCCTTTATGCTTTGTTTTTATGGTTCATCACTCCACTATATACTCCTCCTCCCCCTTTCTTCTTCTTCTTCTTCTCCCCCTCCTCTTCTTCTCCTCATCTTCCTCTCTTGTCCTCCTTTATGGCTGGTTTTGCTACTCACTCCACTCTGCAGTCATCCTCTTCCTCTCTTCTGCTCCCCCTCCACTTCTCCCTCTCTTCACCTCTTTCTCCTGGTCCTCACTCCACTCTGCAGTCCTCCTCTTCTTCTCTTCTCCTCCTCCCTCCTCTCCCTCTTCCTCCTCCTCTTGCTACTCACTCCACTCTGCAATCCTCCCTCTTCTTCTCTTCTCCTCCCCCCCTTTCATCCTCTCCCTCTCTTCACCTCTTCTTGCTCCTCACTCCACTCTGCAGTCCTCCTCTTCCTGTCTTCTCTCCCTCCCTCTCCTCCTCTCCCTCTCTTCACCTCCTCCTCCCCGACTTGTTTTGTCCTCCTCTCTCCTGTCTTCTCTCCCTCCCTCTCCTCCTCTCCCTCTCTTCTCCTCCTCCTCCCCCTCTTTTCCTCCTCCGTCATGACTCGTTTTGCTCCTCACTCCACTCTGCAGTCCTCCTCTTCCTCTCTTCTCCTCCCCCTCCTCCTCTCCCTCTCTTCACCGCCTCCTCCTCTTGCTCCTCAGTTCTCAGACAGTCATTAATCACAGAGCAGCCCTCTCTTCCTCCTTATTCACACGTTCTGAAAACACTTGTGTAACAGAACAGACAATAAAAACGGATTACGCAACTCCAGCGGAAAGAGGTAAACTGCAACAACAAGGTCTGACACTTTCTTCACTTTGTCAATTATTTCATTTTCTTTTTTTTTTATATTCATGGTGTTTTTTCTCTCTTTTGTCTGGCTTTCTGCTCGGTACATCACTTTTCGAAACCCGTTTGACTCCTGTGTCCTCTTTAATGTGTTTGATCCATCCGGGTCGTAGCATATTTCGGGGGCTCGTCAAAAGTTCTTAGACGACGCAGTTAACTCCAGCTTTTTACGGTTCCCTTTCGCATTTATTCGACGACATATTTTGAGAGCTTGCTTCTACTGAATCTTTCTCGTAATTCCGTGACCCGTTGCCTTCATTTTTGGCCATACCCGCTGAGGTTTGGAGGATTTGTTAACTGTAAAGAGTTTTTGAAAACGTCGCTACTTGCTGCCGTTAATAATTGTTGTTTTTTTTTGGTTATTTTTGGCGACTTTTGGGTACTATTTATGGAGCTTTGTCCGAGTAAAATCCTTCGCACTCGGCGTCATTTGTTGAACCTTTTGATCAGTTGCCTTTTGGTTTTTTGGTAACTTTGTCGTGTTTTTTTGTATGACTTCATTGGTAATGAGTTTGTTAGTGCCTTTAGTGGTGGTGACAGTGGAGTTTTATAAGTTGGGGGATGTTCAAGGGATAGGCCTGATTCGCATGGCTGACTTAATGCAGGTAAAATGCAGGTAATCGCCGCTGAACTACTTTTGGTCAAGAGGGTATTCTACCTCCTTTCATGGCTTTAAAACTCTAGAGCAAAATTTTAAGACCAGTTGAAACATTTGGAGTTTGCACGAGAGCGCCCAACATGGGACATTGAAAACTGGAAGAAAGTTTTATTCTTGGATGAGAAAAAATTTTACCTTAATGGTCCTGATGGCTTCCAACGTTACTGGCACGACATGGAGATCCCACCTGAGATGTTCTCTACACGGCACAGTGGAAGGAGCACCATTAGGATCTGGGAGGCTTTCTGCTTCGATGGAACAATGGAGCTTCAGGTCGTGCAGAGGCGTCAAACAGCCGCTGGCCGTGGAGATGTTGCAGGGGGCGTCCCTCATGACTGAAGGACATCGTCTCTGCGGTAATGTCTGGGTTTTTCAACAGGACAAAGCTGCAGTTCACAATGCCCGCCTGACAAAGGACTTCTTCCAGAGAAATAACATCGCTCTTTTGAACATCCTGCGTGTTCCTCTGATCTAAATCCAATTGAGAGCATTTGGGGCTGGATGGTAAGGGAAAATTACAAAAATGGACACCAGTTCCAGACAGTGGATGCCATCTGTGAAGCCATCAACGCCACTTGGAGCAAGATTCTCACTAGCCTTCAGGAAATACTAGCATCAAGCATGCCGCGAAACAAAATTTTGAGGTGATTAACAAAGAATGGCGCAGCTACTTTTTTTTTTTTTTTTTGAACATTATGATCAGCTGATTTTAGGGTTTGTTTCAGTTTTTTTTTGTTTTTTTTAAATGTGCTTTTTTTTGATCAGCTGATGAACAGCCTCTTTCAGTTTATTTTTTTTTTTTTCTCACTCCTATTTCTTTTTTGCATTTTGAAGCACTACTTAGAACCTTCTTAAGATCCAACAGTGCAAAATGTGAATTCGTGCAACTTTTCAACTGGTCTTAAAATTTTAATCAGGAGGGTATATCCGGGTAAAGTTTGAGTCCGTCCAGGGAGAAGATGAAAATTCATCCACAAATTCATCCTGTTTTCTCCTTTTGTTTGATAAGGTTAGTTTGAGGATGTTTTTGTTGTTTGATAAGGTTTGTTTGAGGATTTTTTTTTGGCTGATAAGGTTAGTTTGGGGAGGTTTTCTTGCTTTTAAGTTAGTGATGTCGGCACTAGCTTCTACAGCCCTGTACGGAGTTGGCCCGGTGCTGCATTCGTTTGCTCCGTTTGTTCGGCTCATCAGGTCCACCTTTCTGTTGCTTGTTTTTGTGCACGGGAAGAGGTTTTGGGGCAAGTTAATTAAAGTTAACTTAAAACAATTAAACTTTTTGTAACCCGTTTGACTCCTTTGTCCTGTTGTCCTGGATTTTAACTCTTACTTTATCCAGTGGTGGATGAAGTACACAGATTTGTTACTTAAGTAAAAGTACCGATAGTGGAGCAAAGAAATGTAGAAGTAAATATCACATGAAAAATATCTAGTTAAGTTAAAGTATTAAAGTATCCATTTAAAAATGTACTGAAAGAGAAAAAAGTAGAAATATTTCACGCAGAATATGATTTTAAATGTAATGATTTTTCTAAAGATTTTTTTTTTTAGCTTTTTTGTTTTTTTTTGTACTTTTTAGTTTGCTGAAATTATGAACGTTTTAAAAATAAACCCTTAAGGTCTCATACAATAATAAAAAAATACTTTCAGTTCAAAAAAGTAGTGGAGTAGAAAGTACAGACACTTGCTCTCAAAAGTAGTGAAGTAAAATGAAAAAGTATCCACTTTAAAATCTACGCGAGGACAACTAAAATGTATACTTAAACACAGGACTTTACTACTTATACTTCATTACGCTGCACCACTGACTTTATCACTAATTGGAAATGTTCCTTTTTAGATTCGTTTTTTCTGTTAAACAAAGTCCCTCTCGAATCTCATCACAGTCACAGCCGTTTTCTTCAGTCAGACACAAATCGCTCGCAAAAATGTGTTGTTTAAATCCATTTTGTATTTTTTTCATGAGCACTTATCAGGCACTGTTTATGTGCGTTATGTCACCATGGTAACTGCTCAATATTCTTTCCTAGACATACGTGCACCCTCCAAATGACTTACTTTTAGAGTTTTAATCCCCTCTCTTTTGTCAGAGCATTAAAAAAAAAAAAAAAAACTAAACAAAACTAGGAACATTTGATCAGGGTCATATTGTTTCATTCCTCTCTCTGCTGTATTATGATGACACACACTTCCTCCTCTCGCTCTTCTCTCCTGTTCTCTCTCTCCTCTTCTTTCTCTCCCTTCCTCTCTCTTACCATCTCTTCTCCTGTCCCTCTCTCATCCTGTCACTCTATCTCATCTCCTCTCTTTTATTCTTTCTCTCCTCTCCTCCTCTCTTCTCCCACTTCTCTTTCCTCCTTCTCTTCTCTCCTCTGCTCTTCCCTTATCTCCTCTGATCTCTTCTTTTTCTTCTTTCTCTCTCTGTCTCTCCCTCTCCTCTGATCTCTTCTTTTCTCTCTCTCTCTCTGTCCCTTTCCTCCTCTCTTCTAAATCATCTTTTTCTTTCTCTCCCTCTCTCTATCTTCTCTCCTCTGATCTTTTTCTTCTCTCTCCTCCTCTCCTCTAATCTTCTTTATCTTCTTTCTTTCTCTCTCCCTCTCCTTATGTCCTTTCCTCTGATCTCTTTTTTTTCATTTTCTGTCTCTGGCTCTCTCTCTTTCTCCTCTGACCACTTCTGTATCTCTCTCTCACTCCTCCTCTCCTCCCCCCTCCTCTCTTCTCAGCTCTTCTTTATCTTCTTTCTCTCTCCCTCTCCTTATCTCCTTTCTTATGATCTGTTCCTTTCCTCTCCCTCTCCCTCTCTCTCTCCCCACTGATCTCTTCTGTATCTCTCTCTCCTTCCTCCTCTCTTCTGAATTTCTTTCTCTCCCTCTCCTTATCTCTTCTCCTCTGATCTCTTCTGTATCTCTCTCTCTTCTTTCTCCTCCCTCCCCTCTCTCCTCATCCTCTCTCTCTCTGTCTCTCTCCCTCTCCTCTGATCTCTTCTGTATCTCTCTTCTCTCCTCCTCTCCTCCTCCTCCTCCTCTCTCTCCTCTCCTCCTCCTCTCTCTCTCATTCCCCCTCCTCCCTCCTCCTCTCTCCTCCTCCTCTGTCTGTCTCTCTCTCTTCTCTCCTCTCTCCTCTCTCTTCTATCTCTCTCCTCTCCTCCTCTTCTCTCCTCCTCTCCCCCTCCTCCTCTCCTCCCCCTCTCTCTCTCCTCTCCTCTCTCTCTCTCTCCTCCTCTCTCCTCCTCTCCTCCTCCTCTCTCCTCCTCCTCTCTCCTCCTCCTCTCTCCTCTCTCTCTCTCCCTCTCCTCCTCCCTCCTCCTCTCTCTCCTCCTCTCCTCTCTCCTCCTCCTCTCCTCCTCCTCTCCTCCTCCTCCTCTCCTCTCTCCTCCTCCTCTCTCTCTCTCTCCTCCTCCTCCTCCTCCTCTCTCCTCTCCTCTCTCTCTCCTCCTCTCCTCCTCCTCCTCCTCTCCTCCTCTCCTCCTCCTCTCTCCTCCTCTCCTCTCTCCTCTCTCCTCCTCTCTCCTCTCCTCTCCTCTCTCCTCCTCTCTCCTCCTCTCTCCTCGCACAGACACAGACACAGATGCAGAGTTAAGCTGCTGGGCACAACCACATTCAAATTTCTCATTTTAAGCGCAGCCTGGAGGAAGGGCAGGTCAGACCCACAGAGGGGTGTCAAAGCCCTGCATACACCATCAAAAACACCCCCATAGTGTCCACACGTCCAGGGACAAGACGGGCGAATGAAACAGAAAGAATACCACTCAAAAATATCACGAGAAAAAGTCAGAGGAGAATTTTAAAGGCGCTGTATGTGATTTTGACTCTTTAAAAACAGAACTACTTCATTTTAGAGCATTATTATTACCATTTATCAACGCTTTTCACAACTCTCAGAGGCCAGGTCGGATTTTTGCCGTGACGCTAATGCTGACAACAACAACTAGCATGCCAACGCTCACTTCCTGATCATCAGACAATAAAATGGTTTCTAATTCAACCTCAACCGTCTTAAACAATATATCTGTACTGGGACAAGACACATTTAAGGCATTTCTTTTGTCTGAAGCAAAGACACAAACTGCACAAACTTCTATAAGCTCAAAGTGACTCTGCCCGTGAAATAAAGATGTTTACAGCCCGCTACAAAAGCTGGCCTTCGTCTGTTTAAAGTTATTCTTTAGAGAACAGTAAAGTAGGGCTTTTTTTTTTTTTATTACTTTGACTATTTCGACTTCACAAACGACTTATTCTGGGACGAACAGGTCAGACAGATAGAAAAGTGCATGTCTTTGCTGATATATTTGAGGGGAGGAGGGGCGGGATGTTCCTATATGTGATTTTTTTGGGGGGGGTATTTGACCTACGATTTTCAATGAGATGACAAATGCAGAATAATTACACAAGATACAAGATTTCAGTGTAAATGCTACATCCAAAACATGCGTTGGGTCAAATCCTGGATCTGGAGATGGGTCCCACTGCTCCTGACAGTTTAAAAGCTTTGGTCAAATGCAGAAATTCTCACACAGACATTGACCAATACCGTACCTCAAAAGAGACTTGTTACGCAAAATCAATTTTTCAGAGCTTTTAACTATGTTGTAGCTCAGAGGTGCCCAAACTTTTCTTATCGAGGGCCACATCTCAAAACATATTCGAAGCGGAGCGCCACAGACCAGTGATCAATGCAGCGCGGTGCTTTACACACAGCTTTGACAGAGCCGATTTATATTAATAAGGCTTGAAACACATCCATTTTAGGTCTGTATCACACTGCAATGTGATGTTTGAGGATATAGTGGTAGAGATAGTTTAATTTGCTGTTAAAAGTACTCCCTGAGGGCCAATAAAAACTGATCTGAGGACCGCATTTCGCCCCCGGGCCATAGTTTGGACACCCCTGTTGTAGATGTTTCCCCTTCTCATTTACCCTTTTGAAGTTTGTATTTAGAGTGATTCGTGCAATCTTTATTTGCTTATTGCCAATTAATCCCCGTTTTCACCACCACAGGCATACACCCACTACTCTACTACTTACTTCGGTCATCAATTTTATTTTCTTAATTAATTCGGCAACGTCACATAGTCATTTTGGTACAAATGAAAAACAATCCGCTACTGGCTACTGTGATGTGCAGCTATCCATCAGAGGGGCCCGCAGCTCCACGGCTCTTTGTTGTCATGACATTTACAATGGCATCAGCTCCCACGGGGCACCAAGGTTTTCTAACACGGAAGTGAGCAGACTTGTTTCTTTTATGAAGTCGTTTTATATGAATATCGCAACTTAAAATGTGCAGATTATAACATAATGGTCCACAGGTGTCGTAGATTATAACTGTATAGCAGACACAACAGTAACAGTGATGCAGTTCACCATCAAACCACAGTTTCCAGTTCCAAACTCAACCAGTTTTTGTGTCCTTAGGCAAGACAGTTGAATTTTCCAGTTTATTTATTAGTTTTTTTTTTTAACCGCCAAATTTATCCACAAGCTCCTCAAACAGCTAAGGCTCAACTGGCACTTGGCACCATTAGTGAAAAGGAAGCACAAAACAATGCACTTTCAGATTCTTGAATGTGAGGCTTTATTTCTATTATTAGACGCAAGAACTTACTATATTAAATTAACAAAAACTGACATTTGAACTGCTCATTTTAGCTGTCTTCCATCTGATTTAATAGCATTCGCCTGTAGAATACAATCTTTAGGTAACCATGGGCGACAGTAGCTCAGTTGTTGTGTTCATCCTCTGACCTGAAGGTCGGCGGTTCGAATCCCACTCTGGACACATGAAACATCATTGGTAGAGTGGTCCGATCCACTGACGCACAGGTGGAGGTGTGATTCCAGCTCTCACGGATAAATGCTAAATGGTTGTGTCCTTAAGCAAGACACTAAACCCACCTAGCCCCCAGTGTCTGCGTACACTGGTGTATGTGTAAGTGGGTGAGTGGTTCCTTGATGTAAAGTGCTTTGAGAAGGTGGAAAAGCGCTATAAAATGTGACCCTTTACCATGTTGGTTGCTTAGGCAGACCAAGACTGAATCAAGATTGAATCTTTGTACGATATTATCCACTATTAGAAACGATACTATTATAAAGGACAGTAATATTGTGTAAGTTACAGCAGAACGATAGCTAGACACTGCATACAGAAAAGCATTCACAGTATATAGAAACTTTAACAGAATAAGTTGACAAAAGGGACTTAAAAGGAATTAAAAATGTGTTTTAGCAGGACGAGGAGAGAAAGAGCAATGAGAGGAGAGAGGTGGGGATAGTTGAGGTCAATTGTAACTAGATATCTTCTTATCAAACCCATTTGTATTAGGCCTTTCCTCTAAGTCCCTCCAGTCTCCCACTCTGACCGCCTAATTAATCTACCGCCCGGTAATTCAACTCCGCAGCTCCGCACAACAACATTCATTCATTTTCTCTGCTCCTTTTTTCTCGGGGAAATTGAGATTGTATCTAATAAGTTTGGTTTAGGTCAAGCAGCGGGGCCAACATGACACAGACTCTCCAGATGAAAAATGCGTCTCTAAAAATACTTTTTTTTTAACCAGGCCATTTGTGCTTTGATTAATAATGATTTTCTATTGGATTAATTGCTCTCCGTTTTCCAGCTCTGTGCCCATTTTAGTCAATCCATTACTCTGCTTAAATATTTTGAAAGAAAAAAAAATTCAAATGACACTACTCATTTGGAAATATACATAAGGCAATGCATGTGTTTGCAGATGAATGGGGCGCTCCGGCTGACCGTGAACTTGCCTGAAGATGTGAGTTCAGATGAGCATGATTGACAGGTGGATTAGCCAATCAGTGACATGCATGGTCTGTGTGAATCAAAACAAATATAGCTGCATAAGACGAAAAAAGGGCAAAACTATCGATTTATCGGTCAATCTACGTTCCTACCCTCACCTATGGTCATGATCTCTGGGTAATCATTGAAAGGACAAAATTGCGAATACAAGCGGCTGAAACGGGCTTCCTCTGCAGGGTGGCTGGGCGCTCCCTTAGAGATAGGGTGAGGAGCTCAGTCACACGGGAGGAGCTCGGATTAGAGCCGCTGTTCCTACACGTCAAGAGGAGCCAGCTGAGGTGGGTCGGGCATCTGCTCAGGATGCCTTCTGGGCATGTCCCACCGGGAGGAAGCCCCGGGGAAGACCCAGGAAATGCTGGAGGGACTATGTCTCTCGGCTGGCCAGGGAACGCTTTGGGGTCCCACCAGAGGAGCTTGAGGACGTGTCTGGGGTGAGGGAAGTCTGGGAGTCCCTGCTTAGACTGCTGTCCTCACGACCTGGCCCCGGATAAGCAGAAGAAAATGGATGGATGGATGGAAGTGGAAAAAATAAAAGAAATAAACATCACATGGAAATAAAAACAAAATGGCTTTCTGCAGAATCAACAAGAAAAGTACTAAACTAAACTGAGATCAGTTTGAATTTATTTGTAAATCATAGGTGACCAATGAGTTAGATTCACTGAAAAAAGATGTATATAGATATCACTGAAAAAAATTAGATTGCACAATGGTGTTTGATTCTGGCTCCAGACACAAAGGAGAGAGTGGGGACCAGACTGATATCCCTCTGTATAGAAAATAATACAGTGAGATATCATTGTGGATTTCCCAGGCAAACACTGATGGTATACTGTGATGGATGCAGGGATGAAAACAGTCAAGCTCTAATGCGCTGGATTTATATATCGCCTTTCAAGACACCCAGAGCACTTTACACTGCATTATTCATTCCCTCTACAACTGGTAGTGGTAAGCTTCTACTGTAACCACAGGTGCCACAGGGCAGACTGACGGAAAAGAGGCTGCCAATCCCCGCCATCAGCCAACACTCGCACACAAAACTGTTTGCCTTGCCTTCAGGTTGGGGGACCACAGTGGCTCAGTGTTTAGGACAGTGGTCATGGATGCCGTGTATGGGGTGTAGGGGGAAGTGGTGATTTTCAGAGTAATACCGTCTCAAATGCAGGAAATGAAAGGTTACTCCAACAAGCCTGAACCACTGTGAATACAACTTACGTAGGTTAACGAGAAGGGAAAACAATAATAACAAGAACGCTGATTTTGCATAATGTCTCTCCTTTATGGAAAGTCGAATTAGTGAAAACACAAAAAAGTCTGTTTTTTGTACAATAGAGATTGTTTTTTTTGGTCCTTAAAAGCCTTTCTCCTCTTATGACTAATATCGCCTCCATCTTGTTACTTCCCATGCGTTTCTATTGGACTAACTGCTTTTATATTTCTCTTAGTCAATCCATTTCTTGCTTTAATGTTCCGAAGCTTTTATTCACCAATGCCTCTTTTCTTTTGAACGGGTAATATTCCTTTAAATCTCACTGGAACATCTAATTACAGAACCCAGAGGCACCGTGAGCCTGTTAAATGTACGCACCGCCCGAGCAGGTGAAATGCGTTTGGTTCCCTATCTCTTTATGATGTCTTATTTGGTACGTGATTGCTTTAGACTTTCCAGTGGAGGAGAGCTCTCTGTATTGGTGCGATTATTCTCCAGCTTTTATTGAAGCGAGCCTAAGAATACCATTAAGGCCATTATTGCGAGTTTTGATTAGAGGGAGATATGAGAGAGCAATCAGACAAACTAATGCGTTCGAATCACAGGCTACACAATGGACTGTCGTTATAAGAACTCAACTAACTTGTAATGTGCAGGTTAATTTTACTGCCAGTCTTTTTAATATGAACCTATTATGGGCCTTTGTGAGAGGTAATTAAAAAACTGATGAGGATTGTACAACGGATCTGCGTGTGTCCAATCCAACAGGCCATATGCCGTAACCACAGTATGCAAAATGAAGAATAAAAACGCTGGTTATGAAAAGAAATGTGTCACGGGACAATTATGGCAATTTATATAATAAATGAGCTATATATGTGCTCCACCCGTGCAATGGATTAATGAAGGGCCTGTCAAGACACTCACAGCTCTTTACATTACATTATTCATTCAGGAAAAACTCTACTGTGGTAAGTAGAACTGCACGATTTGGGACATACATGTAATTGCGATTCTGACAAGCCTTGCAGTTGCGATAGGCTCTACTGCCCAACAGCATGCTAGTTAGCTCACTGTGTCGCAAAGCTAACAGTAACTTTTATTTTAAAAAAAAAAAAAAAAAAAAAACATTAAAGTTCAGATTTATTAACTATTTACTACCCAATGTTTTAATATGTACAATACTTCAGCTTGCTGCGCTTGTTTATTTATTATGCCTCAACATTAGCATTAGCGTTAGCATTGAGGCGCAAATATATCTCTATAAGTGGCCTTTGGTAAACTATTCATCTTATTTCTGTAGTGTTTAACATGACTCGATCTTTAAATGTTTATTCATTTTAGTGAGACTCTGCAAAAACCTCATAGAGATACAACTGCACAGGAAGTAGCGATGCTAACAGTAAGTGCGCTATTGTGCACAGAGCCTATTTGATTCACGATTTATGTTTTTATAACTGGATTCTGGTCAAAGGTCATTTATTATGTGTCCACAAGAATGAGCGAAAATACTGAAATGTGAACTGATCAACACATTTCTGAAAGTGTTTGCACAGATCTAAAGTCCAGGGCTAATGTGTGCTTTTTTTTTTTACAGAATAAGACAGAGGAAATTGTTTCGGAGGAAATTATGGTACTTCAAATATAGCAGTTGCTGCGATTTGCCAGTGTGTCCATTAAAGTAGAAATTTCGATTTGATTGAGATTAATCTTAAATCCTAGTAGTAAGCTGCTATTTTAGCCGCAGCTGCCCTCGGGTGGACTGATGGTGCGGATGCCAGTCTACGTCTACGACCATCCCATCTCCACTAACACTCACACAACACATTCATACTAGACAACGTGGATGAAATGTCTTGCCCATGGACACAGAGACAATATGTGTGCTGCCACCCTTCAGGATTCACCTAAACGCAAATACATGGCAAAATAAACTTTAAATGGCGCTTTTCTACCTTCAACCCACGCAAAGTGCTCTATAACAGGAACCAGTGTCTGTCACCGTCTTGTCCATAGAGTGTATAAAGAAGTGGACGTCAGCCATAGTGTTCGCTTCAGTCAAATTCAGCTCATTGAGGCTAGCAGTTATAGCGGAGAATTTAGAGCCAAGTTCCATATTTGGAATTCCGACTGCGAGTATCTTAGCAACCAAAGAGCCAATCCGGAGCGAGACTGTTGAAGATAACGCCCTTCTCGTCCCGTTATAAGGGAGTGGGTGCTTAGTAACACTGTCAATTAAACCTGTTGCTAACGCTAGCAGGAGCGACCTCAGGGAAAGAAGGCACCTGGTTTATCTGTTTTTGATGTTCATATTGTGATTTAAAGACAAAATAGCCAAATAAAAACACCAGGATGTAGAGCGGGAAAATACAAACATTTTAAGAGCAAAATAATGAACCTGAGAGTAGCAGTTAAAGAGAAAGGGGCGACCGTTTTTCCAATAGAAACTGAAATGGAGCCAGAGTTGATGGAGCCGGAAGTGCATCCATGATCACTTCCTGTTTGGATCGCGGTGGCTAGCAGGTTAGCTAAGTCCATTTATATATACAGTCTGTGGTTTTGCCCAACAACACAATGACAGTATTCATCTGTGAGAACTGGAACTGCGCTGTCAACTTGTAGCACTCTGATAATTGAGCTACTGCCGCCCTTTCAGCGTACTATCGTAGACTTGATTTATTATTAATTACTTTGAAATTAAAACTTCAGTCAAATGAAATAGATGCCCATAGCACATACAAATGATTAGTAGTAGACAGAGGGACGTAATTATTGTGGCTGATCACCATTGTAAGATTTAGATAAGTGTTGTAATTAGAGTTTCTTTTCTGATTGCTTAACTTTAGTCATTTAATTTACTCAATGGGCTCTAATAAAGGTAATAAATGTTGTGCTTTAATTATTTTTATATACATTGACAATACCAATCATTTTGTCAACAGTCAAATTGTTATTGTCAGTCCCATGAGGGTATTTGGCAGAGTAGGAGCATGCTTACAATCATCGTGGTTGGTTCCTGATTTGATCCTGATGTGTTCCTTGTGTAGACTTGGTTCTAGTCCTGAGGTACTCATGTTTTAGTCCAAGTTTAGTTACAGTTTTTGTAGTATTTGATGTGGTGTCTGTGCAAGTGAACTCAACCTTTTTCTCATGACTTTGGGAATGTGTGGAATACCATTAAACATCCATCCCTTTTCTTCTGCTTAATCCAGGACTGGGTCACAGAGGCAGCATTCTGAGCAGGGAGGCCCAGGCTCCCCTTTCCTCACTCCAGCTCTTCCAAGGGCATTCCCAGGCCTGCTGAGAGACATAGTTCCCCCCGTGTGTCTCGGGTCTTCCGCAGGACCTTCTTCCGAAGGGTTGTGCCTGAAACACCTCTCCAGGAAGGCGACTATGATGCATCTGGAAACAATACCCAAGCCACCTCAGCTGGCTCCTACCCATGTGGAGGAGCAATGGCTCTACTTCCTGTGTGACTGAGCTCCTCACCCTACCTCTAAGTGAGCACTCATCCACCTTGCAGAGGAAACTCATTTGCATCCACAATCTTGTTCTTTTTGCCAAATTACCCCATAGGTGAGGATAGAAATGTAGATTGATGGTTAAATCGAATAGTATCAACCTCATCACAGCAGAGGCTCCATCTCACACTCCATCCTTCCCTCACTCGTGAACAAGACCCCGAGATACTTGAACTCCACTGGACTCCCCACCCACCTGGAGAGGGTTGAACAATTTGGGAAAAGTATGTAATAGCGATTTCCCTGACAAGCATTGCGATTGCATATAGATTTGCGACTGATAATAACAATGGTCTTGACAATAGCACAAAGGGTTAAGTCTTTACCCCTCAACCATAAGGCTAGCTGTTCAAACCTTTAACCAGCTGATAACCTTCACCTCCTAGAAATCCATGCAACTACTTCATAGCTACTGCTTCCTGGTAGTTTGAATATGGATTACTTGTCTGCACGTTTTTGATCACTGCTAAAGCCACTCTTGCATTTCAGACCATATCATATAAAGTCTTCCCTATACCTGGCGTTGAGCATCATCAAACAGCACTAAATGGAAAAACATTTCTTCAGGTTAATCAGGTGAAAGTAATGCACCGTGATAGACAAACATATGCGGTAAACATATGGTGGTAATCATCCTTCATGCCGTCCTGGAACATTGCGGGGACGTGGGTTAATGATGTGTGAGAAAGTGAGAGAATAAAAGAAATAAAAATGTCCAGTGCGGAGATAAAAGCTGATGTTAGCTGATGGCAGAAGTGCTAGCATCTGTGTGCTTTCTCATTACGCCCTCACCATCCCCGCACTGCTCCCATTGTATGCAGGTCTCATTACATGTCCTTACCCAGAGAGAAAACCTTAATACCACACCATAAATGTCATATCTTCAGTCTTGGCTTCTTGTTAGAGGTATTATCAGAGGCGAGAAGATGGGAGCGAGGTATGGAGGTGTGGATGAATGTGTAGAAACTATACTATATATTTCTACAATAGTTGAACTGAATGTGAACCACATATGTAAGGAAACACACCAATTTCTTCTTATTTTCTGAACACAGGGGCTACCGTAGGCCGTAACCCACGCCAAAACAAGAGCAAAACAACAGCAGACTCAACTCACTAGAGCCAGTCTCCAAAACAGACCCGTAATTGACGAATAGAAAGTTCATATCAAAATGTCGGCATAGCAACCGAGTGTCACATATCAAAGCAGTTACATTGACAGCACATATACCGAGGCAAGGATCATTGAGAATGTGTCAACTCTAAGGTAGACGCGACATATCAGATCATTACAATATCGTTATAGTGGTTAGTGTAGTTCATTGGTCATTTCATGCTTTCGTCATGTTGAGGCGTCATGTTTAGTCCCAATTTTTCTTAGTCCTGGTTGAGATTTGGTTGGTCCACTGTTTAGTAACCTCTGAAATGAGTTCTACAAACTGTATCAATCTGGTATGGCTCTCGTTAAAAGCCATCAGGAAAAGGCGGAACATCATGGCGAATATTGGTATCTGATTGATCGAAGCGTCCCAACAGTGGTACAAGCTGAGAAATCACACTTTTGTCACATCCCGTTGAGAAAAGCGGATGTTTCCCTGCACAAATGCATAAAGCACATCCCCCTGTATGTTTTTTTCAGAAGTGCGCCTCTCGGTGTCACTATGGTTGTTTTGGTTCCTTTGGGTGCTTCACTTTTGGCACCGCCCAGACCACCATGTTGCACTGGGATTGGTTTGAACCAATCCCAGTGCAATCGTAACAATCGTAACAGAGGGAGCCGAGCCAGACGGAGTTTGTGAACAGTCATCCTGCTAGCCAGATTAAACTTTTTCTTTTTTTTTTTTTAGTTTAGTATTGGTTTAGTCATAGTTTAGTTTAGGTTTAGTCCTGGTTTAGTCCTGGTTTAGTCCTGGTTTAGTCCTGGTTTAGTCCTGGTTTAGTCCTAGTTTAGTCTTGGTTTAGTCCTGGTTTAGTCCTAGTTTAGTCTTGGTTTAGTCCTAGTTTAGTCCTGGTTTAGTCCTAGTTTAGTCTTGGTTTAGTCCTAGTTTAGTCCTGGTTTAGTCCTAGTTTAGTCCTGGTTTAGTCCTAGTTTAGTCTTGGTTTAGTCCTAGTTTAGGTCTAGTTTAGTCATAATGTTGGTTTAGTCCCACTTTAATCTTGGTTTAGTTCTAGTTTAGTCATGGTTTGGTCCTAGTTTAGTCCTGGTTGAGTCCTAGTTTAGTCTTGGTTTAGTCCTAGTTTACTCCTGGTTTAGTCCTAGTTTAGTCCTGGTTTAGTCCTAGTTTAGTCATGGTTTAGTCCTGGTTTAGTCCTGGTTTAGTCCTAGTTTAGTCTTGGTTTAGTCCTGGTTTAGTCCTAGTTTAGTCTTGGTTTAGTCCTAGTTTAGTCCTGGTTTAGTCCTAGTTTAGTCTTGGTTTAGTCCTACTTTAGTCCTGGTTTAGTCCTAGTTTAGTCCTGGTTTAGTCCTAGTTTAGTCATGGTTTAGTCCTGGTTTAGTCCTAGTTTAGTCCTGGTTTAGTCCTAGTTTAGTCTTGGTTTAGTCCTAGTTTAGTCTTGGTTTAGTCCTAGTTTAGTCTTGGTTTAGTCCTAGTTTACGTCTAGTTTAGTCGTAATGTTGATTTAGTCCTACTTTAATCTTGGTTTAGTTCTAGTTTAGTCATGGTTTGGTCCTAGTTTAGTCCTGGTTGAGTCCTAGTTTAGTCTTGGTTTAGTCCTAGTTTACTCCTGGTTTAGTCCTAGTTTAGTCCTGGTTTAGTCCTAGTTTAGTCTTGGCTTAGTCCTGGTTTAGTCCTAGTTTAGTCTTGGTTTAGTCCTAGTTTAGTCCTGGTTTAGTCCTAGTTTAGTCTTGGTTTAGTTCTAGTTTAGTCCTGGTTTAGTTTTCCTAGTCTTGGTTTAGTCCTAGTTTAGTCATGGTTTAGTCCTAGTTTAGTCTTGGTTTAGTCCTAGTTTAGGTCTAGTTTAGTCGTAATGATGGTTTAGTCCTACTTTAATCTTGGTTTGGTCCTAGTTTAGTCCTGGTTGAGTCCGAGTTTAGTCTTGGTTCAGTGCTTGTTTAGTCCTGGTTTAGTCCTGGTTTAGTCTAAGTTTAGTCTTGGTTTAGTCCTAGTTTAGTCCTAGTTTAGTCCTGGTTCAGTCCTTACACTGACAGTTAAAATAACACAAGAAATATTCAGATCTGGATCTCTGAAGCGTCTATGGTGAGAACAGCCAAATGGATAAAAAGTGCAATTGCATATCATTATTCGATATTGGAAGAAGACGTGATAATGATGAGAAGAATTTGGTAAATGGCTCTTCTCTCTGGTTGGTAATATCACCAACACTTCTCCGCTTCTCCTTCTGCTCTTTTGAGTCAAATACATCAAATACATCAAATACACCGGCCACGCACTTTTTAATCAATCAAACCCACGGCTGTGTCTGGCATCTATCTGCTCTCATCTAACGCCTCACATCACTGCGCTGCATTTTGGACTTTAGACACATTTTCAGCAGTTGTTTTACTCTCTTTCTTTTTGGCACAGTGAAAAGATCTCATAGATAGCAGAATTCCCACAACGATGCAAAAATCTATAGACTAATATAAGAACTATAATACCTTTTTTGACACCAAGAAGGTTAGATTATAAAGTTTGGCGACCTTGGTTCGGGTCAAGATATTCAAGTGTTGAAATCTTTTGTGAAATAAGAATACACATTGATGCATTTCAGGGCTACTGACAGTTCTGGTAATGTTTATTTCCTTTTATACAATACACATGGAGTCTTATGACATACATGGAGTTCTTGCAAAATATATTTTGGATGGCCAAAAGTCCTCAAACAGAAAAAAAAAATGTATGAATTAAACATGCAGTGAGATATTACCCTTTTATTGTGTTCCATTAACTTGGCTACATTAGCATGCAGTTTTACAGTCACATAAAATGTTAAGATGAATTCAGATAATTTCAGTGTTTTAATTACGGATGCAACAATCCAGCTTTTTCTTGGCTGTAAGTATCTGCTAATGCCCGATATCAACCGATACTAGGTTGGGTACTACATAAAATATAGTTAGTTTCCTTTAAACTCAAATAGCGTAAGTAGTAATAAATGATCCAAATGTGTTTTGTAATAGTTATTTACAATTTAAACTAACTACAGAACAGCTTTGTACAAAATACAAAAATACTTCTGTAATATGATGTTTTGAGCCAACATTTTCCAGTAAATTGATTTATTACACCAATTTATAAACCACAATGGGATATCAGCTGAACCGATATCTTGGATTTGATATCTGACCCACCAAAATGTTCAATATTGCACCGATATCCCATACCAGTATCATATCGCTGCATTCCTAGTTTTCATTGCCTTCACCATAAAATAATAACAATTTAGGGGTATCCAAAAGTATTTTCAAGAAGCTAAAACACAGCATAGCAACGGACTTAAAGGCACAGTACCTGATTTTTACCATTATTCATCATAAAGAGTGTTTTTCAGGTGAAAGTGGAGTTCTGCTATGACTGTAATGCTAACAACAACTAGCATGCTAACAACACAATTCCTGGTGGCAGAGGATAAGACAGTCTATAAGATGCAGACAGCACTTCCTTGACCCTCAGAGCTGCCTTTAATATATCTGTACATGTCTTTATTACATGAAAAAGCCCCTTTAAAATCGATCATCTCATCTGGCACGTCTAACACCTTAACATTTAAATCTCGTCTTTCTCAAGCCATTATCCGTAGCTTTCTCTTTTCCCTATTCTCTCCTTCTTTCTCTCTTTTATGTTTTTATGTCCTTCCTGTGCATCCGCGGTGCACCGAGGAAGCGCTGTCATCACGCGGGCTCAGAATTGTAACAGTGGGGGGAATATGTTTGCTGTTTGGACTTGTTGTGTTGAATCCTAATGAACTATCAGACCGCGCAGGCATACGGCTGTCTCTGCCTTTTTCTGCTGGGTGATTTGCACGACGAGAAAATAGGAACATGGGAACCCGGCAGCCAAAAGAGAGAGAGAAAGAAAGAAAGAAAGAAAAAAAAAGGCGTTCTCTGGTCTAAGCCTTGCCGTGTTATTACAGAGGATATTGCAGTCAGCAGTGGTGACAGATATAAATCAACATGGCGTATTCCCCTGTAGAGATTTCATTCAAATCTAATAAAGTACATGGCAAATACATAAATATGACACTCATTTCTAGCACATAATGCAACCGAATTTATCCCAAACTCCAGACATAAGGAACAGCATCAGCAAAGCAAAGGAAGCAAGCAGAGGAAGGAAGCGGCAGAATTAGACGGACGCATAGAAGATAAGCCGAAGACGGATATTGTGTTAGCGACGGTGTGGTACCAAGACACATAGCTTAAGGCAGGCTTGAAAGATTAATGCATTCTTCATGGAGGGAAAAATAAAAGTATTTCAAAAAAACAGGCAGAGGAGTTGTGAAAGAGCGTACTGATACGTCACCCCCGCCCCACTGGGAATAGCTGGGCCACTCGGCTCGGTACCGTAGCCTTGGCAACCCCACAGCCAATAGAGAGTATAGTAATAGTAATGCCTTTTTAAAGTAGACTTGTGCTAGATCGACTTGAACTTTTAACCTAATATTATTGTCTTCTCCTTATTAAATCTCACTCAAAGTTGTATTCAGAGTCGTGAATGTTTGAGCATTCTGTGTGGTGTGGATCCAAAGAAATCTTGTTTTCACCTACCCCCTTATGCACACCTACTGCTATTAATTTAAACAGTATCGTGTAGCTTGCATCGCAAATCCAGAATCTCAGTCTCGTTCCCACGTCTATGATTGTACAGTCAGATCTGTTTTTCTTTCGGTGACATATGTGAAACGAAGGAGGTCATTGGTCTCCTATAATTTACAAATGCAATCCAATTAGCAGAGTTCAGTGCTTCGCTCACTGATTCTGCAGAAATCCATGATGTTTTTCAATCCCCTGTGATATTTTCCATACTTTCCTTTTTTTTTTTTCAATGCGGATGGGCCACGCATGTCCCTGATTGGCTAATCTACCTGTCAATCAAGCCCATCTCTAAAACTGGGAGATTCACCAGTGACCAGTCTCATATCATTATGAAGTAATGAAGAAGTGTGTATTTTGGATCCCTGGCAATTGTGTAGCAATTTATGGAAAAAAAAACCCTAAAAAAACCCAAAAAACAAAATCCACTCTTTGCTACCGGGAACTGTAACTATCCACGGGCAAATGTTTTAAGCATGGTCCAGCAGCGAGATGCTTTGGCGTTTATGATGATGCGTACCATAAAAAGACAGGCAGAAATCAGCATAATTTTCAGCTGCAAGTAAATGGACCTGTTTCTTTTATTAAGTCATTTTAGATCAACATTGTGTTTCAAATTGAACAAAGTAACTATCTTTGCGGCCCATAGATCATAAATACATAAGAAAGAATAATATGTTCGCTTTAAGCACGGTTACACTGCGGCAAAAGGGTGACACGGATACGTGATGTACCGCCAGCTGAAGGTGATGTCAAGGAGGAAAGGTTGAGGGTTCAGTTCCTCTGCATCAATCCATCTGTGCGTTACCTTGTTACAGCGGGACAGTTCAAGATGTTCTTTTTATACTTGTTAACGTTTGACCTCCTGAGTACAAGGAGTCCCATATTTCATTGTCTGTTCAGTATGTATAAGCATGCTCACTTGTAAGGGCCACGAGTTGGACCATCCAGACAGATTTTCCATACTAGACGTTGTTGCTACTTAAGATCTTCCAATTAAACATATCATTTGTATTTTTTTTGCCATTTTAAACCCATAATTGCCCGCTACAGGTGTATATAAATGTAAAACTTCAAAATAAAGAAGCAATCGATATGAAAAAGTGGCTCTAATGTATACTGAACTTGCACTTTACAGTAGTCAGTTATTCATTCACTATTCAGTCATCTTAGGTTATGGTTAAGGTATTATTTATCTATGTATTTGACCCATCTTCCATTACTGATAGTACAACCTGTCAGGGTAAGCAAGCTGCTACTGTACAGCGCTCATGGACCCATTTCCAAATCTGGTGCTAGTTTTGGACCACTGGAGGATTTTATCTATTTTACCTATTGTGCATATTCTGTGTGGGAATCGGTTTGTCCAAAATCACATCGAAACTCATTTGAACAGATAGCAATACTTAGAAAGTTACATAGGACAGAAATGAACCTTTCCAGAATAGCTTTAGAACGATCAGAGTGATTCCAATAATGCAGGGGTGTCCAAACTACGGCCCGGGGGCCAAATACGGCCCTCAGAACAGTTTTTATTGGCCCTCAGGCCTCCCGCTGAACCGGCCCAATTGATCATAAGCAGTACTTTTAACAGCAAATTAAACTATTTCTACCACTATATCCTCAAACATTGTGATACAGACCTAAAATGAATGTGTTTCAAGCCTTATTAATACACAGTGGCTCTATCAAAGCTGTGTTTAAAGCACTGCACTGCATTCATCACCAGTCTGCAGCCCTCCGCTTCAAATATGTTTTGAGTTTGGGCACCTCTGCAATAATGTAATATAAAATAAAAGAAAGAGTATTTTTTATTATCATGCTGGTATCGAATAAGTATTGAGTATCGAGTCTATTCCTTCGTATCTAAAGTGAAGTATCGTGCTAAGAGTCTACTGATACAGTGACATCATCCTGGGGCTGTTCTTCCTGTATGTCTATAACGGAATTTTCAGGAGTTAACAGTTTTTTCAACAAAAAAGTGAGAGTGACTAATTGAAAAAAACTGTTGGCTAATGCTAGCTAGCTTGTGACTAAAATTTCATGTGAGACTGACTTGTTTAACAGCTCAAATTTGCTCCCCTGTTGTATCTTCAATTAAGTCAGTTCTTTATGGTTAGGTTGTGTTAAAACAAAGCTACAGACAGAACAGTGCCTCCAGTTAGCATCACTTCTCCAAAGAATGTTGATCGCAGAGTCAGTACGCAATACCAGTGAGGGGGATTGAACCGACATCTTTTGGGTTCGTGAGCAAGCATTTCTACAAACTGAACATTTCGTAAAGTACCTGCACTTGCTCTTTCATGGGTCGTATTGCATTGGATTTACAAGTAGATTGAATCCATTTGTTGTACCCTCTGGTCCAACTCAAAAACACACAGACAATACCCATTTGGAGGTAAGAATACAGAAGAGATTGGGCTAGGCTAAAGCAATAGGAGCTCACTGCAGTCTAAATGTGCTATGTGCTGTACAGCTCAAGACAGTGGTTAGGTACGAGCAGGAGTGTACTATGGGAACAAACAACAAGCCCCACTTAGCTCTCAGACCAGGCTGTTTTTACAAGGCTTTGAACACCCTCCCTCTCACAAAGTCACCTCTGGGTTATATGGGATTTCTTTTCGTTTGCAGCTATTGTACATTTTAAACTTCTTCACCTCAAAACAGTAGTACTTTAGTGTAGGTTTATGCTGTTTATGCAGCTTAAAAGTCTTATATTCTGCATTATTCTGGTATTTTAAACAAAACTTTGGGAACCCTTAGTGTCAATTTTAAAGCAGTAATTTGTAACTTTTCTGGTGGAAGTATAGACTGTATACAGTTGTCCCTCGCTATAATCTTCTACTTCCGGCGCTGGCGAAAGCAGCAGCTGGTTTGCATCGCTCCTCTATTTCCAACTTTTTTCTACTCTTTTTAACTCTTTTCCCTCTTTGTTTGCTTTGCACTTTTTGTAAATAGTGTGTTTTTTCAGAAACGCTGTGTTTCTGTTTAGTTTCAGTTTTTCTTCTGTTGTATTTCGCCAAATTTCACTGGCGCGATGTGCGTGGGGCTGCGACCACCCATTGTTTACTCCAGAGAGCAGCTGTTGGCACTATGCGGGTCTGTCGTGCTCCCGCAGGACCGACACAACATATATATGTATGTATGTATGTATGTATGTATGTATGTATGTATATGTATATGTATATGTATATGTATATATGTGTGTGTGTGTATATTAGAGTTTATTTTTGAGTCTATTTCTTACATTATTTCTAGCTATTTATCTATTATCTTGTTTTTTTTTTTTTTTTTTGCATGTACAATTTTCCTTCTGTTCTCTATGCATGGGGTGCAATGCTGATACTAGTAAAGGCATATCTTATCTTATCTTATTGTGGTTCACCTTTTGTGTCTCGCTGTTTTGCAGATTTTTTTTGGTGCAATTTTGCATGCTTTTTTTTTATGGTGTATGATTGTGCATTGTGTTCTGCGTCCTGATTGGCTGAGGGACTGTAGACCATGGTCCATCAGTCTCCTCCGTGCCGTGTCTCCTGTGCAGTACAGAATGTGTTCAGACAAATTTACATAAATGTTCAATTGCAGTGTGACTCTGAAGTGCTGTACGTTTGCAAGTTTTCTCCCAGACAAAACCCACAATGTCGATGAAATGTTCTGCACCAACAAATTTCAGAAATGCTTTGGACTCAAAAGTGTTTCTGTGCACGGAGAGCGAATACCGCTGGAGCAGAGACACAAGAACAACGCATTTAACACAATCATCAAGTAAGGAGGAGATAATATATGAAGGTTTGAACTTTGAGAGTGTTTAAACAAGAGAGAAATGTGAGAAAATGTTAATGCCTGTCTGAGAAAAGTGTATAAAGTGTGTGGTCAGGGGTTATACAGCCTTAAAACATATATAATAATTGCAAAAAATAAAGCTGACTACTTCGCGGATTTGTCTGTGACGGGTTATTTTTAGAATGTAACCCCCACGATAAACAAGAGACCACTGTAAAGAAGTGGAGTGTGAGCGGCTCCAGTCAAAGCACCACTGGTTTATAGGGGGCAGCTTCTCCATCAAGACTGTTGCTAATTTGTCTGATTTGTCCTTTATTGTCTGTCCTATTTGGAACGCGGTGGCCAGCAGGTTCACTGTGTCCATTTATATAAAGGCCTACAGTCTATGCAGGGAAGGTCTGCTGCACAAAGGTGCTATTGCTTTGATTAGAATGTTCAACAGTATGGCATTAAACCTATCCATCTACATCGAGACAAACAGGTAACGTTGCCAGGTCCAGTTACAGGTCAGATCTGTGGAAAGGCAATCCCGCTCACTGTAAGCATGTTTTTCAATATATGTTATTTTGCAATTAACATAGCTGCAATTGAATCCATGGAAGACAAACAGGTTTAACGCCATATTGTGGAACATTCCAGACAAACCCCTCACCAGAAAAGTTCTAAATGGCATCTTTATAGAAAACAAGTAAAAGTAAAGCAAAACTTCAATTCTGCTAGTCCACAGAGGAGTGAGGCAGTTAAAATGAGAAAAAAAAAACAGCTGTGGCCTTATAATTTGACATCCAATGGCAGAATGAACCTAGTGAGGATGCATGGAGCACTTCCTGGTTTATCACCAAATCATGTCACAAGCTTCGTGCTAGGTAGTCGGTCCGGATGTGACCATGTAGCTCTGGTTGCCACGGTGATGTGTACCAGCATCTGTAGCTATAAACTGCCCTAAAATGTTTGAAAACGCAGTGGAGCACTTCCTGTACTGCCACATGACATCACAAGTGTTTCCTGTTTGAGAGAAGAACTTTTTGATGAGGAAACAACATTATTACATGGATCAGAAAATAGTGCAGTAAGACTAAACTTCATTAATTTGAACGTCCACAGCAGACTGTCCCTCTAGACCCGAGTATTGTAGCAGCAGCCTGATAACTAATTACTATTACGTTTTTATTCATTTTTTATTCTTTATCCCATGACTTACTGGAAATCAAATGCTCCAATGTTCTCTATTCCCTCGCAATTGTTGTAGTAATGGTGAGATATTATGCACCAACATGGCCACATCCCTGACACACTTGTTTTAATGAATGCAGAAGTAATTAAGTACACCAAAACCTCTCATGAAATCGACCATCAACGCTGCCATGTGGGAAGTAAGAAGCACAAGTCAGAATAAAATAAACCACAATCACATAATTATCCTTAGTAATGCAGTATCTGTGATTGTCAGGATGTGATGATGTCATACTCCAAGTTCCCTTTGCCATGAAAAGGTAAAAGGTAAATTCACAAATACTCAATCTGATGATTTGTATTACTGACAATACCCAAGAACTCACTGGACTACAAAAAAAAAATCAGCATTTTAACAGCATTCATTTTAGCTGTCCCCTTAAATGACTAAAGAAAGTAGACACATTCTTGCCTCATTACAAGAGCACAAGGTCCTGGGTTGAGTTCCCGGACTGTGTGTGGTCATCCTGAGTTTGACCAAACTTAAAGGTGCAATATGAAACTTTTCTGGTTTAGGATTTGCCACCCGCTTGTGTGTCAAACAAGACCAAATCCAGACAAGCGCGTTTTGCAGGTGGCAGTGTTATGGCCTGCACTTCCACAGTTTACACTTATCTACATTCACAGAAATAAGCAGATGCACGGCACAAGGTGAAGTTGCAAGTCAGATCTGTGGAGAGGCAACCCTGCTCAGTTTTCATGGGTTTTTTTTTACTCCTCCACTTGAGATTGACAGGTCGGTCGATACAGCATCTGCAGTGATGCGGTCGCTGTATCAGTCTGTTGTGGTAAAGAAGGAGCTGAGTCGGAAGGTAAAGCTCTCGATTTACTGGCCAATCTGCGTTCCTACCCTCAGCTATGGTCATGAGCTTTGGGTAATGACCGAAAGGACAAGATCTTGGATACAAGCGGCCGAAATGAGGTGGCTGGGTGCTCCCTTAGAGATAGGGTGAGGAGCTCGGTGTGGAGCCGCTGCTCCTACATGTCAAGAGGAGCCAACTGAAGTGGCTTGTGTATCTGTTCCGGATGCCTCCTGGACGCCTCCCTAGGGAGGTGTTCTGGGCTTGTCCCAAGACCCAGGACACGCTGGAGGGACTATGTCTCTCGGCTGGCCTGGAAACACCTCCCCCCGGAGGAGCTGGAGGACGTGTCTGGGGTGAGGGAAGTCTGGGAGTCCCTGCTTAGACTGCTGCCCCCGTGACCCGGCCCTGGATAAGCGGAAGTAAAATGATGGATGGATGGGGTTTTGTGGGGGTTTTTTTTGCAATAAAAGCACCTGTTATCGAATAAGTGCAAGCTGGATAAGTTAAATGTCATACTGTGGAACATTCATGACCAGGGTTCCCATACTGCGTTACCAAGTTACCCCACTGGCATTAAGGTATGGCTTAAATGCAAACTTCTAATTTCCAAATGAGGACAATGAAAGCTAAACTTGGCTAATGGTACAGAGGTATCTTGTTCAGAAAGAAACATTTTACATATTTTTTTTTTTTACCTGATAGTGTTATTATTATGTTATGAATGAACTTAGTAATCCATATTGTTATCCATATGTCAGTGTTGTTTAATAATAATCTGGAGAAGTGTTTTGTCAGTATTTATTTGTTCTCCCTCTCCAGCGCTCAACTACAAACACAAACCGTCAAATGAGGTTCATTTGCTTTTCCGATAATTTATTCAAAAGGATTGAAGACAGAAAGTGAGCAGTCGAAACACTGAACTTCACTTTGGTCTAAAAAAAATAATCTATAAGAATACATAAACATTACAGGTTATACCTCAGGAAAGACTAGGGCACCCAAAGTTGTTCAAAAATCAAAAATAATGACGTGGGAGCTTAAATTGCACAGCCCAAATCGGAAGTGAAAATAATTGCCATCTTCTGTCTCTGGTCTGAGCGTGTTTGTACAGAGACGCGTGGAGCAGAATCCTTAAACTGTGTGAGTCACCAGCTGCAAGGGAGAGAGAGATGGGGGGATGAAAGAGGGGTGGAGAGGTGAGAGAGGGGGATGAAAGAGGGATGGTCGGCTGCGGGGAGGGACAGATAGCAGATAAAACCACCAGGCTTGTGTGGCGGCATCCATTTCTCCCGCGGATGACTTTTTCTGTTGTGTTTACCTCCTCTCCGGGTTCGTTCGTTCATTCATCTCGTCTCTCCATCGCTCCATTCCTCCATCCCTCACTCCTTTCTGCAATATTTGTTTGTATGCTTTGCCTCTGCCCTCTTCTTTTCTCGTCTGTTCTCAAAAATGGATGTCGCAGTGTCAAGTGGGGCTTTTATTATAACTGTTGTGAGAAGGTAGAGCTACATTTCTTCATTATTAAAGAGGTACCCTATTTTAAATATTGACGACGTAGACGTTTTGGAGCTTTCTACCCTGAAAACCTCAAAAAGCAGGTTTTAAATAGCATTCATGCATGTTTCAGTAATTTAGCGATCTCTCCCGGGCTGTATTCAAAGCTTCTTTATGGTTAGATGTAAGATTCTGTCCGATGCTCCGCCCACAAGTCTACATCACCCACGCTCAAACATAAATGCACAAAAGCAGGACATCAACTGTACACAGCAACGTGATAAACCTGATGTGATGTGCAGTAGTTTCATTAGTGAGATGCACGCTTACTGTGTTCTGACTGCGCTCTGAAGGGGAGTGACTTAGCCTGGAGAGGGAAGGGTGTCAAAATTGAAAGTGAAACTTACAAAACACGTTAATACCTTGTTTTTTGGCAAATACAACATTTTTAAAACAATGAACTGTAACATGATGCGATGCCACAAAGTTTAAATTTGTTAATTTTACACTGTTTTAACAGTTAAAATATTGTTTCTTCCAATCTTCTTCTCCTACACTTTTCTTACTACATTTTCAGTTGACCGTGGTACTGAGTTATGCAGTTGCCCAGCAGCCAGGAGGTATTAGGTTCAAAACTCGAGAGCATGCCCGAAACATGACAACACATTGCTCACGCCAGTAAAGGGATTTGAGAATGGAAGGGCATCTGGCATAAAAAAAAAACAAACAAAAAAAACAAAAAAACAAAAAACTTTCAAATTATTGTGCCATTGGTTTTTCATGGTAGCCTCATCTGAATTAGTAATATTAGGCTAAACACAAATAAATAAATCATTGCATACACTTTCTTAAAGGGGCTGTACCTGTACAAAATAAAGTAAAAATAGTGTTGCCCCTGAACAGACATATTGTAAAAGCAGTTCTTATGTTCAGAATTAGACCACAGAGTGCTGCATCTAATTAGAAAGTATTTTTATTGTCCGCAAACCAGGAAACCAGGACCACCAAACTCCACTTTTGCTTCTGAAAGTTGTGAAAAGCACTTATAAACTCATCAAGGTGAATAATTAGAATGCTAGGAACGCGTGAGGAATGTTACATGTTTTTTTTTTTTTTAAAGATACTAAAAATCAAGGTACGGCGGCTTTAACGCACCACCGTACTCATCTACAATCTTTTCTCACGGTTTCTTGCTGCTCGGGTTAATTTACCAATTGAAGCTGCAAGTCATTAGGTTTACTGCGGGGACATATTAGCAGCAGAGGGGAATGTGTCATTGTCAGTAGAAGAAGAGATGCCTCATTTGTACTCCCATACATTTGCATATGTTCCATTGTCTCTTTAGACCTGCTTTCTACAACAAGTTTGTTCAACAGATTTGGACTGTCATAAGGCTTTAAGTCATTGTCAAGTCACTGATGTATGTATTTACATTCAGGGGCCGTGGAGTGGAATCTCAGGCTGAAAGTGGGACTAACCACCTAAACTTCAAATTTCAAATAAAGCTGAAGAACTGATGACTAAAGAAGAGAGTGAGAGTGGAGGAGGGGTAGAGTCTGGAGGTATAAAGAACACTGTGATTGGTCTAACAAGTATCTGCCCTTCAAACATCTGCTTGTAATGAGGGCAGTCTTGTGTGATGTCACCACCTACTTGAAACTGTAGTGGCCGCTGAAGGCACCTCACACTTAATGGACCGATTTTCATTAAAACTCAGCAAAACATGAATAGGAATAGTAGATAATAATATTAAAACACTATATAAATTTAGTAGCAAACAAAAAAAAATACATAAATAAAAATAATAATAAACCATTTAGAGTTCAGTTCAACTTTAAATTATTTTGGTATCTTACAAACACATTTATAATAACAAAAATAAATCCATCTCTAACATTTTTTATATAAGATATTCTCGTGCTGAAAGTGTAGCACTGTTGCCAAAGAATTTTACATGCTTTTGTATTTTATAAGTCGACCTATAATGTATTTTTATGTTATTTTCACTGGGAGTTTAGGTGATGTAAAGAAATTATTATTTTTTTTATGATTATAGGAATTGTATGTGGCCTGCGCTCTTACTGTACCATTTTAAAAAAAAAAAAGCACTACCATCACAACTGATCTTGGGTCTGGCCTTAACCTGCAGACAGACACGTGCAAGTTTTTTCATTCTGATTCATGATTGGCTGGACGTGCTCCGGTTCAGGTAGCGAGCGTTCAGATCAGAGACAGTCCTTTTCGGTTTAAACCAACTGGATTTCAGCATTGAAACTGGCAACCCAAACGGGATGCTCTTGCGAGGCTCAATTTAAAATCCATGAATATTAATAAGGAAGGCCATTGCCACAACTACTGCAGGACTGCCACACACGCTGTAGCTAACCTTGATTATGCTAATTTGCGTACATATAAGTGGAATGACGCTAGCTCAGATGAAAAGCGTGTTAGCTGAGGTGTGTCCCTTCCACATGCATGGCTGATGATTTTGCTGTGTTTTCTTTGTTTTATTACCTTTGTGATAGTCAATAACAACAGCGACTGAGGACAAAGGTGCCATCTACAGCGCCGTTAGCCTCAAACGAGTTTAAGCGTGTTCCAGCAAACGGGTATACGCTACGCCGCAGTGCTCATGAGTCTAGAAGGCATTAATTTTTCTCTTTTATATATCATTCATGCTAGCGTTGTCACGATACGAAAATGTCAAACTTGTCCACTCAGATTATGATACCACAATTAAGATAATAAATGCTAATTTTTAACTAATAGAATGGAAATTTCTTATGCAAAATAATCATACTTTCTTCATTTTAGTCATATATTCGTTTTCATAAAGCTCAAAATCACACGAAAACTGTTCACAAAAGCGAAAATTTTGCCCTCTCAAAGTGATATTTTGCAGTGGCTCAAACGAGTATCTAGTTTCGATATTAGTTTTACCGATTAATATCCGATTTTCGATACATTAGTCAGTCCTAGTCCAAGCACGGATCCTGTTTTTCCCCCATCATCAAGTCTTCCCATCTCAATCCCATTTCAATCCCAGATCAGTCATCATATCCCCTAATACCATCTATCCAACCTTGCTTGTCCTTGTCACATATATCCACAATCCTCCTTTAGCTCTTATTGCGCTATTGCTAGCTCCTAAATCTCCCAATTTCCTGTGTCCAAGTCCCCTGGCACCCATTGGAGCACCCATAACGTCAGTCACCCCACCCTCACCTCTTGGCGGGTTGTTTCTACAGCGCTCTTGAGTCTCGCGCACACCCCTCACCCCGGAGAGACGGTCTAACCCAGTCCTGCTTGATTTACTGCCGCTGGAGGAATTACGGTAATCTTCATCATCATCACTGAAGTCATTAGAGTAAATTGGTGAGAGCTTATAGGCTTATGTTAGCCCACTGTGTAAGTTGTTGAATGATGCAAGATGGGAATTTATCGCAGTTTTTAAAATCCTGTTTTATGACTGAATAATTGTAGTCGGGCAGATGGCAGCGGGACACAAACAGAGTCATGTGTAGCCTTATTTAAAGGTGCTCTACCTGATTCTTACTAAAAAATGTGAGAAAATGTTTATGTGAAATGAGTTTATAAGCATTTTTACAACATTCAGAAGCCTAACCTTCCAAACAAACAATGGAGGCGAAGAGTCTTACCCAAGGATACAACAATTGCGTTTGATATTGAACTAGCAATCTGTTGGTTCATGGGCTAATCGTTTACCCGCTACGCTACTCCCTTCTGAATCTGTCCATAGCCTCTGAGCGCAGTAGCAATCTAGCTAGCTCACTGCATCTCAAAGCTAAAGAACAGGTGTGAGAGCAGCCATTAGGGGCTTGAATGATTATACTAACAATGACTCAGGCACAGTGCACACTTAGAGTAGCTCAACAGACCTAGCCAACAAACAAAACTGCAAACAATAGCTGTTTTTTTTTTAGTTTCAGTGTAGTTAGCTCCTCTCTTCAGACAGCTATAAGGCAGTGTCCACCAGTATTCTGACCAGAACTGAAGAAGCGGCTTGGATGAGCAGCGAAACGTCTTCACTCCTACAACTTTTTGTCCAGCTGACAGATTTTATATTTTTCTTTTACTATCAAAGCTAATAGTCACTTTTATTCAAATTGTAAAACATAAAATAAACAACCAATTAAAATTCAAATTAATTAAAATAAACACTACCCAATTATGTTTTTCTAGCGTGTCGCATTGTTTTAATATTGTTTATGCCTCAAAATTAGCATAAGCGTTAGCATTGAGACACAAATTCCAAACACAGAAGAGTCCTCCGGTGAAATATTTATTTTATTTTTTTGGTTTTTAACATGTTGCCAGTGACATCCACGTACAGCTCCCTGTCTTTAAATATTTATTCATTTTAGCGTGACTCTAGCAACCGGACAGGAAGTAGTGACGCTAACAGTGAGGTGCACAGAGCCAATTACTCAGAGTGTGTACTGCATGACTTGACAGTACCTTATTCTATTACGAAGGTAGTATATTTGCCACGTAGGTAATTTAGCGAACAAGGTGGAAATGATCTTTTTTAAACATGTGTGGGAGTGGCAGTTGGGTTTCATCATCATTACCGCACGTATGAAAGATGAGAGGGAGCAGATTGGACCTTTAATATAGCACTCGGAATGAATAGCAGGGATTACATGCAAATTTGGTAGTATTGCGTGTGAATAATTTAACATCACATGACACCGGGAATGGCGAGTCCGCTCGAGATAATCATCAATTATAACGAGGGGAAAATGGAGTAGTCACAAATTAACACGGAAGAGCAGTGCGTGACAGATGTGCAGGAGGACGCTTGTGACAAGAAGCACGAAGCTGATAGGCGCCATTTTGAGGACTTTTAAATCAACAGATAGAAAATTATGTTCATTTATGCATTTGTGGCAACCATGCTATGATTTTCTTTATATCTTTTTGCATTTTGGACATCTGTAAGTAAAATTATCATCCAAACCCTTAAACCTTACAATATACTAACTACTTTTTTTTTTTTTTTAATACCTTTATGCCCTGTTAAACAGTTTTAATCTGGTCTGTGGGGTGATTTTGAGGCTAGAAATAAAATCTTATTAATATTAAATGAGGGCACTTAAAATTTGATAAAACAGAGGCAGTTGGTTGATTGACTGAGATGCCATTTTGTTGTAATCTGAAGAATTCTGTTTTATATTCACAGTTTCTAACCAAAATATAAATGTACAGGGTGTCCATAAAGTCTCCTTACAAAAAAAAAAATAAATACAAAAAAATAAGAAGATATAAAAATAAAAATAAAATAAAAAATATAAAAATAAAAAGATATCTTAATCAGAGTTGTTTTATTATACTCAGTGGTTTCCAGACTTTTTTTTAATTTTTTTTTTTTTTTTGTACCTCATTTACTACTACACCTCTATATGGACGCCATTAGTCGCACGAAGCACATCAAGACGGTACTGGATTTCTTGCCATGCTCGCTGTAGCCTCATCAATAGTTGCTATCTCAGTTGTTATCTTTTGCTTTAGTTCAGTAAGGTCTCGTATCTTTGTTCAATGCACGATATCTTTAACGTAGCCCCACAGAAAGAAACCCAGAGATGTGATACCTGCTGAACGAGGTGGTCCATCCTTTCCAATCCACCGATCTGGAAATGTGTGACTGAGGAACTCACAAACATGCAGATCCCAATGTGATTAAAATGTTAAAATTGCAAGTAGACTTTATGGACGGCATGTATTTGTAAGTTCTTGTAATTCAGCTGTTACTGGAGAGATCCTGGGTAATGTTTGAACCAGTTGATTGGCAAAAGATGTATTTATTTTAGACTATTTTACAAAGCCCATATCTGTTCCCGTCTTTGCCGAGGAACTCATAGTTGATTTAATGTGCAGCCTCCAAATCAAATATTCATATTGTTGTTAGTATGTGTGACCTCTACGGATGCAGGTCAGGCCTATTTCAACATGCTAATGACACAAAGCTTGTCAGAAATTCAAATCTAAACATATCCCCCTCATGCAAAATACATTAAAATCTGACAGTTGATATGAAAAAAAAAAAGCTTTGGATGCGCTAAACATTCTGCATATAATTCCAATGCCATGTTTATATGTATGAGATTTTAGCTATTTCTCTGCTCCATGTTAGCCTCCCCAGTGGTTTTAGATTGATGACTTTTTAATTTGTTGCCATAGCAATAAACAATTAAATCAAAGTAAATATTCCGTCTTTTGAATGGTCCAAAGTCCTCAAAATGGTGCCTATAACAGAAAACTGAAACCAGTGAATAGCGCCACCCTCCCTCGTCCAAATGAAACTTCAAGCATTTCATTTATTAAGGAGTTAGGATCTAGGGTTAGGGTATTAATTAAGTAGTTAAGTAGTTAAAAGTGAGCTTAATGAACAATTTGTTCATTATGAATTAAGGTTTGGTTAGGTCTTAGTTCATCCTATATTAAAGAAGGAGTATGGGCTTTTTTTGGAGCTTTCTACCATATTGTAACTTGTTCTAAAACATGTCTGAAGTGGTTTTATATATATCATCCATGCATGTTTGAGTAATCTAGAGATCTCTCCCATTCTGGGCAGTAATCGGAACTCTCCGTACAGTCAAATATACAAGCGCAGGATACAAAACAATACACTACAACTTCACAAATCTGACGCAATGTGCAGTAGTTTCATTAGCTGGATGCACACTGATGGTGTCGTGATAGTGCTCTGAAGGGGGAGTGACTCATAGCGTCCTGAGGCTTAAACTAAATACACATTTTAATCGGTTGTTTTTTGCAAATAATAATTAAAAAAAACTATAAAATGTAATAGTATGGTGATCTAAATATGCTATGGTAACGGTTAATAGTCTATAGATGTGTAATCCCTCCTCCTTAAGGGTAATTCGTGTGGCTATTATAAAGTGTTACCCAACTGACACATTTTCAAGTGACCTTCGTTACAACACTCTAAGGTACCAGGGCACTTATAACGTCTAAAAAAAATCTATCCCGGGCTACAGCGCACTACACTACAGTACAGTGTGAAAGTGTGAATAATGGGGTCAGAAGCTGCTCACCCGGGTTGACTGCGTCTCCTTTGAAAGTGAAACCAGGGCTGTCCTCAGGCCGTGTAATGCCTTTGGCCTAGGTCTGGTTAATGTTGCATATAGTACAGTACAGCAGTTAAGTGCCGTCTTTTCTGCTCAAAGAATATGCCAGAGGAAGAGGAGGGAGTCGCCTATATGTAGTTGGCTTTGAGATGACAGGTCTACAGAGTTTTTTTTTTTTAATTACTAATGTTCATAAGCATTACAGCTGGATATATCTGGGAGGAAGCGTGTTACTTATATCGACAAAATTAAGTGAAATTTGTTTAAAATGTTGGGTTTTCATTTGGTCTAAAACTGTTATTATTAATCGCTAATGCCGGACAGGATTAATCACAATTTAATTAGGAAAATATGTGTATTCAAAATGTTTAATACATTTGCTACCATTTGATCATTATATATATATATATATAAGTCATTGGAAGTCATTGGAAGGAAACACACTGGACCATAGATTGTGAAGTTCATCCAGGCTTCCAACCACGAGTATCATAGCAACCAAAGAGCCAATCTAGAGTGAGGTTGTTGAAGGTAACGCCCCTTTCCACCTGCACCGCTGGTTTAGCGCGGAACTAAACAGAGAGGGGGTTTTTTGACGATTACAGCAGATTTGGAAGATGGATTCTGTATCGTCAAGTAAAAGACCCGACCTCCACACCATGACAGAGAAGAAATGGTTTATCTAGTTAACATGTGTCAAACTCAAGGCCCACGGGCCAAATGTGGCCCTCCACATCATTTTATCTGGCCCTCGACAGGGTAAATTAAAAGGTATG
The DNA here is from genome assembly GCA_019594935.1 of Periophthalmus modestus. NCBI lineage: Eukaryota > Metazoa > Chordata > Actinopteri > Gobiiformes > Gobiidae > Periophthalmus > Periophthalmus modestus. The sequence continues at coordinate 21,689,130 of JAIEZT010000012.1, read as the reverse complement.
ATGGTCTTACAATGTAATTTTATCAGGAGATAGGCAGTTACACAGCCATATTTTTAAAAACGCATATTCAACATTTGTAACTTGAATAAGTAATAAATACAGAAACAGTTAATTAACAAGTTAAAAAAGCAGTTTCTCTAGCCCTTTCATCTCAGCCCTTTGAGAGCAGCCTTTTTTGCTGATGTGGCCCTCAGTGAAAATGTGTTTGACATCCCTGATCTAGTGCGACCAAAAAGGTAAAATTTGAGTCGGACAAGAATAAACATCGGAGCAGTATTTAGGAAATGAAGAGTGCTCACATCTACACTGGGTATAAGAAGGGACCCACAGTTGGCTTTTGTTCTGATGAGAAGGTAAAATAAAGAATAATGTGTCTGTCTGATACTTCCCATTATCATGCTAATCTAGATAATAGCCATAGTCATTCAATTTGTGTAGCTACATATTGTATTTTGGTTTGTTTTGGTTTGGTGGATGTTCTGCACATGTTTTAATTTTATTTGCAGTACGAGAACAGCAGCTTGTTGTGAGTTTGTCACTTGCCATGTCTTTGCAGCGTTACCACTAATGGAGTTACAATTATGAAGTTATGTGTGACTCGTTCGCAGGCTGCATTTACGTGAGCCATGATGACATAGTAACAATTATTTGCGAGGAAAGCTAATCATTATTATCAATTTCACCATCATTTAGCAGGATGATAGGACCAAAATAGAATCAAATTAACTCAAGTTGTTTTTGGAGATGCATGTGGCAAACTAGTACAAAAACTGTAACTTGCGCAATGCTCCTTTAGGATAGATTTAAAATAACAAGTCTGACAGCAGCAGTTACAGATAGAGGGTCGACAGTTTTTCAATAGAAAGTGAATTGGAATCAGTGGAGTGGGAAATGCGCCCAGGACCACTTTCTGTTTGGCATGCAGTGCCTAGCAGGTCAGCTATGTCCACTTATATATATATATATAGTCCATGATTGTGACAAAAGGCCATATAAACTTTTGTATACCTTAAATACTGGTGACAGCCTACAGATGGCGCTGTGGTAATTTTGCTCTAAATGAAAAGATAGTGTCAATATCAGCTGAACAGACACATTATGATGCAAAAGATATAACAACCTTTGAAAGCCTAATGCTACCTGAAATGACTCCTGGCTGAACTGGAAGAAGCCTCCAATCTAGAACCTGAAAACGGCCAACGAAGCAGAACTACACGAGGTATCCTTAAACCTCCTCATGATCTTTGCAGAAGTCAAGCGAGGTAGAAATCACTCAAACATGGCACTCCACTGAGCTGTAAAATCACTGCGCACTCATCAGAGCCTCTCCAGGCCTGAGTGGGAGGGGCTGTCATACTGTCACCCAAGGGTGCTCCAACAAACCCTCCAAGGTGCTAGCGAAGAAATGCAAATGAGCCGGGAGCCATAGAGCTGAGCGAGGAGCCTTCAGTGTGTGGTTTTATGCATGCACTTCTGCCTCATAAGTTAAAAGCTACTCACAGACGCATTTCCATTCCATATTCTTTCCTTTCACTCCCCCATCTTAGAAACAGATTCAGGCTATTAAGTATAATGTGGGCTTACATATGTTTGAGAGAGTGAAAGCAGCGCAGGCAGTGGGCTGAGACATGAGCGTGCCGTACTTTTCTCTACCGTGTTGGTAAGTGGAGATGGACTGACAAAATGTGCTGCAAATAGGGAAAAAAAATTTCGGAATTTGTATGGTATTTCTTAAAAACATTCAAAATTGTATTGAAATCACTATTTGATAGGCTGCAATTTGCAAATAGCAGTTGTCTACGTAAGATAACTTTCTCTGCAAAACGTTTTGGCATAAGAAAAGATGCCGAATTTCTTCTGGTCGTTTATTTTCTGAACACAAGGCCGTAACCCACGCAACAACAACGACAGCAAAACTACAGCAGAGTCAACTCACTAGAGCCAGTCTCCAAAACAGGGCCAGGATCCTTCTTAGATATGTACAAACATGTGATTTTTGTTAGTTTATCAGTTCATATTTCAGTCTTTTTGTAAGTTCTTCTAGACAAGATTAAAATGTGAATCATAACAGTTAGAAAAATCACAGTTAGCTACTTTTTTTTCCAAATCGTGAGGCTTTAATTGCATTTTTTTTTAATCGTTCAACCCTAGTCCAAACCTCAGTCACCTCAAACTCTCTATCTCTATGCCTACACTTTCACAAATGTGTTTTTTTTTTTTTTGTTTTGTTTTGTTTGAACAACAGCCACACAAATCTCCTTTACCGCCCAATTATAATTCTAAAGTATTAAATTCTCTAATAATCAGGAAGTGTGCGTTAACATGCTAGATATTTTTAGCATTACCATGACTGCAAAATCCTCAAAAAACTCAAGGACTCAAAAAGCCCTTATAAACTCACCATGGTGAATAATTAGGATGCTCGGAATGCATAAAGTAAGTGAGGAATAACTTTGGATCACTGCAAACCGTTGAAATGAAAAAAAAAAAAGAACTCTCTTTTTCACATTATTACATAGCGCTTTTCCACCGTCGAAGCACTCAAAGCGATGTTTGTGTCGAGAGCGGGATTCGAACCGCCAACCTCCGGCTCAGTGGACACTCGACCGTCTGAATCACTGTCGCTCACTTTAAAGACTTGTACAACTCTTTTAAAGTTTAAAAAATGTAACTGGAAAATAAAACGAGGCTGTTTAGAGCGTTTTGTCCCCGTACCAGCGCATCTCACCAGTTCATACGACATGTGATATTTGATACAGCGGAGACAGAAGAGACGCTGACCTGTTCTGACATGTGATATGATTGTGCTGCAGGGGATCAAAGTGAGACAGGAGAAAATCTATAATGCGCAGTACACACCAATGACAGACACAAGTAAGAGGTTTACCGTGGAAACAGAAGAGAAAAAAGGGCCATGGATACACAAATACGCCACATTGTAATATACAGGGATCAAAACACATAATAAGAGTGAATTAGGGATGACAACCAAATCGATCGAATGTGAAGGGAAGATTATGAAGGTAAAACAAGCAAGTGCTGTGGGTGTTTAAAACATCATGGTTGCAATGAAACAGACACTGCTAATGAAGGTTATCCAAGGATTAGCTTTTTTTTTTTCCACTAATCTAGCCAAAATATTAGCCTCAGCCTTTTGACAAATTAGAACAATGGAACTTTTCTCAAGTTGAAAAGAAAACTTAAAGGCCTTGCACCCTATTTTTTCCCATTTGAGCAAACTTTGTCTTGCCCCAGAACAGATATATTGTATAAGATCAAAGTAAGTCCATACCCTTAGATCTTTAACATCCTTCAGCTCATTCAAATCCTCTTTGTTTTCAAACCGCTAAATTCCTTGTTTATGTTTTTAGTTTGTGCTTTTTATTTTCATTTTGTGTATCCCTTTGCTGCATAATGTACAGTTTATTTTCTAAATCCTGAAGTGTAGCAGGAGTTGGGAGGGTGCATGTAGGAGCCAGTCTGTCTGTATGTTTTGTATTGTAAAATTTGTATTCTGTCTGTCCCTGGAGACATTTGGCTGCAGTTAATTGCTGCTACCCAAAATGAAAAAAATAAATAAATAAATAAAAAAAAAAAAATTCCAAAAGCCCAGAGTGCCACTTCTGGCCCCTGCATAGAGACACCTAGTGAATTAATATTGAACGAAAATTAGCCAGAGTGGTAGTGACAAGATGGCTGACCTGTTGAGCTGGAAAACTACCCAAAAAAATGTCTTCTCAGAAAAGTATATTTTAATTTATTTTTGGATAAATTAGTGAGCCCAATGGGTCAAATTTGGCCCTGATCCTAAATTAGGGAATAAAGGGTTAAAATTGAAAAAGTGGATATTTCAGTGAACTCATAGCAATAATTTAATGCAATTTTCATAATTTTCCAAAGAAGAAAAGGGTTCTTGGGTTCTCCAGGGCTAGAATATTATGTTACTTATGTGTCTGGACCCCTTCAGAAATGAGATGGCACATCTCAAAGGGCATTCCAATAAAACAAATTCAAATTCACGTCCACTGCGTGCTGTCTTCATCTATTCATAAAGTGTTTTATTGTGCGATAATCAGAAAGTGCACAGTAAGTGTTGTTAGCTTTACCGTCACAACAAAACCCCGGTCTCTCAAAGCTGTGAATAACACTTATAAACTCATTGCAGTGAATAATTAGGATGCTCAGAATGCACAAGGTAAGTGAAGAATAACTTTGGACCACAACAAAAACCTTTTAAAATGAACTACTTGTGTTTGTCATGTTTTGAAGACCATAAAAATCAGGTACGCGCCTTTAAATCTATCTCCATAAAGACAAACAGGTGACGCCACAGGGCCAAAGTATTTCTGCTTGAATAAAAATGTCTGCCATAGAATATAGATCATAGATAATGTCATACTGTGGAACATTCCAGGCAAAAAAAAAAAAAATCTCAAAAATGGAGACAAGCAGGTGGCGTACCCTCCCCCCTCCCGCTGCAAGCTTCCATATGGGCAAAATGGCGTCTTGAAAATATGCTCAAAGTTGCACGAATCACTCCGAAACAACTTTAAACTTAAAAAAATCTGAAAAGTCAATTTTGCATAATGAATCCGCTTTAAATTAAACAACAAAAAACAAAATTAATAAATAGCTTTCAAAACACAGTTGGATTGAGAGGGATGCACTACGGGGGGGCATATGGCATAAAAGAATACCAAATGAAGTTGAAAATCATAGTGTGGGGAAAAAAAAAAAAAAAAAAAAAAAAATGTCACGCAACAATTTTTCTATTATTGAAATCATTGTCATTTTCAAATAAATACTCGATGCAGTTTACAATAGTTGAGTCTGACTGTGGAAGCGCTTTTTCAGCACTGTTAAATGGGATGAAGGACAACATAGGCATCGATGTACCACTAGAGTGCAGCCTGTATCTGTATTTCCTATGGCTGAGAAGGAGGGAGGATAGAGAGAAGTGCTGTGGGGTTATAGACAAAAAAAGCCAAGCAAAAAGAACAAAGATTTTAGTGAAGTGCGAAAGGTGAAGTTTGGGAAAATTGTCAAAACGTCGGAGAGACAAACAAGAGCCGAGTAGAAGGTGGGATAAAGGCGGGATAAGTACACGGGACAAGTACTGCACCCAATGTTCCTGTCCAAAAATACAGTGTTTTTGTTCAGGCAGCTAAAGTGAAGCAGGCTTTGTCACTACAAGAAGCTACTGCTACTACACTCATCAAGAAAAGTTTTTACAACGAGGGTATTCTCACTATCAGCACTGAAGTGACACATGTAGTATCAACTGGACATAGAACTATACTTTCTTCATAAAGAGAGTAGACTATAGGGCTGACAAATGAAGCATAATAAGATATTGAACTACTACAACTACTACCACCACTGCTACTACTACTACTACTACTACCACTACTACTACTATTATCATCACTACTACTGCTACTACTTCTACTACTACTACTATTACTACAACTACTACCAGTATCACTACACTACTACTACTACTACTACTATTATCATTACTGCTACTGCTACTACTACTACTACTACTACAACTACTAATACTACAACTACTACTATTACTACTACTACATCAAGTACTTTTATCATTACTACTACTACCACCGCTACTACTATTACTACTACTACTACTGTTATCATTACTGCTAGTACTACTACCACTATCACTATCACTACTGCTACTGCTACTACTACAACTACTATTACTACTCCTACTACTACAACATTGCTACTACTACTACTATTACTACAACAACACTACTACTACTGCTACCATTAGTACAACTACTACTACCACTATTAGTACAACATTGCTACCACCACTACAACTACTCCTACTACTACAACTACCACTACTACTACCACTACTACTATTACTACTACCACTACCACTATCACTACCACTACTACTACTACTACTACTACTACTACTACCGCTGCTACTGTTGAATAAGGATGTGATGTATAATAAATGGCCGCAGAGCCTTGTTCTGATCACACAGCTCAGAGGGTTTGTTCTCAGACTCTGGACAGAGGCTCTGTCAGCCTGATGGAAAGTGTTCTTGTCTTTAACGTCTCACTTTGGTTTGGTTATCTGACAGTGGCAACAAGAACAAGCTCAACAGAATAGCAAAGAACACAGGGCAGATCATTTCCACAGAGCGGACACAAAAGAGCTCCTTCACCAGTCAGCTTTGTACAGGACGGCCCCGTCCATCATGAGTGATGCTGAGCCTCCTGTGTGTGAGGAGTGTAAGTTAATGCCATCAGGGCGTCGATACACAGACTTTAGCTACAAAGAAGGTGTATAAAGAGTCGGCTCGTTAAATAAGGCCTGAAATGTGTGTGTGTGTGTGTGTGCATGAGTGTGTGTAGGTGTGTGTGTGTGTGTGTGCGCGTGTGCGCGTGTGCATGTGTGTGCGTGTGTGTGTGTGTGTCTGTGTGTGTGTGTGTGTGTGTGTGTATGTGCAGTGCTCTTCTTTACTTCTTTTAAATGTAGTGGGCATTTTAACTATTTATTGACTTTTAAGCTGTAAAGGAATGATTACTGTGTTCATGTGTCAACCAAAGTTAAAGCTACTACTACTTCTACTATTACACTACTACCACTACCACCACCACTACTACTACTACCACTACTACTACAACACTACTACCACGACCACCACTAGTAGTACTACAACACTACTACCACGACCACCACTACTACTACGACCACCACTACTACTACTACAACAACACTACTACCACCACCACCACTACTACTAGTACTACAACACTACTACTACACCACAACCACAATCACTACTACAACAACACTACTAACAACACTACTACTACTGATACTACTACTACCAACACTACTACTACCACCACTACCAACACTATTACTACCACTACTACCACTACTACCACTATTACTACACTACTACCACCACTACTACTACTACTACTACTACTACTACTACTACTACTACTACTACACTACTACCACCACTAGTACTACTACACCACTACTACTACAACACTGCTACCACTACCACCACTACTACTACTACACCACAACCACCACTACTATTACTACTACAACTACTACTACACCACCACCACTACTACTACTACAACACTGCTACCACTACCACCACTACTACTACTACACCACAACCACCACTACTATTACTACTACAACTACTACTACACCACCACCACTACTACTACTACAACACTAATACCACTACCACCACTACTACTATTACTACAACACTGCTACCACTACAACTAGCACTACTGATACTACTACTACTAGTATTACAACACTACTACCACTACCACTACTACTACTACTACTACTATTCAATTATTTACTCCTATAACTGTTGAATTTGTGGGCATTATCTGCTCCCACAACCTGCCCGGAACTACCAATTACACAATCACTTTCAGATATGCAAGGAGGGTGTATTACAAAGTATTGGGACATCTGGATAGCATGGGATTGGAACCATCAACCCTCTGGTGTAAAGCCAACTGCTCCAAGTCCTCTATAATACACAGAGTTGAATTAAAGTATTTGAGAATGAGGAGAAGGTGGGACATGACAGAGACATGACAGGTGTGAAGTGATCTGAAGGAGTTGAGTGGCAGGTGAGGGCCTCAAATGACACTTTTGTATGATTTGTTCCATAGATCTGATTAAACACATTATTGTAAGATACTTGGAGAATGTGACTTGTTTCTTGGAATTTGAGCAAGAAAAATAGTTTTTATTGACAGACGTGATGCATGGCTCCTCCGCTGAGAAGAGCAGTGCATTAGAGGAAATCTTTTAGCATTATTCATGGGATTTTATTAACATTGGAACAAAACTCATGGTTCATTTTTCAACTCGTGAAGGCTCAGAATTTAGAGCTGTCCTTGTCTGGGTTCATTTGAGGTGGTTAATGGGGTTCAAGAAGGGGCATTACACTAAGGGGTATTGTTAACACATTACATATTTAGGTCACCATGATAGCCTTTATCGTTTTTAAAATGATGGCTTTGTGGGTGGTGTATCTACTCGGGTACCTGAACTGGCCTTCACTGATCACAACACCGAATTCATTTTAAAAATGATTATTATTATCATTACTACCGTATTTTCCGGACTATAAGACACTTTTGACACTTTTTTTTCATAGTTTGGCTGGGGGTGCGAGTTATACTTAGATGTGATTTACAGGTGGAATATATGTTTTTTTCTTCATTATTACGCATTTTTTGGCCGGGGCGACTTATACTCAGGTGTGACTTATACTCCATAAAATGTGGCAGTATTATTATTATTATTATTATTATTATTATATTATTAACATTATTATTATTATTATTATTATATTTATCATTATTATCATTATTATTATCATCATCATCATTATTATTATCATTATTATTATTATCATTATTATTATTATCATTATTATTATTATTACCATTATTATTATTATTATTATCATTATTATTATCATTTTTATTATTACCATTATTATTATTATTATTACCATTATTATTATTACCATCATTATTATTACCATTATTACTATTACAATTATTGCTATTACCATTATGATTATGATTATGATTATGATTATTATTATTATCATTATTATTATTTTTTTTTTTTTTTTGCATGTATTTATTTTTTCCCCCCATCTAGACTCTCTATATTTTCTTTTCTCACTTGCACATTGCTGGGACTAGCACTCTACTCTCTTGTCTCCACCTTATCCCCTCAAAAATCAAGGAACTATCACGCAAACACAACACAGACTTGTCATATTCAATTGTAAATAGCTGTTACATGTACACACCATGTTATGTCTTCTATGTCTTGATATGTCTTGGTGACACTCCCCGTCACTCCCACTTCAGAGCGCAATCACAACACAATCAGCTTGCATTCCACTGAATTACACATCGGACCAGGTTTGTGAAGCTGTAGTGTATTGTTTTGTATCATGTTTTATACACTTATGGAAAATGGCTGTGTGGGAGTGGATGTTGTGGCAGGACAAGTACATGCTCCTACTGCTGAGTGCGAGCAGGGTTCGAATAGGGCACGTGAGAGATCCTAAGATTACTCAAACATGCACCGATAGCGTACAAAACCTCTTCAGTACACGGTAGAAAACTCCAAAAAGTTCATTTTGCATAATGTGAGACAAAGCAATAACGGCTCCACCGATTCCTCCCATGTGCAAAGTTTTATAGTGCGGCTTTGAAAATTTAATTCTATTGCATAAAATTGGGTTTTAATATATTTTCAACACTAGTCTCTTTCCTTACCAGAATATTTCCTCAAATGCGAGACAAAAAGCCCAAACTCTGACACCACCGCCTCTAATGCCTGCCCTTCTGTGTCGAGTTTATTTCATCATTTCAAAAACGCAACCTCCCGCCACGCCGATCGCTCCTCCCTGCTCTTCACACGCAACCGGTGCAAACTGAACACGCCAGCGGTAGGAGGGGGGCCGAGTGATGAAAAAAAATCTAATAAAACGCCCACTCTCTGCGCTTGCAAATGAGAAGTCGTAGTAGTAGTCAGGTATTTACGATAGCAAAGTAATCAACCAGGAAATTAAGCCTTTAACCATGCGTGTGTAATCCAAGAACGTCATTTGGGTCGACTTACCGCGCCATCGTCGAGGACCACCCCCGTCGAACCATTCCAAAAACTGTAAATGCCGACTGTAAGCTAGAAATAGTCTATATCATCAAGCTAATTCTGCGTTCTCGCTAGGCTAATTCACGCCATCTGTAAAGTCTGTTTGATTTTGCATTCAGTGGTAATGCAGGCGGCGGCACTTAGAGCTCAGATAACACCCATTGATTAAAAACACAGTTGCAAATGATGTACCATAAGCTTGCGATTATGGCGAGCTTTTTCGTGGCGGAAAGTGAAAACAGGTAAATTAGGTACAGGCCGCAATTTGTGGATTTCTTGAAGTCTCGTTTGTCATAATTTTGCATTTGTTTAGGTTTATAATCCCAGATGGAACGTATCATAAATAAACTGTGACAGAAATCTGATTTTTTTTCTTTTTTTTTATAAAGTGGCACTCGAAGACAAGTAGCACTATAATTCTCTAGTTGCTGCCTTCAGCCAGAAACACTTCACCGCTTGCTCGTCTCCATGGAGATATTTCTGCTTTGCCTGGAATGCTCCGCAGCAGAGCATTAAATATCGATGAAAGTGTTTATTACAAGGCTTTTTAATGCTTTTCCACACAGATCTGATTTGTAATGGCCTGATGATTGTCTCCAGGGAAAGCGACAGCATCGTCATGGAGACAAAGCTGATGGACCCTTCACCAGACAAGTTACGCAGTGAAGAAGATCCAGCTGTATTTAAGATAGACTTGCTTCATGCCGGTTAAAAAAAGCGAAACTTGACGGCGCATAATTTGAAAAAAATGCATTAACTACCGACATCCGTTTCAATTTCGACCACAGACCACCATGCATCTACCATCAACTACACGAAAGGTTTTATCATCCCTCTGTACCAAACTAGTATTCGCGCTTTCTTATCTTGGATGTCTGGACGATATCTTGTTTTGGACCATCCTCCACCAACTAAACTCCAATTTAATCAGAATAAACCGTGTCAACAAGTTGGTAAAACAGTCTTTGCCTCCAGCTGAAATGAGTCTACGAAACGCTTGTGTTGGAAGGTGAGGAGAAGAGAAACTCGCTCTGGAGTGGGGTCTGCACAGAGACTCGACGAGAGGGGGTGGGGGGACTGGGGGGGGCTTTATGGGCTGTCAGGCAAAGGGTTGGAGAAAAAGACTCCGCAAGAGATCTTCGCACTTGTGGAGTGGCTTTATGGGTACTGTGGCAAAGGGTAGAAAAGAAAGAAAAGATCCGCACTGCAGTTCTTTGTAGCTGCCGGTTTTTGATTATTTTAATAGCACCGCACTGTGACATTTCGTAAGAAGGGCTTGACCCCGAAACGTCACATGGTGGTGGCATTAAAATAATACAAAAAAAATTGGGAGCTCCAAAGAACTGCAGTGCGGATCTGTTCTTTCTTCTCTACATTTTTTTTGTCTTTGGACCCAGCACGCAGTCACAACTTTTATTAGATGTGCGTGTCTCTATCTACCATCACATGCTATGCTGCGAGGGATGTTTTTTGTTTTTTTTTTTTCTTTTAAACGAGGGCTTTAAATTCACACGAGTTTAAGTTAAACCAGTTTGGTGAGATTATCTATCTGATCCTGGATACATTTCTAGTAACTGTGTCATACGCTATTACGTCTCCTGACTTAAATGGCATCTGTCTGTTAGCTTTTATAAGTTTGTTACGCTGCTATTTTTCATGAGTTTCACTACGGCCACTAGAGGGCGACAAACCTGACCAAACCCTGTGAAAGTACAATTCCCTGGCTTCTATAAATAACACGATCTTATCATTGACGAAAGGGGTTACTTTTACTTTAACATGAACACGAGGAATAACCTTATTTTGAGAAAGCGACATTCTTATCGCGATATCGACCAATTGCATCCGCAGGTTTAGGTACTTATTTTTACAAATCATTTTAGTCGTGGGGTTTTGTTCCCTACCTCACATATAAATGCATGCGATAACCAATAACCAACAGTCAAAACGACTAAATCTTTTGAAATTGTTGATTCCACTGTAGCAATTACGTTATCTCCTTTTTAATATCTGTTGGAGAATATGTTCCAGCCCCGTGTTGAAGTTAATCTCCTCTCCATATGGCAGCAGACATTACCAGCACATGTAAAAAAAAAACCAAACAAAAAACGACGCTCTGCAGGCTCGTCTCGAAAACAGCGAGATATAAGATGGTATCGTACCTTTCGGATGCCCTCCCTGGACTCCTCCACGTTGTTATCGGCCCCTCCGGTTCTGTTGATCATGCGCCACATCTGGGAGTACATGGGGTCTCTCTCGAAGGGGTTCATGGCTTTGGAGCGAACCTGATCGTACACAGCCGAGTCCAGAACCGTCCCGTAAGGAAGTTCGGTTTGTTTGGACAGGTCCTGCAGAGACCTGGGGGACAAGAAAAGGAGATGGGTGTGAGACAGCGAGCTTGTTTTGTGCAAATGGGATAATCAAACTGGCTTTTGTCAAGTTTTAAATGTGCAAAGCGTATGTGGAGTGGTGTATCGTTTCATTTATTCATATATATTGGTTTAGAGCCTCTTTTCTCTATTGGTTACACTGGACTTTGCATTAAATATCCAACAAATAAATTCACAAATGTTGAATATAATTTGTAAATAGAATGTTCTGAGGATTCTAGCAAAAACTGGTAAAGTTCAACATATTCTCTGTCAGTACTAATCAACAAGAGTGATTTTTTACTTTTATTTTTTCATAATAACTTCAGGAAGTGTTGCCATTATTCAACCACAAATATGATCGTTGTCAGTAACTTTGGAACACTTGCAAGTTTGTGGATCACATTTAGTTTGGTTATTTCTTTGGAAAACAGCAAATCTCTCATACTTATATAAATGTCTATTCTCCATCTGAAATTATGACAAATTGTAATCCTACTGCTGATATAGTTTGGTCATATGTACCTCGCTTGTGTAGTGTTCAGCTCAAGGCTATGACTGTTTGCAGAATGTCTCTCCCCTTTCACATCTCTCACGTCTAATAAAATGTTCTGGCAAAGAAAATATGCTCAAAAATGAATAACACCAGGTCATAAAAATGCTGGCATTATATCAGGCCTGGCATCACCAAACTCTAAGCTTATTTTCCTGAAGACCAGGCACGGCAGTGTATTCCAGGCTGTGCAGAGCAGAAAATGACAACGTGGCCTTTTAATCTCATTAATATCACATAAACAGGAACAAAGCCCCTCTCCAGTTCATAATATCAGTCATATTTCAGCTGCTCACTGTGGCACCGGCTCCCATTGGAAACACTTTGGACAGAGACCACAGCTCTGACAGCCAGCTGCGCTCCAGCTCCAAGTATCCCCTGCACAAACCCGCGATTTGCATCTCTCCAAAGAGCCAATGAGAGACATAATTGACATGCTATTAAAATATTAAAACGAGAATTGGCAATAAGCCACTAATGGCAGAAAAATACTAAGTCATTTATTCTGAATCACCAGAGCCATCGGAGCCAGTTTGTTCCAATGCGATTAAAAAGCTAATCACTGTATGATTAGTCTCATAAAATCAAGTAAAAAAAATTGAGTTAGAATGTCAATATTTCTATAGATGTTTCATGTTTTAAATAGTTTTTCAAATTGGAAATGAAAGGACTGCTATACAAAGCCTGAAACACTCCTAATGTGTCCATCCATCTTACTGAATGTTTATACATAACTTTAGTGAGATTCAAACTCACTCTACCAGCAGCACATACTTTTGTTGTGTCCTTAGGCAATGCACTTAACCCGTATGAATGTATGACTGTACTTTTGTTGGGACTGCTCATTCATGAAATTCATCATGTCATCTTTTTATATAAAGACAAAATTTGTTGTCGCTGGTGGGAAATCAAAAAGTGACACCATATTTACAGTGGTATGAATGAATTATGCACTGCTGTTGTCGTCTCATCAAAAATACTCTGTTCGTATTTTACCTGTTTTGTTGCGTCTTAGGCAAAAATGTGGACTTTTTTTAAGCCCATAAACTATCTATGGTCAAATTGTGTTCACATCGACCACATGGCTTATTGACATAGCGTTCAAGGGTGATAAGGGCTTTACTTTGAAAGAGTTCATTCCCGGTTGCTGACAGTAGAGGGCGCTCCAACGCCTAAATGCCTTATTAGAAACTGAGGTGAAGCAAAAGATGAAATTTAAATGTGTCAACTGGACAAATCGTTGTAGGAGTTCTCACCCAAGCCGCTTCTTCAGTTCAGAACTTCCCTCAGATTTGGACGACTAAGGGATTACGCGAGGGCTGTCCAAACTAGGGCCCAGGGGCCAAATACGGCCCTCAGACCAATTTTTGCTGTTTAGACACCCCTGGATTACACAGACAAACTGAGGTGATGGTTATAGAGTCTGTTTTCCCAATGTAGACATCATTTTAAGTTGAAATACTTATGTCAAGGTGACCCAAAGCAAGTTTAAAAGAAAATTAAAGCCACAAGAATACATAAGAAGTGTTTTTAAAGAAAGTCTTATACTTAGTGATTTATTTCCTACAACAATGATTAATCTTGACAGAGCGGAAAAACAAGTTAAAAAAAAAAAACTGCTTTGAAGGACAACAGCCAGAAGTCATCATTGAAGACTTTCCAAAGTATGTGATGATTATTTTACTGAATAGTTGCTAACACGTCGTATGTATTCTGCAGCAGTCGCCCCCCCCCCCCCCCCCCCTGTGTCACTGGGGGATTTCACGCACTATTGTTAATTACAATGGCACCGTGCTTTGCTTGCTTCTCAACAGTTTGGCCTCTGAGAAATGTAATGGAGGACTATTATGGCAAACTAATTACTGTTTGCTTGTTAAGCGCCTGCTACACGCCACCCATGGATTTGAGAGACACATTTTCTCAAATAAAACATGGCATCCAAAACACACAGCACATGCTTTGCTTCTTGCAGTCAGATACTAATTACATAACAAGTGCAAATTTAGGTTCATTCATGATTTCATCCGAGAAATTGTACCTAGAGCATATGGCAGCTTTTCATTTAATAATTACTTGGTTCGTTAGGATAGTCTGCGAGAAAAAAAAAAAAAAAATGTTAAAAAGCAGTACAAAGACACAGTTTCAAAAATGGAAAACCTGTACCAGGGGCGGCCCAGACTATATAGCCTTTATAATGTAAATTTAACCCCACTATCGCCAACTGGAACAAATTAAAATCCATCAGAAACAAAGAAAAAATGTCTTGAATTTCAAAACTCTTGAGTTGACCCCCTTCCTCCTGAAAGATAGGGCCGGCCCTGCCTGTACTTATGTCATCAGTGTCAAAAAGGGAAAGTTATGGAATTATCTCATATCTGCTGTCCAACCAGGAAGTTACAATCTTCACCAAAATTTAAAAAAAAAAAGTTGTTATAAGGTTTCCGGATCACAAACAGACCTGGAGTTGTGTTTTGTTACATTCACACATGTTTAACACACAAGTTCTTAAGTGTAATGTCACTTCCGGGTCCAAAACACTCTGTTCCACCTTGTGCTCCATTGTGTTTTTAAACTCCACCTTTGCTACAACCATTTGGATAATTTCAGCCCTGGAATTGCCAATCTGTACTGAACTAAAGGTAAAAAGTAGCTGTTAACGTGAAAACTACTATTAAATTACATCACGAGGCTGAACAGAGCATTTTGAGCTTTGGAGATGTCGACAAACGAATAATACAAGGGTTACTCATACATGTGTGAAGGAAACAACATTATAACATGGCTGAAAGCTCACAAGAGTCCATTTGGTATAATATAGGACCTTTAACTACTGTATGTTTTATTGAGAAGTCTAACCTGTCGTATGCAATTAAAGCAGTCACCTCATGAGACTTTGATTCGTCAATGTCTCTTGTAGAAAATCTATAGAAAGAAAGCCTTATCCGACGTAATTTACTTCCTACATCAAGGACTCCTCTTCCCAAGTCGGAAAAAAGGAAAAACATAACGCTTTGAAGGTTTTAATGAACTTTGCCATGAACATGAATCTTTTATTGTCTTCAATTACACTCTGGCCTTGGTAATTTGCTCCCCCTACCTCTCTCTGGAGAATACGAACTGCCAGTGCCCCTTTGACCAGGATCCCCCCTTTAGTGAACACTTTCCTTGCTTCTTAATCTGCGCTTGGTGCTTAATGGTGCATGCAGGGAAGAGTAGAGGAATTGTACTGCCTGGGGAATGCAACAGCTCAACATATATTTTAATGAGTGGAAAAAAATACCACTGGAATGACTTGTGTTGCTGTAATTGGTTGTGAAAGGGGACTAAGTGAATAAAAGGGAAGTTGGGGAAGATAGTGGACAAGCAGAACAGGCCAACGAGTCCACAGAATGTTATGGTAGACCCAGTTTGGTTTTGTCCTGGTTTTGCCCTGGTTTAGTCTCACTTAACTCCATGTTATAAGCCATGGTTGTGTCCAGTTTTTGTCCTGATAACGCTTCTTCTTGCACACCAAAGTCTTAAATTTCACGTTCATTTGTCCCATAATGCAACCAATTACAGCCTGCTACCTTTGTCTCTCATCTAATCAGCTCTAAAGACATGTGAAGCACCTATTTTGCAAAATAAACTCTTAACATTCTCTACATTCAAGACGCCATTGCCCCGAAAACTCTCCCTTTTCCCTACCAACTCTTCAACCTCCATCCAGCCATCCATTTTCTTCCGCTTATCCGGGGCCGGGTCGCGGGGGCAGGAGTCTAAGCAGGGATTCCCAGACTTCCCTCACCCCAGACACGTCCTCCAGCTCCTCCGGTGGGACCTATTTTAGCACAAATTGACGACTTGTTTCTCATTTTAGATCCATCGCCATAGCAAACAGTGTGAAAAAATGAAGTAAATCTTTCAATCTTTAACATTTCGTCTTGATTCTTTGAAGTTGCTGCATTCATTTACCTGTATTTAGCTGCATTTTCATTATGAGCACATGCGCAGGTGTGAACACAAAGAAATCTAATTACTCACATCCAATTTTGCAGCTTACATGACCTTTCAGTACTCTGATAATCACATTTTTATATAGCGCTTTTCTACCTTCAAACCACTCCGAGCACTTTACATCAAGGAACCACTCACACATTCATTCGCCAGTGTGCGCAGACACTGGGGGCAAAGTGGGATAAATGTCATGCCCAAGGACAACACCATTTATCTGAGAGAGCTGGAATCGTCACACAGATCGGATTAGAACATAGTTATTCATGCCATTTCAGCATTTCAATTGCCGCAACCGTCCTGTCCCACCGCCAGCAGAACCGGCGACCTCCTCAGCCTTCCCATCGCCTTTTCTTCACCATCACCGGCGTCTACGGGCTTTGGATTGATATCGTTTTCTTAACAAAATTATGATCTCTCTTCATTGCATCCCTGCATTACCTTGCCTGCCAGGGTGAAATAAACACATTTATCTAACACTTCAGTGATTTGTCAAAGTCCGTTTAAACTTTCCCGGTTGAAATATGACTTGTTTGTGGCGGTTCGATGGCTATTCGCGCACGCCCAGAGTATGCATGATGAAACCCAGTGTAATTCCTTTTAAATTATGTCCATTATTTTATGTCTTTTCCTTGCTACAATCCCACGAACACAACCAATATCCAATTCTGCGTTTAATTAGTTTTCTCAAAGCTAAAGGTTTTGCTAATGTTTGCCTTTTAAGCTGCCGTAATTATTCTCATATCCCTGCTCCAATTTTCATAAACGTTATTAACGGGTCAAGAACCACAGAGGAGCCCATTTCATTTTGGAGCTGGTCCAGTTTTGAGGCCGGATACTGGAGTTTCAGGAACATTATAGAAGCTTGATTGAATTAGTGAGGTAAGAAGAGTTGGCTGAAGTACGTAGTTTCTTATAGTCGTTAAGTGTGATGTCACTTCCGGGTCCATCAGCTGATTGGAAACAATGAACATGTTTACAATTTCATCTTTTTCTAGCTACAATACATCTCATATTAAAAAGAGATTGCAGTCGTTTAGATAGAACAAGGTTATGAGCACGGATCTATGGTTATGACAATGATGGGAAGTGTATGAGGAAGGCTGACGTAAGAAGCTAGGCGAGGCTAAACTAGCATTAGCAGCAGTTAGTGCGATATAAACACTGGTAATCCTATATTATGCTAGATTATTACTACATTATTACATATTTGAGATACAGTGGTCCCTCGGGGGTTATGTTCTAAAAAAATAACCTACAAAAGACGAAATCTGCAAAGTAGTCAGCTTTATTTTTACAATTATCATATATGTTTTAAGGCTGTAAAACCCCTCACCACACACTTTATGCACTTTTCTCACACAGGCATTCACATTTTCTCACATTTCTCTCTTGTTTAAACACTCTCAAAGTTCAAACTTAAAAAAAAAAACTTAAAAAAAAAAAAAAAAAAAAAGTACAGTATTATAGAATGAAACCAAAGATCAAGACCTGTTTTCAGGCCCAAACATTTGTTGGAGAAATAAAAATATAAATGTTTTCCTATACTATAAATAAAAATGCTAGTGAATCCCAGAATGCTTTGCGAGACCAGCGAGCGCCCCTCCTTTTCTGTTCACATTCATTAGCAACCAAGCTACTAGTCACTTCGGTCAAATTAATTACTACAAAGAGAGACATAATTTATTGTATGTAATTAAATAAAAGTGTATACTACTGATGTGTGTTTTATTTCAAATGTAATTTCTCATATGTTTGTAATATCAAGCTTGAGTTGTTCCAGATTGTGTGTTTAGGCAAAACTAAAGTTTGTTTCCATATGAAAAAAAACATTACATATCAGGTGCAGTCAATTTTTTAGTAAATGTTGAGTTTTGCCCATGAATTTGTGTCAGTTTTTAATTTTGTCTCACTATGAATCTGAGTTTGACATCCCCGGTCTACAGCCCCTCAGCCAATCAGGACGAAGAACACAAAGCACGTTCATACGCTGTAAAAAAGCATGCTAAATTGCACCAAAAAAAATCATATGTATAATATAGCGAGGGACAACTGTAATGTGAGGTTAAACGTACATATTTGAAAGCTAATTGTCTCTTGTATGACGAATAAGGAACAAAAACCAAGCTAGAAAGTTTCTGATTGGACCCGGAAGTGACATCATCATTAAACAGTTCTATAGCAATTGAATGTGTGTGTTTTTACCCATCTTTTTGTCCTGTGTGTATGCTAGCTCATTTTGCAACCAATTATATCTCTCTAAGCAGCCCAATGAGCAGGTAAATGGAGTGCACCGCTAGCTGAATGTTTCCTCAGACAAATATTAAGAGCTGGAAGCCTGGGGGAGGGGCACGCACCGGTGTGTCATTGAAATCTGCAGAGATCAGTCTTTTTGTCATTAACCGAAAGATGATTTTAGCAGCTAATTTCAGTTAACTTTTTGGTGCAGGTAACGGGCCCCAGTGTACCAAATTGTGCAGCTTCGTCATGCTAGCAGAGAAAATAATATCACAAGTTAATAGGAAAAAGCAAATAGCTTGTATGTGGTGATGTGATGCGTGGAAGTAATTTGAAAATTTGAAATCGGACTATCACGAAACGGCTGTGTGAGCAATGGGGAGGCTATGGGCACAAACTAAGTCTCCGATTTCAATTCGAGCATTCAGTCTTCAACGATAGGGCTACTTACGTCGTGGGTTAGCAAGCCAATTACATGTAGCTATGATTAGACTGACCATGACGCATCGCTCTGGTCAGAGTGGTCGTATAATTTCATTTCACAAAAGCTGTTTATGAGAAAGCCATATATCTTTGGGCTGTTTTGGACCATAGTAAAATCGTATGGCCATTTTATACATATCCCAGGGTCATAACACTTAGGCACAGTTTTGCCGTCTATTGCTGCTTTATTGTGCCAGTAAATCTTGTAATAAGTTAGTTTAAAAATATTAGGCATTGGTTGTGAAATGGCAGGGCAAGTCCACTCTCCTCACTCATTTTTGGTCTGACAATTTCACCGTCAAATTGACTTCACTGAGCAGCCGACTGACTACAATGTTTGGTCCTACTCCTGCTTGTAATAATGTAAATGTTACGGCTTGCCTGCATGTCCCATAGTAGGGCACTGAATTTATCTATCTCCACGGAGACAAACAGGGAACCAGATACAGGTTAGGTCAGTGGAAAGGCGAGCCACCTCACAGGAACCCCAGGCTAAGACGAAATGTGGTGCAGCTCCGGTCTAGTGGCTGCAAGTATTCTATATCGTTTAAAGTACTGAGAGCAATAAAAAACACTGGTAACTGAATACATGCAAGATAAATATGTTTAATGCCCCACTGTGGAACATTCCAGACAATGCAGTAACTTCCATTGAGCGTTTAGCATGTTTTTACAACATAACCAAGTAAATCAAAACTCAATGGATTTGACATTGGCCAGAAGTTTTATCTTGAATAGTGGAGTGAAATGTGATCTCTAATGAACTGTTTGTATCCGTTTCCTTTACCCGAGTTCAACAAATTGGTCATTTTTTAGAAGCTGTAACTTGCCTTTCACCAAAGCTGCATTCAGCAGCTTTTCACAAAATAAACAAACTAAAAATAGTTTATCCACTGTGCCCTGTCGACCACATTTTGGACTTTTCAAGAATAGTTCTCTATCAATTCTGCGCTTGGGCCAAACTTCCACCCGTGAATTCAATCTTCTCCTTCTGCAATTTGATATTTGCACTTTTCACCATTTCCCAGACTGAGGTTATTGCCAGAATTAAGTTAGACCAACTAGAGTAATCACATAGTCCCCTACTTACTTACGACTAATAATGCAATAGGTTTATATAGCACCTTTCAAGACACCTAAAGCGCTTTCTTTGCCAATTTATGCCATCTGCCCCAGCGACCACCACCACCAACGCTCACTCACTTACACCGCACAGGATACTAGGCGGTGTGGGTGAAGTGTCTTGCCTGAGGACACAGCGGCAGTTTTGGCCACTAGCGCCTCACTGTGGCAACTGATATTCCCAGCAGTGCCTTACTTAGCTTGTGAGATCGGACGAATCTAATTTTTTTGCACATTTTTTTGGTATGTTTACTCCTTATTACGTACCCAGATAATGACACAACAGAAACATTAACAACTGCCAAAATTTTATTATTTAGACTTGTACATTTTCTTTGCACTACTGAGACACGTTTGGTTATTTTTTAGCAATACGATTTAAGCCGTAAGAGTCTGAATTAATAACTCGTATGACTCATTACAGATGCAAAGTGAGAACTAAAGCGTTTCATTCTGCAGTTTATTTATAGCAGCTCGTGATTTTTTAACGATATGGTAAATTTAAAATAGCTTTTGTGGTTTAAATCTGTCAATGGCATATATTTACTTCAGCGATATATTGAACTTTAAAATGTGTTATTTTGACAGGGATAGTACAAAATGAATAATGTGATTTTCTGTGAACTGTGAGTAAGGAAAGTCACACAGTGCACCTTTAATTAAATCAACTGTTTGATTATTCAGCCGACAGTCCATTTTGTGACTGAGCCATTCAGCTGTAGTAAAACTGGCTGCTCTACCTCCGCTCTAGTCTCGGCCCAGTACGGATATTGTCATGCTACTTCTATTTTAGCTCAGCTCCAACTATCTGGTCCCCCCTCTGCCCTCTCTATTGTCTGGACATCTTATCTGTGCAGCTGCCTACTGATTTGGCCTGTACGCCGTTTGCCTCGCTCTCGCTCTCCCCGCTGCTCTGCTCCTGGCTCCAGTCTTCTTCCCTTTTTCCTCCAGGATTCACAGTGAAATTGAGGGAAAAACATCCAAGCGTGAAATAGTCCAGAGAGGCTCGCTTGTTATTTCATTTCCAGGATGAAACAAGGGCATTAATGCTTAAAACCGCCAGGACAGCTCCCCGAGACAGACTAGTGCTCTCAAACCGGCACCTATGCATGACTTTGGTTTTCGCTGTCTCCAGCTAATTCTATCTTCCAATCATGTGCGTACAAATGTACCTTATTTGCAGTAATATGGAGCGGAGGTCTGAATGCAGTCAACGTACATGAACTCTGTGTTTCTCATTATGTTCCGCTTAAAGCCACAATATGTCATTTTTAAGTGGAAAAAACAGACTAAAATAAAAGTGTATTTTTTTCATTTTGGTTGCGTTTGTTGTACATCTCTAAACACCTGACTCTTATGTGACCTGGAAGAGGGCCTTTTCTGGTTTGTTTCTTAATAATTCGTTATCTTCCACAGTATGGCATAAAGTATATATCACCCTGAAGAATGTTCCAGTGTGTTGTTTTTTTCTCTTTCTATTTCCATGGAATCATTGAGGTGACGTACCACTTCCAGAAAGTTACACATTGGACCTTTGAGACACTCATAAATTGTAACCACACTCTCTCACCCCCTTTTTGCGTATTCATGCCACAATCTCACATACTCTATCTCAGTGTTTCTCAAACTGTGGTGTGTGTACCAGTGATGGTATTTATTTAGCTGACAGGGACAAAGCATGTTAATATGTCCTATATCATGCAAAAATTGACTGTTGTGAGCGTTTATGTTATAATACTGTTACCTGATCTACATCTCCAAAACTAAAAATACTCTGTTCCACCTTGTGATGTCATCAAGTGGTAGTTTTCAAGTTAACAGCTACCTTTTACCTTTAGTACGGTAGAGATGGGAATTTCCACAGCTGAAATTATCCAAATGATTCTAGTGAAGGTGTGTAGAGTTTAAAAACACAGTGGAGCAGTGACATCACGAGGTGGAACGAAGTGTTTTCAGAGAGAAGAGCGACAGAATCTGCGGGATTTGTGCGTTAAACATGTGTGAATGAAACAAAGCAACTCCAGCTATGTTTGTGATGAGGAAACAAGACAGATCAAGTAATAGCCCTTTAATGAACATCTGTAAAATGTAAATACGGTCAGATAATTTACATCTGCGACACAAGTAAATGTTAAAAAGTTCGTTTTTGACATGATTGGTTTGATTTCAGGCACACGATTATTTCAAACTTCCTTATGCATGGCTTAGTTTTACTCTCAGACCATGTTTAGCCCCGATTTAAACCCGATATACGTTTAGACCTGGTGATACTCAGAAAGCCGAACATCATTATAGGTCGTACTTAGTTTGAAAAGTTTAAGAGACACTGCACCAGTTCAAGCCACATAGACCAATTACATAAACTAGAACTGCACGGAGAAGATCCAGCGCTTAAATGTGCAGCTGGTATTTTCTGATGGGACGTCCACCACCTGCTTGTATCTACATGCATGCAGACAAGTATGCGGCACCACCAGGCCAAGTTACAGGTCAGATCTGTGGAGTATTTTTAGTGGAGCGGGTGATTAATGATGTAAAATAAAGCATATTTGAATACCAAAAAAATCCCATATGAAAGCATTATTAATACATTTATCATTCAATGAACTATATTGAGTAACAGCCATTTGCCGGCGGCTGTTTAAGTCTCTCCTCGTTGAAATGCTAATGATGAGCAGCCCTCACCTAATACAATTGAAAATTCCAGCCTTTTCACTTGAGTAGACTGAGCATAGTAATAACTTATTAAGGGCATTGTAAGAGGAATAAAAAGAATGGTGGTACAATAGTGCAGTGTTAAGCAGGATATACTCTCAGTCAGAAAAGCGTGTACTTATAAGTTTAACTCAAATAGCCAAGATCAACTGTATTACAAGGTCAAAATGAGGTCTTGTGTGTTGTGTCTCTTCAACACTAATGGTCAAATGCACTTAGTTTTACAGTTTCTGCTTCTCATCTGACAGTTATAATCAACAATTATGGATCATCATTTTACTTTTGGTTCATTTTAAAGGTTCTATAATACCTAAAATTGACTCTTGTGGGCTTTAATCTATCCTTTATTATTAGTCTGTCTAAATCTCCAAAGCCAATTTTTGATGTCATGAAGCAGTAATTTTCAAGTTAACAGCTACGTTTTGCCTAGTGAAGGTGTAGGGAGTTAAAAATACAGCGCAGCACTTCCTGTATTACCACATGACGCAAGGTGGAACAGCGTGTTTTCTGTTTGAGAGGGTAAATATGCAGTTTTTGTGAGTTAAACTTGTGAGGATGAAACAAAACACAACTCCAGTTATGTTTTTGAGGAGGTAACAAAGTTATAACATGGCTAAAAGCTCACAAGAGTCCATTTTGCGCAACCTTTTGGGGACCTTTAAAAGCTAAAAGTGCAAATAATCAAGAGTATCTGATATATCGAGTCTGCTCTACACTCCACTCACCACTGGGGGCACCGTTCTGCAGTCTCCAGAACGCTTTACCACGGAGGGTTAAACACTCACTGCTCAACCAGAGACAAGCACCCAAGGACATGCACCGGTAGCCATTTTGGTGATAATTATCCCGCTAATGACCCCAGAAGAGTCAACATATTAAAGATAAAGCATTCAAATTTATGGAAATCCACAATTAGTCTAGAGCCGAATGAGGCAAGAAGCCGAGAAGGACTGGTTAATAACAGGGAATTTAAAAGAACGGGATTAAGCAAAAACAAAGTGGGTCTTTCTAAGGAATTGAACTTGTGTCGCTAGGGGTAAATGCAAAACAAAAAAAAAAAATAAAAGACCGAAATCTAACAGGATGTCTGCGCTTGACTAAAAAAAAAAACAGGAGGAAGCACAACAAACACATTAAGAGACAGATAGTAATGAGATTTGGAGAAATAAATGTTGTTTATTCCGTAGCTAAGCACAATTAAGTGTGGCACTGGGAGGCATGGCGGATGTTTCGGAATGCTGATTAGTCCAATGAGAGATGAGCGCTTCCGAACGCCACCAGGAACACACCCGGAAAACATATTATCACTGGGGTAGATAAGCGGGGGGCACTGTGCGGCTGGAACGAATCGGTATGTGAACGTGTGAGTGTGGAAAAAAGAAGGGCGAGAGCGGACAGCCTTGTCAAAAGTCCTTTTGTTACCTGGACCCCAACAGAGAGCAGGCTGCGTTTGACTAGTGGTGTTTTGAACGGTTTTGAACGATTCCTTAATGG
The DNA here is from genome assembly GCA_019594935.1 of Periophthalmus modestus. NCBI lineage: Eukaryota > Metazoa > Chordata > Actinopteri > Gobiiformes > Gobiidae > Periophthalmus > Periophthalmus modestus. The sequence goes on along the minus strand of JAIEZT010000012.1, from coordinate 21,664,445 downwards.
TTGGATCCTCTTCTCGTTTTTTTTTTTCAAAGAATCAAAATCTTTTTCTTTCGAGATTGTATGCATTCTTATACAGATTAACACTGAACTGACACAAGAAGCCAGCGCAGAAACATATTTGGCATCATATTAACGGTTTTGGGAACGCTTTGGGGTCCCAACGGAGGAGCTGGAGGACGTGTCTGGGGTGAGGGAAGTCTGAGAGTACCTGCTTAGACTGCTGCCCTCGCAACCTTGCCCCAAATAAGCAGAAGAAAATGGATGGATAGCTGGATTAACAGTTTTAAAATTGTTTATTGTAGTGCAGTTTGAACACATTTTAAAACATGTTAAAAACATGGTCGAGTCTCTCTGTGATCTCTCTGTGATAAGTTTGTAGTTAAATGAGTTCTTTTGGGAAATCGCCACCTCCTCGTCTCCATGGATACGTTGCTGATTTGCCTGGAAACTTCCACTGTATGGCTTTAAACTGATCTCCATAAACAGTAAAAGAGCTAGCCTTTTGAACGGCTCTTTGAAATGAACAAATATAAAAGATTTGGATCCCATAAAAGAGCTGAAAGACTTAAAACACATTCACGGCGCTTGTATTGATTCATATTTATGTTGTTAAAACTACAGCACATGTTCAAACTCCAAATATGTACACAATTAACTGTCGCGGTAGATATCCCAAAAACAAACATATTGAAGCACCATATGCCCAATTTGGCTGACGAAACTGTTACTATTACATAGGCTTATTGTTTTAACAAGTCTGTTGGTGTAAGCTAATTTCACAGAGATTTAAAAGAAAGTCAAAGCTTAAGTGTAACAACTATAATATATTCTACGACTGTCGCTGTCAGTCAGTCACAATCTGCCACACAGCCTGCTCCCTTTGCCTCTCCACCAATCACGTCCAACACTTCAGTCTATTCTTATATAAATGCACTCTTATACTTTCTTCCACAACCATAACTGTGAATGTGCTTTCTAAATAAATTCAACATTGAATTATTGTTTTTTTTTAATGCATGTACTTCCTAAGTCAGTGTGTTTTTTTTTTTAAATAAATATTTTATAACTCCCTGGGATGTTACCTGCATGAGTCCACGGAGATAGACAGTAAACCTTTGAGACATTCTCCATGGAGATGCATTTTAGACCATACTGTGGAAGACTATATACAAAAAGGAACAACATCGCCATGGAAACAAGCAGAAGGCAGTCAGTTAGGTTTGTGGATGTGCAAGCCCGCTCACAGTCAGGATGCAAGTTTTTCAGATATTCAAAATGAAAAAACATGCTTATATTTGGCTAAAAAGTTACACAGTGGTCATTAACATAATATTGCATCAGGTTAGTTGTAATTGTGCATTCATTTGTCCTTCCTTTTGGAGAGATGGAAACTTGACGATATCCAAGTAGCAAAGCTAAACCAGAAACTGCACTATCTTCGTGTAGATGCTATAACTTGCATGTTTATCTGTGTCTCAACAGTCACAGCAGCTCCTAATGCAAATGTAAAGTGCTAACTGCCTCCCACCCTCTGCGCTGAAAGGTTAGCAGCCACAGAAAGAGCTCCAATTATCCCAAGCCTCATGACTGCGTAATGAGCCAGTGCATGCTTACTGTATGGAGTTCTCGATCCTGGAGATGGTGAGGAACGCTGCAAGGTTGGCCGTGTACGAGGAGATGACGATCAGTGCAAACATCCACCACACACCCATCATCATGCGGGTGGCCAGGGTGGTGTAGGGCACTTCTCCGCCTGCAAGAGAAAAATAAGGATTGAACAGACAGGAAAAATGGCCACGGAAAGGCTATAGGGATAAAATATGTGTTACACGAGCTGTGACAGAGGGAACCATCTCCCCTAAGGTCAACAGTGTAATTCAGTACTGTACAGTCACACAGGGCGGACACCGATTGCAAGTGCAGTGCGGTTCGTGACTTGCGCGTCACATATTTAGAACGTCACTGAAATCAATGCACGCTGCCACACTGACCTTTGACCTCTGCGCCCTGCCACATTGAAGTGAGGTACGGGTCTGAGGAAAGAATCTGAGAAAGAGTCTGAGAAAGTCTATTTTCCCCAGACACCACAGTGGTTTGGTCAGATATGTTGCACAGGTTTAACAGGTGATCTGCAATAAACCCGCTTAAAGTGCAAACTGGAGCTGTCTTGTAGTTAGAATAAATCTGGTGTTACTATAAGTTTTGTTTGTTGCTTTACTCTGCTGCCACGGTGTTATGTTACATTGTATTTCTTTATTGTAAGTCTTTATTTTAGTTATTAGGGCCCGAGCACGAATGAGCGAGGAGGCCGAGTTAGCGACTTGCTGCAGTTTGCACTCCTCCGAGAGCCCTATTGTAATTGCACTATATAGACAAAAATGACAAAAATCAAGCAGTCAACAATAATGTATAAACAAGTAAGTGTTATTGAAAAGTTTGAGTGAAGACCCCGAGAAAAAATTATGAAAGACGACTCACTCAAAATTCGATTCACATTGCCCCAATGAGGACCCGGCTCAGAAAAATGTCATCTCAGACAAATCAAACTTCAAAAATTGGTCACGTCAGGACATGCAAAAAATTATATTATGGTCCCGCCCTAAACCCTACAGGAAGTGGTAGGGTACAATAGCGGTCTAAAGTCAGTCTCTAAAACAGACCAGTAACTGACAAATAGAACCTTGATTTCTCACTTTCCAAATGTATTCCTAACTTCCAAGTTCTTTACGAGTTTAAATTTATAAACCAATTTAACTTTGAGAGCTGTACACTCCTAGTCAGCCCACAGTGTACCAAAGCTATTTCTGAGCTTGAGAGTGATAAAACTGCTTTATAATTAGATGAAGATGGCACACATGAGTTTGAATTTGCCACTAAGACATGGTTTTACAATATAGCATGTGGGGACAAAGTTAATTTACTCAGAAAAAAAAACTGCCTCTTTGTCAAATACAGCGAGAACAGCGACAGTCCCTCAAACCATTTATATGAACACATTCTCTTCCTTCTTTCTGCCATTATAAACATGCAATTCCACCCTCGTTTGTTCCATTTCCACCGCAGCAGCAGAACCATCAGCCACCTCAGCCTCTCCGTTTCTTTCCATTCATCAGTGTTGGTGTTTGTCAATTTTGTAGGGTTTGGGTGTAAGGAAACCTGCCCGAGTTCTTCTGGTTGTAACCCGTAATTGACGAATACAACCTTCACCTCAACTTGTCGACATAGCAACCAAGTGTCACATACAAAATCAGCGCAGCAAAATGCGTCAACTCTGAACTAAACACAAAATATCCGATCGTTACAATATTATATGAGTATCTATAAGGAATTAATACACTCAGGTCCACCATTTTATACATGCGGTAAAGCTCACAGTCTATTTGGTGGTGCCGCACAATATGTTCGGAAATCTGTATGAAAAACCTCTAGTAAAGATCATTACGAGAAACGACTTCTGCAAATGTTCATCTTGATCGCTCCCAAAATTGTTAAACTTTTGTCAGAGTTTCCATTACGGTTTAATTCTCCCTTGGGCTCACGGCAATAAAACCTGTCCATCTTTCAATATAAACCGTTTTTATTTTATTCCCGCTAATAACCCATTTTTGTGCCCTAGTTAAAATCCGCACCATGTTAGCTTTGTGTGCAAGCTTGAAAAACGACTGCAATGTTTTCAAAAAATAGCATGCTTACTTCCTTTTCGCCCGCTCAAATTAGCAAACTTGGCTTTTCGATTCCGCTCGCAGCCGCGGTTGGCTTTACCTGTAGCCTTTTTATATTCATATTTATACCAACGTCGATATATATCCCCCCCCACACACACACTCGCAGGCAGCTCCTAGTGCCAGCCATGCAGTTTTATTCCCGTTTTGGTATGCGCGAGTCGTCCGCATACGCCTCCCAACACACACGAACGCAACGCCGCAAACAAAGTAATGATTGATTTGTAGCCTGCTAGCTCTTCCTCTCTCTCCCTTTATTGGAGACGCTTAGAAATTAGGCTCATTCATCCTTGTACATGGGGATCACAGCTTCACAGACCCCCACACACCCCCCTCTTCCCTTTTGCTAGACTCAATAATATGTGCGACACCCACGTAATCCTATAGTCTCTTTATCACAGCACTCTTGCGGCGTGCTATACTGTTTTTTTGTTTTTTTTTTCCACCTCATCTTGCCATCACGGCTTCTCTCTGTAACCCGTATAGCGCATGATTTAAATTAAATTTGTTATCGTTTCCATGGGTTCTCGTAGCGTTCATGTAAGTTTCATAAGCTATGCAAAGGATGGTGACATAGACCCCGAGGGCTGCAGAGTTCTATATGCAACAGCACTTACTCCATTTTTGAATGCGTTTGAGAGATTCTTCAAGCATCTCATTTAAGTTACATGTATTGTTAAGGCGATGTCCTCTCAACCCTTTCACATGGTTAAGGGGGGTTATTGTTCCTCCTGCTGTTCCTTGCTCTGTTTTATCGAAAAGGATGCGTTCATGCGATCCCAGTCTGTCTGTGTGTTCTGTGCTGTCTTCCTCCCTCCCTTCTGTGCCTGGAGCTGGAAGGAGACTCTAGCAAAGTCCACTATACCCCTGCAGCCGATCAACAATCAAGCTCAACCTCTGGAGTACAAAGGAAAAGAGGAGCCTACATACGCTGCCGGATCGTCTGTGTATCCTCCGTGGTACAGTTATGCTTGGCTCAGTCTGTTTTTTTGTGGTTATGGTCATAGTACTTAGTTGGCGTTTCTCGTTTTTCAACAGATCCCGTTTCTTGGACCTACCTTGAACCTCCGACGCAGATTCCTACGACCAGTTGAGCACCTCAGCCTCCGATCCAGCTACCTATGACCAATTCAAGCACCTCCTCACCCTCCGATCCAGCTACCTACGACCGGTTCGAGCACCTCAGCCTCCAACCCAGCTTCCTATTACCCACTCCTCCAAGCATCATTCACATCCTCTTGTTTGTATCTTTGATCCCCCAGTGTGCATGTAATTATGGGTGCTCTTTTTGAAGGAAATACCCAATTAGAAAATCCAAACATGTTGAACCTGATCATTTTTCACGAAAGCGCTATACCTGATTTTGAAAAACGGAACTAGTTCTTCTTAAATGGTTTGCAGTGGTCCAAACTGATTCCTCACATACCTACCACATTCCTAGTACCCTAATTATTCACAGACATGTTCTCAACTTTCAGAGGCCAAAGTGGAATTTTGACATCACACTAGTGCTTACAACACCGGATGATAAACACTTCAAATTTGATGCAGTCAGGGCACAGGAGTCTCGTTTTGACCCTTAGTGTTGCTTTTACAATGTACCTGTACTGGTAATAAAATGAAGTACTTACATGTAGAAAAAATGCCAACAGCCCCATATAAATCTTGTGGCTTAAAGTCCTCTCAGCTGACAACAGCCACACCTGTCTGTTTGAGTAATGTAACATTTTAACACTAAAGTAAACAGTATAATTCATTATGGCAGAGAAAACATTCAACTTTTCTTTCACGTGGATAGGCTTAATTAACAAGAGATTATCCCAAAGTTACAACAAACAGGTCAAAACAGCTGCATTTTGACAGCTCAATAATACATAACTATAAACTGAACCCAACCTATTCACCTCGTTCACCTTGTTTTACTTCTGTCTTCTCTGGCAGTGTATTTATCTGGCTCAGAAGACCTGTTGTCAACAAACCCAGGATCACTTTATGAAGCGCTGATAACAGAGGTGGGTAGAGTAGCTAAAATTTGGCTATAATACTTACTTTTCACAAATATAAGTGTTTGGGAAAAGTGCTACTCACATAAGAGTAACTTCAAAGGTAACTATCGAGACGTAACATCTGATTTATAATTTAAAGTTAATGTAATATGAAGGTCAAAATATTAAATAACGTAAAAAAAAAAAAAAATAAAAAAAAAAAAAAGGACAGGCACACAAATGAGAAAAAATAAATCATATCTGAAGGAGCAGTGTAAGAAACACAAATGTTCAAATCATTTCATATGATCAATATAAAGTTTTAGTCACTTATTGAATTACAATAGCAAAGTCTTTAAATCCATTTTCTTCCTCTTATGCGGGGCCGGGTCGCGGGGACAGGAGTCTAAGTAGGGACTCCCAAACTTCCCTCACCCCAGACACGTCCTCCAGCTCCTCCGGTGGGACCCCAAGGCGTTCCCACGCCCCACGACACTGCATCACTGCAGATGCTGCACCAATCCACCTGTCAATCTCACGCTCCATTCTTCCCTCACTCGTGAACAAGACCCCGAGATACTTGAACTTCTCCACTTGAGGCAAGTACTCACCACTCCCCCCCGGAGAGGGCAAGCCACCTGTTTCCAGTCAAGAACAATGGCCTTGGATTTGGAGGAGCTGATTCTCATCCCAGCCACTTCACACTCGGCTGCAAACTCGGCTGCCCCAGTGTCTGGCTCGATGAAGTCATCAGGACAACATCATAAAATACAATGAACAGAACTATGAATTGACTCCAAAGGGCAACCTTGGCGGAGTCCAGCATGCACTGGGAACAGGTCTGACTTTCTGCCGGCAATGCGAAGACAGCTCCCGTTCCAGTCATACAGGGACCGGACAGCCCTTAGCAAAGGGCCTTGGACCCCGTACTGCCGGAACACCCCCAAGAGGGCAAACTCCCATGAACCCTCGAGGACCTGATGAAGAGTATAGAGCTGGTCCAGTGTTCCGTGACTGGGACCAAAACCGCACTGCTCCTCCTGAATCCGAGGTGCAAATACTGGTCGGATTCTCCTCTCTAGTGCCCTGGAATAGACCTTACCAGGAAGACTGAGGAGTGTGATTCCCCTGTAATTCGAACACACCCTCTGGTCCTCCTTCTTAAACATGGATCGCCACCCCTGTCTGCCAGTCCAGAGGTACTGTCCCCGACCACCACGCGATGTTGCAGAGACGTGTCAACCAAGACAGCCCAAAAACATCCAGAGACTTAAAGTACTCGAGATGGATCTCATCCACCCCCAGAGCCTTGCCACAGAGGAGCTTGCCAACCACCTCAGTGATGTCAGCCAGGGTGATGGATGAGTCTGCCTCCTCAGTCTCTGCTTCCTCCTCGGAAGACGTCAGTGGGATTGAGGAGATCCTCAAAGTATTCCTTTCACCATCCAACATCATCCCCAGTCGAGGTCAGCAGCTCTCCATACTGTAAACAGTGTTGGTGAAGCACTGCTTCCCCCTCCTGAGACATCGGACAGTTTGCCAGAATCTCTTTGTCCGATAGTGCTCGTCCACGGCCTCCCCGAACTCCTCCCAACCCCGAGTTTTTGCTTCCTTGACCACACAAGCCGGGGCAGCTTGGCCTGTCTGTACTTGGCCTGACTGCCTCAGGAGTCCCAGAAGCCCACAATAGGCAAAGTAGCCAAGATTTTATTCAAGTTAAAGTACTGTTACTTCAAAAATATATATTAAATGGTCAAATTTTTATTTTGCGTTTTTTCCACTATCATGGCACTCAAAGCACTTTACATCAAGGAACCACTCACCCATTCACACACACACACACACACACACACACACACACACACACACACACACACACACACACACACACACACACACACACACACACACACACACACACACACACACACACCAGTGAACGTAGATACTGGGGCAAGGTGGCCTAAGTGCTTCTCAAGGACACAGTGACAGCATTCATCTGTGGGAGCGGGATTCAAACCGCCTACCTCATGATAAATGGAAAAACACTCCAACTGAGCTACTGTCACTGAGCCAATATATATTATTAAGTAGGAGTTAAAGTATATTACAAGTACTCAGAAAAGTACAATTTCTTTAAGAAGTGACTCAAGTAAATGTAACTGAGTACTACCCATCTCTAAGCCTTCTAAAAAGAGTCCTTTATTTCACCAGCTCCTCCCTGCCATTTCCTCCCTTCTCTGTGGTCTCTTCACCTGCTCTTTTATCACAAACACACTGTAATTAGTGGAAATGTTTACTCTGAGTTAGTTAATGCTTTGAGACGATGCCCCCTGCTGAGCTTAGCTGCTTGATGAAACAAAAGCTACAGTAACTACTTCCTGTTTTTGTAATATCAGATAATGGTGCATGCAAATTTTGTCATTATACACTTATATAGTAAAAGCAGCTCTTAAGGTGAAAATGAGGTGGACCGAGTGAGTGAAGTATATTTATAAGGCACGTTATCATCTAAGGAAATGCCATTCATTTTATTAATCTTTATTTTTACAGGGACAGACCAATGAGAGGACTAGACTGTATTTTTCATGAACAAATCAGTTAGAGTACAGAACAATACAAACTAAATCAAACTAAACAAATAACTACATAGATACTGTTAGCTTTGCCCTCACAGCAAAACCCCGTTCTGGCCTCTGAAAGTTGTTGCGCTCATAAATACAGTGAAAAAGTTGGATTAGTTAGGAAAGTGTTTTAAAACTGTTTAAAAATTAACCAGCTGACTAAGAGTCTTTACTATTGGTTTTAGATTATACCAGATTATAGAACGTGATAATGAGACAGATGCCGAAGTAAACATTCTAAATTAAAGACAAGATGCGTTATCCCACTGCGTTTATCCAACCGCATCACAAATTCAGACATTTTACCGACCTACACGTCACGTCTACAGTGTTGCGACGTCACCTGAAACCAAGTGACAAAGCGATTTAAAGATACTACATTACGCAAAAATGGATTCTTGTGAGATTTCGGCCATGTTATAATGTCGTTACCCCATCAAAAAAATACCCAGAGTTGTGTTTTGTTTCATTCACATATGTTTGAGTAAACCAAAATGCTCTGTTCCACCTTGTGATGTCACGAAGAGGCTGTTTCCAAGATAACTTAAACGATCTACCTTTTACCTTTAGTTCAGTGGAGATTGGCAATTCCAGGGCTGAAATAATCCATATCATTTTAGTGAAGGTGTATGGAGTTTAAACACACAGTGGAGCACTTGATGACATCACAAGGTGGAGTGTTTGCTGTTTGAGAGAAGAACAAAACACAACTCCAGATATGTTTGTGATAAGACTAGAAAAGATGGGGTCTTTAAAGAAAATGGCTGATGGAGTGCCTGTAAGACTATGAATACAGCCATCAGCCAGAGTCGATTTTCCACCATAGTACGGACTGCCAGGACGTTAGCATGTACGCCAAACCTTTACTGCGGCATTCAAGTTCAATGGATTGTGAAACGTGACCTTTATGAGGCAGTAGTATTTGAAAATGTGAGGATCCATGCTGGATAGTCCCACGAAGAGCCGATTAAGTTCACAGTGAACATTTACTGTCGACTCTCACAATACTTTCCATGTTGGATCCCGGCTTTTCTGAAGCATCGAACACAGTCGGGAATGGAGTTTAAACATGTTTGAAATGTTTGAGCGGGCCCAATTGTTACAAGAAGAATCGTTTTTAGAGGTAGCTCAGAAATGGTGGTGAGCGCTTTGTATAACCGCTCTATGGCGCAGTGAGGTAGAGCAAAAAAGAACGTTTTTTGGAGGAGAAATTTGGAAATCAGAAATTCATGGACCAGATAATAAAGGATTTAAATCAATGCAATTTTTGCCACTATGTATGTAATAAACCTCATGAAGATTTATATTTTTTGGTGTTTTTTTTTTACATTTTTGACCCAATACATTGTGGTGTTCTTGGGTACAGTCCTTTTTTCCATACTACTGCTTATGCGAAATGGGTGGGCATCCAATCTAAAATCCTTCTTTTGCACTGTGCACTATAAAATGTAGCTCCAAAATGACTGTACTCCAAACTCCAAAATGTATAGGGGAAGCTACGCAGAGAAATATTGGAGAACAACTGGCATAATAAGAAATGTTCCATAGATAGACATCGTTCTAAAAAGGTCTTCTTCTGGTCTGAGTAGTAAAATCCCAAACACGATTTCAATACTAAGCGGGCGGCTAAATTCTTACTACCGCACTGGCAAAATATGACTTAAAAAAATAGCTGCTTTTGTTTTATGTTTCATGTGGATAGGCCCAGAAATGAAAAAAAGATATTAACCACAAACCAGGTCAACAAATGTGCAATCTGACAGTTAAACAGCAGTTCAAGATAGAGCTCTGACCTGTCCTCCAGCGGTTTTAAACGGTTCTTGAATATTGTGAATACAACCTATTGATTTTTGACTGCACTACTGAGATCCCTTTAAAAAAAAAAACAAAAAAAAACGCTAAAATTGTGAACGCTCGGACTTAGGGATGAGACAAGATTTCGTACTACAAGATCTTCCGAGAGAAAAGATTATGAGATTTTTATGAACTCAAATTGTGAATCCAAATTTGGAAACTGTATGCCGCAATTTATAGAGGGCATTGTGCTTTCTGGAGCTTTCTATATATGCGTTATAACATTGTTCTTTCATCAAAAACATACCTGAAGACGTTTTATATGTCATCCATGCACGTTTGAGCAATTTAGCAATCTCTCCCGGCCCTTTTCAAACCCTTCCTATCCTAACCAAAGCTCAGCTAACAATACACTACAACTTCACAAACCTGGTGCGATGTGCAGTAGTTTCATTAGCGGGATGCACGCCAATTATAACGCGATAGCACTCTGAAGGGGGAGGACTTAGCCCAGAGAGCAAAAGTGGGTAAATCAAAGCGTCAAAAAAACTAAACTTATTAAACATGTTAGTACGTTGCTTTTGGTGAATATGGCAAAAAAATAATAAAAGGTAACATGGTGATCTAATTATGTTAAGTGTTAATAATACCCCATAGAAGTATAATAGCCCGTCTTTAAAATCTCGTCTCGTTCCCGTGGACACAATCTCGTATCTGGTCACATCTTTGCGGAGCCGTGTCTCGCCCCATTCTTATTGGGTCCCCAAGCTTCCGCAGCTTGTACAATGATAACACATAGTCTCCATTCTTGACTCTTGAAGTTGGAGTGCAGTACAAATAAATAAACTTGTATTCACATCCCCATCTGAAATGAAATGAAGAGTGTGATGAAACAGAGCCGCGCCCGTGTTCCTGGAAGTGTAGTTATTCCGCACAGATGAAGAATGTTCCCTCGTGTCACAGTGGAATATTTTCACTTCGGCAGCAGAAATATGTCCGCCCACATCTGCAGTCACACATCACAGCTCCGAGCGCTCCTCTCTGCTCTGTGCCATCAGATATCTTTCAGTCAAACTCTTCCACACCCAGATACGTGCGCAAGACTCAAACTGCAAACCCCCTGCCCTGGATTCAACTCAATAACGCAATACAGTTCATAATCACTTCTAAATAGTTTGCGTGTCTGTAACTGTTTAAGCGAGTAAATGTGGTACTCTGGTGTCGGCAAGTCAGTTTTTGAAATAGGTATAATATAATAGGGCAGACTTAAAACGGCACTATGTAACTTTTCCAGGGAGACATCATTGTTTTGCGTGCAATTGGCGTTAAATGTATCTGATGATTTGATGCCAACCTCCATCAGGACTAAACATAGGACCATATTCAAGACCTGTTCAAAATTGCCTTCAAACCACAACTTTTTTTTTGTCTTTGAGTGTCATGAAAAGTGTTATATAAGTGTTATGTATTACTATTAGTAGCTACATCAGAGGTATACAAATATTGAAACCTGGTACATGAAAAAGGGGCCAATACAGTGAAATAAACGGCTGCATTTTTTAAATTTATTATTATTACTTGTACCTCAAAGATTTCTACTTATTTAATTGTATTTGATGAGAGAGGGATCCTTGGTGCTGCCATTTGTGAAATACGGACTGAAGTAAGTGTCAGACCGATATATTGGCCTACTATTTGCACGTTTTAGCGCATCCGCTATCAGACTTAAATGTCCAGCAGAGGGCGATATATCCTGCCAACCACCCGCCTAAGGAGTAAAGCTTTATTTTAACACTTTACTACGAAGAGGACACTGCACAAAACTTGATAACACAGTAAAAAAAATAGGTTTGTGGATGAGTTTGTACTAAATTCAAAGTGTATCATTTGAGGAAAATCATCAAAATCTGCCCTTCTTATTAGAGATTGACTGAAATGTGTTTTTTCATGGCCAGTGCTGATAGACAGAGCAACCAATGGCCCAATATATAGGGCTGATTTTGATTATTTTCCTCAAATTATATAATTTTAATTGACTACAAACTGATCCACAGTCCTGTTTTGTTTTTTTTTTTATTTTTTTTAGTTTTTTTTTTTTTTTTTTTTTACCATAAACCTTGAAAAGAGCAGTGTATCACATTTAATGCAGTTGTCTCTTTGTGTGTATGTTCTAGGCAGCAAAAACAAAAAATGAGCCTGTGCTGGAGATTTAAGGCTGACAGCTTATACGCTAAAAAAGTCCAAATATATCAACCCAATATCTTGGCCAACCGATATATTGGTCTATCTCTATCATCAGCACAAAAATATCGGTGGAGCATATCGACTGTCATTTTCTCTAGATTCTAAACAATTGCTATTGGTATCGGCCATGAAAAAAAAAAAAAAAAAAAAACATACTGGTCAATCTCTACTCTACTTATGCTTTAAAAATGTCACCAGATGTTTTACTTTCACCACCTCCCAATGATCTCATGCTATCTCAAAGCATCTAATAGTATTAAGAATCCAATGGGCGGTCGGTGTCTAGACATTCCTACTGATATAATTGGAGCGAAGAATAGTGCTAAGCTTCAGCCACGTCTCCCATGGTACGGATACTTTTATCACCACAAGCTTGGCATAAAAGAACTGCTCTTCAATGTAGCCCTCAAAGTTCCCCACAGCTCCAGCGGGGGGCAGGCTGAGTCAAAGGTGTGGGATGCTGCGTGCGTCGTTGCGTGGTTGTGTGTGTGTGTGTGTGTGTGTGTGTGTGTGTGTGGAGAGATTCTAGAGGAGACACAGCTTTCGTGGATGAGCTCTTCAAAGGCTCCCCCTGGTGCCCCCTCAGTGCAGCGCGCTCATTGTTACCACGGCAGTGCGCTTTATTCACCGCTGTGTCCTGCAGCTGGAGGCCGGGATGTTTCTACACTTTATTTTCAATACAGATCCCGAAAGTTAAGTAGAGAGAGCGTGCGGATTTGGGGAGTGAGGGGTACATCAAATATTAATGTCATAAGTATTGGGAGTAATTTGGTGGTTGAAGAAACGTCTCTCCGTTTTAAAAGCGTAATGGGGATCAAAGTCAGTGGTTAAAGAGCTAAGACTATGAAGTAAAGTGAAGTTTTATTAAGATACAATAAATAATATCAGCATGGTGGCTGAGTGGTTAGTACTCTCGCCTCACAGCAAGAACGTTTCAGGTTTGACTCCTCAGCCGACCGGGCTTTCTGTGTGGAGTCTGCATGTTTCTCCCTGTGTCTGGGTGGGTTCTTCAATCAATCCAAAACATGCACCACAGGTCAAATCTCCAGCTAAGGGAGTCCTGACCGAGCCCACTTTATTGTAAATTGCACCTTAAGCTTAATACATAAAATAATGAAAGAGGGAGGGGGTATAATGCAAAATCTGCTTGAAGAGGTTTTATATGTGATCCATACAATCTCTCGCAGGCCCTATTTAAGCCCCCTTAGGTGTAAAATTCTGTGTAACGCTTTGCCCACAAGCCTACGTCATCCATGCTCCCACGTGACAATTCTCCATAAATATACAAAAGCACAACAATACACTACAAAAAAACCTGATGCGATGCGCAGTACTTTCATTAGCAGGATGCACGCTGATTGTGTTGTGACAGCGCTCTAAAGGGGAAGTGTCATAAACGAAACTGATAGTTATAAAACATGTTAATACGTTGCTTTCAGCGAATATTTGTAGAGAACAATTCAAACACAAGGTCATTCAAAGTGCTTAACAGAATAAGAAAGACATTAAAATCCCAATACAACAAATCAAAACATAAATAATCACAAATAATCATCATAAGATTAACTTTAAAGGACAAAAGTGCAGAATAAAAGCCTTTTTGAGCCTGGATTTAAACATTGTCAAAGTAAAGGTCTGTCTCACATCTTCAGGGAGACTGTTCCAGGTTTTAGCTGCATAAAACTGAAACACTGATTCTCCATGTTTAGTCCTGACTCTGGGACCAGCAGGAGGTCGGTCCCTGAAGTCCTCAGAGTGTGAGATGGTTCATATGGCACTAACATGTCAAATCTAGCCTTTTCAAAACAATACAAGTTAACATTGTGTTCTAAATATATTATGTGTTAGTAGTTAAATAGTAAAATATCCCCTTCTGAAATATTCTAACACCTGATACTGACATACTGGACAGTACTGACTTGATTTAATAAGAAGAACACGCAAACTCCACTGGGAAAGGACTCAAACCCAGGACCTCCTCGCTGTGAGGTGACAGTTCTAACCCCTCTGTCACTCTTACGCAAAGTTAAAACCATAGAAATCTGATAAAATGGTAAATATGGGTTAGCATAGTGTTATTATTTACATAAAAGCATCAGAAGTGTATGCAAAGGTATCACAATGTCTACTCAAACGACCCGGCTCAAAGGTATAATCATTTCAGACACTGTGCACTGTGCAGGCTCCAGCTCGGTGGTTATTTCCGTTTTGATGGAGTGACAGACAGACGATATTGCTAGCTGCCCAAGTGAAGGGTTAATTGTATAGCTTTAAGTCCAGCTGGCTAAATGCAGGTTAGCATAGCCACTTGATTGATTGATAGAATTATGTGTCTGACCTGTCGCCATAGCAACCCATGTTTATGCTGCTGCTCTGAGTCGTCTGCGGCCGACCCACCTTAAAACGCTCTTGTTTTGAGTCTATTAAATTATGCAGAGGCCGCGCTCACATCTGAGGACCAAATTGACGATTATTTTTTTGAGTGTTGAGCAATTTTGCCGAGGCCATTTGCTAAGCTCATGTTAAACATTTTTGGTAATAGTCTGGGGTAATTAGTCGCCCCCACGCAGGCTGTAATGTAATCCTCTGCTGTTTATGAGATGAAGATTAGATTGTGTTCATTTACACATCACCTCTGTTATCTTGCATTTGCCTTTTGGCTAATACCATCCGATGTGGGATTCACATGTGGGGAATCTGCGAGTTAAATCAAATACAAAAACCAGAGGAGGCGCCTAATTTCTGCTCTAACCTCCTATTGTGGATCAGGCAGGAGGAGACAAACACTGTATCCTATTCTATCTTATTGTATTAAATTGAGAAATAACAAAACAAATATGAATAGCTTAGCAGAAAACCACAATATATAACTTTTTAGCCAAACAAAAGACTAAAATAAAAGACATTTGGATTTTTTGATGTTTTTACTGCACTGACAAACTTGAAAAATACACCTTGTCAATGTGAGCAGGCTTGCATCTGCACAAACCTGACTCTTATTTTGGTCTTCCATGGAAATGTGTATGCACTGTGTGATGGTCCTGCCCGGCTGCCCCACCGGGGGGCTCAGAACTGCCTGCCTCTGACCCTGTCGTGCTCCTGACCCTGCCTGCCTTCGGGGTTCTGGGGGGTTCTTCCCCTTCTGGTCTGCCCCGCCGGTGGTTCCTGGTCCTGTTCCTGTCCCTTGTTCTTGTTCCTGTCCCGTTCCTGCTCCTGATCCAGCCCTGTTCCTCCCTGTTTTTGGTCGCTGCCTCCCTGTTGGCTCCGCATCTGTTCCTTGTTGCCAATCAGGGGGGCAGCCTTTATATTCTGTTGAGTCCCTGTTTAGTTGCTGGATCCTTTTCTTCTGTTCATTTCTGTTTCTGCTCATGTGAGTTACTTTTTGTTCATTGTGGATCATGCTGGCGGGTGACAGGCCACCTCAAGAAAGTTACATACTGTAGCTTTAAGAGGCCATTTTAATAACTGTCACGCACTAATAGCCAGTTTTATTCTAAATCAATGTTTTTTATAATCGTACAAATGCATTTACTCATTACACAAAACGCAACCACAAACAACTTCTTGTTTTTATAATTGAGAAAAAGCAAAAGAGGTTTATGCAATATTTGATTTAACATTTACTTTGTATCTGGGGATTCTGGAGTAATGCTTATAAAAGATTGAATATAAATCCTCCATACCCTGACTTCAGTGTAAATGTAGCGTTCTAAATGAGCTGCCTCACATTCAAATCCTCTGAACAGATACATTATTTATATCTACAGTCCATCTGCCTGCAACTTTATCTTCAAAGTTTCCAGTTCTTCCTGGATAAAAGCGAAGCGGAGATGGTGACTGGAGCGTTTAAATCCAGGTTTGGCAACAGGAAAGATGTGGAGCTGATGTCAGCGCTCAGTCAGGATCAATGCAATCTCTGCACACAATGATGTAAGGGCTTTTACTATTGGGGTGCTCTGTGTAGGTTTAGTGCTCGGATTGGGAAGATAGACTGATAGAGGATATGATGAGATTTGTTTCATTCATTTAAAAATTATACATAATGCAAACAAAAAAAATGCACTCAGAATTGGCCAACTATTAAACCTCTCAAATTTGTAATTATATAAAAAAAAATAAATAAATAAATAAAAATCATCAATATGTTTATATGTATATATATTTGGTTGAAATTAAAGCAGAACTAAGAAAAAAAAAAAATAAATTGTAAGCCCCATGATGATTAAACATGTGGTCTTGTGGTGTTTGAAGCGTCCATCGTCTCCCCTGCAGTCTCTTTGTGGAAAATCACCTTTACAACGTCTCGAACATCAACCTGAAGAGAATTCTCCTCGGAAACTTTGGCTCTGTTTTTATATTTGGCAACATTATATATTTCTGAATGTGATTATATAGTTTTATTTAATTGAAAAAGAAAAAGAAAAAAAAAAAGCTTCATGGTGCGTTCACACCGGGGCGTCAGGGGCGTCGAGTTCACGGGCAAAGTCTATGATGGATGTCCTGTGTTTCTTGGCCTCGTTTTTGCAAATCTGTGCATCTTGAGCATCTTGAGCATCCAGTCATCGGACGCTCAAGACACGTGTCAAAAAGTTTGAAAAAGCTGAACTTTTTGGCATTCAATGCATCAACAATCGTGCAGCTCCAGTGACACAGAGACCACTAGCTGAAGACAGTGACACAGAGACTGGACTATTTGTGACACTATTCAGCGTCCATTACTCCACAGCTGGAATCAAGCGCCTGTAGTGGTGTCTGGTACGTTATCCGCGCACCAATGCGGGACAGCAGGTCATCGAACTGGGCCTGGGACAGATGAAAGTACTGCTGGACACGCTGATCATCCAGACGAAGCTCCTGGAGCAAGTGATGAAACTCACCAAACTCTGAACACCTCTGAATTATGTCGTGGACCCAGACACACCGCCGCCGCCGATCGCCTCTGTTTATGACTTTTATGCAATAAATACACCAAAGCCACTCTCTCAACCTGGTCTGCTATTGTACATAAAAAGATCGGGAAAACACTCACAGACACTCTAGATGCGTGTAGGAGGCCTCTAAATAAAGGCGTCCAATTAGAGGCGTCCAGCGCGTTCTTGACGCCCCGGTGTGAACGCACCATTAGTGTGTGTTTCGTGACAGTGTATTCTCATAAGGGAGCTGCAGGGGGAGCTCTATCGTTAAACGTTACTCAGTTCTGCTTTATTTTCCCCATAGGAAAAACTCCATTTAATAAATTATTTAACTAGTGCTACCAGGCAATGAGCTAGTGCATATTTATGGGTTTCAGATGACATCAGAACATTCTATGTATATCAAGAATATTTAATGCGTGGAGCAGCAGCTAAAATGAACCACTTAAAATATGGTGATTTAGATTGTAATATGGTGAATTCTGGGATAGGTCAGGCTCAACATTTGTGAGTTTACTTTTTGAATATTTCATGGCAAAGTACAATGTAATCAATAAGGAACTCTGTCTGTTGTCCCCCATCTGCAAGTGTGACATTATAACGTTCTGCAATCTGAAAACCACCTACATAATCCATAGATCATCCAAAAACTCCAATATCATCTCATAGACACAAGCGCAACGAGACCACCTAAGCTCCATAATCAGTCCGTATTGGAGTTTATCCAACTCTACATTTTCCCAAAGGCTGTTAAAGAGTTAGACTGTTACTAGAATGAGTTTAAAATAGCCGTGCAGTGGACGTCTTGCAGAGGGAGGCGGACGCGGTGCTCCCCAACCTCCCCACACAGATCCAAAACACACACAGCCCAGATCAAGGACATCTGAAGGAGGCTGCTGTCACTGCAGTGTGTGCCAGACTGCAAGTACGAGTAACATAATACAGAATGAAACGGAAGGTATGTTAAAGTTACAGAATGAAGGTACATTTTATTGTCCGAATGGTCGTTTTGCCTTTGACCCATCCTGAAATCACGCTAGGGCAACCTGTAAGGAGCAGTGCGACCCACCTCCAGATCATGAGCAGTGCTTGGTCAAGACTACCTTAGCTGGAGGATTAGCCTGTGTGCAAATTCTGAATAATTTATTTATTTATTTTTGGGAGGTTTAGTCAAATAAAAATAGGACAAAATTACAATAACAGAAATTTGTAAAAAGTTAAGTTCCAGTAAATACCATATTTTCTGCACTGGACTATAAGTCGCATTTTTTTGGGAAATTTATTTTACAGAATCCGAGACCAAGAACAGACATTTTATCTTTAAAGACAAGTTACAACAATAACAATAAAACAAAGAACAGCAGGCTGAAGATTAGTACAGCACGCTAAAAGAACACACGGACAACCAACTGTCTGGTATGTTTACATAAGATATTAACAGTTAATCAGAAATGCTACGATAATGTAACATATGTCGGCTTGTCCACAAACACATTGTGGCTCATATTACATATACACACAAAACTGTATAGTAACGCATGGAAAATACTGTATTTTCACGAATAGGGTGCACCGGATTATAAAGCGCAATTCAGTTACGGTGCTTTTTTTTGCATTTATACATAAAAAAGGCGCACCAGGTCTTAGGGCGCAGGCACGGTAAAACATGCATGTTAGTATGTTCTCTAAAATAGGCAAAGGAAGCAAAACTGTGTTCGGTTGTGCTTTATTAAAGTAAACGCAACTTTTACCCGCACCTTATAATCGTGAAAATATGGTATACACACCACTTTGGCCTGCTACTAAACAAAACAGTGAACCGAAACTTTATATTTTACTTTCAATAAGAAGGGTAATACTTTGCATTAGTGTAAAAGGCTGAACCGGCAAACAGGAAGCAGTTTTTGTGACCTTCAACTAGACTTATGAAAAACTAAACATTTACAATATTGTTCCAAATGAAAAATTATCACATTTATGGTCTTATAAATGAAGGGGAAATAAATAAGGAGAAATGAAATATGAAATATATAAAAGAAAATGAGTCAAGTAAATTTTCTTACAGGTATTACAAGCAAAACAGCGCCATCTATTGGTCAAACAAGTGAACTGTAACATATATAATCAACCGTTACATAACACATACATGTACATGAAGCATAGACAGTGGACTGAATACGTGTCTGGTATGTTAACAGTTAATCAGATTACTGAAGCATAAAAAACAAGCTCACAAGTTTACTCTGGATCTCACTCCAAATCACTAAATCCATTGAATTCTTCATCCTCGGTGTCGCTTCTGAACAACTCCGCCTGCTCTGGAAGTAGATGAAGCCAAACTATGAAAAAAAGTGCGACTTATTGAAGATGTCAGAGATTAGGGGGTGTAAGCTTCACCTACTGCCTGGCAAAACTAAGTAAAGCAGCCTACAGGATATGTGACCACACCATCAGGGGACACTTCTGAGGAAGATACAGGAAGTAGCTGAAACATATAAGCAGGTAAACAAGAGAATCTCTAATTTAAAACTGAAGTCAGAATGAACTTTTACCAAGGATGTGGAATGATATTACAGTGTACTGAAATACTAATGTTTCTCAAAATGCCAAAAATCTAATTCCCAAAACCAAACTTTTCCACAAATTTCCCTGCAAGTCAGCAGAAGTCAGACTTGCGACAACAACATAGTAAGCTGAAAACTATTCCTTCTTACAAAATACCAAAAAATCTAACTCTCAAAACCAAGCCAGTAGAAGATATTGTAGGACTTGGGGCAACATTAGCAGTTTGTCTGTGTGTGTGCGCTGTCCCAGTGCTGCAGACCAACACTGAATATTTTAGTATATCAAGTCCACAACACCACCACCCTGTATTCAGCCACAGTCTAAATGAGAACAGAAAGTCCTAACAATGATGAATGCACGCTGCTAAAAATACACAAGAACATTTTAGAAAGAGGCAAAAAATGAGATTTTCAGGGACATAAAATGAAGATGAAATATGGTGAAAATGTAATAGTTTGCACTCAAGTTCAAGAATTTGATCAGAGGGAGGGCATGTCAAGATCACTGCGTGGCACAACAATTGAATGAAACACAAATCCACAAATATTGGATCAGTCTCAGATAAAACCGAAGCAGAACTTTTTTTTTTTTTACTTTAGCTGACCAAAAAAGGCTATACAATGAAACCATCCAGGCAAAGCAATGACAACCACATGGAAACAGATAGCAGATAGCATACCTTCCACCTGAAAAGTAACATACTATAGCTTTAAATATCAACTGTCCAGACGAAAGTGAAACACAGTATTTAGCAAGAACCTACACTTCCAAATGCGCCAACAGAGAAAAATCCTGCACATCGTCTTACTTGCAAATAGTGAATTTTATTAGGATGTAAAGGAAATTTAAATATTGTGAGATTATTTTACCTTTTGTAACTAAAACTCACTTGGTTTGGTGTTAGAAAACTTTGCATGTAAACCCTTTTGTTCTCTTTTGGTTGCTAATCTTGTCAAGATATCAGCACATATATTACGATTTATAATGTACGTGCTGATAGATGCAATCAGACCAAACAGCTGGCTTTGAGATCTCTCCGCTTTGATTGTTTTGACATGTTACATCCTGAGGTGATCCAGCTCATGAAGCCTCCAGAAGCTGGTCTGACCACGCTTCAGTAGGACTGTCACATCTTTACTTTGAAATGTATGTCCTCTGGTCATCTCAAACTATCTAAACCTGGTGATTTCCATCGTTCGAGACGGTCTGACGTTAGAGGGAGATGCTGTCGGACCTATTTCTCGCAAGAAATAAACTCTTTGTCTTTGCTTGAACATTCATCAGAGCCTGCAAAAGGAGTCCACATTTCCACAACAAGGACACCGACATTGTTATGCCCATTTGTCTGATGAAGGCCCAGCGCTGAAATGTGGTAATGTCCTAATAAAATCCACAATCTGCAAGTAGGACAGTGTTCTTCGGCTGCTCCGTCTCCTCCAACGCACCCCTTTCAAGAAACCGATGTGCGGCGTTCTCATTCGTTCAAAAGCATGACCTGAAAGAACAGATCATTTCTAACCATGTCTTACTTTTGAGGAACAGCAGGAGCGCTTTCCGCCTCCTGACTTTGAGTTTGGCCTGCGCGTCGCCTACGGTCCCGAGACTCGATAATGATGTCTTTAAACTCGCTCTGTTCAAACCTCTCATTAAAACTGATTATTACGTCTTCAAGGACCACCGTGCTCGAAATTAGTCATCGAGACGGTTCCGCGCACTTACAAGTTTCAGTCCAACAGAGTCACAACTTGGAAAATAAGATTGTTTTGCCCAAATATTTGTAATGTGAAATTTCCCCCTTAGGCTACTGCACTTGCTTGATTATGATAAAGTGTTTACGCTGGCAGTGATTAGAGCTATTAGCGATAACCAGGTTTCTGAAGTCTCTGGAGTTCGAGTCTCGCTAACAATAAATAAAGATATGAAATGAGGAGCGCCGCGATTGTGGCGATGGAATATCAATGACTCTTTATCTAACGCCTCGCAGACATGGGGCAAACTCATCTACTTTGGTGAGTCTTGTATGCAAAAAGGTGGAAGCGTCAAACCGTGCACAGGCTACTCAAATTATCGCAATAAAGGAAACAAATGAACTTTATTTCCGAACTTTTGGACACTTTTGCGGTTGGAAGTTCAACATTCATCAGCTGTATCTATGGGGGAACATTAATGATAAGTAGGATATGACAATTTGGCCTGACTATTATCGACATGACCGTAACGCACCAATGTTTGAATTAAGGTTAAAGGTCTTGTAACGAATCTTCCCATGTATTTGAGCAAAATGTGTCTTGCCCCAGTACAGATATAGTGTATGAGCAGCTTTAAAGGTCAAAATATTTCCACTGTGTGCTGTCTGCATCTAATTAGAAAGCGATTTATTGTTACATTATCAAGAAGTTAGCAAGCTAGTTGCTGTTAGCATTACTGTGAAAACACACAAGTCGTCAAAAGTGCTAATAAACTTACTGTGGTGTATAATTAGGATGCATGAAATATATAAGGTACCGTTTTTTCCAGAGTATAAGTCGCACCAGCTACAAAAAAAGCATAATAATGAAGAAAAAACGCAAATTTCACATATAAATCGCGCCCCTGGCCAAACTATGAAAAAAAGTACGACTGTGAAAGTGAGAAATACTACTAACATCTTTAAAGGAGGCATATCGTGCTTGTTGTGTCTGCTCCATAGTCTATCCATGACACCCGTGGATCATTATGTTACAATTTGGAAATTTCAAATCTTAATATTCATCTAAAATGACTTAATAAAACAAACAAGTCCACTAACTTCTGAGCTGTGGATTAGCGAGCAGCAGATTTTTCAAAATTTGTACCAAAATGACTACACAATCCTGCCGAATCCTGTACACATCAAGAAAGTACAAATGGAGAACAAAGCAAGCAGCAGAGAGCAGTGGGTGTATGCCGGTGGTAGTGAAAATGGGGATTGATCGGAAATTTGGAGTCTTCGAAATAAGCGATTAAAGATTGCCCAAACATGAACGAATCACTCCAAATACAACTTCAGGTGAGTAAATGTTGAGGGAAAACAACTACAGCATGGTTAAAAAACACTGAAATGTCGATTGTAGAATAGGTCTGCTTTAGGGTACGCTTTTCTGCCCATTGTTCAACCCAAAAAATGCAGAAAACTGACAAATCCTCCAGCTAAGGTAGTCCTGATCAAGACTAGCTAAACTGCTCCAGACAGTTTGTCCAAGTGGTAATGATGGGACAAATGCAAGAGGACAGATTCCAATCCCTGTGGACACAAGCAGGTTACGCCAGAAAACTTACATAGTACACCTTTATCTTTTAAGTCCAGTTTTCTATGTACTCTCTCTGCTGTACTTCTTTAACTTCTTTAATCTGACTGGCTTGGTTCAGGCACAGCACTGCTACGTTTCATCCTGTGTTGTTTTTTCTCTCACTAATCTGCACATTTCACACCACAAACGAAATCAAAGCAAACACGGCACAGCCAAATTAGAACAGGTCTACGGCTCTGAACAACGGCAGTTAGACAAACAAGGACAGCGCGGGACGGCGAGGGATGGGGGAGAGATGAGGACTCTCGTTTCTATAGGTTTGGCACGAAACACTAGGGCCGCAGCCAAGTCCTCTGTATCACAAGCAGACAGGAGCAGAAGCACAACTTTACAAATACAGACGGACATTCTGTTACTTTGTTTGAGGCTAGTTTAGACCTAGTTTAGCTCTGGTTTAGCCGTGGATCAGGGCTTGCGTAACACTAGTTTAGCCCTACTTTACTGCGGACCAGAGTTAAAAGACACACAACAATTAGATTTGGTTTAAACCTTTCCCGGTTTTGTTTTAGTCCTAGTTTAGTCTTTAGTTCTGGTTTGGATCTAAACCTGGACATAGCTTAGTTCTGGTTTAATCCTATTAAACACAGTTTAAACCTTGCTGGTTTGGATGTGGTTTACTCCTGCTTTAGACCTAGTTTAGCACTGGATTTAGATCTGGTTTAGTTCTAGTTTATTCCGGGGTTCAGTCCTGGTTCAGTCTGGGTGTGAACAGAGTTTAATCCTTGTTTGAATCACGGTTCTTACAAATATATCCGCCCTGGTTTATTCCTTGTTCAATATTGGTTTAGACCAGAGCTGGAGTGCATTCACGCTTGTACAAACCCCACACTGGAACTGGGACTAATCCCGGGGTAAAACAGGAGTAGAACAGGACCAAACTAAGTTCTGTTTTTTGAATTTTCTGGTTTAGACAATAGTTTATCCAGTCCTGGTTTGGTCTTGGTTCAGTCTTGATTTGCACCTGACTTTGTCCATATTTCACTTAGTCCTGCTTGAGATGCTTTGTGCTGTTCAAAGTTGTGGTTTAGTCTTTTTAAAACCTCTTACGTCTGAGTTTAGACCTGGTTTAGTCCTGGTTTGGACCTAGGTTAGACCCGGTTTTGACCTACTTTAGTCCTGGTTTAGATCTGGCCCGTCTCGATCCAAATGTCTTGATTGAACTTGATCCTTACTTTGGGAATTCTGGTTTAGACGTTATTTTGACTCCTATAGGCAGACCATGCACACAGTCCGTCTTCCTCCTCCTCTTCCTCAGTCATCCTATACACCGCTCCCTTTCTCTTCCACAGATCTGTTCCTATATGCAGCTTGGCAATGTTATGCATGCAAATATGAGAGCCATTTCTGAATAGTGTGGAGTGAGGGAGGAAAGTATTTATGACTTCAGTTTTTTTTCCACAGCTAAAATAAATATGTAACTTGCATCTATTTTCTACCCGTGGCAATGTTTTATTTTTGTATTAAGAAGCTGAAAGTCAACAAGGAGGACTGTTATTCTTCCAACTTTTAGCTTCCTCTGCTCCCTCCGTCTTTGAGCTTATTTTCTAAGCAGCGACTAATATCCAAAACAAGTAATTTACATTTTAAGGAGATTTAAAGGTATAATATGCAACTTTCCCGATGAAGGACGTCCCAACTGGAGATGGATGAAGGATGTGTTTCATTGGACATGTCATTGATTTGCCTGGAATGTTCCACAGTAAGGCATTAAACTTATCTATCTCCTTCGAAAACAGCAGTCGATGCTACGGTTTAAAGTTACAGGTCTGAGATTTTAAGGCATTTCTGAGCAATAAAAATGCAACACTACACCAATACTTCGGTCTCTCATTCACTTAATATGAGCTAGAGTGACCCGGGACTTACCATGTCCTTTTTTTTTTTTTTGCCCCAACACCCATCAACTCTGCACTATTAGCCAAGCCTAGCATATTAGCAATGGTAAATGTGAGCTAAGAAACATTCAGTGTACATTCGTGGGGAAATCCTTATGATATCTCCCTTCACAGCATGGCTCCTGCTCTTTAAACCCAGCCACAAAACATGGATAAGTCTCTTTGTATGCAACATGTGCAGTGAATGACTGCTTAGCCCATATTCAAAGGGATTAGGACAATACAAGTGTCTACATACGTGCGACATGCCCAGTGGGATGAAAATCACTACATAAATATGCTTGTCATGATCTGTACAATTTCACAAAGTAACATATTACAAATCTGATTCAATTGTCCGTATTACGCTATTTTCTGATCTGTTATAATGTTGTTTCCTCATCAAAAGCATACCTGGAGTTGTGTTTTGTTTCATTCACACACAAATACATAGTCTGTATAGTTCTTCTGTCATAATGGAAACACTCTGTTCCACCTTGTGATGTCATATAGTGATACAGGAAGTGCCCCACTGCGTTTCTGAAATCCATACACCTTCACTAGAATCATTTGGATCATTTCAGCCATAGGATTGCCAATTTCTACTGAATTAAAGGTAAAAGGTAGCTGTTAACTTGAAAACTACCACTTCAAGACATCACAAGGTGGAACATTTTGAGCTATGGAGATGAAGACAGAGTAATGATAAAAGGTTACTCAAACATGTGAATGAAATGACACAACTCCAGGTCTGTTTTTGACTAGGTAACAACGTTATAACATGCCTTAAAGCTCACTAGAGTAAAGTAATGCCTTTTCTGCATATTCACAAAACTGGGTGTACACTTTAGTCTACAGTTTGCAAAATTGCATTACTGCATAAGCTCCTTTCCGATGCCTGATCTCATCTGATTTTGGAAACTAAGCAGGGTTGGGCCTGGTTAGTACTTGGAAGAGAGACCGCTGGGAATACCAGGTACTACAGTGGGGGGGGCTGTGGCTCTAGTAGTGTTATTGTGTTCTTGGGCAAGACATTTTATCCGTGCCTAGTATGAATGTGTGTGCGTGTTGGAAATGTTCAGAAAGGCCGATGGCACAGTTTGGCAGCCTCACTTCTATAAGTCTTCCCCAGGGCAGCTGTGGCTACAATAGTAGTTTACCATCGCTAAGTGTGGAGTGAATGAATAATGCACAATATTGTAAAGCATCTTTGAGTGCATGGAAAAGCGCTATAGACCAATGCGTTATGATGATGGCAATGATGATTATTATTATTATAAATAGGAACTGAATCATCTGTTTTCACTGCATACAGTTTTTTAAGCTGTACAACCAAATACACACACATTTTTTTTTCAATTAACTAAGTTGGTTCTACCTTGAAACAGATGTCTGCTTTCTACATCACATTATAAAGCAAGCATGTATTTTTTTGCAAAACAGGAAGTGCCTCTGAAAATTGTGACACGCACTTAAAAAACTGGTGAATGATTAGGATGCTCGGAATGCGTTAGATAAATGAGGAATAACTTTGAAACGAATCTTCAACAAACTAGTTCTGTTTTTCACGTTCTTAATACCATGAAAATCAGGTCCAGCGCCTTTAACACCAAGCCCGTTCTATAAGATGTAGAAAGTCATTCAGTGGATGATAACTGATATTGAGAGAAAATCCGCAGACTCACCACTAAGAGCAAGTATATGGGAGGGTAAAGCCTTTGAAGGAGGGTCAAAGAGGACTCGGCTGATTTTAAAGTGTGTTTGATTCTGAGAGCAGAGCAGGACCTCACAAAGTGGTCTGAACAACTGTCTCAAGAACCAGCCCGGTGTCAACACGAACAGCTCTTAACCAACTTCCTAAACGGTCGGCACTATAAACTCAGACGAGACTAAACGAACGCCACTTTACACTCAGACCAGACTAAACGATCGGCGCTTGGTGGTTTTCAGATTATAGAATGTGTTGGGGGCAAGAGACAAATTTTTCTATTGATTATTCTATTCAATTAATTTTAACAAGTTCAGCTGCCCAAACGTGCTTCACATAAACAATAAAACACCAAGATATCCTGTCTAGCTAGTACCAAATGCCAAGAAGAAGAGGTGGGTTTTCAGTCTAGTCTTAAACTTTGTTAAAGACCAAGAGGATCTGATTATATTCTACTTGCCCGTGAAATATCTAAAATGTAAATTCACAAAAGTTGAACCTGGTTATTTCTATAATTCACAACTAGACCCAATAACTCACTATATTACAACAGAAATCTGCATTTTAACTATAGCTTTAGTTATTAAACTAAAGCTATAGTTCTGTATTAAAAAATGTTGACCCATAGAATGTCGTGATGTCATCTGATACGTAGCTATAAACTCAGACCAGTGCTTCTCAAACTGGGAGGCATGCACTGGTTGTAATTTGTAATTCTTGTTTGTTCAGATTTTATTATAAATGGTTTAAAGGTGAACTATGAAACATCTCTGGTAGGGAGTATACCTTCTCTCAGTTTCAGTGGAGAAGTTAATGTTCAACAGTATCCATCCATTTATCCATCTATCCATTTTCTTTCGCCGGGTCACGGGGGCAGCAGTCTAAGCAGGGACTCCCAGACTTCCCTCACCCCAGACACGTCCTCCAGCTCCTCTGATGGGACCCCAAGGCGTTTCCCAAGGCCAGCCGAGAGACACTAGTCCCTCCAGTATGTCCTGGATCTTCCAAGGGGCCTCCTCCCAGTGGGACATGTTCCAGTATATGAATCTACGTATCTCCATGGACACAAGCAGGTTAGATTTGGTTTAGACCTGGTTTAATGTCATTTTTTTTTAAATCTAGTTTAGTTTTAACTTAGCCATGTTTGAGAATGTTTAATCCTGGTTCAGTAAAATAAGACCTAAAGCTTGACTATGTAACTTTTCTGCTTGTCTTCATGGAGATTTTTATAACTTTGCATGGAACATCCCACATTAAAACTTTCTATCTCCACAGAGCAGCTCACAGTTAAGTATTTTAGAACCTGTAAATGAATAAACGCAAGACAGGTACGTTTAATGCCATAGTGCGAAACATTCCAGGAAATGCAATGCCTTCTCCATTGAAACAAGTCGGTGAAGGACCGCCAACCTGAAAAGTTACATGGTGAATCTTTATACTGTTCTCATATCATTAATACCTAACATATTAGCGCAAAAAAAAATTGACAAACTGTTTTATTCCTGTGTAAATATTTAAACATAGATTCTTCGTGGACATGAAAGCTGGCGTTTGGAGAAAAATTAGTAATTATAATGGGTCTGGCAAACAAGACTTGGACAGTTCTCCGAGTGGGTTTTAAACTGATTATACAAATGTCATTCTACTGATTGTGACAGCGCTCCTGATTACACTTACAAAGACAAATTGCAATCAACGACTTGGCAACTCGATTAAATTGAAAATGCTGTTCTCTGTTCATCGAAATACATCCATTTGCCAGTGATTTCATTCGGTCTCCAAAGATGGGCGATAGGCGAAGGTAACGTTTGATAAGAAGTTCAAACATAAAGAGATTCAGACAGCTGTAAACAAAAATTGGTATCTAAATACGTCTGACTTGTCTATACCTCGTAGCTTTTGGCGAGTGCACGGCGTCAGAATAAAAACTGATGGGGATTTCTAAAGCGCAGCCAATCAGAGCGCCGCTTTTGACACTGACAGGTTGATGAGCGATAACGTGCTTATTCTCTTTGGGGGTAAAATGTATTTACGTGGGTACCCCTCGTCTAGGAAATCCAGAATGATATCTCTCTCTCTCTCCGTCGCGCCTCGAGTCACATGACCGCACACGATGATGCAATTAGATTTTGTTTATTCAGTGACTTTTGAAACGAAGGAGCTCAATGGTCACGAGACATTTAGAAACAAAATCCAATTTCTCTCACCTCAGTTTAAAACAGTTTCATGTTTCGCTTTTTGATTAGGCTGAAAATCCACCTCTTCTCCCTGGCATTTAACGCTAGCTAGACAGGATATCTTTTCCTATGCGTTGTACTGCGTTTTAACTTTTATGTGAAGCACGTTGGTCAGCAGAAGTAGTTTTAAATGTGCTATATAACTTCAATGGAAACGCAAACACTAAAACCCAAAGTACTGACGCTGGATTGGACCAAATGGAGGCTGTGATTGGACGATGACAGACAGGAAGTAGTAACACCAGCTAAATATATCATGGTTGAATTAATGCTTATGCTTTTCCACGTAGACAATGATTGGGTAACACTTTATATAATAACTACCCCTATTTAGCCTTAATAAAGCATGAGCAAAGACTTAATTAATAATGAACAAACGCTTAATTAATAATAATTCATGCTTAATAACTACTTAATTACAACCTTAATAAACACTTAATTAGCTATTATTTGACTTGTGTTGGGTACAGTTACTCATACTTAATTCACACTTAGTTAATCCTTAACTAACCATTTGTGTGTGTATTTGTAAATGCATATTTACATATTAACTCGAACACTTGTTAATGATTAGTTAGCTATGAGAGAATGATTTACTAATCCTGCAATGCAATGATAATTCAGACAGCTATTACTGGTTAAGTAAGTCTTTTTGAGAGCTTTTCTAAAGTGAAGACTAATTATGCTTTATTAAGCAAATTCCAGAGAAATAACAGAATTTTCACAATACCTGTAATAATGATTAAGAAATGTCTGTATAACACCATTAGTTCATGATTAGTTCAACCAGTAACTAATACCTTTTTGTAAACCCTTCTAAAGTGAAGACTATTTTAACTTAATTAAGTATTTGTTAAGGTACTATACTAGCCATTATCTAAGCCCAGAGTACCATGACCCATTTCCCCTGAATTTTAACTTCAACCGAGGCGGGAATCAACTGTACTTAAAAAAGCAAGCCAAGACACATGGATACAAAACATCTGGATGTGTATTGCATCTTTTCAGAACATTTACAAACCGTCAAAATCAGTTTTGTCTGTTAAACATGTTATAAACATCTTATTACAAACACTTTAAACGCGGGATTCCGTTTCTGAACTCTTCTTTTAAAGGTCTAAGAACTTTAGGATTAAAAACAAAAATCTGGCCATCAAATGCTAAAAAAAAACCTATAACTTATCAATAAATGTGCCTTTACAGTTTTGAGGTCACATACATTTTTTTTTTTTTAAAACCCTATCAAATAGTTGTTCTTTAGGTACCAGTGGTTGCCCCTATCAGCTATACAGTTACTTCAATTTCCTGCATTCCTGTATACGCTTGTAAGGGCAACCACTTGTACCTAAAGAAGGGCTTATTCTGCATTAGACTCCAGATTCTAGGGTGTGTACAGGCCAGTTCTTATATATATATTATATTAATTTTGAAAAAAAAAAAAAACAACCAAAACACTTGTAACATACATCAAGGAAATGATGACCAAACAAAATCATAATAATAAACAGAGTGCTACAAATCAATTGAATTGTGTCCCTATATCATAGATCAACCTTCCTAATGGTCCATCAACATGTTTTTTGCAAGCCATTCCATCTACTCAATGACAGCAATGTGCTCAGATAACAAATTATTAGTTCTATTCCCCCTCAGCCTCCAGACCTGCTCTTTGTAAGAGCGCCATGCCCGTTCAATATGTTTGTGTATGGGCCCCTGTGTTTGGATCTACATAACTCCTGCTGTGGTTAACTGTGTAGTGATGGTATCCCAACTCAGGCAAAATCCGATATGCTCGCCATTCATCACTGATAACCAATGAGCCGACTCTCACATGACGTGCAATGATGGGGACTAACTGCCTCCTTGATCTGCACGCTACAAGCCGTAGAATTGGCTTTCTTCCACCATTATTTCGCACACCCAACATTCCAAATACCCATCTCTTCCTCTTCCATCCACCGGCCATTCTGCCCCTTCCATACTGAAACCAAAGTCAAATTTGTTAAAGATTATATTAAATTGTTAGATTACATAAATCTTTGTCTTAAGTTTACCTTTCGTTTGTGTCGAAAATAGCTTTCATCTATTGCTACAAATTCTCTTCTTCCTCCAATCATTTGGCCAGTCCGTCTCTTCAGTCTTTGCATTGCCGTCCAACACACATCTCTTATTTTTTTGGCCATTCTTGTAAGTGTCGCTGAACTGGCAGCAATTGAGTCATCCATCATGTCTATTTGTCTCAATCTTAATCCTTGACAAAATCTAAAAAAACAGACAAAAGTATTTAAATCAATAAGGACATATCTTGCTAAACTGACTTCTGACCATATCATAGCAGTTGTATTTTGGCTGATTCATGAATTTTTGTGTAATCCTTGAATGTTGAATGTACATCTGTACTTGTACCTGTTCTTAAAAAAAAAAAAAAATTAATAAAAACACTTTGGACCATAGACTGAAAGTCCCTATGTCAAGTATGCCAAATACTTTTTAATAGAATTTGTTATATATAATAGTTTTATGGTTTTAATGCTACTTTTACTCCATAAACTAGCATAAAAAAAGACATTCATCAAATCAAAGTTAGAGATAGATCGATATATTGGGCTGATATTTTTGTACTTTTTAGCATATCAGCTATCGGCCTTAAAACTTTTATAACTGTATGAATTCTTGATCACACAGTGATGAAACTTTTAAAAATATATGCTATTAAATTAACATCAACAACAGCCTACATTACTATTTGTTGTCAACAAATTTACCAACCTGTACATGAAAGTCATCCACTTCTTCAGTGATACTTTGGATCTTGAGAATATAGATCTGTGCCTAATGGACAGTTGCTTTGGTCTCCCCAAATGCACAGAATACTGGCATATCCTGTTTAAGAAAGAACAATCATTAAAAATATGGTTGTCACCCACATGATTTTGATGGCCAGTAAGTCAACTTTTCAAAATGTTATTCAATCATTACTACTATTGTTGTTATATAATAATAATAATAATAATTATTATTATTATTATTATTATTATTATCATTATTAATGAACCCTGCATGTGTAGAGTCGTATAAAAAAATATAAGCACAGTGCAAGCTCTCAGTGCGCCAGACGCGACTTTCCAGGCTCAAAGTGCGCGCGACTCTCACATCATATTCCATACAAACAGTGCTTTCCTGTATCACGTCCTTTTTAAGTCCTCAAAGCGAAGAAAGAGGAGTCCAAACACGGAGGAGATGAGGCGAGGCATCTGTGGATCACCTCTGTACGTGTCCTATGCGTATTTGTACATTTGTATAAATACACAGTATTTGAACGTATCTGTACTTCCCATTATTGCGCTTAAAAACTTCGCGTAATACTCTTATCCTCTTCTGTAGCACTGTTTGAGCCGACTGTCGTTATAATGACGAGTTTTTCAGTGTCTATCTCTTCAGTCCCAGTGCGATCAGCTCAACCCCAGTCCCACACTCGTGCACACTCGGGGCCAAAGAGGAGCTTGCTACTGTTGCCTACAGACCGAACAGCTTTTTAATACATTTTAAGAATGATTCACTATTATGTATCTAAGTGTAACATAATTAAACTATAAATTGGCCCAATGTAAAATATAACATATTTCATTGTAAGTATCAGATATTAGCTTATTTCCAGAGCATGAATCAAGCATGAATCCCCTCCTCTCTGGCTGGGTGACTTTGGGAGGAAGGTAATGATAAAGTAATGATAAAGTTACTAAAACTTACCAGGCATAGCGATCTCCAGTGTTGGATCTAGCCTTCAGTGTCATGTTCCGATGGCAGCTTCAGCATTTCATCTTACTTTTCAACATTTTCTTCTTTTTTGGAGCCACTGGATGAGTTTTAATGCATTTCTTTTAGTCATGTCACAATTAAAAAATCTCTTAAGGCGTGTGAATCGGCTCATTGTTGGACATAAGATATTTCCTCTTGAAAAAATGAATCCACTCCAGCCTGCTTCCTGGACTAAACGGCGCGCACTACGCAGTTGCGCATGTGTCACGGTCCCGCTCATTTCTCCGCGCTCATTTTCTGACGTAGCTCTCAAATGCGCACTAGTTTAAATTTTCGTACTTAATTTTTGAAATTTGTACTTTAGTGTATGTAACATGAACGTGCTATACGTAAATACCATTTTGATTTAAAAAAATCGTATAATTTTATAACGGAGAGAAGCGACTAGTGTTGATGACGTCATCAACCGCAGACGCACACCCACGTGCCGCTCACCTGGCGGGTTATTCTGAGCTCAGTGGCTCCTGCAGTTCAGTTATCCTCCGAAACGTGTTTAAAGCAAGAAATGTCTGGCCGAAAACGAAGGCTTAGAAGTACACCCTTGACCAAAGAGATGGAAATCCAGGAAAATGTTGATGACAGTGTTTCCGGGAGTAAGTATTTTTTTGTATAATTTTCTCACGCACACGGTCCAAAGTTAGTGCACTTCTTAAGCTGCTTTCTCCAAAATGTCCAACGAAATATGTAATATAAGACTTGGTGTCATATAGACCGTGCATGGCCTGCACATGAGAACAGTCGAGCTGATGTCACAGCCAAATTCATTTGGCACAACTTCAGAATTTCAGAATTCAATTCAGAATTTCATCAAAAGAGCGCACAATTGAACCGAGTAACCTACATCTATATCTTGTCTGCAATTGTGTAGGCCATAGATGAATAGTTAGGTAGAATTGCCATGTACTACACACTATTTAATATATTAGAAATGTATTTAATAGATTTCTTGGGCCTTGGAAAAAAAACAAAAAACAAAAAACTTACTGGTTCATATGGGTTAAGAAAAGTTGGTAAAAAAACAATATTTACTCACAAATTGGAAATGCATTTTGATAAAGTGTTTGAATGTAGAGTAATTAGCTTTTTACTTATTTATGTATGCGTTTTAGGTTTGTCAGTTTGCCCCAACAGCATCATTAAAAAAACAAAGACAATTGCAAGAATTGAAAATGTTGGAAATGAAAGTGGACTTTCAAAATGAGAAAATTAAGCAGTTGACTAAGGACAATGACTTCTTTAAAAGAACAACTGGCAGCAGGTAATCTCCTTTCATTTTTAAAAAATGTTCATAATCATTCCAGAATATTTACTTGTGTTGTGTTGTGAAATATTAAAATTGGTTTGATAATCTGAGAGTCATCTGAAAATGGTGGTAAATATTCATTTGGATTTGTTTACATTACAGCTCTCAGGGAAACTGACCCTGGTTCCAGCTCCACTAGCTGCAGTCAGGTTTCTGATGAAGCAAATGGCACTTCTGACACAGAAGCAGAAAGTGTCAATGCAATATCATCAGAATACGATACTGAGAATTCATCAGCTGATGAAAAAAAAGAAGAAAAGAAGGGGGAAAAAGAGAAGAGCCAAGTCACTGTCAATGAAATTGGATTGTCAAAGAGGTAAGATTTTACTTTTTAATACTTCAGTTTACCCATGTCACTTCTGAACTAAAGGCAGGGTTGGATATTAGACATTTGTGGCATTTCTCCACCTTCCAAACACCTTCCAAACAACCACATCCATATGACCTTGATGGCTTTAAATTGAGATTAAATACAAATTTTATCGACTCTTTTTCCTATGCATACCAACATACTGAAGTCTAAGTAATCTATCCATACCATAGTTAGACCTGCTGTATACAATACAATCTATTTGGCCTCATTACACACACATTTTTCTAATGACAGCTATGCAATGTCTTCATCTGTTTAAGTGTATAAACGTGGTTCCTCGCTATTTTTGCCCTGACAATTGTGAAACATTTATTTATTTAAAATATTTTATCTAATTTCTTTCCATTTTCTTATTTACAGTTCAAAGTCCAAGACAAGTGATGGCCAGATACCAGAAAATTCTGAAGATATTCAAACGAGGTGGCGTCATGGCTCATGCCTTCAAAAAATATGGGGTGGACCGTAACACAGTTGTCATCACTGCTCCAATTGCCGAACTGTACATAGGCGCTCCAGAAAAATACAAACAAATGATGCAGACCTACAGTAGTGCTGTGAAGCTGTCAGTGTTCGCAGCCCAGTGTGCACTGGCTATTTCTGAAGACGCTGAGATAGAGCAAAAGGTCAAAACTCTGAAAGATGCAGGGAAGCTAATTCCTTTTAAAACTAAATAGTGGAATGTATTAATTCTTTAAATATGCAGATTGTGTGAAGTTTTAAGTGACCATTATGTTTCGGTAAAAACGTTAAGAACACAATCTATAAGGTTCTCTGTCCTGTACACTCCCCAGAATCAGACTAATAAAGAATAAGCCCTTCTTTAGGTACAAGTGGTTGCCCTTACAAGCGTATACAGGAATGCAGGAAATTGAAGTAACTGTATAGCTGATAGGGGCAACCACTGGTACCTAAAGAACAACTATTTGATAGGGTTTTAAAAAAAAAAAATGTATGTGACCTCAAAACTGTAAAGGCACATTTATTGATAAGTTATAGGTTTTTTTTTAAGCATTTGATGGCCAGATTTTTGTTTTTAATCCTAAAGTTCTTAGACCTTTAAAAGAAGAGTTCAGAAACGGAATCCCGCGTTTAAAGTGTTTGTAATAAGATGTTTATAACATGTTTAACAGACAAAACTGATTTTGACGGTTTGTAAATGTTCTGAAAAGATGCAATACACATCCAGATGTTTTGTATCCATGTGTCTTGGCTTGCTTTTTTAAGTACAGTTGATTCCCGCCTCGGTTGAAGTTAAAATTCAGGGGAAATGGGTCATGGTACTCTGGGCTTAGATAATGGCTAGTATAGTACCTTAACAAATACTTAATTAAGTTAAAATAGTCTTCACTTTAGAAGGGTTTACAAAAAGGTATTAGTTACTGGTTGAACTAATCATGAACTAATGGTGTTATACAGACATTTCTTAATCATTATTACAGGTATTGTGAAAATTCTGTTATTTCTCTGGAATTTGCTTAATAAAGCATAATTAGTCTTCACTTTAGAAAAGCTCTCAAAAAGACTTACTTACCAGTAATAGCTGTCTGAATTATCATTGCATTGCAGGATTAGTAAATCATTCTCTCATAGCTAACTAATCATTAACAAGTGTTCGAGTTAATATGTAAATATGCATTTACAAATACACACACAAATGGTTAGTTAAGGATTAACTAAGTGTGAATTAAGTATGAGTAACTGTACCCAACACAAGTCAAATAATAGCTAATTAAGTGTTTATTAAGGTTGTAATTAAGTAGTTATTAAGCATGAATTATTATTAATGAAGCGTTTGTTCATTATTAATTAAGTCTGTGCTCATGCTTTATTAAGGCTAAATAGGGTGTAGTTATTATAAAGTGTTACCATGATTGTTCTATAAATGCTCATCCCTGCAACGCCAGCCCCTCTCCCCCCGTCCCCTGTTCTGGCACTAGCTCAAATAAAGGGAATAAATCCATATAATTTAGTGTAAAACGGTCTTTTATGGTAAGGCGTCGGCTGCAGTGGTGCCGGTGTTATGGTAATCGCTCCAATAAAGTTGTTAATATTCATGAAGCGTATGAATATTTCACAGCCGCAATGATTCACCTCTCATGTTGACAAATTGCTCTGGACCCAGTAGCTGCTGACATATGTGCAATGAAAACACATATTAATACGCACACAGGCATAGAGGAAATACAGGGTGATAACGTGCGCTATTCTGTCCTCGTGTGGTCCCCATGAGCCGAGAAGCTAATAAAGAAACAAGTGCATTGAGAGGTTTGTATAAATATGTAAGATATGTATAGATTTGACTTTCCATAATAAAGTCATCACCAACTGTGAAGATGGCAACGCATTTTATCTGAATCTAGTTATGCAAAGATTTACTGCTCATCAAAACATGCCTGAAGAGGTTTTTAATATAATCCAAGCATATTTGAGCAATCTAGTGTTCTCTCCTGGGCCGTATTCCAACCTTCCTCATGGTTAGCGTTAAAGTTCTGTCCGGTGCTCAGTCCACGAGTCTCTGTACATTCAGACCAGACCGAACGAGATATTTTTGTGTCAAAGGCGTCTGGTTTAACTTACAAAGTCAATAAAGGCACAAGTCTATTCATTTTTCATGCGTCATGAGCTGACGTCCAGTCTAGAAATTAATAAAAAGGATAACATCATCATCGAGAGCTCTATTCAGTATTGTACTCTTTCAAACTGCATGGGACCTTGTAGCCTGTATTAGCATTTAGCTTCCAGTAAAGCACAAAATAGGACCATAGACTTTATATATATATGTAAGGACATAGCTAACCTGATAGCCGTCATGTCCCAATTAGAAAGTGAGCATGGGCACACTTCCTGCTCGATCGACTCTGGCTCCAATTCACTTCCTATTGAAAAACTGTCACCCCTCTTTCCGTAACTGTTGCTGTCAGGCCCCTCTTTTTGGTCTTAAATTGTTCATATTAACTCACTCACAATGATCTTGGCATTTTTATTTCGCTATTGTGTCCGTAATCAAAAGATGAACATTAATAGCAGACAAATCAGGCTTCATTTGACTAGAGCAGGACACTATGGGTGGTGTCACACTCCCTTAGTCTACTTTTTTTTTACACCGTCTATGGATAGGACCATAGGGTATATTTGGATCAAAGACACTCAAATAGTGGCTCCCTTTTCCAGCATTGTTTTTAGCCTAAATACTGGGGATATTCCTTGTGTTAACTGCGGATATATCCTCTCAAGATGTGCATTTCAGCAAAGTGTAGTCAAATGCACGTCTCAACCATCTGCCCTCAAATACACGGGTGTCCAACTGGTGATGTGCAAAAGGTGCTAGGAACTATACTTCCTCCATTCACGGTTTTAATTGTCCCCGTGTAGAAAAATTTAACCTCTATGCCTTTGAACCTATCTTCAACTCTTAAGCTATTCTGGTTAGGACTAACTTAGGTAGATTAGCCTCTTTAAACCGCAGCTTTCACCCACAAAGCCTGAGAAAGAATCACTCTGCATTTTTACATATTTAACATCTTGGGGCTATTCTTCAAGCCAGAAAGTCATAGTCCATTGTGTGTAATAGGCACAGAGCGTTCAATGGATTCAATAGAAAAAAAAGGGAGAAATTCAAATTGTACAGTAAGCCTCAGGGATGGACGGTTTAATGGGTTTGTGAACTTTTGTGGTGGAAATCAGCCTCATTTAAAATAGTAAAAAGGGGCAACTTAACGGCGCTGTTCCTGATTTTTACAGTCTTAAAAATGTGAAAACAGAACTAGTTCATTTTAAACAGTTTGAGGTGGTCCAAAGTTATTCCTCACTTACCTAACGCATCCCGAGCTAATTATTCACCGCAATGAGTTTTTAAGCTTGTTTGAGAACTTTTAGAGTCCAGCGCTGAGTAGTCATATATCAGTAATGCTAAAACAATAACTAGCATGCTAACAGGGCTCTTCCTGATGATCATACAATAAAACGCTTTAGTATTAAATGCAGATAGAACACAGCAGACTTATTTTGAGCTGCTTATAGCATATATCTGTACTGAGGCAAGGCGTGTTTTGCTCAAATACATGAAAAGCAATCAGGTGCAGGGGCTTTAAAATACTCAATTTCAAATGACTGTCCAACTATTCAGCAAGTGTGATTTGTACTAAATGCACCATCATTACTTCTAGATGTTTACTCATTTTACAACTGCAGCGAGATTTAGATAAAAACACTAAATGGTACAAAGAAAGTGAAAGCGTCACCACCTATAAATATCTTGGGTTTTGACTTGAAAAAACTTTATGTAACAGTTTAAAATCTGAATTATCATTTTTAAATAGAAACAAACCCAGTATCCCATTGAAATACAGAGAAGAAATGATTCAAGCAAACTTTCTTTCTGTACTGGAGTGTGGAGAGATCATAAACATGCAGACTTCAGGTCAGACATGGGAAAACTTTGTACAATAAGCCTTGCACATTCATGCTTTGCTACATGTTACAGACCACATCTTTAATGTAATACAGACATATATATATCCTGGCCCGGCCTCTCTGTCAAGTTTTAGAACCCGCTGTGGCCCGTGTGTCAAAAAGTTTGCCCACCCTGCTTCAGGCTCTACTTTGAAACCTTTAGAAACACTCTTTCACTCAGCCCTTTGTTTCATAACAGGTGATGAATTTAAAACCCATCACTGTTCGCTGGAAAAGTAGGTTGGCCATCGCGATCTGTCAGAAGAGAACAACACGGGATAAAATGTATCTATAAGGGACGACTTGATTGACAGCCAGTATGTCTCACCTGCTTTAGTTAATCATTTAATATTGGATTATTTAATACAAGACGACATGATTGGATGAGCCTAAGGACTAGCTTCACTAGAACTGTGATGGGAAAAAGGGGTTTTGGCTGTTTTGCGTCACAAAAATGGAAAAAAACACTTTAGGGAAATGCAAAACTGGACACATTGGTGACACAGTCGTAATTTAATAATCTGTTAACAAACTTTTGTACACACACCTGTATACCTGGTTTGTCAATGGGAGAAAAGCTTTAAAGGTACATTTTTACTCCATTACAGACAAATTCATGTTTTAAACCAAGAGAAAAGCAAAGCGGATATTTTTTTTTTTCCTTTTAATTGCCAAAACAGCTAAAGCATAAATTGATTTTCCAGTTCTTGCGTTCTTTGTTTTTCTTACATCTTGGCATCGCTTTTTAAACATGCATTCTAATTAGGAGATTTGGGAGGTGATTTTAACAGTAGCGCCGTGATATTCGCACCTTAGCCAGGAGAGCTGATCATTACAGCGGTGAGTCAGAGCGGAACACTGGTAACGTTCATAAACATTGCATCAGATCTGTGAGGAATGTGAGATTTTTTAGTATCTTTATCTCCACTGCCCCCAGCATCTGCAAACACCAAACACTCAGCTTCCGCCCTCTCCCTAAAGTAAAACGTAAAGTACACAATTTCACAACTGCGTCATGTACTTATTCTTAAAAATGACTAGGAAAGTTGTTCTATAATCGGTTTGCAAATAAAAAGTGAACAAAAGTGAGAAAACATTTTTAAAGGTCCTATATTATACAAATCTGCTCCACCTTGTGATGTCATCAAGTGGTAGCGTTCATGTTAACAGCTACCGTTTAAGTTTCATCAGTAAAGATCGGCAATTCCTGGGTTAAATTTATTCAAATGACTCTAGTGAAGGCGTATGGGGTTTAAAAACGCAATGGAGCACTTCCTGTATCACCGCATGACATCACAAGGTGGAACAGAGTGTTTTCAGTTGGACGGAAGCCTAAATATGCAGCGTTTGTGTGTTAAAGGTGTGTTTGTGATGAGGAAACAACATTATAACATAGAAAATAGCGTAATATGTGCCCTTTAACTACTACAGATATTTAAAGGTGCACTGTGTCACTTTTCTGGTGAGACAAGCAGCGGAAATGTTCCACAGTATGGCATTAAAGTTATATATGTGTATTTATTCAATGGTATTTTGTTGTTAAAATAAATCTACCTTGGAAAACTGGGTGGTAAAATCTGACCTGTGACTTGGCTTGGTGCTTGTTACTATGGCGATACGTCTAACACTTTGCATCAGATCTGTGAGGAATATGACTTTTTTGATATGTTTATCTCAACCGCCCCCAGCCTCCGCAAACACGAAACACTCGGCTTCCGCCCTCTCGCTAAAATAGACACTCAAAAACGCGATTTCACAAATGCGTGATTTATTTATTCTTAAAAATGATGCACTGTGGTGGTGCAAAAAAAAGGAAATACTTTTAAACGAACAGTAGAGGTATTTAAAGGTGCAATGTGTCGCTTTTCTGGTGAGACAAGCAGCAGGAATGTTCCACGGTATGGCATTGAACTTACGTACGTGTAGTTATTCAAGTAACTCGTCCTATAGTGGCTTCACCTGCTTGTTACCACGGTGATGGATAAAGTTATGCAACACATCTTTAATGAAAACAGCTGTGCAGAAAGGCGAAAAAGCATCGCTATCGTGATTACAGTTGCTGTTTAAGTTTTAGTACGAGTATCTAAACTACAGGGTTAGCCATTTTTATGCAGAATAATAATTATTTAGCAGCTTTTTGGAGGAAATTTAATACAATTTTGATTTGATTGTGATTCATCTTGCAGCCCTAGTGTGAAGCCAGGAAATCAGGTTAAAAACTCCAACTCACTCCAAATAAATAAATACTTTAAAAAATAAATACACACTAACCTTTCTCTGCAGATTTTGGTCATATTGGCCTCTAGGGACATGCTCAAAACCAAACCCCCACAATCCAATCACAATATACACGGATTTCGCTGCTTAATATGATGTGAAATTGTGGCATTTCCAGTAAATAAAATGGCCGCTGCTCCTTGGTGGTCAGACACATTCAACATGCAGATCTTGAACTGTTTATGTAGGTGTTTGGTATAAATTTGTATTCATTGATTTGCACTTTGTGAAGCCAATTCGTTTCCTTAGATTTTCTCTATTTCTCGTCTCACAAATTTGATTTAGAAACGCACCGAAGGACACGGGACAGATCGTGTCCGACAGCGCCGACGCGGTGTTGAAAAATGCGTTCACGAAATGTTACTCATAAAACATTACTGCGAAAATAAATACAGAAATAAAAACGACTTTCTTTTCAAATTATCGATGTTTTTGTCTAATGAAGATGAACTTTTCCGTTCCATTGAGCTGATCTATAATTGGATTGGATTTTCACAAGCTGAACGAATGAATGAAACGAATCCTGTGGCTCATATATACGATGATATTTCTGCCCAAATCATCTCAATATGGCCTCTCCCTCTGACATAATTTCCAAATGGGTTCATAAATACATACTAAAGCAGACGACATGGGACTAAAAACAAGGACTGAATCCAAGTATAAACATTATGCTCCTCACGCTTCACCCCTGTCCTCGGAGATCTCCACTGTCTCCTTGTCTCGCAGCGCATTCGATTCAAGCTCCTCACCTTTGCATACAAGTCGCTCCATTACCTGGCCCACATCTGCCTCTCTGACCTGCTCCACCACCACCACACACCCACCCGTGCTGTCCGATCAGCCTGTGGCGACCTCCTGTTTCTCCCCCATCAGGACTAAACATAATGGGACATGGTGGGACAGGTCCTTCTCTGCTGCTGCCCCCCTGCCGCCCTCTGGAATACTCCCTGCCCAAACGCATCAGAGACTCATCCACACTCTCCATCTTCAAAAAAAAAGACCTGAAAACTCACCGGCTCAAAACTGGCTTCAAATAACAGTTTCTTTCATTTGTGTTTTGTCTTTTGACTGTGTGAAACGTCTCTGAAAGTCATGAAAAGTGCTATACAAGTGTTATGTATTACTATTATTATGTGTTTTATGTGATGTTTTATGCTTTAGACACTCCTATAGCCTAATATTTGAGCTGTGAGTACTGTCGGTATTACCCGCCCCATAGTTCAAGACGGCATCTCTAATTTAAGTCAGCCACTTGCTTGTCTCCATGGAGATGTTATTGCTTTTCGTACCACCAGGACAAGTTACAGACTAGATCTATGGTTTCTCAAGGTATTGTTTGAGGAATGAAAACTGAACACATCATTTTAATGTATACTGTGAAACATTGCAAGCAAAGAAATACCATCTCCATATACTCGTAAGTTCCATATTCCTCACTTTAAGTACGTTTAATTTGAAGTGTGAAACAGGAATTTGCAGTACATGCCCGTTGCAATCACTATCAATAATGCATGTGTAAAAGCTCTGCGATAATTCAAAGTCCACACAATACATTTAAACAACTGCTGTAATATAACAAACACCATAGCAACCATATACATATGTTCATGAGATCTTATTATCATGTACTTAATATATGTCACATACATCAAACTCAAGCCTGGGGGCCAAATCTGGCCCACGGCGTAATTATATTTGGCCCGTGAGGTCATCAAACGTGCATTAGAGCTGGCCCGCTGGTATATAGTGCATACACCACTAATACTATAAATCCCAGAATGCTTTGCTAGTACGCTGGCGTGTAGTCGAGACGGGCAAGTGTCCCCTCCTTTTCTGTTGAGACTTAATAGCAACCAAGCTACTACTCACCTCGGCCAAAGTAATTACTACACAGAGAGACATAATTTATTTTAATCATTTAAATAAGAAATTAATACTGCTGATGTGCCTATTATTTCAAATGTAATTTCTCTTTGTTTGTAATATCAAGCTTGAGTGGTTCAAGCTTGAGTGAGGTTTGTTTCCATATGAAAAGATTAAACATTACACATCAGGTGCAGTCAATTCTTTGATAAATATTGAGTTTGGCCCATGAATTTGTCTGTTTTTAACTTTGACCCTTTTTAAGTTTGACATCCCTGATATATGTATTTGTACTTTTCTGGACAATCAAAGCCTCACACATTAAATGTAAATGGGCACATTTTTATACAATGCTTTTCCTCCTTCAAGGCTCTCAAAGCGTTTTACATTAAGGAACCACCCACTCAGTCACACACTGGGGGCGAGGTGGATGTCTTGCCCAAGGACACAACCACAGCATTTTGAATCATTCCTCCAGTCGGTGGATCTGCCTGCTTTACCAATGATGTTCACGTTGAGACCAGGATACAAACCACCAACCTTCACCTCACTGGACAAACACTCAACCAACTGAGCTACTCTCGACCCACTGAGCTACTGTATCTGCTCAAAGGCACAAAGGCAGTATGCAATTCCAAAATCAGGGGGATTCAACCACCATTTCCATCCCGTGCTCGGAAACTCCAAATATCATGCCATAGTACCTTATACTGACTGGACAGTTGAATAGGGACAACTTTTTAATTTCGGGTACCAAGCAGCCCACTTTCAAACGGTGCATTATGAAGGATTTTACAGTCACTCGAGGTCACTTAAACTCATCCACGTGGAGTCTGCAGACTGTCTGACAAACTTGCCACATCATCGCTTGTAAACACTGATTAAAAAGTTGCCGCGCTTTCATTTTTTTTTCCCTATTTACTTATGTATTTTTATTCCCAGAACTGAATGAACGTGACGTAGCCGGGGATGTGCAGAGCTGCGATAAACTTCGAGCCTATTCCGGCGCATTTGGATGTGTGCAGAGGAGGAGAGCTGGCTTCTTAACAGTCTCCTACAGAAGGCTACGGCAATAGTCCGCGAACTCTACACGCAGGGACTGGAATCTATGCTCGCCATACTACACAATGCTTCAACACTGAAATATATATATTTTTTGCAAGCATCTGTTGGCCTTATCAGCACCTTAAGCTCCTGTTCAAAGCAAAACTGTTGGCGTCAGCGTTTCCCTTAGCGTATTTACAGGCTGTGTTTCTCTGCGCCATATACTCCTCGATCAATACAATCTGTGTACAATGTAAAAGTTACAACGGCCAACAAGGAAACCGAGCTATGTGTAAGTGTGCGCGCGAAAACGAGGGAAATCTATGGGCATATCTCTGAAGGGCAAAGGAGAAAATTGACCTGACAAAGCAAAAATAATGAGTGATTTTTTATTGATTTATTCTGTATAAGGCTTATAGCAAGTGGTGAATGTGAATGTATTTGTTTAATCCCATTTATGGTTGAATGTGGATCTGACAAACTGGAACAAACCCAGAAAAAAAACCCAGATATGAGGTAAACATGTTCAAATAGCTTTTAATGCTGATTTTTTTTCTTATTTACAACATTAATTAACATTGGACATTGAACCCCATGGCCATGTTATTTATGTTATCATTCGGTTACTTGGATCTCGAGATGATTATCAGGAAGCAGAATGAGTCTCAACAGTCTCTCATTTGAGTTGCCCGTTTCAATGGGGAAATCCATTTGGTTTAAAGCTAAACTACCTAAACGACTTTAACCCCAGCACCTGCAGCCAATCATGCAGCATATGCTATTCCTTTGAG
Source organism: Periophthalmus modestus (assembly GCA_019594935.1). NCBI lineage: Eukaryota > Metazoa > Chordata > Actinopteri > Gobiiformes > Gobiidae > Periophthalmus > Periophthalmus modestus. The sequence goes on along the minus strand of JAIEZT010000012.1, from coordinate 21,619,525 downwards.
TCAGGCATGCCCAAACTGTGGCCCGGGAGCCAAATGCGGCCCTCAGACCAACTTTTCTCGGCCCTCAAGCTTCCAGGTGAATTGGCCCATATTACCTTAAACAGTACTTTTACTGTACATTTCTGAAAATCTACTAACTGCCCATATCAAATACTGTATGTGTCTCATTGAGGATGTGAGCATGAATCTCTATGACTCTAGTGCAGGGGTGTCAAACTCAAATTCACAGAGGGCCAACATTAAAAACTGGGACTAAATCACAGGCCAAACTAAATTTACTGTGAATTTACAACATCTGAATTTTTTTCAGAAGAGGTGGAATAAATTTGCGTGAGGTGACAGGTAGCATATGCTAATAAGTATCAACAGAAGTGGTGGGGGCCGGCGCCAACGCAAAGCATTCTGGGATTCATAGTATTAAAGGTGCATGCGCTGTACTGGCACAACGGCCAGCGGGCCAGCTCTAATACATATTTGATATGATCTTGAGGGCCAAATATATTTATATCGAGGGCCAAATTTGGCCCGAGGGTCTGAGTTTGACATGTCTGCTCTAGTGGTTCAGTTTAACTTGTAATAAACACGTAGAATTGAAGTATTCACTGTATTGGTGACCAGTCTATGGCCCTCAGTCGGCCTCAGGTTTGTCTGTGTTTTTATATGTGGCCCTTAATGAGAAAAGTTTGGACACCCCTGTTTTAAAGTAAAGCTTCAAACTAAAGCGTACTTTGCTAATTGATCATATATTTCTTGTGAGTAATTGCATAGTTGGGGCAACGGTAACTCAGTTGATAGAGAGTTTGTTCTCTAACACGAAGGTTAGAGGTTTGAATCCCGCTCTCGACATAAACATGTTGGTGGAAAAGCGTTATATTAAAATGTGACCAATTACAACATGAAAATATGAGATGTTCATTAAATTGTCCTCAGGTAAAATTGAAGTGAGGCCGCTTGAGGAGATCCTGGTGCGTTTACACAGTCACAAAAAACTTTTTTTTTTACTCTCACCTTTTAAGGTGAAAATGAAACACCTAAAGACGACCATGAACGCATACTGATCACAGGCTCCTAAAGGTGACAGTCTAATAAACAGGCTATACAGGCTATTTGCTGATAATGTGTCACCATGGTAACAACTGAACTTTCCTATATAACATACGTGCATCCCCCCGGCATAGTGTCACTGCATAGTACCAGTTGCTTTGCCTGGAATGTTACACAGAATGGCATTAAAGAAGGAATTTCAGAAAAGTGACTGCATTTGGAATACCACCACATGAAAGGATAACTGTCCCGGAATACACGCATATGAATTATAAAACACATATTTTTGGTAAGCGTATCTTCGTCTCCCTCTCCCCTCCTCTCCCTCTCCTCCAGACCAGTATGACTCACTCGGGTCCTTTTGAACTGTCATCACTTTTATTCCTCACCTAGCCTCAGCCATAGCCTCTCTGCACTGTCAGACCTCAACAACATCTTATTTCTAGCTCCATCCACAAACCAGGAAGTACAAGATAAGCTGCTGTCGCCATAGATATAGAGGAGGAGTTGTCACGATAGTCACGACGACATTTGGAGAACGTGGTGGTGTTTGGACTGAACTCCCAAGAACTAGAATAATGACTTGAATTTTCTACATGCGTAATAACGGCTTTAAAGTGCTATGTGGTATAAGCTATTTCTTTATCCACAGCTGCCCTGGAGTACATGCATAGACTGTATATATAAACTCACATAGCTAACCTGCTAGCTGCCGCATTCCAAATAGATACTGATCATGGGCACGCTTCCAGCTCCATTGCCTCTGGCTCCAATTCACTTTTTATTGAAAAAACTGTCACCCCTCTCTCTGCAACTGCTGCTGTCACACTCATCATTTTGGTCTTAAAATGTTCATATTAACCCGCTCTACGTGATCTTGTCCACCACTCAATTACTCGCACTCAACAACCTTCATTCAACGTCTTGTCTGTCAGTATAAATAAAGAAAAGTGAAATAATTTTTTTTCACAATGGTCTCAGAAAACGGTGCCATTATTCAACCCCGAAGACATGAGCGCTGTCAGTTGAAAGGACTCTCTTTTTTTCCACGTCATAGTCGTTTCCCTTCTCATTTACTCTCTCGAAGTTGTATTTTGGAGGGATGTGATGATATTTACAGTGACATCAGCTCCCATTGGGCCCCCGCGGTTTTCTAATGCCATACGTTATTAATATGTCAAGTTTGTGGAACCCAGTATATTAACAAACACTGAAATTATTCAACAGTTGTGGTTTATAAGACTTCACTTGCACTACAGAACACACAAAGGCCAAAATGTCAAAAGCGGTTTCATTAAAAATCCTTTGTGTGTGCATTGTTTACAGGGGGTCAAACAGTGGCATAGTTGAGATTTTAAATAGCGTTTTGTAACTTCTCAGAAAGCATCGTGTTTCTTCCATGTAGTCAATTTTCTCAAAGATGGAAAGAGAAACAGATGCTGCACAGCAAAACAAAGCAGAATGTTTGGTCTCTGTGGACATGGCCTTCAGCTGATGACGCACTGCTGTCTCTGTAGTAAACCCACATCACAGGCACACTCG